>CM047814.1:22767057-23409557 GCA_026214975.1 Gentiana macrophylla
AGGCTCCACATGTGTCATCCCCTGGCCTACTGAGTTTTGTTGAGCATCTTGGTCCAGAGGCTTATGCTGATTACAGAAATTTGTATACTTGTGCCATTCAAGGGGAGTATGAGTCTTGTTTGAGCTATGCTGATCAGTTTAAGCAAAGATGTGTGGAGCAGTTTAAAGAAGGGACTTTGGATATTGAACAGCTAGCTGCTGTTGATGGAGTTTGCGAGTTTGTGTCCAAGGCTGTTGGCGCTTCTGATGATGTCCGCACTTACCATGTTAACCTGTCGGTTTTTACTTCTGTTCCTGATTTTTGGGGTATTCATCAGCTATTTCCCATTGTTCCTATTCATAGGCTGGATGAAAAGCCTAGTGTGAGGGGTGTATTGTCTGACCTTACCTGCGACAGTGACGGGAAGATTGATAAGTTCATTGGAGGTGAATCAAGCCTGCCTCTTCACACATTAGAAGGTGATGGAAAGTGTGGAGGAGGGTACTACTTGGGGATGTTCTTAGGCGGGGCTTATGAGGAGGCGCTCGGTGGACTACACAACTTGTTTGGCGGCCCTAGTGTTGTGCGTGTGTTGCAGAGCGATGGCCCTCAAAGCTTTGCTGTCACGCGTGCTGTCCCTGGGCCGTCATGTGCAGATGTTCTCCGGGCAATGCAGCATGAGCCAGAGCTGATGTTCGAGACACTCAAGCACCGTGCTGAGGAATTCATGCACGATGAAAATGGAATGGGGCTTGCCTCCCTGGCTACTCGGCTTGCTCGTTCATTCCGTAACATGCCTTATCTTGTGACAGCTGCCTCTTGTGGCAATGATGATCCTTTTGGTGGTGTGGGCATAGAGTTGCCTAGCGAGGATGAGCAATGGTCTGCTTACTGCATTGCTTGAGGGTTGTGTGAGAAAAAGCCCCCTTATGGGGGGGGGTAACATCTCATCATCTACTTTGTTTGGTGAATCAAAATACCATTGTTGGTTGGTTGGTTGTAGTTTGTCTTTTGAGGGTCGTCTGTTTTCAAATTAATGTTATTTCCTTTTTCTTTACCTTTAATTGTTGTTCATTTTCCAAATATTTAGTTATAATGAACAAAAATGTAAGGATTATCATCATTGTCTTTCTTTATGTGGAGGACAGTGGAAGGTGCCCGAATCAAGCCCCCCATGTAAGATTCGGACAAGTAATCTTTAATTAATGGTTTAATGTTTCCTTGACTTTTGTGTGTAGGCCATGGAGTTCATTTTTTTATATTCATTTTGGATTCTTGCTTTTTATGCCCTTTCTAGACATAGCCAACTTGAATTGTTCTTGGATCCATGATGATAGACAGTAGGAGGTCTCAACAAATTGTATACTAATTAGTATAATTTTGGACAGGAAGGATATTATGCCAGATTTTGTGTAGGGCCTTGTCATGTGGTTTGGATAATCTGGTTCTTGATGGTGGTTCTCCCCTGGACCATCTGAATTGTTGTGCATTTACCAAGTCTTTGTTTTCTTTCCATCTAGAAAATAATGGATGCTGCCCCTTCCAAAAATATAAAATAAATAAATAAGGAGCCAGGATTAATAATGGACAAGTTCCTGTTTTAGTGGATCATATATTACATACGAGAAATGATAGAGTCACAATTAAAATGCACAACCAATTGCCACAACGTTGATCTTAAAATGCACAACCAATTGCCACAACGTTTGATCTACATCATTGATTTTCGTTGTGTCTCTATCATTACTCTATTACATACTGCCCAAGTTCCTGATTTACTTTATATAGGAAGTGTTGTAGTAAATGTGTAGAACAGGCCGTCATGTGTAATTTTGTGATTAAGCGTGTATTGCACGTACTTTACCCTAAAATTGACTCTTGATGCCCGGAAAAGATTAGTCAGCATGTCTACACAATTGACATTTTCATATTACCCTAAAATTGACTCTTGATGTCCGGAAAAGATTAGTCTGTATGTCTACACATTTGACATATTTTCATATTACTAGTAAAATGCACGTGCAACACACGTGTTTGGTTAAATTAATATTTTTAATATTTAAAAAACAATAATTTAGTTTAATATTACACATATTGTTACTAATATGTCTAATCTATATAAAATAGAAATATTATAATAAATAATTATTATTGTTATAAAATGATATCATACTTGGTAGACTTGTTTTATTTCTCTTATTCATATGCATTGAATCAAAGTTGCTATTCACATTTATCATTTTTTTTAAAACATGAAAAACATTCTTTTGACTTCAAAATCATGTATTCAAATGCTATAATAAAGGTTTCTCTCATGTCTCTGCTAAATCTATAGATATTATTCAAATTTATCCTAACCTAAATAACATCATTAAAATAGCACGTGTCCAAAATCTATAGATATTATTCAGGTTTCCCTCTAGCCCTTGTTCAGTTAATTGCAGTGTAAACAATGGATAATTTCGTCATGATAGTGTAAAAATTCGATTAGTTATCACCTCCTTAATATGCGTGCCAAAGTCAACGGTGACTTATATTTTGGACCGGAGGTAGTACAATGGTAAATTTGAATTATAATTTGGACAATGATGAATAATGATATTCATATACTTTAATATACAAATAAGCTCAAACTATAAATTGTAATAAATAATTCTAATTTCTATCTAATATATGAACTTAATTTTTTCTGATAAAATAAATATAAAAAACAAATTTAAATATCTACCATACTTATGTAACATGAATTAATTTAGGGATAAGAGGATATAAGGACAAAGTGTAGATGTTATTAGACAAATTTGACAACTTCATAAAAGGTTGGCATTTAGGACAATCTATTAAATGCTATTACAAATTTAACACAGTGATGAGTAATATAATTCAAGTCGTCATCTTTCTCAACAAAAGAAAACCCCCTAAATCACGACTTATCAATTAATGCTAGTAACTCCTTTTTTTTACCAATATTTTTTGAGAAATAACTAAATTTGAAACCCAATTGATTCTACCCATCAAATCCATTCTAATCGGATTCTTTGGATGAAATCTTTCAAGCAAGGCCTTTGGTATTCGGTTTGAAGAAGAACACACCATCATAAAAATCACTACTGAACCTAACATATAGCTGACTACTCACGTATTTGTAGTTTTAAAGCATTGTGTACATAATTAACAATTTTATGCAAGGTTCACTAATTGATTTGAGCTTTATTCTAAACCTAGTTCTCGGCGTGATTCGGTAACCGTGTGTTTTTGTGTATCTTCAATCATGAGATATCATAGATGTGTCTCCAATTAACTTATATTATAAGTATTATGAGATGCTATGCTTATTGCAGCTTTGGTATGTTTAAAATTTTATATTCATCCAATTTTAATGAACTAATTAATGAAACTTCAAATTTATCTTACAAGGTACATATATTTATCTAATAAATCAAGAAACATACTGTATTAAAAAGTAAAAAAGTTTACAATCATAATTAATAAATGAAACTTATAAAAATTATATATTATGTTAGATAGGGGAATTTTATAATACCGTAACGAACTTTAAAAAGTATGATGTAAGATGGGTGATTTATAATATCATAGCACAAAGCAAAAAATATATATATAATTTCATAGCAATCTTTTTTTTTGGGGTACAAAACGACAGGCCAAGCCCCCCAAAAGAGTTATAGTCTAGGCAACAAAACCCCTCTCGTGTCATCCGACAAAAGGTTACTAATATAATCCGGAGGTTCATGTAATAAACTAAAATTAGAATCAGAATTTTGTCCTTCCAAGGCAAGGCGATCCGAAACATTGTTTCCTTCTCTTAAAGTATGTTGGATGATGCAATTCCAACCATTCTTCAAAAATCTCTGCAATCTTCAATGAGGGATCCAACACTCGAGTCCCGGTCACCATCCTGGTAGATGATATGCACTGTTGACAAGGAATCTGACTCAAAGATGACATTGCTAAAGCTATCCCAAGCCAACCTAAGGGTTTCTCTGATCATTCTAAGCTCTGCACAAAAAAATGAGAAATGTTAGAATTCCCAAAAAAATCCAAAAATCCACTTACCTTCATGATTTCTCGCTAAGCCACCAATGGATGAAGAACCCGTCATGGAATTGCAGCTAGCATCCGTATTCAATTTAATCTAATCAATGGGAGGAGAAAGCCATCCAATCCATTTGATCCTCGTAAACTTAGCAGAATTAGCCCCAGGTTGAGTTTTAAGAATATACTCATTAGACAAAAAAACAGCCCGGTTACAAACAGTAATGGGGTTGGAGGATGTATTATTATAAACCAAGTCATTCCTATCCTTCCATATGAACCATAAAGCCATGTTAAACAAATAGTCAGATGGACCAGTATAGAAGGAGTCGGAAATGGGTTCGCCATTCATAGTATTATCCTTGAGCCAGTCCCAAGTAGCAAAATTAGGTTGATCGTAAAACCTCTTGAGAGGTTTGCATTTCCACAGCCTCTTAGCAAAGTGGCACAGGACCAAGCAATGGAGAACATCTTCAGAATCACCATAGCATCTAGGGCAATTATCTAATATAGCCAACTTTCTTCTGAACCTGGCAACATTCGTTAAGATTCTGTCGTGAAGGACAATCCAAACAAAAATCTTGACTTTTTTTAGGAACCTTACACTTCCAAATATGCTGCCATTTAACAGAAGGAGCAACATCATGAATATCATCTCTAATAAATGTCGCACCAAAACTGGCCGAGTGTGTCCTATTGTAAAATCAGTTGTAAATCTCTATCCTTTGTTTACCTTCACAGCCATCAGTCTCATGCTAGAAGATGATCCAACTGCAAAATATCCAAAAGAATCCTCTGACCCCTCATCCAAGGACAAACCATCAGTGAACATGGTTTAATTATCTCGATCTTGTTGGTTTTTCATTGCCATGAAGTTAAGCTTTGATATGTTCTTACTAAATGACATTGAATATAAAAGGAAAGGCATTTTTAATGGACTCCAAATGTGCATGTGATATAAAAGCATAAATAATCCATTGATACATGTTGCAACCCTTTACATCAACATCCATTAGAATCCTTACCCGAAGAAACCACAGCATGCAGCAAGGCCGTGTGCTTCATGCTCTACTTATTCAACCATACGCCTATACTCCAGGAAAGTCTCGTAAATAACAAAATCATCATCAAACATTTCTCAAGACTTTAGTAACGGAACGTTTATAATCAATTGCATTTCTTTCGAATTACATGTACAAACTGGTAAAGTCTCATTTCCTTTGTCCATGCAATTTTAAACCTCTCCATTTATCAACTGATCATCAACTAATCTGTTTTTAGTCCTTAACATAGTCCTTTGAATTTCCAACTCTTTGTAAGAAGACCTCAAACCTCTCCATTTCCTTTGTCCTTAACATAGTCCATGCAATTTTAAACCTCTCCATTTATCAACTGATCACCAACTAATCTGTTTTTAGTCCTTAACATAGTCCTTTGAATTTCCAACTCTTTGTAAGAAGACCTCAAACCTTTGTCCCGGTCGTGAAATCGTTCTCATGTTCCATCGTTAACCCCTTTTACATTAATTACCCTTCATTTTCCATGAACTGGTCCTTGAATATCTCTCATACTATACTCATGTCGAGGCTTATCTCGAGTTTCCTTAGTACTTACCATCATATTATGATGTTTCTTGGGGCACCCATTCTCACGATGTCTTATACACCTGCAAAAATGACATTATGAAGGCCATTTTCATTGATAATCATTTGCCAAAACCCATAATCCTCATTCCCAATCTAGATACAACCCACATGAGCCTAAGTGGAAAGGGCTTTGGTCGCTTAAGAAAGAGATCTCAATTTCGAATCCTTGTGGATGCAACAAACTTTCTTGGGAGAGGTCCCCACATTTGATGCCCAACAATACCTAAAAGAATTAGTCTCAGAGAATTGCCGTGGATACCTCAGAAAATAAGAAAATCAACTTCAGTCATCACACACGCATTAGAAGGCCTTCTTAGTTCAATGGTAGCAAAGTCAATATAAAGAGGCCGGCCAACAAAGATGCAATTCGACAAAGATAATTTTTATCAAACAAAGGGATTTGGAATTATACGATATTTGTTAAACAAAGGGAGAGATAATTCAGAAGGCTCTATCCAAATGGGGCCAAAGACTTCTCTCTATTAAGGCAAAAAAATCAACCATCCATTTAGATAATTACATAGGATTTTTAGTAACAGGCCAAAAACGTCGATAGAAAACTTGGGTTTAATCAAGACATGTTTATTATCAAACAATGCCATAAGACAATAAGATTTAACCCTAGACAAATATAAAACATATGCAAATGTTCACGGTTCGGTCTATAGATCAAGAACCTTGCCATTAGATAATTTTGAAAGGGCTATGCAATATGTTGCATATATTCCCATGAGATGATGAATGCAGGCCTTCTCTTATAGACTGACAACGAACCCATCCCGTTAGGAATTCACAACACTTATACTGCTTTCACGAAGGATTTAGTGTAGAGAGGACCATTTCCAACAGGTCGAGAATCGGCCTCCATAACAACTTCAATATATAGCAGGGACGGACCCAGCTCTTTAAAGGGGGGTGCACGGCCCCCACTGAGATCCGAAAATCGACTAAAAACACTATTGATGTCCCCACTCGCCTTTCAAATTTGTTTCGGTGCCCCCACTGAGATTTTTTTCTGGGTCCGTCACTGATATATATCATGAGGAGCATAAGGAAGCTATCCTCCATACCGAAGCGATGCGTTGAAAAGAAATGCAAATCGCTAGCGAGAAATGCGTAAACAGAAAAAAGTATAAAATTACCATTAAAAGAACCTAAAATTGCCATGTTTATTATCAATTACTTGTACATTAAAATATAATAGTATTATTATTGCCGTTGTTATTGTTGCCATTGTTTATTTATTATTATTTTTTTGGGTAGGATTGACATGTTAATTTGTAAGATTTTTATTTAAGGATTTAATTGATTCAAACGTTTTTTTAGGATTGGCGTGTTTTATTTTCTAATTAAAATATTAAAATAAATAAATTATGGAGACACACTTGCATAATTATTATTATTATTTATTTTTTTTTTTTTGAGGATAAATTTTTTTCATTAATTCAGATCTGCCAAAGCCGCAGAGACAACATCAAAAGGTGGGGAAGAACCCCAAGCAGTCAAAGAGGCCACCGAGAGGCCATGTCTAGCAAGTAAATCTTGTTGGGACATTCCCTCACGCTAACGAAAAGAAAAGCGAATAGTAGAAAATAATAGAGACCTAGAAAGACAATCAGATGCTAAACAGCCAAATGCCGTTAAGTCTGTAGAAGGTTGCCAGAGTCGCTGAACACAGAGAAGACAATCGCTCTCAACAACCAAAGTCATGAACCCCAGCGTTATCGCTTCCTGCATCGCCAGATAGATAGCACGCATCTCCAAAAAAGACGCTGCGATGCCCGGATCGAACCGATAGGAAAACGCTGCCAACACTGTCCCGAGATGGTCCCGAAAAATAAGTCCAACACCAGAAGAATCTGCTGTGACTGATGCATCCACGTTACACTTAAAGGTTCCTTCAGGGGGAGGCTCCCATTTGAGAGGATGGGGGGGCCGAAGATCTGCAACATGGAAAGCCGCTAGTGCTGCTGCATACTCCTCAGCGGATGCCAAGGTCCGGGAACAAATGCTCCCCACATAAACGGCGCGACCCTCAAACACCGCACTGCATCTCGCCTTCCACACGTTCCATATCAACCAACTGATAAGAGCCATCTCCTCTCGCCCCTTATCCTCCAGTAACCGCATAAACATCTCCCTAAAGGAGGAAGCGCGCAGATAATCAAGCACATAGGGGTGTTGGGAAGCCTGCCAAATTCTCCTAGCCATCTCACAATCGAACAGAACATGTCGTAGAGTCTCCGTTGTTTCCCCACACGCAAGGCAAATCCCGTCACCAAGAGAGCGACGAAATAAACCCTGCCCAATAGCCAAACAGTCGTGCAGGCATCGACAAAGAAAGTGATGAATACGAGGCTGAACCTTTAGACGCCAACACTCCGTCCACAAGCCATCACCAACGCCTGATATCGTAGACTGCGTCCGCAACGAAGGCCTATATAGCTGCAAAGCCTGAAAGTAACTCGACCGTATAAACCCCCTTTGGATCATAGTGCCAAATGAGTTTATCATCGTGACCCTCCGGGGCCAGAGGTGTAGCCAGGATCGCATCAGTTTCCCACGGTTGAAATTGTTCCCGAATAAAGTCTGCATTCCATCCTCTATGATCCAAAGAAAGAAGACAAGCAACCATGCTATCAGGATGTAAAGAATGACCCGAGTGCAAAAGTCTGAAGGATGGTGCCAAAGCAGTCCAAGGATAGTCGAAAATAAAGATGGAATCTCCGTCTCCTACCCTCCAACGAAGCCCAGATAACAAAAGATCGCGTCCCGCTAAAATGCTGCGCCACATAAATGACGGCCGTTGGCCAGGAGTGGCCGACAGCACACCTTCCTCCGCATAATATTTAGCCTGAAGAACCTGAGCTGCCAAAGAAAATGGAGACGTGATCAAACGCCAAGCCTCGCTTGGCGGCCAGAGCGCCAGATTAAATCATTCCAAATCTCGAAACCCTAAGCCTCCCATCTTCTTCGGGAGACAGCACGTCTCCCAGTTCTTCCAATGAATCTTTCTCTTATCCTCCGTGTCTCCCCAAAAGAAAGCCCGAATATCCTTTTCCATATCCGAAATCAAAGTGGTTGGAATTTTAAAGCACTGCATTGGAAATATGGGTATGGATTGAACCGCTGACTTAATCAATACTTCTTTACCAGCCGGAGACAGAAGCTTGTCCTTCCAGCCCGACATTTTCTTCCACATCTTTTCCTTTAGATAGGAGAACACCTGTTTCTTGCTACGACCCGTAACAAAAGGCATGCCAAGATACTTTCCCGAATCACTACCCAAGGGAACTTGCAGAATATTAGAAACCACCTCTCGCTTTCCTCGCTACCATTCTACTAAAATAGAGGCCGATTATGAAAATTAATTGATTGCCCGGATAATAAATCAGACTGTGGAAAAGGTCTAAAAGAAGCTCAACGAGACCATCAACATCCTCGAAAAAGAGCATACTGTCGTCCGCAAACAATAAATGGGAAATGCTCACCTCTTGTTGATAGCCGAACTGAAGTCCCCTCAAACCTCTTCTGGTCACCGCTTCATTGATCAAGGAAGTAAACCCTTCCGCACTGATGAGAAGAGAAAGGGTGACAGAGGATCCCTTGACGAATTCCTCTGGAAGGTATAATATGGCGATGGGCTTGCCATTGATTAGCACACGATATCTAACCAAGTACTACATCTACGTATGAGCCCAATCAACCAGGAGGAAATCGCATGCGCTCATAACATCCCACGAATCTTCGCCATTCCACTCGGTCAAAAGCCTTTGCCATGTCCAGTTTAAGTGCACCGTGATTATGACAACCTGTCTCCCCCCCTTTAAGAGAATGGAATGCCTCAAACGCTATCATGGCATTGTCTGTGATGAGCCGCCCAGAGAGAAAAGCACTTTGGTTCCCAGAAATGACCTCCCCCATTATTGACTTCAACCGATTAACAATCACGCGGGAGATAAGCTTATAAATAGAATTACAAAGGAAATAGGCGAAACTCACATGGCGTGGGAGTTGTCACCTTGGGAAGCAAACATATATATGTGTCATTCAGACTGCCCAAATCCGCATCATTATTCAGCACAGCAAGGACTATCTGCAATATATCCTGGCCAACAATACTCCAATATTTCTGCATAAAAATAACATGCATACCATCCGGCCCAGGAGACTTCCTTCCCGGAAACTGTTTCAAAGCAACCATCACCTCCTTTTCCGTATATATCTCAGACAATGCATCTTGCTGGTCGGCAGTTAACTCCGAGAACGCTAAATCTCCCAAATCAGTAACTTCCCCATTTGTTGAATAAATCTGTTGAAAGTAGCTAACAGCCACCTCTTCTAACCGTTACGGTGTATCATAGGCGACACCTCTCGCATCGTGCAAAATATGTATGGTGTTCCTCTTTTCTTCTCATGATGCCTTATGATGAAAGTATGTTGTGTTACGATCCATAGAGGTCAACCAATCACTTCGTCCACGCTGATGCCAATACTCTTCATCCAATGTATGCCAATGATCTAATTGCGCCAAAAGCTCTGACTCCTGAACTGACGAATATTGTTCTGATTCCCGCAATAAACGAAGACTCTCCTCCCTTTGTGTAATCTGCTTCCGTATATGCCCATGATTTTTCGAACTCCACCGTCTCAACTCCCCTCGTACCTGAGTGATATGCGATATAAGAGTTTGGGGTGAATAAACAATACCTGCCTGCCAAGAAGCCGTAAGACGCCCCTCAAACTCCGGATCCTTTACCCAATAGGGGTCAAACCGAGGGATATGTTCCCACTTCACGGCATTGCGCTGAAAGGGACTAACTGATGTAATCAAAATCGGCACATGATCCGAGCGTGCTGTAGATAAATGGTATACCGAATGCCGGGGGAATAGAGATTTCCATCCAACATTAGACACACCCCTATCCAATCGGACCCTGGTAGCGGAACCATCCATCCGTTTACACCACGTAAAAGGGGCTCCTACAAAGCCTAAATCCATCAATTCACAGTCAGATAAAGCTCGCTGGAAGGCCGACATCTGGGAAAACGGCCGAGGGTTCGGCCCATCCTGTTCCGTTCCCACCAAAATCTCATTAAAGTCCCCCGCTACTAACCAAGGCAAATTCGCAAAGGAGTCATGCAGATGCCTTAACAGATCCCAAGAATGTCGCCTATCACTCACCACCGGATTACCATAAAATCCTGTGAACCGCCACCTTATCGAATCAGTTCCAGTAACAATAGCATCGATATGTCCTGCATTAAATGTAGTAATAGAAACGTTGCAGTCATTATTCCAGAGTAAAGCTAAGCCGCCGCTCGCTCCCACACTACCCACAACTAACGCATTTGTAAAGCCCAAAGAACAACGCACCAATTCAAAACGAGATTTATTTAGTTTTGTTTCTGACAAAAATAATAAAGAAGGAGAAAATTTATTTACAAGAGCCTTAAGATCCTTAACTGCCCGGGGATGGCCCAGTCCCCGGCAATTCCAACATAAGAAACTCATTGGTCCTGGCGGGCCTGCACAGCAGACTCCGCCAAAAAAGTAGTCACACACGCTTTCTTCGCCTGTCTCTCCCCATCCTCGTCCAGATCAATATTCTGTCTCTTGTCTCCAATTCTTGGCCCAATAAGCAAAGGACCCGCCCTTCCTCTGTTACGGATAAACCTCTTCCAATGAGTCACTCGCATACGAGGAACCGGAGCTGCCAAAGGTGATGGGACTGACCTGAATACGAAGCCCGGTGATACCACCCATTCTCCCAACACCGCTGCAGTCCCCTCGATTCCCACCATTTCCTCCACATTTGTTGGTGAAACGCCTTCATCAGTGGTGTAAACTTCCCTTAGATGCTCCATATTTGAAGAAGGAGACGCAGCCCCTAAAAAAGGAACCAAAGCCAAAGCATCATCCCCAGAAACATTTTGAGCTGCATTATTTCCGCCCTCAACAACCTCTCTAGCCCTCCCTTCATTTTCTGCCATAGCCACCACTGCCAACAAATTCGAAGCTCGAGTCGTGCCCAACCAAGGAACAGTAAAGGGTAGCTTTAGTTTCTCAGACTCTGTATATTCACGTGTCCTAGTAGGACAAAAATTGAGAGTATGTGTTAACAATCCACAATTGAAACATAAATGGGGCAGCCGCTCATATTGAACCATTGCAGTCACCGGAGTGCCGTCTATATTCAGTTGAAGAACGCGAAGGAGTGGAACACGTACCTGACAGACCTAAACCTAACCTTGGAAACGGCGCCAGAAAGCTGACGGACATTACCTAGGCTATACAGATCCTAACCGGCAGTGTACCGGGTCAAATTGTAGTGCTAGTCTGGTGAGTCGGGTCGTATTCCTCAGGGAAAACATGGTAATCCTTTTAAGTGGGGTTAAACACCAAGAAGCTATTATTAACTCGATCTAAGTCGCAGTTTTATCATTTTCCTGGGTTAGATTATGTTAGTAGTTAGATTGTTAGTAGTGCATAAAGTAAAATAAGTAAATAAATACTAATATAATATATATATATTTTTGGAATCTAGCCAAGAATACGTTCTTCGAATTACAATCTCTTTTAGTAGAAATAAATGAGACAGATCTTCCTTTATTCAAGGTGTAAATTATATATGAATCGGTGTACTCTCAAACTAGACAACTCTTCCTCACACGAGCGTATGAAATTGTCATATGTCCATTGCATCACCCAAGGTCCACAATCATTACGGTTTTTACGAATGCAGTCCCGAGTACAAATCTACCTTTAGATAAAAGGAGTCATTCCGTTCACAAACGGTCAATTTTATTTAAAAGGCTCCGGTTGTCAAAGCCGGACGATTCAACTTTCCGGTTTAAGTTTCAATTAAACTGATGATTTAACATTATTACGATCTCGAGTACAAATGTCAATAAAATTTATCTTTCCCAAAACAAATCTACCCCTGGGTAGAAAGCGGGTTCCGTTGTCACGCTTTCACTCGCCAATTTTACCTCCGGTCTTTCAATTTTAATGTTTCATTAAGCGCAGAAAGAAAGAGATTCATCATAATTGATTTTAATCATTATTACTGAGTCGATCATTCATTTTACCAAAAGATTAACTAATTGATTCATATCTTGGCTAGATATATTTTTAGTTTAATATCATATATAAATAGAAATAGAAATAATAAACATAACAATTTTAGAATATATTACCGGTTATGACTATCGAATCGAATGTTCGTTTCCACCGGATCTAACATGCCAAAGCTTCAAATCAACAATCTTCGATAATTATTCCGTCATTACAACGATATTTATATAACCATTTTATTTATATATGTGAAAAACATATATACATACATACATGGACATATATATGTATATACAGGCCCCAAAAGAAAATAAAAAGAGAAGCGAGATGAAAAATCGAGATCTAGATCTAGATCTATATATATATAGATAGATCTATCACATATATATTCATATATAGAATATATATACATACATGAAGGGTGTGTATATATATATATATATCATATATGTATATATATATATATATGATCAAAAATAAAAAAACAGAGGGACGAGAGGAAGAACAGAGAAAAGAAAGAAAAGGGGCAGAGCTCCCTGCCGCTGATTGTTCTGTTTTTATAGAGAAAAGGGGGCGGATCGATCCGGGAAAGTACGGATCGATCCGGTGGTCTTAATTCTAGATCCTTCTAAAATTTCTAAAATTCATATCTTGAGTTGTAGACCTCCAAAAATTATGATTCAAACGTCAAAATTAAGCTCTCGGAAAATTCTTCAACTTTCATGAAGGACACTTCTTCAGAAAACGCCTTTTTGATGAGTCATTTCATACTCCGAACGTTTTCGGGATTTTTCTCTAGTACAAATCAATTAGCCACTTGACCACCATTTGAGTTGTAGAAGTCCGATTGACTTGATTCAAAATCCATTGGAAAGCTTTCTTGAAGATATACAACTTTCATGAAGGAAACTTCTTCAGAAAATGTCGTTTTGATGAGCCATTCGTATGTCGTGTCGTTTTCGGGATTTCCGCTAATACAAATCGATTAGTCAATTGACCATAACTTGAGTTGTAGAACTCCAATTGACGTAATTTCAGCGGCATTGGAAAGATCGTTGAATAATCTACCACTTTCATGAAGAAGTCATCCCCTGAAAATGCCTCTAAGCTGGGTCAAATCTCCGTCGAAAATATGTAACAATTTAAGTACTTAGAAAATTTGCTCCATTGAACTTGTAAACTTGTGGCATCTTCTTCTAACCTCAAAAGATATGTTTTTAGGACCAAAACGTGTCGTTACATGGAATCTTGGTCAATATATAATCCTGCAATGAACCACCAAAATACCAAACGTAAATCCGACACGACACTCCTAAGCACTAAACCGATACAAAAACTAATAAAAATACGATAATTTATATAATAACTACTACTTATACATTTGAATAAAACTTAGTAATTTTGACTTGATTTGATACAATAATGCTCAAAATGGTATCAATATTGGGGTAAATGTCGTAATAATGATCATAAATTTATCTCTCATCACAACCCCTACTTAGCTTTTGGTCGTCCCTCGATCAAAACAAGCGATAAAACAAAATGAATAAGAGATAAATTTATGAAGATAGAAGATATAAGGGACAACCAGATCTTTGCAACCATTAGAATTACAACCAGCGCGTAACCTTAATATAAATGTATAACAGAGTGTGTGTGTGACAATCTTTTCAATTTCCAATATCCTCTCTTGAATAAATCAAGCAAAACACACAAATATCCATTCAGACATTAATTCTAATGACTTTCCTAGGTATAGTAGTAACAGTTCCACACAAAGTTCTCCCGTGTACTTATTAGGATAATCCCTAAAGCATATCGTTCGGTTTATACTGGGGATAGTCAGAAGATAGCTAAGTTTTCAACCACGCTTAAATTTTTTTTTTTTTTTTTTTTTTTTGAACTTAATTTCACATGTGTAGCATATGCCTTCATTCCCAGCAATAGGACGTTTCGTGATAACACCCTAGCTGGACTTCTATCATCGAGCGATGGGAGCTTTTAAACCTCATAGTGATATAGGACGTTTCGTGATAACGCCCTACTGCACTCAAATCATTGGTAGCTACAACCAACATATAGATAGTTCATCTTTATTTTATTTTTATTTTTTTTTTATTTTTTTTTTTCATAAACTTAACTTATATCCTTTCTATCACATTCAAACCTTCAGATATTCACAGTACACGTTCAAAAATTAGGTACTAAGTTACTGCTATTTCTCTAGAATAACCACTAGGATACTGAATGGATACAGTTTAAAATTTTCCGCTTCAATATCAAAGGCTTTACGTGAAGGAATTCATGTTACACAAATATATTTGGAATTACAATGCACTTACGGTTCACGTTGGCTATACACATCCAAATTGATCATTATATCTTCAAATCCATGAAATATATACCTTATACAATTTATTTTAATCAACTAAATAATGCTCAAAAAAATCGAAAACTAAGAGATTTATTGATACAAAATAAACATTAATTCCATTGCTTTAGACCAACGACTCCACTCCCACTTACGAACTTACATTGTCCTCAATGTAAAGTGAGTGTAAATAAGTTGTTGGGAAAGCAATGGTGCACTAAAACAAGTCAAAACAAATACTCGGATGATAAAAAAGGGTGGGTGGGTCAAAGTTATGACCGTTGTGTGTGCAAATGAAATAAAAGTGTGTGAGTGTGACAATTGTAATGCAAAAGGGTAAATAAACACACCACATAAACTTTTATTGATTTAAAACACACAATATTCCACAAGATAGTTGAACTAATACATGTCACACATTATTTGAAATTTAAAATGCAGACTAGATCATGATATGAAATATGTGAGAAAGTATTAACTCTGAGTCTTTTATACCTGATCCTCAAGGATTATTTCAAATTGTTCTAACAACCTAAGTCTAAGAAATAATGCATTTGAATTTTCTCTTTTTCTCCATCGGGATTTTCGGATAACCACCTAATCATTCCTTTATAATGACATTCAAACATTCATCCTAAGACTTGGTGAAACAAAATGAAAATCAATCCAAGTATTACCAAAGTATCATCCAAAGTATGAGTAATTATTATATTTAACATTTTTATGGGTCGCCTCCGGTAGCGCTTTTGGTTAACGTCGTTTGCTCGACCAAAATGATAATGATTAACTAATATACTAAAATAAAATAGGATACTTCTAAGAATTACTCACCAAAGCATGTAACAATTAAGCACATGAATCAACTAGAAATAAATGCTTAATGAGTAAATAGGAAGGATAGTACCCGTGATTTCACTATATTTATAGTCTATAGCTAGACTTTTCCTTGCTTCAGTTTTTAATGCACTGGTGGTGGGTCATCCTCACGCACCGCATCCTTCTTCAATACTGGTTTCCAACAGAGGTTAGACAATTTCCACCAATCCACACGATTCTTGAACTTTTCCTTTGATTTTCGAGCTTTCGGTTTGCGAGCCTTCATATTATTGCTAAAGTCATCTTCTTCCATTACCTGCGTGTTAGTACAATCCACAACAAGGGGACACAAAGTGTCTACACAAGAACTAGATTCTAGTGTAATGCATGGATATTTCAATGAAATGTAAATGTTGAAGACAACGCTCTCATGATTAACTCCCAAACTAAACTCTCCCTTACAAACATCGATGAAAGGGATATTAATAGTTAAGTACCGAAAAGTGTCGAGAAAACATGCATACTTCTCATCGTTAAACGAAGATGGTAAAGCTTCCTTGAATGATTGTGCCTTTTGAGGACATTGTGTGTCATCATTCAGTACCTTTTTCTTCAAAATATGCAGTGGATGTGGTGATGCCCTTCCAGGTTGAACCGATGTGAATTTAGGTTGAGCCGGATAAAGTTCGGTTTGAAATGGCCCTTTAGATTCCATATTCTTCTTATATTTACCATCTAAATCATCCTCTACTTCATTAATTCTCATGTTTTCTAATCCATTACTTCCACCGATTCTTCTACTTCTAGTAATAACAGCATTTACCTCTCCCGAGTTTCTTTCGGTATTACTTGGCAGCTCTCCTGGAGGTTTACTGTTTTTACGTTCCTCTTCTCTACTCAAGTGATATTCCAGATTCCTCAATGAAGCTTCTACAATTCTTATTCTGGTATCATGTCCACTTATAGATGTTTTCAACGTACTCATATCCTTAGTGACTGTACCTATAGAAGTCATCATGGTTTCCATATTTTGAGCTTGAGTTGACATCATACCCATCAGATTTTCGATTAATTTCTCCCATTTATCAACTCCTTCAGGTTGAGTTGAACTTTGGGTGACTGGTATGCTTTGAGTGGTATATTGTGGATACGATCTAGGTAATGATTGTAGATTCTGATTCGAGGTATCTCCTTGATAAACTAGATTTGGATTCTTATATTGGATTGGATACGGTGGTTGTCCTTGCTTACTAGGGGTTTCAGACCAATGAAAAGTAGGGTGATCTCTTCTTATAGCATTAAACGAGTTTGAATACGCATTATTCAAATTCCTATGCTGTAAAAAATTCACCTTTTCCCTTGAATAGCCTTCTGGTTCTTCCATCCCTAATGACACATTATCATGATTTGAGTAGTTATTTGGTATGATATTTTCTGAGTTTACATTTTTACTGGCTAATAAGCCGTCAAATTTCCTACTCAAATTCTCCAAGTGTGCAAGAACTTCTGCATTCGATGTACATTCTCCTGCAAAGGCTACTTTTCTTGTGCTAGAACCGGTTTCCCACATTCTGTTATTTTTGGAAATCTTTCTATAGCATCGTAAACTATTTGAGCTTCACTCATCATTAAACGAACCACCACATGCATGATCTACATCTGCACGTGAGTCTTTCCTTAATTTACGACAGAAAAGTTGGATTTGCATTTCTAAGGAATAACCATGATCGGGACAAGCTCTTAATAACTTTTTAAACCTTTCCCAAGCATTCTCAAACGTTTCTTCAGATCCTTGTCTAAAGTTGGCAATTTCACTATTAATTCCAATTTTCTACCAGGAGTAAAATCTTCGCTTTAAGAACTCGGTTTGAATATCCTCCCAACTAGTCAATGAATGATGTGGAAGTGACAAAACCAATCTCGTGCTCTTCCTTTTAAAGAAAAAGGAAACATAGACATCCTCGTTAATTCCCGATGAGCACCATGACTTTTGGTCAGATTACGCTTCTTGAAAAGATAGAGGTGATGATGTGGATCCTCATCATCTTCTCCTAGGAATTGGGCTCTTGTGTCAATTAAACCAAAAGATGAGATTTTATTTCAAATTATTTGCTCCTTTATTGGGTAAACGAATTGGATTATTAATCTGGTACCTTCTTACGGTCCGATCACATATAGGTCTCGGGTTAAATGGTTTCGATTATTACGATTATGCTTATTCCGATTCGATTATTTCTATTATTCGATTCGTTTATTAGGTTGAGGTAAATTCGATTAAGGTTTTGGCCATACCTCGAGCATGAGCAATCCGCTTGTTCAGTGTTTCACCAATGGTTTCGCCATTTTCGTAAATCGATTTGACAATTCTTGTGGAATAGAAAATATCGAATAGAAAATAACACAAAATCGATAAAACCACATTTTTTTCTCCTCGGTAATTACCGAATCCACTCGATATTTACCGAGTAGTTTTTTTTTTTTTTTTTTTTTTTTTTCTCTCTCTCTCTCGGTAATTACCGAAGCCACTCGGTATTTATCGAGTATTTTTATAAAAAAATTGATATCTTACCAAATAGGTAGGTACCAATGAAAATAAAAATACAAATGAGATTGAGAAATGTATTGACTTATCCTCATTTATTATGCATAATGCTTACTTTCTACTATCGAAAATAGAAAATAACTCGAATTTAATAGAAGAAGAAAATTGGTAACTAAAAGAAGGTAGATACCAACGGAAAATAAAAATAGAAATGTGATAAGAAGAGTGTTGACTTATCCTCGAGAATTTTGAGCTAATACAAGTAGTAACCCTGTAGACACAAAGAAAGAAATTAGCGACGTTTTCCCCGCAACGGCGCCAAAATTCGACAGACCTAAACCTAACCTTGGAAACGGCGCTTAAAGTCGACGGACATTACCTAGGCTATACAGATCCTAACCGGCAGTGTACCGGGTCAAATTGTAGTGCTAGTCTGGTGAGTCAGGTCGTATTCCTCAGGGAAAACATGGTAATCCTTTTAAGTGGGGTTAAACACCAAGAAGCTATTATTAACTCGATCTAAGTCGCAGTTTTATCATTTTCCTGGGTTAGATTATGTTAGTAGTTAGATTGTTAGTAGTGCATAAAGTAAAATAAGTAAATAAATACTAATATAATATATATATTTTTGGAATCTAGCCAAGAATACGTTACTGAATTACAATCTCTTTTTAGTAGAAATAAATGAGGCATGATCTCTTCCTTTATTCAAGGTGTAAATTATATATGAATCGGTGTACTCCTAAACTAGACAACTCTTCCTCACACGAAGCGTATGAAATTGTCATATGTCCATTGCATCACCCAAGGTCCACAATCATTACGGTTTTTCCGAACAGGTCCCGAGTACAAATCTACCTTTAGATAAAAGAGTCATTCCGTTCACAAACGGTCAATTTTATTTAAAAGGCTCAAGGTTGTCAAAGCCGGACGATTCAACTTTCCGGTTTAAGTTTCAATTAAACTGATGATTTAACATTATTACGATCTCGAGTACAAATGTCAATAAAATTTATCTTTCCCAAAACAAATCTACCCCCGGGTAGGAAACTGGGTTCCGTTGTCACGTTTTCACTCGGCCAATTTTACCCTCCGGTCTTTCAATTTTAATGTTTCATTAAGCGCTTGAAAGAAAGAGATTCATCATAATTGATTTTAATCATTATTACCAGAGTCGATCATTCATTTTACCAAAAGATTAACTAATTCATTATTCATATCTTGGCTAGATATATTTTTAGTTTAATATCATATATAAATAGAAATAGAAATAATAAACATAACAATTTTAGAATATATTACCTAGGTTATGACTATCGAATCGGAATCGTTTCCACGGATCTAACATGCCAAAGCTTCAAATCAACAATCTTCGATAATTATTCCGCCATTACAACGATATTATAACCATTTTATTTATATATGTGAAAAACATATATACATACATACATGGACATATATATGTATATACTACTTTTTAAAGAAAATAAAAAGAGAGAACGAGATGAAAACGAGATCTAGATCTAGATCTATATATATATATAGATAGATCTATCACATATATATTCATATATAGAATATATATACATACATGAAGGGTGTGTGTATATATATATATATCATATATGTATATATATATATATATGATCAAAAATAAAAAAACAGCGGGACGAGAGGAAGAACAGAGAAAAGAAAGAAAAGGGGCAGAGCTCCCTGCTGCTGATTGTTCTGTTTTTATAGGAGAAAAGGGGGGCCGGATCGATCCGGGAAAGGGCCGGATCGATCCGGTGGTCTTAATTCTGTATCCTTCTAAAATTTCTAAAATTCATATCTTGAGTTGTAGACTCCAAAAATTATGATTCAAACGTCAAAATTAAGCTCTCGGAAAATTCTTCAACTTTCATGAAGGACACTTCTTCAGAAAACGCCTTTTGATGAGTCATTTCATACTCCGAATGTTTTTGATTTTTCTCTAGTCTGAAATCAATTAAGCCACTTGACCACCATTTGAGTTGTAGAAGTCCGATTGACTTGATTCAAAATCCATTGGAAAGCTTTCTTGAAGATATACAACTTTCATGAAGGAAACTTCTTCAGAAAATGTCGTTTTGATGAGCCATTCGTATGTCGTGTCGTTTTCGGGATTTCCGCTAATACAAATCGATTAGTCAATTGACCATAACTTGAGTTGTAGAACTCCAATTGACGTAATTTCAGCGGCATTGGAAAGCTCGTTGAATAATCTACCACTTTAATGATGAAGTCATCCCCTGAAAATGCCTCTAAGCTGGGTCAAATCTCCGTCGAAAATATGTAACAATTTAAGTCTTTTAAAATTTCTTCCATTGAACTTGAAAACTTGTGGCGTCTTCTTCTAACCTCAAAAGATATGTTTTTAGGACCAAAACGTGTCGTTACATGGAATCTTGGTCAATATATAATCCTGCAATGAACCACCAAAATACCAAACGTAAATCCGACACGACACTCCTAAGCATTAAACCGATACAAAACTAATAAAAATACGATAATTTATATAATAACTACTACTTATACATTTGAATAAAACTTAGTAATTTTGACTTGATTTGATACAATAATGCTCAAAATGGTATCAATATTGGGGTAAAATGTCGTAATAATGATCATAAATTTATCTCTCATCAGTACCGAAACATCCAACCGCAATCGTAAAAAACGTATCTTAGTTACCTTATCCTCTCGAATTTCACATGCAGAACAATTAGGTAACCCAGCTAAAATGCTTCTGCCTACTGAATTAACACAATGGTGAGTTTTTAAACCCTTAAGATGGATCCAAAAGGGTGATACAGCAAAAAAATCCTCATGAAATTCCCACCCATCAACCCAAGGACGTAAGACCATGAGGCTGTTGTCATAACTCCATGGTGCTTCAATCAAAACCCGAGTGACATCACTCGCAGAAGGGAGAATAAACTGAAAAACGTTGCGGTTTAATCGAATTCCCGTGGGATCACACTTCCAGGGCCTCAGTTATTATTATTATTAACTGAGGAAAAAAAGTAAACAAGATAATTCTATTTGTTTTTTCTTTTTTAGGATTGACTAACGTGTATTTTTTATTTTATTTTTAAGCTAGCGTGTGTTTTTTAGGATAAATTGGGGAAAGAATTAAACAAGACAATTCCCTTTTTTTTTTTTTTTTTGATTGACTAACGTGTTTTTTTTTTTTTTTTTTTTTTTAAGCCAGCGTGTGTTTTTTTAGAATTGCCGTATTTTATTTTCTATTTAATTTATTGATATATAAATAAATTAATTAGTAAGAAACACTTTTTAGGGAAACAAAATCATAATTTTAATATAGTGGGATTTAGACATTAGATTATTATTTCCCATGTGGCGTGTTATTTTTTTTTAAATCTACTATTTTACATAGTAGAATTATGTATGATAAAACCAAGCACTGAAACTCACATCTGGGAGCCGTGCTCGATACGTGTCTAACGCAACGTGACACGTTTTTTAATAAATTTTTTAAAATTGTATATTCGACACGACGTGACGGGGTGTCGACCTGGCTATTATACTTTATTTTTATTTTATTTTTTCACATTTTCATGTTTTTTTAAGATTAAAATGCAAGAAATATTATATAAGATTTAACAAATATTTTTGCAAAAAAAACTAAAAAAATTATGATTTACACTATTATAATTTAGCCAAAAAGGTTCTAATTTAGTTTTTTTAAAGTAAAAAAGAATTTTATTAAGGTAAACCACAATCGAAGCGGATATTACGTAATCGGAGTAGACAATCCTCAAGCAACATAACCCAATGAAGATAAACCACGTCTAGCTAACAAGTAAGCTGGCACATTATGAGTACGCTTAACAAAAAAAACTGAAGGAAAGCAAAAAAAAAATTATAAACAATCATTTGCAAGACAGCCCAAAACACACAAATCATTTGATGGACAAAGAAAGACACCCCAAGGCGGACAAAGCATCTTATCAGTGGCGGATCCAGAAAAAACATTCAACGGGTACACTGTGTTTTTCTAAGTAGTAAACTTGTTTTCCCAACGGGTGCACAAAAATTTTCTAGTGTAATAGTTACTATATCTTTTTGGTTTAGCTGATCCGCGGACCCCAATGTGGTCAACATACATCCGCCTCTACACAAGAGAAACAATCACTCTCAACGATATCCTAAGTATAACCCAACCAAAGAGCCTCGACCACAACCATTAGAATCGCCCTCATTTCCAAGATTTCATGTTTTATTGTTATACGTGGAATGAGAAAGCGGCCACAATCGAACCTACGTTATCCCTGAAGAGCAAGACCATGCCAGACCCCGTATCCGTAACCGAATTGTAATCTATTGAAACCCAATCAAATTTTCATAATTTATTCATGATCAACTAACGCTCCAATAGTATTTTGTCAATTGATATATTACGTGTCATATTTAGTTTAATTATGTATATTTGTTAATCTTACTATCATTCGTCTAATACTAATCTTTCTGTGTATATACACGTGTCGCTGATGTATCGTCTTTTTAAATTTTGATTCCGTGTCGTGTGGTGCAATTATCAGTGTCCGTGCTTTATAGATAAAGACTGATAGAAATATGTGGTTACTAGCCTTTTACCCGTGCTATGCACGGAGATAACTGAATGTAATATGGTGTAAAATTTCATAAGTATAGATGATTCACTATTTTATTTTACATTCAGTTATCTCCGTGCATAGCACGGGTATATAGCAAGCTATTGAAGAAATCCAGATGATTCGATGAAGAAAACAAAACCATTAACACAATAGCCGAAAATCTAACACCAAAAGACTGAAATATTTTCATAACTTATTACTTAAAGCATGCAAAAGGATCATACATATGTATACCTTTACAACGTGTTACCAAACAATGCCATCATTCATGGTAGCCATATGATTCCAATTTTGATCCCACCACTTTAAACAAAAAAATAATAATAAGGAAAAAAAGTTTGACCCACCTATCTTTATTTGCTAAACATAAATCAACATTTGGGCATCCTTTTACTGTATTTAATGTTTGGAAAAGAATAACTAATCTGGCGTAAGGATACACGATGTAACTCCGAGGTGCCCAATCTTGCTTCATTCTCGCCTACCTGCAACACTTGCCAAACATTCTCAATACCTAAAAAATCACATACAACAAACATGTTAATTAGCTTAATTAGTGAGTCATCAAACTTCTGAATATTTAAAAGAGATAAGAAACTCAAACCATTTCATCCACGTTTTCTTATTTAGATGAACAAATTCAAGGGCGAATTTCAAGAATGTTGGGACTGAATTCAAAAAAAAAAAAATCTTACCATCTACATTTATCTGATGCCATTTAACCTGCATCCAAAGAATAAATCTTTCAAACCACAATTTTACCCAAACTAAATAATGACAAACAGAAATTGCATAAAACACTTACTCACTTAGCCACTAAGCCACCCCATAACACGAAATTTATAAAGATTTTTTTTTTTTAAAAAAAACCCTCATGTTTTCATTAGCAATTTTGGGAAAGAACCCACGATAATGATGAGAGCAAATTCACTAAGTGGAAAGATCTTCAATTCATTTTTGTTCCTGAAACTTACATCAACCATGGCGACACCAATAAGTTTGTTTAGCGAGCTGATTACATAACGTGGGAATTGTCTTAGAGATTCCCAGAGATCATAAATCTTTATTTCATAGGGTGGGTAGAAATCTATAATTATGACGATGATACACAAATGGATTCGATCTGTTTCATCTAAATAAATTGGAATCTTATGTTGAGGTTGTTGCGAATTTTCAGAAACTGGAGATAAGAACCGGAGGTGGGTAGAAATCGAGATCGGAATGAGAACCGTATTACTCATATGAGATCAGTTTTATTTGAAAAAACTGGAGATAAGAATTGTTTTTTTTTTTAAGGTTGTTGCGGATCTTCAGTGGTTGGGATAGTTGTCGAAAATTTACCGGGATGTTTATTATTATTATTATTATTATAATAGCTATTACTCATATGAGATCAGTTTTATTTGAAAAAACTGGAGATAAGAATTGTTTTTTTTTTTTTTAAGGTTGTTGCGGATCTTCAGTGGTTGGGATAGTTGTCGAAAATTTACCGGGATGTTTATTATTATTATTATTATAATAGTTGTCAGCGTACTTTTAATGGGCATAGATCGGATCATTTTATGGGTTTGGGTTGATTTTCCGGGTAATCAATTTTATTATTGCTTTCAAATATATATATAGTATAGATACAGATGATTACGATTGATATAATGAATGTGTCATACGATATGTCTAAATATAGTGTGGTTGGAATATTATATGGGTAAAGTATGAGAATAGTTTTTGTTTGGCTGGTTGTTGTTTCTTACAGGCTTTTGTTGCCCATGAATTACATTAAAGATATGCACAACATTTCACGTGAAATGTGGTAATCTTATCGGATGAAGAAACATGGCTGGCGTTGGCCTCAACGCCAATACAAATATCATATCCATTCCTTGGGGGGCCATATCTTTTCCTCCTTTCCTAGATTTCCATTCCCTGTTGATGATCTAGTTTCCCATGGTGTAGGACCATTCCTCCATTTTTGAACTTTGCGTCGCATTTTGATGGGTTTATTATCTTGGGAAAAAATATTACATATAATATACTATTTGACAGTCAAGTATAACAAAACAAATAAAACGATTTTGTTGTGTTTGTAAACTATACATAAAACAGTGTCGTTTTGTGTATTTTAGTGCACTTCACCGTCAAATGCATTAGAAGGGATCAATGTCTCTATCTTAGTTTGAGACTTTAAATGCATCACACTCATTTTATTTAAGTCTTTATTGAAATCTACTTTGACACTACGCCTCCGTTTGTTTTCGTTAGAGTTTTTTTCGGAGTTTTTTTATATCACTTCACCCACCATATTACAATTCTGTTACCAATCATTTCTTCAACTACAAATAAAAAAATATTAAATTATCTCTCATCATTTTATATTATCAACTTTATAACCTTTTTTACCATTATTTTATTTATTATACTACTTTATTTCACCAATTATTTCATAATCTACACAAATTTCAAAAAAAAAACATCTTAACTTTCTAATCATTACTTCAATCACTTTATCTAAAACAACCCTAAAAAAACTCCAACCCAAAACGAACGGAGCCGCAATATTTTTTTTAAATGAGATTTTTAGTGATTATTTTTTAGAAAGAGAGATTTTATCGATATTATATTCACTCCGTTCCAAAATATAAGTTTTTTTTTAAGAAATGAAACTTTTATTAAGCCAAGTCTGCAATATCGACAGAAATTACATCATGTGTGTTGAAATAGTGTCCTAAACCCAATCGGGCTGGATCGGATCCGACCGGGTCGGATCATTTCTACTATTTATTTATGTTTATACATATATTAAATGGTTTTTCTGTTGCATATATTTGTCTTTTAAAGAACCAATTGTGAATTGTTATATGATAACGTCCTTAGTATTAAACTGTGATAGAGAAACCATAATAGGCGATTATGGTTGATGAGATCTCTAACCACTTTAATAAGTTTGATACTTAATTGTCTCTAGGCTGATGTACTATTAAACAGGACATTGATAGTACGAACATGCTAGCACGTATTAGATGTCTTCTGTCTTTAAGGGCAGGGATAAATCTCGTCTATCGAAGTGTAGAGACACTTGGACTGTACGTGGACGTGTATTAGAGAATGCGTATATTAGACCGACCCACTTACACTATTAAGTGTCACACTATGTGACGGTTGTGTAATTATCCTTAGGACCGGAGTCCACATGGCATCATGGTGTGGATTGTTATGCTTTGACACTATTGAGGTTTCCCCTAACCATGAGGCGATCATGCGGTAGTGATTGGGTGTGATAGTAAAGCATGCGGAGTATACATGTTTGGTCGTCCGGAAATCACGTACCCTATCAGTAGGGCGAATATCCGAAAGGGTCTTCTTATAAGGAATGTCTTACTCTCGTGAATCTTTATAAAGTGGAAGTAAATGAGTTACTTCGAGAGTGCATGATATCCAGATTATAAGATACGGTCGTTGATGTTTGACACTAGACAAATGACCGTATGGATATTATTACAGCGATAATATTCTATTTACACAGTAACCGTTTCACATGAAATGTAGTAGTCATTGCATTTGAATCTTCAGATGGGGGTCACGGTGTGTTGCTAGACGCTATCCCGTGATCGTTAGGTATGTAGGGCATTTTCGTAATTTGCACTTTATGCCTACGACCAACATATTCGGAAGCCTATCGGGTCACACACATATGAACATCAAGTCGGATTAAAATGTGGTTATAGTTGATGACCAAATAAGAAAAGTTTTATCTCAAGACTATAAATGTTATAGTGGTAAATTAATATGGTGGTATTTATTTATTATGAATAAATATAATACAATATATTAATTATGTTGATTAATTAAAGAATATTCCGGATGCCAAAATATTGGCTAAAGGTGGCGCAATTTTGGAGTGTATAAGATACACTTGGATTGTGCAATTTAATTAATAGTATTACCAAATATTAATATAAGATATATATATACATACACATTGAATGTACATGTGCACAATTTCATTAGTTGAATATATGAGTATAGATTTATGTGTGTAATATATATATATATATATGATATACACACATGTGTAATTGATTTATGGTAATATAATATAAAGATAAAGATATATTCAATATAAGATATTGTCAATATATATCTTAGGAAAAATATTTAATATAAGATATTGAATATTAATGAGATAAATCAATCAAAGGGGTTTTCCTTATTTTATTAGGAAAATGTTTTCTTTCTCCTCAATCTACTAGAAAGCTAATCCCGATCAGATTGGGACTAGAGAGGGACGCACCACTCCCTATATAAACAAGGGGGTGCCAAGCTCTTTTGTACATCACAATTCCAAAAGCTAATAGTTCTTGTGAAAAATAGAGAGAGAAAAAAGGCCGGTCTAGCAACAGGATTTTTCTAGTAGCAATCCATGATAGGATTCGGGCGGGCTGTTCGTGTGGATCACCGGTAGAGGCCAAACGTTTGGGCGGCTTCGTGCATCGCTACTCTCCTTAGACGGTCAAAGCATCGATCTTTTAGATCAAGCAAGGTAACCACCGTCTACTAGCTTATTTGTTTATTGCTTAAACGAAGTCGATCCTGGTTAAAAGGAAATAAAATTTTGAATTCCGCTGCGTTCCCGTGTAGATTTCCTAACAATGTGGAGGGACTAGTTTCCCAAATAACACGACCAATATGATCTAACCCATGCCTAGCCAATAAATGTACCGGAAAATTATCAGTACGCTTGACAAATGAAAAAGATGAAGAAACAAAGGATGACAACAACACAAGACAATCATGCGCTAAGCAACTGAAGACATACAAATCATCCAACGGCCGCAAGAATGTTTGAACACATGGCAAAGAACCAGTCTAGAATATAACTGCAGAAAGACCCAAATGAATAGACTCTTCCATCGCCAACAGCCTCGCATGCATCTCTAGAGTCTTGGGACTTATACCAGGGTCGAAGTGAAATGAAAAGGTAGCAATAATCGAGCCGAGCGCATCTCTGAAGATCAGACCAACACCAGAACCGAGTCCGTGATAAAGTCATCAGAATTACAGTTCCAACTACCCATGAGAGGTGCACTCTATATGATCGGGTGAGCGAGCCTCTCAGATCCCGTGTGAGAAGAGCTCATTGCCTGACGAAACTTCACTGCCCTGGTTAAGTATGTAGAGACCACACGTGATACATAAATAGGCACATCGTCAAAAACCGCACTGCATCGGGCCTTCCAGAGGTTCCAGAGAAGCAGACAAAAGGTAGATACCTCATCCGGAGTGTAACGCGCTATCATCGTTCCAAAAAAACTCCTTAAAGTTCGACCCATGTTGCAACCGTTGACTACCAAAAGACGAGGCTGCCCAGATTTCCTTAGCATAGTCATAATCTAAAAATACATGCCGTAAGGACTCTATATCCCTGTCACATGCCAAACAAAGACCCGAGCCCATATTGCGCTTAGCCATCTACTCCCCAATTGGCAAACAATCCTACAGACACCGTGATAAGAAATGATGAACATGCGGCGGTAGACTAACTTTTCAGCCAGCCATATTCTATCCAGCTCTGAAAACGATGTTGCATGTGGCAACCCACCATACAAGCTCAATGCGAGGAAATAACCTGACTTTACTGTATATCTGCCCCGGCGATCATAATGCCAAATCAGTTTATCCGGGTGCGAACTGCCTGCAATTGAAGTCTGAATGATCGCATCCACCTCCCAAGCCTGGAATCCTTTCACTGTCTAGTACCACACTTGGAACTTCATTGCCACTGACGTTTATTTCGATAATGACATTTTCACACGTGACACTTTTATAATTATAACATCAGTGTCACTGACGTTATTATTGAAACCAACATCAGTGCCAATGACGTTATTATCAAAAACTAACGTCAGTGATGGGTATAAATAATTCCACTACCTCAACAGTAGGAGACAACCCACCGCAGCCACCCTCCGGCATGACAAGAGAGATCGCAAAATGGGCGGCGGCGCTCTCACCTCGCCGTCATCAAGGCATCTCGCGGCCTCGAGCAAAACAACGGACCTGTGAAATCTCATCCAGGCGAGTCCGTAAATTCGCCAGCGGGCGAGGCCGAAGAGGGCTTGCTCCTTGCGACCCAGAGAAGTGGTCGCCGATTGATCCGAGATCTTTTCCCACTTGTAACTTAGATATTTCATCTTGCTTAATATCTAAGTAAGACCTATCTACTAGTAAAATATCTAATAGATTACTTACCCCCTAAGTTAACCACCTCTATAAAAGGGGTGGTCATTGTAAACTAAAGACAAGATGAGATATATGAAATACACACTATATTCCCAAGTAAAAGCTCTCTCCATTCTAACTCTCCACACCACCACCCGCCGGAGCATTACCACACCTTAAATACAGCCAGATATCCACCGTCAGAACACCGCAAGGACACCCGTGAGGATTTAGACGTCTTCAGTTGGCTCCGTTACCGGGAATCCGATTGTGTAAGAAATCACCTAGAACTCTCATTCAGGAGGGGATAATCTTACAAAGAAAAGTCCTCAAACGCTTTATTTCTTCCTTTTACCAAAGAAAGCGCTCAAAAAGCCACCACGTAGAGATGGTTGGAAGTAAAGGCATCTAACACCCCAAACCCCATAAAGGTACTATGCTACATCAAGCTCGTGGGAAGGCGCAGGAGAAACACTAGACAATCTCCTGCGAAGAAGAAGGATCCCAGAGAGGGTCTTAGCACTAGCGATGCTCGAAATGTCATTAATCAAAAAACCAAGTCGAAAGAGGCTATTGTTGCCCTGGATGGAACTCGCAGAGAGAGTCACAAAGAAAGCCAAAGATCGATCCCGAAATACAACCGGGCTTTCGGGAGGACCCAGAGGTCGCCGAAATGAGGAATACGCCAGTACGCTGAAACTATGTATCTCACCAATTCCGCTTTGGTGGCTAAGGCCAGGCCCCTATGACGATTCGACCCTTAATCCTCCCGAAACGAAATCCTCTTGCGGTCGCGATCACGGGGCCGCGAGAGCAAATTAAGCAAATCGACGTAGAAGAGGCGTGCACTCTTCAGTCGCTATGGACCGAGGAAAGAAATTCCACGAACCTCGGCCCCCAAGATCGCGACCATCAAAAAGGAAAGAAGATCGACAAAGGGTCCGCGTTTAATAGGTTGGGTGAGAAGGACAAGGCTTTAGCCCCAAGTCGTCTCGGCCTTTCCTAGAAGAGAGATGCCTATCCATCGAGGATAGACCCGCACAAGATGCTCGCACAATTATCGAGGAGAAAAGGGCCCGCCAAGAGGATCACAAAATCATAGGGAATCGAGGCGTAGAACGGAGCGAGCCGACACGCAAGCCGCGATCCACGACCCGAATCGACCTATTTTAAGCGAATGATGGAGGTAATGAGAAAAGAGCTTGCGAATTAAAAAGTCGAGGCCCGTCGAGAAAATCGCCTATTTCGGGATCGACGTACTTTCGCTAAAGGGATTACGAAACATTGCCTCCCAAAGAGAGAAGGTTAGCTATCCTGATTACAACTATTACAATGGAAATTCATGCCCAAACGATCCGCTCACGCGTTCGAGTCGCATCACCCTTGCTACACAAAATAAATCCGCTGGTGCATCGCATTGGTTGGCGACATGCGAGAGATAGAGGCTGCGTCCTGGATACGCGGGCTCCTCGCGGCTCGAGTTGAAAGTTGGGAGGACTTGTCGGAAAAGTTTGTCGAGAGTTTGAGTCGGCAAGCGGCCGAAGAAAACCATTGAGGACCTATATGAGGTTCGTATGGGAGGACATGAATCTGGAAAGAATATTACGAACGGTTCGTCGAATATATGATCAAACAAGGAACATTCCGGACGATGCGGTCATAACATGTTTCTCACCGGAATCGCCAAAGGCCCGATGAAAATCGAATTCAATCTGCGGCCCCAAAAGCGGGTCTCGTGAGATGTTAGAAAGAGCGAATGATGGGGGTCGGCGAGGCGCCGTCTGCGGGAAAGCCAAGCCTAAGATGCAGAGCCACGTTCGCCAAAGGAGGATCGCGTGGATGACCGTAAAAGGAAAAGGGACGAGATACTAATTGTGATCGTGAGGTGAAAAAGCCATACAAATTTAGCGAGGATAACTTTACCCCGCTCAACACCAAAGCGTCCCAAATCTCGTTTGAAATTCGTGAACATTTCGACAAACCAAAGCCTATGAGGGCGATCCTGATAGCCGCGATAAATCCAAATCTGCGACTATCACAAGGACCATAGCCACATCACCGATGAATGCTTCACCCTAAGGCGCGAGATAGAAAGGCTGATCCGTGAAGGACCCGCCAAGAAATAAAAGCGAGGGGAACAATACTTCCGGTCAAGGGCGCCAACCTCGCGTCTATCGAGAGAGAGGTTCAGTCATCCACGGAATATTCCCAAAGAACCATCAACTAAAATCTCGAGATAAATCAAATCAATACCCGCGGCTTGCGGTTGTGTTGGGAGAGAATGAGAAGGAATCATATTCACAAAAGCGAGCTAACAACGATCGGTGGCCTGCATGGAGATACCCCTCATTCTAAAAGTGGGGTAAGCGACAAACACGGCGTCAACCGAGTAATGGTCGATACAGGGCGGCGCGGCGTCATCTATTTCGGATTGTTTAAAACAGATCGGATTCGGGAGGCCAAGTTAAAACCCTACCTTGGGGTCCTCGAAGTTTTACCAACGACACAAGATGCGGGTCAAAGGCACGATCGACCTCAATATCATTTTGGCGACTATGAGCCTGTAGAACGGAGATAATAACTTTCTTGGTAATCGACCGCCTCTTTACTACAACATGATTTTGGGAATCCCAATATGAAAAAGTTCCAAATGGTGGCGTCCGTTCCCCACCAACGTGTCAAATTTCACGTAGGGGAAGAAGTTGGGGTCGCCATCAGCCGACCTGGAGCTTTCCTCGACTATATGACCAAAAACAGGGTCGACTCTAAGCGACCACGACTGGATGGTCTTAACACAGCTACGGATCAGATTGCTATGATGAAAGAAGTCTCCGAGAAGGCCGTAGAGGTAGAAACATTGCAAGTTCGGGACGAGCCCGACTTCACTGCCGAAGACGAGTTGATCGAAGTTATAATAAACATCAAATATCCCGATCAAAAGATAAAAATAGGATCGAGGACTACCGAGGAAGAAAGGGAAGAGCTGATCAAGCTTCTGAAAGCAAACTTGGACGCATTCGCCTGGGAGGTAACTGATATGAGAGGTGTAGAATCGTGAGGTCGCCTTACATAACCTAAGTGTCGATCCCAACTTCAGGCCAATACAACAAAGGCGCGCCAATTCTCTGAAAAAGGAGGTCGCAATAAAAATTGAGGTTGAGAAACTTTTAGCGGCGCAGCGCATAATCAAAGAACTTCAATACCCCACCTGGTGGCAAATGTGGTAATGGTGAAAAACACAACGGCAAGTGGCGGATGTGCGTCGACTTCACCGATCTAAACAAAGCTTGTCCAAAGGACCCTACGCGCTCCTCGAATCGATAAAATGGTGGATGGGATCGCGGGTTTTGAGACCTTAAGCTTTCGGGCGCCTATTCCGGCTACCACCAGTCGTAATGGCCGATGAAGATAAGGAACCGACGGCCTTCGGGGCGCGCGCGGGCTATATTACTATGAGATGATGCCGTTTGGCCTAAAGAACGCAGCTCAACCTATCGAGAGAATGGTAAACGAGTTTTCAAAGACGCAGATAGGCAAGAACATGGAGGCTACATTGATGACATGGTCGTGAAATCAAGTCGCCAAGATCACTTGGAGGACCTTCACGAAACCTTTGCAAACGTAAAGAATCACTCGATGAAACTAAACCTACGAAATGCACTTTTGGGGTCCAGCGGGAAATTTCTCGGGCTTTATGGTAAGTCAAAGGGGATCGAGGCAAATCCCGAAAAAATCGAGGCCCTGGTCAACATGAGCGAGCCTACCAAGATTAAAGAAGTACTGGCTCAACGGCGGGATCACGAACTTTGGGTAGGTTTGTCTCAAATCTGCAGAAAGAAGTCCGCTTTTCTTCAAAATTCGAAAGAAGTGGCACCTTCTCTTGACAGCAATGGAATGCTCCCAAGCATTTAAAGACCTCAAAGAATACTTATCAAGACCGCCGTTGCTAACTTGACCCGAGGCTCGGGATACTCTGTTTTATATTTGGCGACCTCGAGATAGGGCCGTAGCGCGACACTCGTAAAAGAGGAGGAAGGCTCGCAAGCTTTGCTTTTATGTTTCCAAAGCTCTAAGCCCGTTGAAAGTCGTTATTTTAATATAGAAAAGTTGGCTTATTGTGTTGTTATAGCTGCCCGCAAATTAAGGGCTTACTTTTCATCGCACACCATCGTAGTGTTATCGAATGCATCGCTAAGACAGGTTCTTCACAAGCCAGACCTGTCCGGTCGATTACTCCGATGGGCCATCGAGCTTACTGAGTTCGATATCCGATATGAGCCCCGGAAGGCTGTAAAGGCCCAAGCTCTCCCAGATTTCATAGCAGAAACAAGCTTCAACGAAGAGGTGAAAGAGCAGCTCTGCTCCGAACACGACCAAGATAGGGTCACCACAGAGGACGAGCCTATCAGGCCAAGTCACTGTTGGCAGCTCTACGTTGATGGCTCCGCTAATCACAAAGGGTGCGGCGCGGGAATAATCCTGTTAGAACCAGGAACATCAGAAGAAATTGAGCGAGGCTCACGAGATTTGATTTCACCGCCTCAACAACAACCGAGGCGAAATCTGAGGCCGTCATTCTTTGGTTGAAACTCGCCAAAGCCATGAAAGTCGAAAATATACAAGTATTTTGTGACTCACAGTTGGTAGTAAATCAAATCAAAGGGTCATATGGCATTCATTGCGAAATTTTACAAAGGTATATTAACCTCGTCAAAAGACTCGAAGGCAGCTTCACATATTGTCAATTCAAAAATATCCCTCGAGAGGACAATCATAGGGCCGACTACTTATCCAAATTAACCAGCGAAGACGCTTCGTGCGATCCCAGCATCATGGTCGAACATCTATCAGAGCCCGCCATCTCCCAGGGCGAGATCATGGATTTCCAACCCAGTAACACTTGTTGGATCGACATCATAAAATCTTATATTGAGTTAGGAGAGCTTCCGAGCGACCCTTGCGAAGCTAGGGCCTTAGTAAGAAGGGCCGCAAGATATACGATTATGGGCGGCGTGCTTTACCGTCATTCATTCTCGAAACCCTTCTACGATCGTCGACTGAGGAGGTGACGGGAATCCTAACAGAGCTACATGAGGAATGTCGCGGCGGCCATTTCTCCAATCGAACACTAGCACGTAGTACTTCTAGCCGGATATTATTGGCCAAAATTAGATGAAGACGCCAAAGCTCATACCAGCGTGTGATACTTGCGAGAGGTTCGCAAATATCCCCAGGCTACCCTCGGTCGAACAAAGCATAGTGGTAGCCGCACGGCCTTTCGACATGTGGGCAATCGACCTCATCGGACCTTTGAAGAAGAATTCGCTCGGAGATGCGAAATACGTTGTCGCCGCGGTTGATTATTTTACTAAATGGGTCGAGGCTAAGGCCTTGGTAAAAACCAATACCAGGGACATAACATACTTTTGCTCGATCAAATATGGACAAGATTTGGTGTTCCAAGAGTGATGGTTTCCGATCACGGACCTCAATTCGAGACGAATTCGACCATTCTGTGAAGAGAACAATGTTAAACATTGGCAATCATCCGTGTGCTACCCGCAAGAAATGGGCAAGCCGAAAATGCCAACAAACAGTCCTGAGTGTGTTAAAGAAGAGCCTGGTGAGAAGCGAAGCCATCGGCGGATCACCTTCCAGCGGCTCTATGGGCACTCGGGGCGTCGCGAAAAATCACAATGAGGAAACTCCTTTTGCTCTAACATATGGGTGCGAGGCTATGGCACTGTGGAAATGGCCTTACCAAGCCCTAGGGTCGCTTTCTCTGGCGAGGTCAATAACACGGTGCGCGTAAACTCGAGCTCGATCTAGTAGAAGAGCGGCGCACGCAGTATCTGATCGTCTGCAGTCAACTATAAACAGCGGCAAAGCGTCATCACGACAAACGTATTCGCAATCATCACTTCGCCGTCGGGGATTACGTTCTACAAAAAGACAAGCCACGGGCCACGGCGCGAAAAAGGAAAGCTATCCGAAATCGGGGAGGCCCCTCACGGATTTCGCGAGTTATCAAAAAGGGCGTACATGCTAAGTGACAAGGAGGGCGCGCTTGAGTATAATAGGCCATGGCATGCGCATAATCTAAAAAATACTATATGTAAAGAGACGATTCAAATAAAGCTGTTCTTCCAAATTGTATTTACATCCTTGTCTTTTCGTCGTCATCGTCAAAAAAAAAAAAAATGACGATGAAAAGTTTTTTCAAACATATCGATCAAGCCTGGACAAACTTCCATCAACTGCAGGAGGATTATCTTCCTCCGATCACATGTGTGGAGGTCCAAAAACGGCATCATGCCTGCAAAAAGCTCCACCGGATAAGTTTTTTCAAACATATCGGTCGAGTGTATGGAAGGGACCACTGGCGCCACTGCATAATTTGGATATCGGCGTCACGAAAGGCATGCGGCGACCATTACCGGGCGACCTTGAACCGCCGAGCTCGCATATCTTATTGCCTCGCGATGGATCAACACTCCCCAGTCTATATCCACTCTATGGTCGCGAATGGCGTGCAGAAGGAGCGCTTCGCTCTCACTAACAACATCAGCATCGGCAGTGATAAGAGCGCGGGAATTTATAAACTTCTTCCACTCACGGTCGCTGCGAGAGAGGTCGGACGCAGTCACTCCCCAAGACCAAACCCGCTGATTCTCGGGGAACAGCTCGCACATTGCAATACCCAGACGAATCTGCCTATTTTCCTCATCCGCAAGGTCCCAGGCGATCTCATAATGGGAGGAGGGATTTATCGCGGGCATGTTAAAAACTTGGTTAATTCTCTCCGGAGTAAAGATAACGGGAACACCCCGGAGAGAAACGCTGCTCACTGCCCCGCCAGAGGCTACATCAGACAACACGGAGTAAAATTCCCGTATCATGGTAACATTAACCGCTCCCAGAGGCTCGGCAATAAATTCCCACCAGCCAGAAAGCCGAACGCGCAGCATGGAGCCGTCTTCTATTCGTTGTTCATGTAAGCCCCTCTCCCCCATAATATCACGCCACTCAAAAAATCCTAAAATAATCCTTGGCTATGGGGAAGCGAAGAAGGAAAAAGGGGAAACATCCCGGATGGGACGAGCTTTGAATATCCGAACTGGGCCGCTTTCCCTGGATGAGACATGGAGTTTGAAGGATAAACAAGGAAGAGGATAATGAACGATTGAGGAAGAAGGCAAAATTCAGTATGAGGCAAGAGGTAAAGTGAGTTCCAGAATAACCCCCTTTTTATACTAGAGGAGGGGTATGATCAACGGTTGGGATTAATTGGATCCTAGGGCCAGATATGCAAAGCCGACCGAAGACCAAGGCAACAGGAGCGCCCGGACCATAAAGAGACCGAAATTTATGGCTACGATTTACAATCGACACCTAGTCATTAGGGTCATAACTCTGCGTTAATGACACGATCAAAGGTCACCAGAATGTGCCTCTATCTTCTGACAAAAGCACAGCTCAATAAGGCCGCTGAAACCTTGAAAAATTAGCGTCGCGTCGCGACTATGGTTAGAACAAGACGACGACGTCTCATCGACGTCGCCAAACTATTAAGCGATAAAGTGCTGAAACCTTGAAAAATTAAGCGTCTTCGACGACGTCTCATGACGGTCGACGTCGCCAAACTATTAAGCGACTTCGCACGAATCAAGAAAGCACAGAACAAAATAGCACATCACGGCCTCGCGAAAGGCCGCCAGATCGAATCGACAAAGAAAAGCCAAGTTGTATAAATTGAAAAAAAAAAAAAAAAAAATGCAGAAAATAAATTGTCAAGCTATTACAAATCAAGGTTCGGTCAAATCACAAAGTAAATAGTCAAAGTTACAAATCAAATTTTCAAAGAGCTCAGAAAAGTCCGAGAAATCTAGAGAACATGCGGAGTAGGCGGGGTGCTGATAAACTCGTCGCCTTGCTCAGAGGGCGGCGGCTTCTTCAACATCTCAAAATTCACAGGATTGACAGGGGCAGGATCCCAAACAGGCTCGCTACGTTTAAGTCGCTTCGATCCGAATCGAGGTAATAAGCTCGCTTGCATAGGGGATTTCCGGATGAAAGGCCACTAAATTGGGATGACCTTGATGCGTGTTCACCCACCGCAGCATATCCTCCAGAGTGATGTGCCCCCTGCCTCGATCGGCCAGATCTGAGCTAGGTGGATCAAGCCCTGGTCAAAGCTATTCTCCATCAAGTCGAAGAAGTCATCCGAATTCTTATAGGCGGCCGACGGCCCTGACTTGGCCTCTCGACAAACCTCGGCCGTTTTCTTCGCAGCTTCCTCCATAGCTTTCTCGGCCTCTTTGGCAAACGTCTCCGTCTCAAAGAAGCTTAACCTCAACGCGGCGATCTCCTCCTGCCCCCGCGATAATCCTTTGTCAAAGATGCAACTTTCTCATTGATCTCAAAGATCCAATCTGAGTGCTCCTCCATGATCGCCTTCATCTTCTCCACCTCGCCACCGCGATGTTTAGCTTTCTTTTAGCCGTAATCCTCGCCTTATCGATTTGCTCCCAACCGCGCCGTCACCTTCTTCACCTCTGCATCGCGCCGTTCAATGACCTCAAGTACCCTGTTTAACGAGCACCGAGTGGGGAAACAAGGGATGATTAGCAAAAAAAAAAAAAAAAAAAAAAAAAAAAAAAAAAGAGTCTTACCAGAAGTTTGCAATCCCAAATGTCCGCTCAAATCTCTAATCTCGGCAATCTCATCTTGAGGCGGAGAGTCGTCTTGAGCCGCAGTCGGGCCAATATGCCCGGCCAATCTCCACTTGAACATGATCAGGATAACCGAGAGGGATCGGCCCGAGAGGAATCACGTCAGCAATTGCTTCGCCAACCCGGCGAGCTTTGGATAGGTCAAGTTCCTGGGTAAAGCTCGGATCCAACCACAGGGCCTCTTTCCCAGAGTAACCTCGGGGCAAAGTCCTTTGCGGCGGCGTCTCAGCAGGTGCGCTCTTCTCCGCGGGAGTTTCAACCTCTTCAAGATGCGCCGGGCTGGGAGCGGACCGTTTGGGTGGGCGATCATCCTTCGCCTTCTCTGTTTGAGGTCGCTTCTGGCCATGTGACTCTTTGGTAGGGGGATGAGTCTTTTTTGAGGCACCAGCCTGACCTGGGCCCGCAACAACGGCAGAGGAAGTTGCAACAAGGGCAGAAGAGGTCGCAGCTTCCGGGTTAGGTGTCTCTTCGACAATCGAGGCATCTACGATTCGAGGCACCTTCCTGAGCTTTCTTCAAAGCCTCCTCGCCGAGCACTGGCCGCTTTGTCTGCCTCCGCATTAAGCTTGTTTCGGTGAGCCCTGCGAGCATTTGGATCCATACCTACAAAAAGAGAGCGGTTTAGAACCCAGGAAAACAAAATGAGCATTCACAGATAAATACAAGTGGACAAAAAAGTTACTCTGCGGCCTAAGTATAGGATCGCCCCACATTCCAAACACTCGGAGGAAACATTTGTTGATATGACAACCCCAATCCAGTCCGGATCACGGCTCTGGACCCATTTGTACCATGGGCACGGCATTCCTCTCGCCCACCAGGCCCGCCATGCATGCAAAAGGGCTCGGCTAGATCAAGAAGATCGACCAGAAACGCTTTCTCCGAGATGGCGCCGCCCGTCCGATCGAATCAACGTCATCGCCCCTTTACGTAGCGCCGCTCATTCACGGGGTCAAAGAGTACAAGCGTGGATTTGCCTCACGAACTCCTGCCTTAGGAAAAGGCCACCTACCTTCGACTCAACTTTCGACTACGCCCCATTTGTGAAACTTATTGGGAAGCGAGAATAGTAAGCGAGAGTCCGCGACCTCGAGAGATTTGCCAGGAATAGACGTCCCACAAAAAGGAATAAAACGCCTAATAAAGTCAACGTCGGCTCGATCTTGAGGATCCGACACAATAACGATGAAGGCCATCAATCGGATGATAGCCCCGACGGCAAAATCGGAGGGAGCGCCTCATCTCCCCTGCAGATCTTCACAAAGAAAGGATCGAAAGGAGGCCTCGGACCCGCACATAAATGATGGAAATGGAGGATAAGGGTGTCCTCGGATCGACGCGCGCATACATAATCCTTATGGTCCCGGTTTTAAATTTATCGGACTCCTTCCCATAATCGAAAAAGAAAACCGATACACGCTGGTGTCGATTCGAAAATGCGATTAATGGTCTTGTTGAGATCGCTATTCTTGCACGATCGGGTCATTTCTTGTCAACATCCTTCTCAAACGCCGCCCGAAGCGCAAACTCTCGCACGCCCGGGATTATTAGGGCGAGAACCCTTCGGTGGGAATCGGCGCGCGCGGCTTCACCAACGGTCATGGTTGGGCTCGCAGATTTCTTTTCTTCTTACGCTTTTTCCGCAGTATCCGGACATCCTTCCGGGCAATTCCGCATTTTCGTCCTCGCTGGACCCCATTAGCTCGTGAACGCAGCGTCCTCGAACATAAGCCTCGTCATGATCGGAGCGCCACTAGTGCTCGAGAGCGCGCTTTGTTCTTCGATCGGAAAGCGATTTCTTGACCTCACGAATCGTTGGAGATTTTGGGCCCGCTCCTTCTCCTTAAGACTCACTCCGCGGGCGGATTTCGGCGAGATGAAGGCCTCCAACTCAAAAGGGGTCCACATCCATATGTGCGACCTCATCGTAAATCTCGCCAATATCTGCGCGACTACTTTCCACCTCAACCTCGTCCAATGACGCCGACCGAGGCGTGGATAGTCTGAAGGTCATCTTCAACAGACCGTAAACCTCCTTTTCCGTAGAAGTCGTCGCCGAGTGTCATTCCCGACATCCTGCCAAAAACAAGGGAGGAAAAAGGTGGAGCTTTCAGGACACTGGTATAATAATGAATTAACCCGGGAAGGTGATCGCACCCACTTCAATACCGCCTCCTCCGTTTTACAAGAGATCGCAAATAAAATCACGAGAGGATAGCGAGGGAGCGGGTGAAACCCCAATTTTCCCAGAAAATCATAAATCTCTCCCCAGAAAAATCCCGCTTTTAATCAAAAACAAGGCGATCTTGCATCTCCGTAGCAAAAGAATGGCGAAATTGATATATATGGAAGAACAAGGCGAGGGATGGATGAGTAAACAAGTTAACAAGAAGGATTTCTTACGATTTCTTTGAGAAAAATTGAAAAACCGCTTGAAAATCGGGAAATACTCAAAGAGGTGGCGGAATCTTCAAAAGAGCCGCCGTGAAATCCTAGAACCACCGCAGAACGCCGTTGAACCTTCAAAGCTCTGCCCAAAAACTCGAGAATTCTAAAAGCAACAAACAACGGAGAAAATAAGAAACACTAAAAGTGTGAAGGGGTGAGAAGCGAAGGCTTTATATAGGCAAGGGGGCCACGATCGAACGGTTGGGAACGCTTCATCCAACGGTTCGATTAGGCGGCGGTTATCGGGCTTGAAATACGGTGCGTCCCATCAATACCCACGTACAACTACCTGCATAGCGATTCTTTGAAACGCCGCGTCACTCCGCAAAAAAGACCTCGGTATCGACGCGTCCGCGATTGATAGCCTCGCCCGCAAAAAATAGACCCGAGTTGCTTTGAGGTCGCATGTTTTGAAAACACGGCTCTTAGCGAACAAGTCGCATCGAGGCGACAAGGTCGCAAAATAGACCCGAGTTGCTTTGAGGTCGCATGTTTTGAAAGCACGCTCTTAGCGAACAAGTCGCATCGCACGGCGAGGTCGCAAAATAGACCCAGAGTTGCTTTGAGGTCGCATGTTTTGAAAGCACGGCTCTTGCGAACAAGTCGCATCAGGCGACAAGGTCGCAAAATAGACCCGAGTTGCTTTGAGGTCGCATGTTTTGAAAGCATCGGCTCTTAATAACAAGTCGCATCAGACGATGGGATAATAAGTGTTGATAATTACTCCATCCTTCATATCCTCGGGAATGTCATTAAAGCACGGAGTAGGGGCCATTGATGGGTATAAATAATTCCACTACCTCAACAGAGGAGACAACCCACCGCACCACCTCCGGCATGACAAGAGAGATCGCAAAATGGGCGGCGGCGTCTCACCTCGCCGTCGTCAAGGCATCTGCGCCTCGAGCAAAGCAACGGACCTGTGAAATCTCATCCAGGCGAGTCGAGGAAGGTCGCCAGCGCGAGGCCGAAGAGGGCTTGCTCGCTGCGACCCCGGAGAAGTGGTCGCCGATTGATCCAGATCTTTTCCCCACTTGTAACTTAGATATTTCATCTTGCTTAATATCTAAGTAAGACCTATCTACTAGTAAAATATCTAATAGATTACTTACCCCCTAAGTTAACCACCTCTATAAAAGGGGTGGTCATTGTAAACTAAAGACAAGATGAGATATATGAAATACACACTATATTCCCAAGTAAAAGCTCTCTCCATTCTAACTCTCCACACCACCACCCGCCGGAGCATTACCACACCTTAAATACAGCCAGATATCCACCGTCAGAACACCGCAAGGACACCCGTGAGGATTTAGACGTCTTCAGTCAGTGTCACGGACGTTATTTTGCACAAAAATAATCGTGGTACTCGAAGTAAAATGCCGTTTTTCACCCGTGACACTTATATAATTATAACGTCAGTGCCACTGACGTTATTATCGAAAACCAACATCAGTGTCAATGACGTTATTATAAAAAGTTAACGTCGATGTCACGAGACGTTATTTTATACACAAAAATAATCGTGGTACTCGAAATAAAATGCCAAAAACAATTATGATGTGGTGCAATCGCATATATTAATACACCATGGATCAAACTAAAACAAGCCGCATATATTAACACACCATGGATCAAACTAAAACAATGTCTTCGGCAAGACCGGGAAGCCCAGTCTAGGCCCAATTTCTAATGTTCCCTGAAAAAAAAAAATGTAATTTTAAATCCGTGGCGTGACGCATATAAATAAATTTTTATTATTATTTACGGATACGAAATATACACACTTCACATCCTCATATCGGGATTGGAACCCGGTACGTCCCGGTTAATAATTACGCACCGCATCTTGGCCTCTTTTTCCTTCGTGTACGCTTCCGATACTTTCTGGTCGCATAGGATTCTGCCCGTCTTCTTTGCTTTGCCAAACGCAGTCAAGAGGTTCTCGGCAAACTTTAGCCTTGTTGGTGGTTCTGTTTCGATTGAATTGTCTTTTCCGTCGTTGCTTTTTACGTATTGTCATCGCTTACTATTTTCTTTCGTGCTGTTTCAGTGCATAAAGTATTGATTTTTACTCTTCGCCACCGAGGTAGCTCTGCTGTTCAGATTTACAATGGTAAGGATATGATCGGAAATCAGCGTGCTTTTCGTTTTCCCTTTTGCTAGGGATTAGTGTTTTAGAGTTCTCTTGAAAAGCTATGTTGTTGTTCAATATAGTATGCCTAACAATTATCAATTCATATGCTTTGCCTATCTAATTTAGGGATTTAAAGGTTGAATTTTGATGTTGTTTAGTATGTTTTTAGTTTAAAGAGTAGTTTTTTATTTTAAATTTTTGTTGGGTTTTCCAGTGTCAATTGAAATATGAAAAGAACAGCAATCAATTTGCAATGAAATCATGTTTTGTTGTTGTTGTTGTTGAGATTTTTCAAATGAAAATTGATTTCAGTCCTGCTTAAGGGATTTTTCCTGGTGTAGCCTATAGAGGATAGAGTTAAAGGAAAAATAACATAAGACAGACAGGATGAGAATCAGAAGGGACGAAATAGGCAGAATGCTTGTTAGTTGGATGCCTTTGTTCCTATTGTTTCAGCATACCTTGTTTGTATATACTTTTATGTGGACATACAGATGATGAAGGTAAGAGTGATTTGTTATTTGTCAGCTTAGTTTCTGTTTTTGGTTGTATTGCACTTATTTTTTCCCTTTATTATATCTGAATTTTCTTTTACTGTTTTCAACCCGTTTGATTTATTTTTTATTTTTATTTTTATTTTGTTTGCAGTTTTTTGATGGATATGCATATCACGGTACATCATTCGAGCAGACATATCGGTGCTATCCTGCATCTTTTATCGACAAGGTTGGATGCTGCCTATTCTTTAATGAGAAATTTTATACATGAATCAATCATCATTACAATTCATACAAAGTAGTCAGTCAAACTGCAAGAACTAATTGATACTGATATCTCTTATATCTGAGCAATAATTATCTGTAAACTGCCAATTCGATTTAGTTCTGGGGATTGTTCTCCACTTAACCACACACAGCTAAAGAACACTCATTTGTTAATGTGTAGTACTTCATTTGTTGTTTTCTTTTCAAGGTCAGGCATGCTTTTTTAAACTGTAATTTCTGACAATAACCCATCCTTTTCCCTGCAGCCACAACTAGAAAATGGCGACAAGAGTAAGTGCTGATACCTGTTTAACTTATTTATATCTGAATTCCTCTCATGCAATGTTAATTTGTTTTCTTCTTTATGATACAGTTATAATGCCTCCCTCAGCTCTTGACCGCCTAGGTGTGTTTTGAACACTGACGACATATTGTATCATTAGTATTGAATTTTTTTAACTGTCCTTTCCTTCCTCTTGGCTTTGGATTTAAATATCTGATATTGAACTTCAATTCTGCAGCATCTCTTCACATTGATTATCCAATGTTATTTGAGCTTCGAAATGCTGCTGCTGAGCGGTTTTCACATTGTGGTGTCTTGGAATTCATTGCTGAAGAGGGCATGATATACATGCCATATTGGGTCGGCATACTGAAGTTTCCCTACTTTTGAGTCACTGAAATAGGTTTCATATCTAAAATGACGATCTTCTTTTGTAGATGATGGAGAATCTGTTGTTACAAGAAGGAGATATTGTTAGAGTGAAGAACAAGACTCTTCCTAAGGGCACATATGTCAAATTGCAACCACACACTAGTGATTTCTTGGATATTTCAAACCCCAAGGCAATGTGAGTGTCATCAAGTCATTTGTATACTTTTTTATGAACTATTGTTGGTTAGCTTTTATCTAGCTCCCCTTTAAAAAAAGGCTTTCACCTAGTTCAGTTTCTTTTACTTTTCTTTGTTTCTACTTGTCTATTTGTTGTTTTGTTGTCTCCTTTTCATTGGTTAAGTGCCTCTATTTGATCCCCTTTGAAGATTTCTTTTGAACCCGGAATTTAATCGCCTGTTGTTTTAATATTTGGGTCTGGTGGAGGTACGTTATATTTCACCTAGAGTAGAATGGAACTTTTGACAGATGTATAAGAGTACGCATAGGTTATGCATTTCCAAACAAAGGAAGACGCGATCAAAATGAATTTGACATTAGATTTTGCTAAGCTCATCTAAGTGGCATGGGTTACATACTTGTATGAGTTGTATCAGAATCGTCTGTCACAGAAAATTGCGTCGTAGCCAATTCTTAAACATATATGTGTCGACATGGTGGTTTAAATGTAGGCAGGAAGTAAGTAAATCTTTTAAGAATCTTGGAAAGTCGTATCCATTGTGAAACTTTGGCCTGGTACACACAAGAATGGGGCCTGAGGCATTCAATCTTAACTTGGTATAACCTTTCCAGGCTAGCAGGGACAGGTCCAATTGTTTTGAGATTGGATGTTCTCAGCCTTATGGTAGTGTTGTCATGCCTTAATTTGGTTGGCATTTTAAAATCAGTTTGGCCCGTTCGTAGCCCCTTATGTTGCTTGTTGTTTGAGAATTCATGAAAAAAATGCCATAATATCAGTTTGGCCCGTTCGTAGTCCAATATTCACAACCAAGCTTGAGGGAGAGGGGGGTGGGGGGAGCTTGTTGAAATATTTTGAATTGTAATCCTAAGATTACGTTTGGGTATTTATTCCTTTCTTTTAGGTATCTGATAAGGCTATTCTCAGACTCTTTATTAGCTGCTGTTAGTTGGTCATTTGCCGCACTATTTAGTGTTTTAGCTGTCTTTTTGTCCTAGTTGTATTAGCCGTTTCGCCTCTATTTATATTCCTCAGTTCTATTGAGATGGGTAATAAGATTTATTCTCTCTGCTCATTCTTTCTTCTAGTTTTCTACACTTTATGCAATCTTTCTTTTGCATAGCCATTTTTTATAGTTGTTATCTAGGCGACGGCTGAATGATCAAGCAGGTAAAATTATCAGGATTTCTTCATGCTAATTTTTATAGAGGACCTGCAGAAAAAGAAATGATGGGGAATAGAATCACTTGTAATGGATCAATTATTTGGCATCAACTTGACATTATGTTTCAAATTTAAACTGAATTGTCACTTAACCTTGAAGCAAGACCATGCTATTGACTTTATGGTTATACTTATGTTTTCCTCTTAACAACTGGTTTTCTACCTCCTTTGGCCCCCTATTGTGTTATTAGTTTGTTTTTGTCTACTCAGTCATGGTTATTATTTTTATTTTTGTTGTTTAAGCTAAATCGTGAAGGCTTTTATTTCTTTCCTTTTTTAACTTACATATCTTTTAGTAGATCAAATTAAGTTTTATGTGGTATTGCTGCTCCTTCTAGTACCATTCTCTTGACTTCTCTTGAACATTATTTTTTAAGTGCCTATTGCATATAAATTTAGCTTTCTGACAGTGTCAATTGATTTTTTGATATCCTTTTCTTCATTGTGTAGCTTGGAGACGACACTACGGAACTTTTCCTGCTTAACAACAGGGGACAGTATCATGGTGGCTTACAATAATAAAAAGTATTACATAGACATTGTAGAGACAAAGCCTTCTAATGCAATCAGTATTATCGAAACAGATTGTGAGGTAGATTTTGCTCCACCGCTGGACTATAAAGAACCCGAAAGATCTGTGCCGCCTCCCAGCAGTACCAGCAAAGAGCAGCCGAAGGTACTTTTATGGCTTTACTTTTTCACTATCATGCAATAGTACTGTTAAAGCTTGCTGCTTGGCATGAATTAGGGTCAATTGTGGTATTTCTATATACAACGATAAGTCCATTTATGCAAAACTGATGGTCTTCCCAGAGGAATTTAGGCAGATGGACTTGTTCTTAAGTCATTTTAGTAGGTTTCACAGATTAAGCAAGTGAATGGGCGTCATAAATTCTAATTAGAAATGTCTAAAATATCCTTTGACTATCATTAATACAATAATTATTAAAGTAATGATAAGTTGTTGGAATGCTAATAAATTAGGGGTAACACAAGGTAGTTCAGTTGGTAAGAGCGAGTCACTGCCCGGACAAGATCGTGGAATCGATTCATACTACCAGTGGTGGGATTGTGTTGTTGGATATTCTGTAAATACCCTGTACGTACCCTGTAATGGCTCCCAAAAAAAAATAGCAGAAGCCGTGTGCAGCATTCTGAAACCAAAAGACTCTTGCAGTATCTTGAAACTTGAATCGTCATACAGTAAGCCAAAGAAGTCTACTCTTTCCTCACCAACAACAACCCATTATCAAAATACCAGAGACTGTTTTGGAGAACTTCCCGAGAGCTTTTAAGCGGGCCAAAAACAAATTGATAGAGATTTAACCCATGTTTGAAGTACCTTAATTTGATCACCCCATGTTTCCTCCATTGCTATTTAAAGACCAAGAATGATATCACCTCTTTGGATCAGCTGAATTTATCCAAGAGACTTCGATGCCCTTCTTAAGATTCAGAAGAATTTAGTGCTAAGGATTAAATAGCTTAAGTAATTCTCTTTTCTCCCTGGATGAAGAGGAGGAAGGCCATACCAAGGAGAGGGGAAGTCTACAGAGAAATTCAAAATTGTTGTACATGAAATGCTTGCACACAGCAGAATGAGAGCTGAGGATTGAGAGAGGTAGTGTCAACTATTTACAAGGATTTTTTGACAGCTCCCTGATCTAGGTAAGGTCTCAGGAGACGATATCCTCAATTTAAACTCTCAATTTCCATAGCATGTGAACTCCCTGTGTCAGATGGACAAACCCAGAAAAGACTGACAGCTTTAGATGAGGAAAATGATTTCAAATAACCCCCCCCTTTTTTTTTTGTGTGTGTTAGATTTGAGAGCAGTGAGAATTTTGTCTATATATGTGCTCATGTTTATCCTACAAACTGAAATTCTCTTTTTCACAGATGAAGAGACAATACCAGAGAAAGAACAATTCAATGCATTTACCGGTTCAGGAAGACGTCTAGATGGAAAGCCTTTGAGTTACCAGCCTCCACCTGTTTCCTCAGCTGCTGGATCAAAGGACAAGAAACCTGATGCCACCATTGGTGGCGGTGGTTCACAGTCGTCTGTTGCTGGTTCAAGCTCACAGAGCACCAACCGCCAGTCTCAAGGAAAGCTCGTTTTTGGCTCAAATGCAAATCGAACACGTGAAACACCAAAGGTTAGCTAGCTCTCTACGATCTTTGTCTCATCTGCATGACTCGTAATCTGCATTTCTTGCATTCTAAACGTTCTAAACGTTCGATGTTTGTCTTGTGTATTGTGATGCTGCTGCTAATGCTGCAAAAGAGTCTAAGAAAGAGGAGCCGCAGAAGACTGAGGAACCACCAAAATTCCAGGCTTTCACAGGGAAGAAGTATTCACTTAAGGGTTGATTAATTAATGAAAACCCCTGACCCTTTTGAGTGTTCAAACATTTAATGTAAGGGTTAATTTTGTCAACACAAATTGTTCTTAATCTTGAAATATTAAGAGCTACTATTACAAATTGTTCTTACATTCAGATGTGTTTGTTGATTGTTCCAAATAACCTTTTTATTATTATTATTATTAAATAAGTAGATATGAATTTTGTTTAACAATTTGTAAGTGATGATGATGAGTGCCCAGATCATCAAATAAGAAAATATTGAATGTTTTTATTTTTATCATTTACAACCTTAATCAAGTTTAAACATAATCCAAATAACTTTTTCATAAAAAATAAACCCTATCAACCCTCTTTCTTTTCAACTTTACTTGTGTTATTATTTCTATACTTTTCGATAAATGAATAGTATCACATACCACAACAAAAAGAAAGAGAAATCCCTTCCATTCTCATGTTTTCTGCTTTTAAAATCAATGTTCAATTAAGCTTCAATATTCTCTAAGAAGGAATGAGTTCAATAAGCCTGGATCAAATCAAGTGGATGGGATTGAAAGAATGGGGCTTTATGCTTGTCTTTATGAATCAAATTTATCCATTTTCGGGCTTTATGAATCAAATCTATCCATTTTTCATCTAAAAAAAGTGGCAAAACCAATGAATGAGGGGAGGAGAGTATGCATCAGTCACAGTTCATAGAGGAGACAAACAATACATGAGGGAGAAAAACAGTGAGCCCACCAGGTGAAGGGTTTGCTCCAGAAGATTAAACAATGAACACCCTAATAAATGACGCGTTTCAAACTTAAACACGATAATGAGGGCAAGATATTCAAGTATATTAAGTACACCATATGGCATTGTTGGAATGATAACATTAAAATGTCTTGAGAGTATAAAAACTAGCTACAAAAGAACATGCTTAATAAAATTGAATCTAAGCTTGAACCTCATATTGCTATGTAAGAAAATTGACTTTCGTATATCTGTATTTATTTGAATGTTATAACAACTCCTCCTATGAAACAACAAAAAGCTTTTCTGTAAGGAATTTGATGCTGCTATGCTATCAGTGAGTTCAAAAAACTATAAACAACTAACTACTTCAATCAAACTCATCTTCGTTTCCACTTTGAGTTGTGAAAAATGGAGTCAGATAGTTCCTATCCAATGCTGTAAATGACGCGGTGCTTTTCTGAAACTCCTTGAGCTTCATTTTGATTCCATATCTTGATGATGATGATGATGATGATTCTTCGTCATAAGATGGAGCTATGTACCTAATGTTCCGGTCATAGGTTTCAGCAATTGAGCCATCATCATGTCCATCACCCACAACCTCTAGAGCCTCCAGCATTGTACCTGTAGATCCTCCGATCAACAACACTGTCAAAACAACAATAGCAATGGTTGCTGTCAAAATCGTCTGGCCATGACCCTCTGGAAGGTCATGAACTGCTTGTAGTGCCAGAGCAAAAGCCATAGCCCCTCGGAGTCCACTATACCAAAGAGCTTTCTGATGTTTCATTGGTATTTTACGGTTTCCAGGCCGAAGTGAATTTACCAAATATGCACAGCCAAACACATTTGCAGCCCTAGCAAATCCAATGAACAAAATGGAGAAAAATATAAATCCAACATGTGACCAGCTATGTTGTTCCAGGGCAATACTGAGTCCCATGTATATAAACACAAAAGTCTCAGCCAATGATGATATGAGATGGAAAAACGCAGACACGAATCTCTGTGAACTGTCGGACAGATTCGAATACGAATAATGCTTCATAACAATTCCAGTGAACAATATGGATACTATACCAGATAAACCAAGCCCTTCTGCTAGCATGTACGAAAAATACGGAAAAAGGACAAACAGACAACATTCCAGGTTCTGAAGACTATCAATATCTAAACCAGCATACTTAAAAAGAAGGGCAGATGTAAAACCAACAGCAACACCTGTAGACATTGATCCAGCAAAAGTCTCAACAAATCTCAAAATGACCATCAAGAAATTCAGTTCAGAGGATGTATGGGATCTTACTAAAGACATTGTCCTGTACAATGAGATGGCCATTGCATCATTCAATACCGATTCGCCAAAGACCAAAGCATAGAGATTCGTGTCGGTGCCAAGTTCTTGAAATATTGAAAGAACAGTAACAGGATCTGTTGCTGATATAAGAGCACCAAACATCAAACATTCAACAAAAGGTAATTTGTATGTTAGGTACATAACACCACCAAGGTAAACCAGAATCCCAGTAACAATAGAAGCTATAAATGTCCCTAAAATTGCGAATGTCACAATGGCTCCAAAATTAGAAAAGAATGGCTTAGGTTGGAGACTGAATCCAGACTGAAATATAATTGGAGGCAACAAAAATAAGAAGAACAACTCCTCGTGGAAATTAAACCAAGCCCTAATGCTAGTTTCTGTATCTGAAACATTGGCGAGTGCACCAACAGTTAAACCGATCAAAAGAGAAGCACTGGCTTCTGGAAGATAATAGAAGCGCCGGCGGCGAAGGACATGTCCAAGAACAAAAGATAAGACAAGCATCATGATCTGAAGAAGGATTCCGACTCCAGCTGCCTGCTGATCCTTCCCCGGGCTTCCATGGGCGCCTGTCGGCGAAATTTGCTGCTCGGCGTTCATGCTTTACACCACTTTCCCACGTACCAACGACTCCGGTAATAATACGCCGTTGATCGGAGAATCTACGGTGAAAATCTCCAGCAAGCGTCTCGTCAATTGTTTCCTTACGTCGTACTGTTAACTGGAGGAGACCGAGTAAAAAAAAAAATAAACGAAGAAATAAAGATAAATAAAAGAAGGTAAAAGCCCGTATTCGAACAGCGGGTCACCCCAATTCTAGTGATTAATTATTGTATTTGATTAAATAAAATAAAATAAGGATTTTAAATGTTTACTAATGTCATTGTTAAAAACATCACATCGAATCTATCATTGTGGTATCATTTTATTACAATCAATCATGTGAAACTCAATTCTAAATCTGATTATCGATTTATACTCGGTAAATTATTTTTGTGACATTCTAGAAATAGAATCAATTTGATGTTATAAGCAAAATCTGTGTGACGTCTTTTGTACCCTGATTAAAACATGTAGACATACATTTATGAAAGTGTCATAAAGGTCTTGTTAACTCGAAAGTGTCACACCGTGAGAAACGGTTGGAGCTACCTCTAGACTCTCCGCCCTTTATAAGTGTGAGACATAAATATCTTGTCATTCGTAAGTCTTGCACACCGAGAGGCGGTAAAGCTACTCTGACTTCTCTCAGTAGAAACGAAACTGGAGCAAGTCCTGGCCAAGTCCTGCTCACCCCCATATAAGTGTGAGATATAAATATCTTGTCAATTCGAGTTAGCCTATTTAGATCAAACGAGGAATAAGGACTACGGATATAAATATCTTGTCAACTTGAGTTAGCCCGATTAGACCAAATGAGGACGATGGTCTGAGCGAATCAATTATAACTTATTTTACACTACCAGATTCGGGATCCGGGGGCTTTACACTTGTGCAAACCACTTCTATAGTAACACGTTAAGATCGTGTATCTTTTGAGCTATTTTTCATCAAACCTATTGATCCCCTCATTTTACCCTCAAAAATATTTTGATCCCGTAAAAATATTTATCACTATTTACCTCTAAAAAAATTCTGAGATCCCTACCTCCCTTTTATACCACCTCCAAACCTGAAGCCCTCATGCCCCGGTAAACCCTTGCACTCCTTAATAGAAAGTAGAATGATATTTGGGTGAAATAACACTTTGACTACTCTTGAACGTGTCCTTATTACCTTAAAAGAAAGTGATTGAATATTTTCCGTAACAGTTTTGGCTTCAAAGTTTTGAATAAAACGGATCCTTTCTAAATTAAAAAAAAAAAAAAGTGATTGAATATTGTCTGAATGAATGTTGACATTTGTCTTTATTATTGAATTTCATTGATGCTCTGTTTCAAATTAAATGGTTCCTTCAAAAAAAAGAAAGAAAGAAATTAAATGGTACGGTAGATGTTATTTATTTAAGAATATTAGTTAAATTATATATGGAGAATGAGTGATGTGAAGTCAAAAATCTACAAAACTATAAATCTTAAATCTTAAAGCACTCTAATTTTGTTGTTTTATTTTTTATTATTAATTGTTGGAAGCAAGCATTCGTAGAACAACAGGACCACATATGGCCACATGCAATTGGTACTAATTGTATAATTTTAAATACAACGACTTTTACTCAAAAATAATAATAATGATAACGACTTTTAGCCTTCGGGTAGACAAAGTCAATTACTAAAACGTGGGACTAATGACAAATTTTATAATACAATTGTTATAGAAAAATTGTTATAAATTACAACATTTCATTCCTTATCTCTGATTAAAGTATATTAAATTAAAAAGAATAAAATTTAAAAGCAACCTTTATACAACCGTTGCGTTATAAAATCTTTCCGGATTAAGGCCGGCTGCCTCCGATGAGCTTTTACTTTATAATATATTGATATATTAAGTTTCAGTAATGATTTAATAAATATATACAATTATTTTTCTCTGAAGGATTTCTTTTAGTTGTTGATAGTGCTTTCTAGATGTATCTGATATTATATTTCGATATTATATTTGTATATACGTCCGCACTAAGAGACTTTTCTTGATTCACAATTTGTATGAACCTCAAATCAGGGCCGGCCTGAGCCCCGACCGCCCACGACCCGTGATATAAGAGGTACCTAAAATTTCATGTTTTTATAATAGTGTAATCTAGTGTAGTGGATAAGCTATGATTATTTATACAATCCTTTTAATTTGAGTTCAATTTGCTCTTTTTATATTTTTTTACTTATTTATTGTAATGATATATGAATTTATTATTGAACCTTTATGAAGTAATGATACTAATTAAAATCCTACATCGGTTGACCTCCAATGAACAGAATAATATGTTAGACAATATAGATATTGAAACTATTATTGATGATTTTGCATCTAAAGATGCATAGATTGTTTTCATTATCAATATGTTTTCTTATTAATGCAATTATGTTGTCAATTGATGATTTGGAATCTTTTATTATTGCTGAGTAGAGAAGATAATCAATGTTTTACAAATATTTGGGTAATGGTTTCCGCTTTTTTGGTGCTGAAGTGTAATATTGAGAAGCCTTCTCTATGACACTTTGGATAAAGAGAAGCCGGAAGGTAAGTCTTCGAGTAAAAGCTTTGAAAATTTAGGCCATTACAAGTTTATGGACTAAACACATCTCATATTGTCAGAAAAAAGCTTTGGAGGAAAGAGTCACCACGTGTATTCTTACGGTTATGTTGTTTAGTTTCTGCTATTTCTCTATTCCAGCAACTGACTCAATAATTTTGTGTTTTGTTTTTGTTTTTGACATTCGTAATACTCCCTCCGTCCTTTTAGCATTTTAGCTTTGTCTCATAATATAAGACATTATCACATCTCAATTCACTATTAAATGCATTTTCTTCACATTTACATTAAACAATGCAATACTATTATTGGTCATTCCTAAAAAAACAATATAATATTTTACCTTGAAATACTAAAAAACAACTCATTTATTAATTTTCTTAAACATGATTACTAGTGTTTTATTGAGCATGAGTCTGTTAGTAAAAAAAAAAAAAAAAAAAAAAAGTCCTTTTAATTTTGTCATGTGCTCATTCAATATTAGGAACGACCCTGCTTCCCTAATCTGGGGTATTTCAGGAACACGAAGGGAACCAAATGCAAGAGGTAAAACACCACCTACTCACTTTGTCTTTGATATGTATATAATGACAAGTTGGTAAATCAGACAAATATCAATTTTAGTAAATACAATCTTTTTACTTTGTACTATCTATATCAATCCCAAGCCTGCAATTGGTCTAAGCAGTACAATTATCAATACTTAGTAAATACAATCTCTTTTTCTCTCTTTTTGAAAATAACTAGTAAATAAAGTGGCACAACTTATCAATCAGCATTTTGCATGATAAGCCTGCAATTTTCAGCATTAATGAACTGAAACACACCCTCATTATATAAATGACAAACACACAATTAAGTCAACCTAAATATGTTGACTGGTCAAGAAACTCTCGTATGAAGCCCCCACCATTGAATGAGTTGCACGAAAACCATACCCATCCGACAATCTAATAATATAGAGACTCTGAAACACAAGAATCTCCCTAACTGGTCCCTTTATTGAAAATAACTAGCGTAAAAGGGACAATTTGCTGTTTTTGTAGCCGAATGATCTGCGCACCAAGTGGGGAGGTGTAAAGCTAAGTCCAAACATCTCCTTGACGGCCCCACGCCCTTGCCCCGAAAACCTGATCAGCTCTGCAATTATTGCAGCACTCTCTGAAATATGATCCATATCTTCACTCTTACTCCACAACCTATTCACCAGTTGCAATCTCCTTTGTTTCGACTTCAACCTTATTCCCCACTTATCATAGATTTTGTTCCTTTCATCCTTTGTCAACCTTCTGTTGATAAGCCTGCTTAGCATGTGTTTTTCTCGGACTAGTGCTTTTAGGCTGTTGTCAAAACAGAGAAGAATTAGTTACCGAAAATGAATTGTGCTCCACTGAATAGGGGAAGAGGGAGAGGGGGAATGGACTGACTATTAATGGTAAGAACCGAACATGTGGGGTATGTACCCTTGATATAGTATAACTGCAAAGAAAAATTATTGGGGGGAGGGGGGGGGGGGGGTATGTACCTAGACGTTGCAGTAACTGTCTGACCATCTTGCAGGGCTGTGTCCCCCTTGGAAAAAGCCTCTCTGAGGAAGGAAAGCCTTCGGATTTCTACCTCCAGATAAATAGAATCCGTCGGATCACCTCGGAAAAGCATGAAGAAATACGTCCTATGGACCAAAGAAACATTGCAAGTTTGCCAAAGTTTAATTATTGAACTCTGTAACTTTTCAAACTCTTGAGGCCACTCCAAAGAAGCACCCAAAGAATCCTGCATTGGATCCGACCCTACATGTCTGACAATTTTTCCTGGACTTTCAGCCACAGGCACTGATACTTGCACCTATATTGTTCATATTTTTTAACACAATATCAGGAGTTAGATATTAGATTGAACTTCAATTATCAAGCCAAACAGCAAAAAATAAAAATAAAAAATAGTGGAAAAGAGACGACGGACCGAATTTCCACAAAAAAGTAGTATTGTTATGGTAGTATAATCATTAAATACACACCTGGCCATCAATTTGATTCCCATACTGCATCTTCGCCATCTCTTTTAGCCCAGCAACAAAAGAATCAACATTCAGAATGTCCTCGTCTCCGGGAACATTTTCAATTCTATGATCATCTACTAGATCACTGCCATTGGAAGACAGTGAGTCATTTCTTGACAATTTTGATAAATTTGCACCAAAACTTGACAAAGGAATCTTCCAATGCCTCCTCCGAACACTTACAGGTCTTCCTGGTAAGTTTTCCTCTAAAATACTAGCAGGGGTTGTCTCATTCTGCTCTGTTGTCTCAGTATTAGGTGAAGACGACTCGACCACAATTTTAGCTCTGCTACCACTATTGGTCCATTTCAGGTTCCTAGAACCTGACATATTAGTAGAGAATTTCGAAGGTAATTGTCCATCAGGGCAAGGGGTCGCACGAGAAGCAATGGATCTTTGCATCTCATACATTCTTTCCTCGAGTGTCCCATTAGCATAACTGTTATCAACCTCTCTTGCTCGTCTTGGCGGAGTTGGCAGACGATCATCATATGTAGTATTTTCGATGTTAGATGCACTTGCTGATATTCTTCCATCATTCTCACTGCTTCGTAGTAATTCCAACGTGCTGTGCATACCGGAATCGTCTACCTCAATACATCGAACTTCCTTGCAGGAGTCAGATTCTTCTTCAGCTCCAGGAACATGTTCTTTTGGTCCTAGACTATCCTCTGAGATACGAAGCTTATTCCTCTTTGATATTGACGTAGAAGAACCACTAGATTGACAATGATTTAAAGTGTTCTCTGACTGCTTTCTGTACAATGCCTCGTCTGCTGATGACCCCGTGACAGAACATTCATCTTCACCTATGCTCCTTTCTTGCACGCTCTGCAGATTACATTCACAAAAGGTCTTAGAGTGTGATATTGGTAGACAAGTTTCAAAATGTTCTAGAGGGATGCCACATAATGGATTACCAGTGATCTCAAAGCTTGACCATTTCCAGCCGCTTTTAATAAATCATCGATCCGTGATTGAGCAAGATCTCGCTGCTTAGTAAGCTCCCTCACCTCTTTCTCCAGCTGCAGATAATAATTATATTATAAATAAAATTTCAAGTAGAAAGGCCTAGTGTTGGACTGAATCTTAGCATGTCCGTGTAGTAACTGCTAAGAACTCAACCATGTTTAGGAAATATGCCGAACATCTAAAAAGTAAGTGGTAAATCAGGAAAAATATAGCTTCCAAAATGAACTTGGTAAGAAGAGAACTGCAAAAGCTTTCCCCTTCAAAATATTCTCACTTGTACTAATTGTCAACCATGCCTAAAGTAAAAGTGGCTTCCCCTTCATTTCCCCTTATTTGTAACACGACAGTGCAAAAAAAAAAAAAAAAAGTAATAACAATTTCTCAAAACAAAGTGTAACCTTCTCAATATATAAATCTTTCTTTCTCAGCATGGCTGTATAATCAGAATTCGGTCCTGGAGTTCTTAATTCACTTTCAAGTCGAGCTACTTCTTTTTGCAATTGCTTTACTAAGGCCTTGTCCGACATGACCACATTGACTTGTGCATTTGTGGTAACCTGCTGAGCACAGCTAGCAAATAGAAGAGTATTTCTAGATTGCTCGACATGGGTTCTTGATGGGCTCAAAGTGCACACAATTGCAGTTCTTGCATTGCCCCCGAGTGACGGTTGCAGAATGCGTGTTAGCTTAGAGTCTCTGTAATTTACATGTCCATGGTTTCCCTGGCTGAAAAAGGTTACGCGTGAGCAAGATAGGTTATATGTACATATGTAGCATACTTAAAGGAAACATTGAACTCTTGAATGATGCACAATAAAAATAGAAAATGCATGTCACTAAATGGCTAAAAAAATACATGCAACCAGAAAAAGGATAAAACTGCCAACCGTCAGGATAACTAATTGAAGCTGAATTCAAAAGATGTTGGCAGGAAACATTATTACCTTAGCTTACGAATTACAGTCGACAAAGTTAGCAGACTACGATTGATGTGGCAACCTTCTTTAAGCCTTTGTCCAACGGATAATGCCTGAGACGCACGCTCACTCCCAGCCAAATCGACAAAATTCTGAGGGTAATAATGAATCAGCTTACAGTAACTTGGCATCGCACCAATAAAATGTATAGGTTATTTGGGCTTAGTCAAAGAAAAAAACAAGGTAGAAATGTACCACACTGGCAGCAAGAGTGGTCGAGTTGCTCTTCCCAATAAACTCACGAGCTGAACTTTCAATTGTCTGAACCAATTAAAAGATGAGTAATCACAAAATACAGCCTTATTGTGAGTTTTGGTAGAATCACACCATTGCGAATGGGATACTATGAACTTACCAGTCTAAGGATCTGATGAGATCTAGAGCTTGTTTCATTCAAAGACGTCTCTCCTATCTGTCTCTGGGCTATTGGTGTCATAAAACAAAGCAAATGTTTAGAAATCAGATATGTAGTAAAGGGCAACAATGTTGTTCTGTTCCCTTACACAGGGAATAAGGTCGCTACCTTCACAAATTGATAGGAGTTTCTTGAGATGGCCCCAATCTCTCAACGTTTCTTCAGTGAGTCTTTCGATTATAGTCCCTCTCTGTTGAAGAGGAAAATTGCTTAAACATTTATTATACATTCACACATGGAAAAAAAAAATTGGCATCCACTTACATCTGGATCATCAAGAATCCTGAGAGGAGCATTATCTCTACTAAGGAGGTCTCTCACAACTTCATTATAAATCTCCATTGCAGCAAATTTGAGAACAAAGGCTCTTTCTTCATGCTGGAGAAGAAAAAAAAAACTAAACCTTAAGAAGGTACATAAAAAGATACATAAAATTTACTTACAGGCGATGCAGTTAGAGAATACAAGCCAAATTGGCAATAGGTTTGGGATTAAAGTACCTTTTCTATGTAATCATAGATATCTGCCACTGCGAATTCTGTAATCCCATTCATGGTGTATGTCTTTCCACTGCTTGTTTGCCCATAAGCAAATATGGTTGCTGAATGCACGTTTTGGAAAGTCCGAAGGGTTAGCGTCTTTGACAAAAATATTGCGAAATGATAATCACATAAGAAACGGCGACACTTACAGTTGATACCGGTGACAACTGAAAGAGCAATATCCTTTGCACCGTCTTCATAAACTTTCCTTGTTGGACAGTCACCTCCAAATACTCTGTCTACCATCATTAAATAAAAAGTCAAACCAACAGGAAGGAAAGCGGGTTGAGGGGTGAAATCTCTGTAAAATTTCCTTACATCACATATATTCCTGTAATTATATGGTAATAAGAATACTCAATATTTAGAATGTTTGATCTTGTTGGGTATCTATTGTGATGCAGAATATATATTGTCTAATACACAGCTCTTCTCCTAGAGTCTCCAATTAACGGTATCAAGTATCGACATAAACCAAAATGTATATCAGAAAACATCCAATCATTCAACCACTGTAACAAAATCCACCACTGTATCAACCACTGTTGTATTCTTCAGGAATCCATTGTAACAAAATCTAGGCAAGAGGGGAGGAAATACAACAGAAATTTCCCATAAAATTATCCAAATATTTTTCAGCAATGCATTTATCTTAATAACTAGAAATTACAAACTAGATATCTCCTTGATTGTCAAGATAAAAAAAAAAGACAAAACCGTCTAAGTCTTATTCACTTTTAAACTAGACACGGAATTAGAATCAAATAGGAACATGGCAAATTGACACAACTCTTACCAAATGAATAAGCTGCCGGAAGTCCAGAACGCTCCTGCAGACTATTTCTATACAAAATGGTGGTCTCATTGATGCATTCCCAATCTGAAACTTCGTTCCTTGCGATCTCCTTCTCGCTCAAAGGCCTTAATCTCACCGACACCAATATTTTGTCTTCCCTTCCATTTCCAGCCCCATCTGTTGTTTGCCGCTTCACCAGCTCTTCTCCAGCAATAGCACCCATTACTCAAAAAACCTCACAACTCTTCTCAGTATTGTTAATATCCTTAATTAATAAAATAACTAGCAGGTTAAATGCCCCTAAACCCCATGGTCCCCACCAAACATCACACTCTCAACATTTAGATTTCAAATTTTCAATGCAGTATATGGCTACATAGGAAAGCAAGACAGCTAGGCTGTAAGAAAGCAGATTTGTCCCCCACTTCCAAAAAGAGCTACAATGGCCTACTCCAACAACTCATAACAGCATCATCACCTGCCATAGAAAAAAATAAACTTAAAAAGTGAACTACAAGGCAAACTAAAAGGATATTGAACAGGGTAATTTGGAGGTTAATTTAAATGATAGCATGTTAGTTAAATCTTCAATCTCAAGCTCTTTCAAAAGCAAAACAAAAGTAACATCAATGCAGTTTTGCTCAACAGGGACCAACTATGCTTCTATGACAAGTTAGGTATCTACTTTATTGAGGCCTACAAAGGCTGGTGAAGTTTGCCCAAAAAGCAATGCCAGCCAAAGTTCACTTAAATATACCATGTGGTCGGATGCCAAAAAAATATACATGACTGCAAAGATTTGACAAAGACAAGATCAAATTTCTCATGTTTAACAGTGACGGAATTAAACTGAAAAATAAGGCTATTCTGCATAAAAAATACGTCCACTGCTGTAAAAAAATCTCTAATTACATTGAATTTTCCTGGCTACTCTGAGATGAATGCCGTGAGCAGAAGGGAAAACAAGGTAAATTCAACAACAACAACAACAAAAATTAAAAATTAAAAAAAAATTACAGGTAAGTACATGAATACACCTAAGTTTAACACCAGATACGAACAGAAATTAAAGGGAAGAGGGACCAATTTGGAAGGATCGTGAGAACAAGGTCTAACCTTATGTTGAGGTCATCTATCCAACCGAAAAACACACACAAAACAGGCGTTGCTTGAGTCTCCAATCTTCATATAACTACCCATACACGTTATCCTCAAATAATTGAGTATTTTATACTACCTTTGTTTTTACCACTCCATTGACATTTGAAATTTCAAACTAAAGCTCCCATACATAAAACAAAGCAACTGCAACGAAACTACTCTACCTCAATATGAAAACTGTCAGTGTCAGATCATGTAACAAAACAGAAACGACGTCGAAAACAAATCAATGCTGAATGTGAAGGTGTTAGGTGTGAAAGTACAGAGAAGAAACCACTACGCAACTTACGCTGAGAAAAAAAACAGAAAGCAAATGCATTACGGCATAAGAAAAGACGACCGACAATGACCGAACATGAAACAGAAAATATCGGCGAAACCTTATCTTCCACCGCCGAGCAAAGCTTCGGAAGGGTGCCGGATCAGTATGTTCACACTTTGTTCTCCGGGAAGACCGTTTGAACTCGGATGGCGCGCCGGTTTAATGTATATAAAGTAACTGTTCATATGTCCTACTACAAGAGGTACATCTCTGAAAAAAAAAAAGGACCTGTACTCGTATATTATTATTATTTTTTTTTTTTTTAAGAGCTCGTAGTTTATTTTAAAAGAGGAAAAGTGATAATTACTGTACTTCTTTAATTTAAATTATGAAGTAAAGATGAAGAGCAAACAAACGTGACAATTTTTTTTTTTTTTTAAAGCGTCCACAAGGACAAAAAAAAAAATAATAAATGGGTCGGGAAGGATAAAAGTAACATTTTCATTATTATAAAGGGTAAAAATCACAATTGTTACTTTAAAATTGTTACTTCACGTGTCAATATTAATTTATGTTTCATAATTGTTACTTCATATTTACTCTATTCCACATTTGTTACTTCATATTTGTTACTTTTGTCCTTATTAAATTACAGTTTCCTTCTATCCCGATTTTTTTGATAATTTTATCCTTCTGGACAAAAATCTAATCTTTTTTTTACCCCAAGAAACGAAAGCTTTTATTGATGTTAACTTGTACAAAGCCAAACCGCCGTACATCCTTTCCAAAACACCCCAAAATCTGACTTGAAAGAGAAAGCAGCAAGCGTGACAAATCTATGAAACAAAAATTTATGAATTCATTAATAATATCTCAGTCTTGTATTATATAATCGTGTAAATTTATTTTGTACATATAAACCGAAGCAAAATAACATGAAATAGTCCGAGAATTTTATAAAAGTTGACGAAATATCCGTGGTTAATATTTTTCTCTCATAATAAAATGTATAGATTTTTGTCCAGAAAGACAAAATTATCAAAAAAAAATAGGGATAGAAGGACACTGTAATTTAATCAGGACAAAAATAACAAATATGAAGTATAAATGTGGAATAAAGTAAATATGAAGTAATAATGTGTAAACACAAAGAACATTAACATGCTGCGTGAAGAACAATTTTAAAGAATAATTGTGATTTTTGTCCTTTATAATCATGAAAATGTTAATTTTGTCCTTCCAGACCCATTTATTAATTTTTTTTGTCCTTGTGGCCCCTTCCCCGTAAAATGTAAATCCGTTTAGTTTTTTGAATTTGTCTCATAATAAAATGTAAGTCTGTTTAGTTTTTTGAATTTGTCTCATAATAATATACTAATATAAATCCATTTAGAATATCAATGTATCATTTATTATATTTTTCTTTTTTTACCCCCAATTTTTTATCTATTTTATAAGTATTATATTAATGAGAATCGAAAGGTAATCTATACTTTTAGCATTAAAATTAATAACAGTTAATCAATTACAACATTCATTTTTATACACTGTGATAAAAATATGTAAAGAGTAAAAATGAGAGGCGGATTTATATTTTCTAACAATTCTGACGACTTTTTTTCATAAAATATTATTCCAATTTTAGGACACGGCTGCGGCGTTGATCACGGATAAATTTCTTTTGTGCAAGGTGGGGGCATCACCGTATCAATAGACTTTGAACTTTCGGTGTGGGTCTCTTTTTTTTTTTTTTTTTTTTTTTTTTTGCAAAGAACTTTGGGTGTGGTTGAATCTTATGGTTGTTGGAACAACATCAAGGGGGGTCAACCACCATTGCTCTGTCTTAATCGTAATTACTACTGCTACTAATTACTATCCTCCTAAATTAAGCGTCATAACTCTCTTGTGTTTCTCTAAATATAAATGATCCAAGTGTTGAATGCTGAGTTTGAAATTTATTGTAGTAAGATAGTACTCCTTCCGTTTCATAATATCCGATCTGATTCTTAAAAAAGATTCGCTCCAAAATAAATCGAAATGATTCACATTTCAATGAAATATTTAATGTATTTTTCTACTTTACCCTTCATTAAATCGTATATTTTTGTATTCCAAATGTCTTTTGATTTCAAATGTTTTTAGTTGAGGCGTTATAGTATATTTCATATATAAAAGTCAATCTGATAAATGGTTTCTTTAATCATGTGTATTTAACAACCGTGATCGTGATTATTTCAAACGGAGGAGTAGTATTTAGAAAAATTAAAGTCTTCTGCGGTGGTGGAGGCAGATTTTGGTTCAGGGCACAATTCTTTTTCAAATTATCACAGAAAAATCATTTAAAAAAAACATACACTGGGATAAAAATGATAATAGTCGCCGACTTAAATTTTATAGAAGTAGAAAGTTCCTTGTATATTATTTTCATGTCTTCATAGAAAATTTTGAAAACCCCACACTTGTTAGATATTTTTTCATAAAGTAAATAATTTATAATCGTTTGCATACGAGTTGCCGTACGAATTAGTATTATCGCAACAAAACGGGGTTCGACCTGAACGGAAACATGCGTACGTTCATGAAGGGTTTTATGCATTTTCGGATTGGATGCATGTATTTTTTCATATTCATGCATCATTTCCGAATTGATGCACCTTTACATGAGTGCATGCATCCGGTGAACGGTGATAACCCTGCCCTTTCGTGCAAGGAGTACCTCCATTCGTTTATAGAGTATTTGCAGCCTATAAAAGGCACAACATATGCAAACGAAGATACACACAATACACAGCATCATCAGAATTTTGCAGAGTGTCCTCGGGTTTGATTCAAACAAGTCACTGTTTGAATCAAACACCCTCTATTGTATCCTGAGAGAGATTTTCGATTGATCCCTAAGTGACATACGAGTGGGGCGTAACATCTTTTAAAAGACAACGTTCTTAACGTGCCTTGGAGTTTCAACTTTTCTGTCAAATCCTAAGTACTAAATTTTTCCAACAACACTTTCGTCTTGTACGTATGTTTGCTAGTATATTCGCTAGTGCATGTACGTATATTCGTCTGTATATTCGTTAATGCTAATAAACTTAGTGATTAGTCAAAAAGTTAAATAACGAGTGTTTCTAAAATCGTATGTTTTACATCATTCTTTTAACTTAGAGCAATCACATCAATATTTTATATAATAATTTTTATTTTACAAACTCAAATATCATAATTCTTCGTTTCATGAATTTACTATATAGAGTGGAAAAATAATACAAACTCAAATATCATATTTCTTCGTTTCATGAATTTACTATATAGAGTGGAAAATAATCGAAAATATCTATAATGATGATGGTAAAATAAGTGTAATAAAGTTTGAAGTTTCAAATTATGAATGATTAAACCCTCGCCATGTACGTATATTCGCTAGTGTTAATAAACTTATGTGATTACTCGGAAATTTAAATAACGAGTGTCTCTAAAATTCTATGTTTTACATCATTCTTTTAACTTAGAGCAATCACATCAATATTTTATCCATCATCAGGACCATTTCAATATTTTATGGTCTTAATTGATGCTTCCACATGGTGGACTCATATGTGCCTATTGTCCACCCGAAATTATGTATTTGCTAGATTTATTGCTAAAATAATTGAACTCATAGCTCATTTCCCTGATTATAATATTAAATCTATTTGTATGGATAATGCCGGTGAGTTCACATCAAAAGCATTTGATGATTATTGTATGACATTAGGCACTAAAGTGGAGCATCCAGTTTCCTATGTCCACCCTCAAAATGGTCTAGCTGAATCTTTGATTAAGCGTGTTAAATTAATCGTTAGACCACTACTATAAAAGTCCAACTTACCCACATCCTGTTAGGGACATGCAGTCTTGCATCCGGTGCTTTAATTGAATTCGGCCAACTGCATATCATGATTTCTCTCCCCACCAACTTGTTCGTGGTCAAGAACCTAACATTTCCCATTTATGAATTTTCGGTTGTGCATATTATGTTCTTATATCACCACCAAAACATACATATATGGGCCCTCTACGTAAACTAGGTATTTACATTGGTTATGAATCTCCGTCTATTCATAAATACCTAGAACCCATGACAGGAGATCAATTTATTGCTCGGTACGCTGACTGCATATTTGATGAAGATCATTTCCCGTCATTAGGGGGAGATAAAATCCCAAAATCAAATGAATGCCAAGAAATTGCATGGAATGTACCAGATCTTCTGTATTTAGATCCACACACTAGTCAAACTGAATTGGAAGTTCAGAAGATAATTAACTTGCAACATTTAGCAAGTAACCTGCCAGATGCTTTTACTGATCATAAATGAGTGATTAAATCTCATATACCAGCAGTAAATGCACCACATAGAGTGGAAACTCCTAAGAAAAATGATATACTTGATGAAGCTCCTCAACACCAGAAGCGTGGGAGAACTGTTGGTGCAAAAGATAAGAATCCGCGGAAGACAAAAGCTAATAAAGAATATTTATCACTCCTGAAACCTTCTGAAGAGGTTTGTCTAGAAGACAAGAATCCCAGTGAAAATGCATGTGCTTCAAACAATCATAACACTGGGTTGCAGAACAACTAGATCATAATGTATTGGGAAATGAAGAAGATCTAGTCGACACAAATATTGAAGTGGCCATGAATTATGTAAATACGGGAGAAACTTGTAATAGAAATATCACAATCGTCGATGATGAATTTGCCTCGATAATTGCTCATACTATATCAAATGATGATTTGGATCTAAGACCTCTTACAATAGCAGAGTACCGGGTCTTTGAGAAAACCCTTGAGCTACTAGTCTCGTTTTATATCTCACCACCTCATTATTTTCATTTTGCTTCTATACGAATACCCATTTATATTCTACTGGGATAACATTGTGGGATGTACATACTATAGAGCAATCACATTAATATTTTATAAAATATTTTTTATTTTACAAACTCAAATATCATATTTCTTCGTTTTCGTGAATTTACTATAAAGGTTTCAACTTCAAAAACACTGGCAAAAACATCATTTGGAAAAGACTAAGAGGCATCTATCAAATTCAAATGACATCACTCTGGACTTACCTTTGACATATCACAAGCAATCACCGATGGATCCTTTGAGACAAGATCAAGCGAATAAACTTTATTCTTGACATTTTTTGCAATATGAGCATCCCCTAAAGTTAAAAATCAAGGACCAGGAAACAAATACCAATGAGATGATGAGGTTAAACAGATTGGGGTCATCATAATGCAGCATTGCAAGTTTCTGAGCAGTTCTCACCACATCCAAAGTCAGCAACCGTTAGAGCAGGGCTATGATTCTTTAACCATTTTATCATTGTATTCACCGGTTGTTCCGGCCAGTGTGACATTTGTTCCTGATATCCTGAGTGATACTCGAGTATAAATCAATTATGGTGTGGATATTCGCATAAATAACCCATGACCAAACCAATTATTCTAAACCAAATGTTGAAGAATCACAAAGCATGCTCATTTGAAGAAGTTGGCACCGTTAGCACTATTATCTCATATGAATATCCACATCAAGAGAGCTTTTAACAGAGCTAGTAAATCTTACCACATTAAACAATGCAGGATCTTCTTGGAAACAACTCAATGCCTCATCTCCACTGTGAGTATCAAAAGACCCAAATAATATATGCAAAACTGAACAAGAAAACCAACATCATTTATCTCATAAGATTTTTTTTTCATCTCATAACATATCTCTGAGGAAAAAAAGAAGAAGATGAACCACGGAAATTCATCAATCCTTAACTACTTTATACGTGAGGATAAATTCCCAAATGATATAATAGAAGCAATAAATCAGACAAATTTCAAGTGTGATCTATCTATCTATGCTAGAGATAAAGACAAGAAATAGTACTCAATACTTACGTGCAAGTGTAAAGCTTCTCGTTGATAATGAAATACAGTGACTCATCGTCAATTCTTCTGTTAATACCAAATAATGAATTTGAGATCGAGAAAAATTTGGGAAAAAAAAAGTCAAACCGACAACGAAGATGGTGCCTACAGAAAGGCAGACAAAGCAACTAAAAAGCCTTAGCACACAGAATACCGTAACAAATGTGAGACTGAATAGAAGCATAGGAGAAAAGTAGAAACAGCATGAGAAAACGGCAGCAGAGTAAAATACATGAACCAGAATCAGTGGCCGGAACACCCACTTGCACAACCGCATACACCGACTTACGAAGAGATGGAAACTAAAACTGATCATCATCAGCCTCACCCACATCTTCTAACCTTGACTCAATCCCCTTAATGGAGAGGATTAGTGGGGGAAAACAACGATTACAAGCATGGAGGGGCGGTAGTGGAGACGGAAACCCAAAGAACTCCAACTTACGAAAATATATATGTACAATAATATTTATATTTATTATATTAGATTTAAATGGATATAGATAAGACAAAATAGTCGTTAAAGCTTTTGTACTTTAATAAGTACTCCAACTTACGAAGAACGCTTAACATGTAGCCAACGGACACTAAATATTGTATGAAAGCAGAAAGGGAGAAAATGGGCACATAATAAATTAAATTTTTGGCTAGGCGTGATGATATGTTTTCATTGAAGAATCTCACAGACATCTTTTAATTACCCTTAGCAAGAAGAATAGCAAAGAGTTAGACCACTCAACAGAAAAGTTTTGTTAGCTAAAACCGGGGATCAACGTATTGAAGTGAATATGTGGATATTCAATGCAAAGGATCAACTTATGTCTTATCATATTTAAATTATATTCGACTCTTTGTATTGTATTTATTTTTTTCTTTAACTTCTGTATCCATTTTGAAAATGTTTGACCGGGGATACTCATTTAGCATACAAGCTTATATATTAAGTCACTAACTAAGGCGACAACAATATTCGCTATTTTCGTCAATGCCGAAAAGAATATTCACAAACACTAGAATTTATCATTTTAATCTTAATTCACTGGAATTGGGTATACACAATATCAATAAGTGAAAGAAGATGGATAATATTTTATATTATCTTCTAAATTGTGTATGAATATACAAAAAGAATTCATTGTCGTTTCACTTTCAACCATTTTCAAGATCTTGCTTTGCTTTTCTTTGCTTCATTGCCGAAATCAATTTCTTCAATTGATACCCTATTTCAATAAAATCTCGGCATAATAATGTTCATAGTCTCTCGTTCTCCACACACCCCCCCCCCCCCCCCCTCACCACACACACAATGATCACCCCTCACTGTAAAGCACCAAAAGAAAAAAAAATACATATAAAATTTACTGACCTTGATGGATACTGACAAATGCTTTGACCTTATTTGCTGCACAGCCCATTCAACAAATAATGGACACATAGATAAAAGAAATAGTGTAAAATTCTCAAAAAAAAAAAGTCCCAAACCGTCCTATATGGCCACTGCAAAACCAAAACAAATTGGAAGTCAAAAAGCGTCTATATAATAGTAATATACAAAATAATTAAAATCAAAGTAATATGAAGAATGAGAAACAAAAGAAAACGGAAAATGATAAAATATTATGGGTATGAAACTGGTGCCTTAGGTGACCAATTGGTGTCGACATATTCATCCATGATCCATTAAGTATTCATCCTCTCGCTTAAGATGTGCACCATCAAGAACTTGACTTGTACACTCATTCTCACCTTGTCATGAATCACCGATAATGTTTTGAGTACACAAATATTCAAAGGATTTCACCGAGATTTCGCTACCTTTTGAATTTACAAAAAAATTGTCCTATAAATTTTGAAATTTGAATATCAATCGGGAATTTATCATCCTCAATTTCGCTTACCTTTGAAAGTTGAACTAATATTAATCGAGGTGCAATATCCGAAATTAGTCATCGTAATCATAATTGTAGCTGCGTTACTTTTCACTTCATGCATACCTTTTATTTTGGAATGGGATTGAGGTTTAAATAAAGAAGTGTGATGTGATTCCGGTTGGAACCAGATCCGATGTTTTGCCCAGGAAGTAACTAAGGGAACAATGACGAGCCAATGATCCTGCACCTAGTAATCCAACTAAATCGTAGCGCAGAACGCCCAACAAATGCTCACACGATGCGGTAAATCCTCAAAGGGTTGAACTTTCTACTTATTAAAGAAAATTCTCACTGCAAGTGATTTTCAAGCCTTATGACTTGGTTGAGTAAAACTCAATAATTTGATTTCTCATAAAATAATTGTCTAAAGAATGAATAGCTAGTGTTTGCCTTATATAGGCTTACAACCAAAAGAAAAAGCAACATCTAAGCAATGGGCGCTTATCTCCTATCGCCGAAAACGAAATGTTCTTATTGGCTAATAAAAGAATAAATAAAATAAAGTGCTAAAAATCCAATATAAAATAAAACCACCTCTAATTAATTAAATAATATCCATAAATAGCACGAATGATGGTATCCTCCGAACATGAATCGATCACATCATTCCCTCCCGGTTCGAAAGCGATTCGTCCTCGAATCAACAGGATGTCATAACGACCTTCATCACGCACAACATCACGAGAAACAAAAATAAACTCCAATGGTACGCCGGATCAAAGATAAAGCGAACAAACATCGGTGAATCAATAGCATGTTGAGCGGTGCGATCAAGATTATTCGTGGTTGGATATAATGGTGAATGAAGCCATGGTATGGAGCAAGATGATCATATAAATGCAAATCATGAGAGACATCAAAGATGCGCCAAATATGGATCATCAAATGCTTGCTTCACCGTTAAACATCCAAATGCAATATATGGGCGGCATTGGGTGTATCCAATAACCCGCAACTGGTACCCGCAGTGTCGGGATAATGACGTACTCGCAAAGAAAATGATGGGCAACACAATACAATGGTGGTTCAACGGTGGCCACTGTGGTTCCTCGCATCCGCAATGTGCCCATCTCAACCACGTAAGCATCATCATCATCAACTATAAACTCGGATGCGCAACACTCTCAACCTGATGAACATCAACCAATGCCTCCACCTTGTTAATAACCTCATCCACAATAGGAAAATTCTCTTTTCATAGCATTCCACGTACTAATCTTTGGTACCTTATGTATATGACTCAAAATTTTAATTATGGCCCACCATCGCGAATGTTCCTGTGAGCGAAGTGGTGCAAAGTAGCACTTATCCGCATCCGAATAGTTATAGCGTGCAAAATTTCACTAACTCGCCTTCCAAGAAAATATGCATCACCATCGGTGCACCACTAAATGATGGCAGCCCCATAATTACCTCACAATCTCGTGTTTACAAAGTCGTATAAAGTATTGTCAACGAACCGGAAGAGCAAAGCCGAAATGTGAAATCAAAACCGACTTTCTGTAGGACACTAGGTGTTCGTGAGACGAGAAAAGGTCTAGAAATGAGTGGGATGGTGTAAGAGTCCTAATGTGAGTAAGAAAGGTGTGAGAAGCAAAGGCACGGAAGAAGTAATTGAAATTAGGTGATTGATTTTTACTAAAATTTTCACACCTTGTGATATTTTCAGATACAAAATGTCATTGTGTGAAATTTGACACACGGGGTGTGAAGCTCACGTCCAAATTTGCAGCACTTTTCTTTCTTTTTTCTTTTTTTGTTTTGTTTTGTTTTGTTTTTTTTTTTTTTTTGGACCGACTAAAATAAAATAGAATAAATTAAAATAAACAAAACACCTTGCCGACTAATAACAATCAAGCAAATTGAAACAAATCAATTAGGTCAACTTGCCGTTCCTTCTGTTCTTATGCGGCTGGGCAAAATAATAATAATAATAATAATGATAATAATAATAGCTGGGAATTGGATCACAAGGCTATGGAAGAACTTTAGCAAAAAGGTAGGTGCTGTTCTTAATTTTTTTGTAAGCAACGAAACACAGACGAAGGCAATTGATGAAAATATCAGCTTTATGGAAACGAGACAAAGACGATAATGCCTTATGATGCAAAGACAAAAAGAAAACAATAGCAGGATTGAACCTTTCCGGTGATTAACGAAAAGGAACAATTAAGAACAGGAATAAGAAACGAATGAAACGAGATGAAAACAAGAACAAAGGGGATATTTGCTCACCGTTTAATGAGCTCTTTGATGAGGTAAATAAACGAGCCAATGATCCTGACTCCAACTAAATCGTGGCGATAAATGCTCACAATGCGTTGATTTTTCAAGCCTTATGACTTGGTTGAGTAAAACTCAATAATTTGATTTCTCATAAAATAATTGTCTAAAGAATGAATAGCTAGTGTTTGCGAATAAATTTAGTGTTTCCAATATAAAATAAAACCACCTCCTAATTAATTAAATAATATCCATAAATAGCACGAATGATGGTATCCTCCGCTTTATATAAACTACAACCAAAAGAGAAAAGCAACATCCAATGTGGGAGAAATTCCCACTTAAAAATGTGCCTATCTCCTATCGAATGAGAAACGAAATGTTCCTATTGGCTAATAAAAGAATAAAATAAAATAAAGTGCTTCAAAATCCAATATAAAATAAAACCACCTCCTAATTAATTAAATAATATCCATAAATAAGACGAATGATGGTATCCTCCGAACATGAACTGGATTACATCAGAGTGGGGGTGTTTTTTTTTTGGTGAGTTACTTTAGGAAATGTGGGGCGGTGGAAAGTAAAAGGAGTGGGAAGAGTGAGGAGTTTAAATAAAAGTGGGATTGAGGTAGTTTTTGTGGGAGAGGTAGTTGTAGGAGGGTTAGGTTAGTTTTGGAATATGTAGTAGTAAAAGGAGGAGAATGTTCAACTCCCTCACTCACATCCAACTCCCGCACTTTCATTCCATGATCCATTTTTTTATAAGGTTTTTCTTTTATTTTTAGCGGGTTACCGGGTTTCGAAAACGGGTTTTCCTGTGTTTTTTCCGGGTCAATTAGCGGGTAATTGGGTTAAATCTCTTCCTGTATATATATATAGTATAGATATATATGTATAGATATCTATATATATGTATGTATATATGTATATTATACCAATTCATTACATAAAAAAGCTTTGTCAATGAACAAGGGGTGTATCTATTTTTCATTTTAGTTTTTATTTATAATGAATTGTCCAAATAATTATACAGAATGATAGTATATACCACTTGATTACGTAAAAAAAAAAAAAAATTGTCAGTCAACGACGGGTTGTTTCGATTCGGTTTTATTGGGTTTTAATTTTTTAACAATTAATAGTTTTTTATTTGGATAATTAATAGTAAATTGTCAATCAACGACGGTGTTAACACTGTCTGATTATGGAAAAAAAAAATACAATTTGTCTATCAACGATGGGTTGTTTCGGTGTTATTGGGTTTTAGTTTTTTATTTACTCTTAATTGTCCAAACAAAAAACTAAAACCTAATAAAACCGAAACAACCCGTCGTTGATTGACGAATTATAATTTTTTTAACGTAGTCAAGTGGTATATACTATCATTCAATATAATTATTTGGACAATTCATTGTAAATAAAACTATAGAATTTTTACTAAAAGGACATATTCTTAACTAAATGGAGAATGCAGGACATTGTGAGTTAATAAGAACGAAAGACCTTCTTTTATCCTAAATTACCATTCTCTTGATACATTCACCAGTTGTTATAAATAATAATAATAAATAGTTGTCTTCCATAAAAAATAAGAGACTTTAATTAATTAATTATGACCATTTATTGTAACGGACAATCCTATTCCATGATTTAGGCATCCATTATTACTACACAAATTTTATTTTCATGTTAGAAAAATACTCATTTTATCTATAAATTTGAAGCAAAATTACTCCACCTATGTTACTCAATCCATATCAATGTTACTACATTTTTCCCCAGAATCACATCTAATTTATTGGTTGTTACTACTTCTTTATAAATGTTACTGTTTTTTAGGCAGTAGTCATATCTATTTTATTGTCTGTTGCTACCTTTTTTCGATTGTTACTACATGATGTTGCGCTGAACACCAGATTTGCGGTAACAGTATTTATCTTGAGGATAAAGACTTAGTATAAATGATTTCTCCGGGGAGAGTATGGTGGTGGACAATAATAAGGCTGTCGGATGGGTGCTTGATAAGAACAATTGAGTGAATCGACAAATTGACAGAGTGTACCTGCTTGTATTAGTTCTTGGATCTCTCTTTCTATTACATTGTGATCTCATATTTATAGGCTAAGGTTATGTTGGTTTACTGTTAATCGACAAGACAATTAAGAATACATAATTAAGATAAATATGCATGCAATACAAGTGCCCTAGCCAGCTATCAGGATTGGCCAGCTGGATCGATAAGCATAGTGAGCAGAAAGCAGCGAACAACAGACTCACATATGCCTTGTCTTGAACTTAGCTTGACCATATGGGTAGGAATCACTCGGAGATGAGGAGTCCGATTTATGACTAGCGGACATGATCCATCTTACTGTTAGCGGACAGGCCCTGGTTCGTGAATGGCGGGTAGGACATAGCTTGTGACAGCGGATAGAGGAGATAGAGGCCCAATATCTATGTTGATGGGCCATGATAATAAGCCCAATCTAGATGAACAGGGCCCCATTCCGATTCGGGTATATCACTACATATTTTTGGTTGTAGATATATTTTATTGGTTGCTACGGCTTCTTTTTATATGTTACTACATTTTTTATTGGTAACCACATTCTTTTGTAACTATATATATACTAGCCACGAACCCGTGCATAATGCACGGGATAACATGTACAAATAAATTAATAGATTTGCATGTAATAAGGTTTAAGCACAACCCCCCTTCTTTACTTAAGCTGAGCTGTCGGAACAAATGTACTTTGACTGCTACACTGCTACCGGATCAACTGTACTTTTAAGCAAACCAAGTTTTCTGACAAATGAACAACACAAAACTCAACCCGATGAACATAAACCTTAGGTGCTTGATGTCATCCATAAATTTTGTTTATTGAAAGCTCATCCATACCTTATCCTTACAATATTTCCTCACCGTTGAGTGAATCCCATGACCAAACTCAGAACATGTCTCAAAAACGCATAACTTGGGATTCTCGCCGTGATACGGAGTAGCGGTCGGGACTACAAAGGCACCTCTCACGTATCAAATATAATGGCTCATCCATTCATTGTTGTTGACTCCGTAAAAATCGTAGATGTCAATTTAGTCATGAGAAAAGAGTAGAGAGCTCACATCGTAAAACCTCAGTAGGATAAAACGAAGGAGTTCAAGCAAACATAGAGGAAAATTGGCACGGGTTGAAGCCAACACAACAATCGGAAAAGTTTACTGCCGTAATTCTAAGAGAAGATAAGCTCAAAGCTGGAAAAAGATACAAAAACACACTTAAGTACAGAAAGAAAAGTTGGACCAACATATTTCACACATGCACACATAAAACAACAGAATGTTTGACCAATTCCAAGAAGGAAAGAAGGTTTGACGTGTTCAAAATACAATAATTAATACCGAAAACTACATACATTATTTCCAATAGTTAACTCAAGCAGAATTTTATGCTTCAAAAACAAAAAGTAGAAAATCTGATGTCATTGCTCAAACACAATGTTATCCGAAGAACTGAAATCTAATATTCACAACTCAAATATTGCTTGCCATTATGAATGACAAAAAATAAGGGATTGTAACACTTTTTGCCAATACTTAAATAATTAGACCCGTTATATTCCAATTTCATTATGCAATAGCAAGTAGCAACCATGTTTTTGAATTATAACTCTATATTATGTTCATTGAAAATTTCAGAAAAAAACTCAAAGAAAACAAAATAAACTATATTGCATACACATGGATCTCACCTCAAAATTTCACCAGACGATTCACCCGATATACCACAAAATCCATGATTCAAATTGAAATCTTCTAATCCTACTCGGAAAAAAAAAAATATGAAACTTGATACTATGGCATAGCGTGAAGGAAAATTAAAAATTCAAAAGGAAACATGTTAGCTTCCATGGAAAAAAATGGTACTTCTGTTTTGTTTTAAAAGAAAAACGGAACCTTATTCGGGACTGCAAATCAAACTTGGATCTTCCAAAATCTACCAAACGAATCATCATAAAAACTCTCGATTCACAAATACTACTCACCGTCCACTTTCTTCAATCCACACACCTCCTTCTAATTTCCCTTAAATTACGACTTTCCTTAACGATCGAATCGAATCTGCTTCTCTATGATTCTCGCCCAACCCCTAAAGATAATCTTTTACTTTCGTTTCAAAAATTAAACTTCCTTTATCCAAAAAAACCTGTATCAAATCTATGAAAATATCTTCCCATATTGAAAACCTTCTTCACATCAAACTTTGTATTACACCCGGAAAGGAACTTCTCCCGACATAACTAATGTGATGTCCCTTCCCCTTTACAAACCGTGCCCTTTTTTTGGGAAATAAACAGCTGGCGCGTTGTACATAATTTAATATTTAAATCAATAATATATATAAGCCTTATGTATGCACATCAGAGTTGAAACGAAAAAAAAAACGACACGGAAAACATAAACGACAAATAATGTCGATCTATGTTGCAGCATGATTACCTTACACGATACACCGCATTTATTACCTGACACCTGATACTCGCCGATTCTGGGCTTAATTCCAAAATTTAAGGACACACCACGCCGTCGACAAGTTATATATATATATATATATATATATATATGACGTAAATTAGATTCAATATATAAAACAAAAATATTCGTGCATAAAAATAAAATAAAAAAATCGTAAAAATCTAAAAAACTAGAGAAAATAACCACATACTTGCCTATGTAACAAATCTCATTCTAACAATTTCAACGCGGAACTTAAAAAAATTCAGGTCTGCTCCGGTCTGATATGAAATAAGAAGGCCTACAGTGACTTGATATGATAATTTCTTGTTATACATATGCTCATATATACGCGTAATAATTCACTGCCAATTGGCCAAGTCATCTTTAAAAAAAATCAAATTAGATTTTGCCCGTCATTTTCTTTCTCTCTCTCTTCAAGCTATAGATTTGGAAACTTAGTAAATTACATGACATTTAAGATCGATCAAGAAATGTAGTAGTAAATAAAAAAGAACACTTAATATTTTAAGATCGATCAAGCAAAATAGAGTTTTTTTTAAAACTCACCCACCTTCAAGAAAGTCAGAAGTACTTGAGTTGGTACATTCTGATGTTTGTGGTCCTATGAAAACAAGGACGCTTGGTGGTTCCCATTATTTTGTGACTTTTATTGATGATCATTCGAGGAAAATTTGGGTCTACACTTTGAAGACAAAAGATAAAGTGTTAGACATTTTTAAGCAGTTTCAAGTCTCGGTCGAAAGGAAAACTGGAAAGAAGTTAAAGTGTATTCGAATAGACAATGGCGGTGAATACACTGGTCCGTTTCATGTTTACTGCAAGCAGCAGGGTATCAGACATGAAAGAACTTTGCCTAAAACTCCGTATTTGAATGGCTTGGCTGAGAGAATGAACAAAACACTAATGGAGAGAGTCAGATGTTTGCTTTCACAAGCTGGATTGCCTAAATTCTTTTGGGGTGAAGCTTTGAGTATAGTGGTGCATGTACTTAATTTGTCTCCATGTGTTCCTTTAAAAAATGAGGTTCCTCAGAAGGTATGGTCAGATAAAGATGTATCTTACCATTATTTGCGAGTTTTTGGTTGTAAGGCTTATGTTCATATTCCTAAAGATGAGAGCTCTAAGCTTGATACTAAGACTAAGTAGTGTATTTTTCTGGGTTATGGTCAAGATGAGTTTGGCTACAAACTATATGATCCCGTTGATAAGAAAATAATCAGAAGTCGAGATGTGTGTTTGCAGAGAATGAGACTTTGCAAGATATTGACAAGTTTCCTTAATTAATTTGATTAAGAAAATCTCTAATAATCAAATCTCCATTAATCTTGGGCTCTTCTAGTGTGTGGGCTCCTCCTTTTGCCTCAGAAAAACATACCAACTTCAAGAAAATACCAATCATAACATTTCGTTAGTCAAGTTAGATTCATGACAATCTGACACACCATGATGTGACAGAGGCTGATTTTTTAAAATGTTTCACTTTAACTCCATTTCTTTTTTATGGCATTTTCTTCTAATCTAGAATCATCATGTAATAATTCAAACATGCAGTAATCTAACCCCAACAGATTAAAAACACCACAATATAACAACATGACACCAAATTGAGTCCAAAACATCCATAAACATTAGACTTTTTAAGAACTTATTACTCATACATCACTTCAGGCCATCACTGCAAAGGGTCCAAGATACATTCATGGTGAGGACCAGTGTTTCATTCTCATCCCATTAGTATAATAAAAAGCTATTTCACACTTCCCCAAATAAAAAAAAAAATAAAATAAAATAAAAAAAAAGGGGGTGTTCATCTGCGGCGGATAAACCATGATAAAGGACCTATTGTCGGTTTTAAGAAGAGCCAGACCATTAATAAAAGAAGAACTGCTGCATGCCAAATCACTGTGTTATTTGCTTAACAAACTAGGTTTCAACATAACCTTCATAAAACATATAAACAAGTTTGCCTCAAAAACGCGATGCAATGGAGCTGTCTCCAGTCTGATCTCACTACACAGTTCAAAGTAAATCATCCTACTACAGAAAACGATTCAAAGAAAGGTCTTCCATTCCAGATATTATATCATCGATTTTGATGTCAATCACATCTTTCGAAAAGGTGCTATCAGAAGCCAAAGGCAATGGCTCTGATGAGCTTTCATCAATGGCTTTATTCAACTGTTTTATCCAATCATCTTCCTCGGTTTCAAACCCTAGATCCCAAACCTGGAATATGTCTCCAATTGGTTGGTCCGTCACAAAGCTGGAAACGAAAAGTTCATCATCCGCCCCTGAAGAAGGCATATGGTCCTCGTTATAAGTTGGGCGAAAAGCATTTTTCAGCTTTCGTTTGGACCACAAAACGTCGGAGGTATTCTCCTCATTGCTAGTCAATTCTTCATTATCACTATTACCAAGAAGTGTGTCATCTAATAATTGGGGAACAGAAACCTGACCGTCGTCTTCCATGGCTGCCAGAAGAGAAGCATGCTCAGCAGTGAGGCTTTCAGACAAGGTATGATCACTTAAAGAGTAAAAGAAATTCCAGCTATTCTCGGATGTTTCAAGGTCTTCGATCAACAAAGAATCAGCCCATGCTGCATCTTCTGGCAAGGGCGCATCCGAATGTTGCACATTTGGACTCGGTTTGATTACCATAGGTCTAAGACTGAGTGAAGACATATATCCTTCTATATCATCACCAGCAGGCATGGCTGTCAAATGAGAATATAACAGTGACACGAAAAAAAACATCATTTCAAGATACGTATAAGAGTATCTGATACATATTCCAAGTATCAATGAATAATTAACATGAAAGAAATGTCAAATTCTTAACACGTTACATGTCAAGAACCGAAAGATATTTTCCTTCTTTCTTGGATTCAAGAACTCTCTAATCCTTCACTCAGAAAGATAGTAATCCAAGGGACTAGAGAAACTTGTGCGGCTAAAATGATTTGCAAGTGTCATCATCAATGAGGTTACGCATAAAAAAGGACCACCCAACATCAAAATAATCATCGTATATTTGAACTAGCACTGTCGATGCAGGAGAATATTACAAGCTATTATGGTGAGTCAGATTATCTTCACAACAAGCATGCACGTACACTTAGTGGGTTGGCCATTCCTAGGTGACTCGGGAAAGAATTGTAGTCCGTACCGAACATGCTTGTCAATACTGCTAAAATACATGGGGATTCAATACGCTAACGCTAAACCATCTTATCTTTGTTACTTAAACCTCTTGAGGAATAAAAACAAAAAGGAGGTAAGTGCACACTGGACATCCCCAATATCAATCAAGACATACTTCAAAGCAACCCTTCCAGATGGAAAGGCAAGAAAATATAAGGAACAATCTATCACTTAGGCAATACTGTATGAAATGCCTTTCAGGGGCAGAAATGGTGTGGTCACACAGATAAAACGACACAATCATCATAATCTTCCAAACTAGTTGTGATTTTAGTGATTTGCAGAGGAAAATCATAGTTTCAATGTTACTGTTAACATCCTACAGATCATGAACTCTGATTTCATCTCATTCATCATGGCTTCATCCTTTCTTCTTCAGATTTGCAGAAGTGGTGGAAAGCCAAGACATAACGTTTGTCTTGTTCATACAAATCAAGTCCTTGACCATAGTGCCTTATGTTCTGTCCTATTGTCGACTATAATCCCTTTACTATGCCAAGAAAGGGGGTGGGGTGTTTAAAAAGGTCAACCTTTAAGTAACGTAAATGTAATGTAATGACATGACTTTTAATTTCATTGCCCTGTTTGGATATGGTTGTAATGAAACATTTCCATTTCTGTTAAATCTGAAAAATAATGGAATGGATGGTAATGGAAATGGAAACCCCCCCCGCCCCACCACCAACCCTCACCTACCCCTATCTAACCTTACCCCACCCACTTCTACCCCTATACCCTACCCACCACTACCTACCCTTAGCCCTACCCTCCCTCACCCATACCCTCACCCCTACATCCAGCACAATCCTTGCCCTTGCCCTTGCTCTTGCGGGAGTGAAAATTTACAGCAACAATATTTTAACAACCCAGATGTAAATAGAAGTTTACCAGAGGATTAGACAAACAAATCTACTCAGTAGACAAGACAACAATTTTCTCTCCCTGCAAAAAAAAGGAAACAAAAAAAATCAATCAATCTAGCACACTACTCAAGCAATAAAAAATTCAAATGATCTCTGTTAAATGCTAAGAACATCAAGTAGAGAAACCTCCAAACTGAAAGAACAGACTGCGTAAGAGATGAATCCCGGATATATAAGTTCTCCAATAGATGATAATAAAGTAGGAAGTTTTTTACCTGGGCTTTTCACAAGCAGCGGTTCAGAAAAGGAAGGCGAAGAAAACAAGATTCTTTGCCCGATTTGAAGGCTAGAGATAAGACTAAAGAGACGGAAATCAAGGATTTTATGCCAAAGGGTTTATATTCCTCAAGATTCTATCTCTAGCTCCTGCTGTGACCACGAGGCTCTCTGTTTACGAGCCGCCAGGGGCAGGGCGGTCGAACTTTAAAGTCACACTAGTATTTTCTAAACCGTCTCAAATGTACTAGTAGTAGTTGATAAATAAAAATATGGAAACGTGCAAATCTTGCGTAGTGTCCGGTGTCTCGATCTCACCTTCCTCGTTATCAAATGAAAAAAATGGACCCCTCAAAAAAAAAAAAAAAAAAAAAAATGAAAAAAAACTGATGGAGTCGATCCATATTTATGATTTTATACTTTATTCTTGATTCAATTAAAATACAAATTGTGATCGAATTTGTTAACAAGATATGTATTCAACAGATTCTGAACATCATACTCTATATCTACCGCAATCTGAAAGAATTTACAGATTCAAGTTTTTACTATTTTCAAGCATTTTTCTTTGTACGGATATATATATATATATATATATATATATATATATATGTGTGTGTGTGTGTGTGTGTGTGTTTGTTTTTGAAAATATGTCTTATTTTTTATGATTTGTAGTTATTTTAATGTTATACAATATAGATTCTAATGCAGTTGACCAGTATGTAGAGATTACAGAAAAGCGAGATAAAAGTGGTGTTGGAGTCAGAAAGAGAGAATCTCATAAGAGACACTGACGCGATCTGAGTCTTTCTTGCATCACACTTAGTCCTCACCACGTTTGTGAACAATCGTATTCGACGTTGAAAAAGTTATTAAACATCGCTTCACAGTTTCACATACGTTTCTCATGATTTACTAATTGTCGGTTAACTTTCGGTTCACGGCTTATTCACGGTTTGTCATGGTTCATGGTTCAACTCACAGTTTATGCAACAGTTCAATTTTGATATTTTGTATTTTTTATAAACACTAAAAATAATGTTTTTTTAGTTTCGTAATATAATTATTTATATTAATCTTATGAATAACCTAATTGACGATGTTCAAAATCGTCACCAATAAAATCGGGTCAAGGACCGGATAATTGAGATTCGTGAGGATAACCCAACCACTATAACCTGAAGCAGTTATGATGGAACCTATTAAAGTCATGGTCAATGACCTGAAACAGCTATGATGGCAGTTATGGTGTAATCGTTGCCTGCAATCAAATGAATCAATCGGATCAATTCTGAATCGTGAGTTGAAGTATGTTGATTGCGTAACCGTCGTCGAGTTAGTTGAAGACCGATTGGTGTGTTATCTTTGATCATGATTCATGGGCGTGTCTTACATGCTCTTTCAGAGTATGTTGTTGGCCTCTGCTCTATTTAAGTTTGGAAGATGGTGGCCATTATACGTGGGCTACAATTAGAGGTGCAGTTGGGTTACGAATCATTAGTTGTGGAGAGTGATGTTTTTTTTGTGCATTCAACGTCTTCAGCGTCCATCCGAAGACCTTTCCGAGGTTAGCATAGGATTGGATTGCTTTGAGTTGGCTTTTTTTTTTTTTTTTTGATGTGTTATTTTGTTTATCAATCATAGGGGAAATGTTCTGGCCTATTTTCTTGCAAAGGCAGGGTTGTGTGTCACTAGTGTTCATGTTTAACAGGCCTATTTTTTTATAATCATCATTGAACACTAAAATAAACCAAACTAAAAATCAATTTGATGTTTAAACACTTATAATCATTCTTAAACAAGGTAGTAAATTTAAATAAACAATACTTTAGTGTATAATTACTTATAATCATCATCAAACGTTGTGAGTAACTTAAGTAAAATCAAATTTGTTATTCAATTAGTTAACGATAGAATAATTAAACGTCAAAATGATGTCTAGGTATCAAATTTCATGTTCAATTCCTTATGAAATACATTGTACTATCATAAAACTACGTTGGTGTTGATTCTTTATGCGCATGCAGAATAGACATTTATAAATAAATGATACGTAGGCAACTAAATTAAAAGTTTACAAGGACTTCAAAATTTTGCTAAAGATATGTAATATTCAATATTAGGTATTATAAATTTTATATCATAAAGTATAAATATAAAAGATTTTTATATGTCTACTATTATTTATTCATATATTTCAATAATTATTTAATTTAATTACATACTATAAACGATTTTTATACGAATAATATGAATATTTTCTACTGCGAAACTAAAAAGAAAATATTGTTTTTTTAGTGTTTGTATAGAAATGAATATTTATAGTGTGAACCGTGATGAACCATGAACGAACCTTCGAACTGACGGTTCATGAACCGGATGAAACGTATTCCGAACCGGCGGTTCACTTATTTTTCGAACCATGAACCGGCGGTTCCGAACCAGTTTCACCGGTTCACGTACCGTTGTCAGCCCAATCAACCTCTAGGTAAACCCTCATGTAAATGTTGACTATTTCCATATATATACACAAAGATCCAAACATCATATGAACAACCCCCTCCACAACTAGACAAGGTCAAGGGTTAGGATTTGCAGTAAAATAAGCAAGTGCACCAACTAATGGTGCATTTATATAAGTAGTTGGCTCAGACTTCTTGAAATCAACTCGATCAATATCTTCATATTCATCATTTTCTCCAGGACCACCCACCACTGCTCCAACCAACACATTCGGGTTCGGCCCGGTCGAGTTAAAATAAACGGTTCCGCCTTTACAACCAATGGGCAATGGATGATCCTTAATAGAAGGAACAGATGATCCACGGTGATGGATTCTTTGTGGGAAATAATTACTATAACCTACCATATATGACATACCTTTTGGATTGTCACCTAATATGTAATCAACCTGGTTTTTCGCTATCTTTCGTAGCATACTCGGACTAGCCATAACGTTCCCACAATCGACTGTGTTTTGTGATGATTTGTCTAAGTAATTAGCATATACTAATAGTAGGAAGGAAATCGATGTCGCGTGTTGTAAATTACTTCCTCCAGGCTTGTAAATGAGTCCACCAGGTGTGTATTCTATATGGGAGGATGAAGATTCTGGGATCAATGTACACATGAAATTGTCTGCTAATGTTTTATAAGACTGGAGTGTGTACATTTTGCCTTCCAAAACCTCCTGCATATATCCACATACATAATATAAGTCTGATGTATTTAGTGGGGTGCCCTTAAAGGCCCTCTTGAATGTGAAGAATTATAAGCTGACCTTAGAAACAAGTACATTTAGTCCGACGTGCTTGTTGTCCCATCCGAATTCGTTAATGTTGTCCTCAGCACCCAATGTTTTTCCATTTGTTTGTAAGTAATTGAGATAGAAACCATCTTGGGTTGCCCTCCTCAACCATGCAGCTCCCCACAACAATTCATCCTATATATATATATATTTATGTCACATTAAAGCTAACAACTTTAAATAAAAGAAAAAGGTGTCCTTTAAGGGTGCCCCACTAAAACTACCGGGGTACCACAACAATGTTTAAAAATAGACATGTACTGGGGTCCTCTTAAGGGCAATGGTACTTGCCTGATAGCCGCTAAAATCACAGTAAAAAGGGCAAACGTCATCTCTGATATTAGCATTGTCACTATAAGCACCTCGATAACTGTCAGCAAAATCAAAGACTCTAGTGGAAGTCTGCAAAAGTATGTCAGCATAACTAGGATCAGAAGATCTGAATGCAAGAGATGAGGCTGCCAAAGCAGCGGCCGTCTCGCCTGCGACGTCGGAGGCCGGATTCGGAGCATCGACTACGTATGCTGTTCGAGCAGTGTCCATATCTTCCGGCCTTTCCCAACAATTATGGTCCATAATTGGGTCACCAACCTGTCAATTTTGGTTGATAGGACTTAGTCCTTTATACAAAGATTCACACACACACACACACACACACAAGATAGATCCAGGTGGCATCACCTCATTGGTACACCTCTATTACATTGACACTTGTCACAAACTAACAAACAGAAAATTTCAAATACTAATTAATCCTTAACAACCCCCTCAAACTGTAGCCGGTGTAACAACAATATTCAGTTTGCCTTCGAAGTGATGAAACTAAGTTGGAAAAAGTCTACAAATGGTACTTAGAGATCTTTCAAGTGGTTTTTGAGCACTTGACTTCTTATAAATGAACAGCAAAATCTATAGGCTTAGTCTTGGAATGAAAATCTGTATTCTGAGCCTAAATTGTTGCACCTTTGTTGTCAGTGACGGCAGGCTATAGGTGGTCTAAGAAGAGGTACTTTGAGATCAATTAATAGTTTATGGTTCCACATTAAATCAGTAATAAGATTGCCAATGACATGTACTCAGATTCCGTATTGGATCTTGAGGCATCTATCTATTTTCTTTTTTTTGAGCTCCAAGAGATTAGAGATTCACCTAGAAACACTACGTATCCTCCAACGGACCTCCTATCATTCGTGCTACAAGCACAGTCAGCATCTGAGTACCCATTCAAGTGAAGAACAAGAGATATCTTGAAATGAAAACCATGGTTTAATGTCCATTTAATGTATATTAACACGCTTTTAAGAACTTTTCAATGTTCAATGGTAGGTTGATGCATGAACTGACTTAGATGGTTTATTGCATAAGTCAAATCTGGTCTTGTCATGGTGAGATATTGCAATCCTCCCAAAATGCTTCTGAATTGAGTAGCATTCTGTAAGGCTCCCCTTGTTAAGGACTGAGATGAGTGTCTGCCACCATGGGAGTAGGACATGGCTTGAGATTCTCCATGCTTGATTTCTTCAACAAGTGAGTAGCATAATAGGTCTGAGAAAGATACATACTAGTTGTGTCCCTATAGGCTTCTAATCCTAATTCCTAAGAAATGAGACACATGGCCCAGGTCCTTGAGTGCAACTTCTGAACAAAGGTGTGAATAAGTGGAGAAGAGCTCCCAGTGACAAGAATGCCATCTACATACACCATCACAAACAATAAATTTTGGCCAGTCTTGAATTTAAATATATAGTATTTGAAATGAAGTTCACAAAATTCCACTTAAGCATCTGAGTCTTCAAGGCCTCAAACTGGGCTCTAGGGTGCTTGCTTTAGGCAATACAAAGCTTTTACAAAAAGATCTTTAGATCCTTGAACAGAGGTTGTATTCAACTTGGACTTGGGTGAATTAGAGTTAGATTGAAGGCAGATCTCAGAAGTTCCCACTCTTAATAAAGACCGTCCATGAGCACTATGCAAGCAAAAGGGTTCCTATTTTCTCTTTCTTGACAACACATTTAGAGGCATTAAATTCAACCAGAACAGAGTTATCAGTTGTTAAGGCAGAGATACTCAAGAAGAATTTTAAGTTGCAAGTCAATGTGTGTGGTAAATATGGTGTTAGAACCAATGTGATGAATAGTGAGTTTCTTACCATTTCTCACTGCTAAGCCTTCTGAGCCAGAGTATTCAGAAGCAATGTGGAGATTGTTCAAATATGAGGTGACATGGTTTGAAGCTCCACTATCCAAGTACCAAAAATAGTCTGCCATAGACTAGGGAGAAGCTACATATGCTTAAATCTGTCTGGGAGATGAGTTTTTGTTGGATAATACTTATGAATTTGACAGACTATGAAGAACTCCAAGCCACGCAAATGCGTTATCTTTAAAGAGGTGTTTCATCCCACACGATTGTCACTTAGGGAACTAACGAAAATCTCTCTTAGGATACAATGGAGGTGTTTAATTCAAACAGTGACTTGTTTGAATCAAACCCGAGGACACTCAGAATTTGTTTTGATGATGCTTTCAAACTATGTATTATTTCGCTTGCATGCTTGTGCCTTTTATAGGCTGAAGGTACCCATACACGAAGTGAGGTGCTCTTATACGAATGGGTAAGGTTCATATTGGTTCGGCCAAAACCCGCAACTCTTGGATTCTTGAGGTGCATCTCTTCACAGGTTCATGAATACGAAACGACGCATGAATCCGAACTGACCGGACAGGTCGAACCCCGTTTCGTTGTGGCAACATTAATCTATACAACAACTCGTAAGCAAACGATTATAAAACATCATTAACTAACTATAATAAAAGAGCCAATGTGTTTCCCCTCAAAAGTGTTTCCCCCTTCAAGTGTTTCCCCTTAAAATTGTTTCTCCATAATATAATAATATTATTAATTAATCTTAAATATTAATTAATGTTAACTACCGTAAAAATTATAATCCATATCCATTTCCATCCATATCATCATAATCATCATAAAAGAATAGAAAAACAATCCATCAAAATCCATCAAATTATAATCCATATCTACGTAGATTTTACAATCCATCAAAATCCACATCAAAATTATGTAATAATAATAATAATAAGCATAAACGGATTCATCAACGTATATTTTACGTAGATTTTACATAATTTTTTTTTTTTGAAAAAGCATAAACGGATTCATCAACGTAGATTTTACATGAAGTTTTTTTTTTTTGAAAGGTTTTACATAAAGATTTCAAGAGATAAGTAACAAGTTCATCTAAATTCTTAGAAAGATTTGAATCTTGGTAGGACTGATAGAAGATCAGCATAAATGAAATATTTGAATTAATCTACCGATAAGGAATATAACTAATTAATCAAATCTATCTATCTATCTCTATATATATTAGAAAGGATGATTTAACCCGATTACCCGTATTTTCCCACCTAACCCGCTTTTTGACCCGGCTTAACAAAAAAAACCTCATCTGAAAATCTGATGTATCAATTCTCTCAAAAAAAAAAAGAATCCTCTGCATAAAACTCAACAAACCTTAATCCAAAATCCCTCCATCTCCGATTTGAAATTCAAACCTCCCCAACAGAGAAAATAATCTCTCATCTTCAATAACCTTCAATCACGGGATATGCCTTTCACTTTTATGTGGGTTGCTGATGCATTTACGTCAAATACCGTGCGTATTTAAATTGTTCCAGCAAGAGTTGAATAGGCAGAGTAGAGGCAGGATGGACACAAGAGGGGAGGTATTTTTTTCTTCTGAAATTTAGTTTTGCAGGATTATTTATAGTTGTAATAGTGATTCTATTTAGGGTTGTGGATTTGGGTTTGTGACAATGAGCAGCTGAAAAGAATATCAAAATCTTCAACAACGTTAGGTTTGCTTTCTTTGCTGTTTTCTTACATTTTTTACCATTTTGTTGATGCAATTTCTAATTTTAATAACAATTTCTTGGATGCTAATTTTGATCCTGTGGTGGAAGAGACTTTTTGTGTGGATGATTCCCATTCTTTAATTTTTTTTTGATTTTTTTTTTATGATTCAGAATATGTTTATGCACATGTTCGGGTGAATCCTAGCGTCCACAATCGTTTGCATTTTCAATTGGTTTTGTTTCAATGATGACTCCAAGAACTATAGGTATGGAGAAACATATTTTAAATTTCTGTTTTGCTTTAATTTTTGGATCTTTAGTTCATGAAGAGATCGATTTATCTGCTACAAATGCTTGACCGTAAAATTGATACCCTTTTCTAACTAGTAACTACTACCTAAAAACAGAAAGGAGAAAAAAAGGTTTAAGCATTATGTCAAATGCTAAACTCTAAAACAAAGACAAGAATGAATGAATGATCATAAAAGGACCCTCTAATTTGTCGACATTGGAGGTGCTTTGTTTTTGGTTTTTGTGTGTGTGTGTTTTTTTTTTTTTTGCCTCTATTCATTTTGAGTGTAATGATAATTGTCTTTGATATCTGGAAATAAAATATGCATTAACATTACATTTTCTGTAAATTTTTGTGTGAGTTTTTTGTGTCTCATTTGAATTTTTGACTTCAATTGATTTTCATGGGGTATTTATTGTTTAGGGATCTAGGTTTTAATCTTTGATCATTATCTTTATCTGTGTTTGTGGACCTGAAAGTGTAACGGGGCATGATCTTTCACTGCAGGCTGACTTTTGGATTAGAATATCTGCATTCTACAATCAAAGTATGTTATGTTTAAAATAGTTGTTATAGGGAATGATAAACTCTTCCAATATAGAGTTATTGGTACTGGATTCATGGATCAATGTAGAGCACAAACAACTTACAGGGATCAATGAACTTCTCCATTTTTTCAGAAACAAAAACATCACTTCCTCTTTGTTATCCTCGCCAATCATCCCAGTCGTAAACAAAAACATCACTTTATATGTATGCAGATGTCTTTTCATGTCTGTAAATCTTGAAATTTACCGTCTTGAACTTCAATTTGTTGTTGATTTGTTATCTTCGATTGAGTTGCTTGCTAATGTTATCTTCGATTGAATTGCTTGATAATGCTCGATGGATCTCTCTGAATCTCATCGCTCCTAGCATCACTTCATCCTCTTCCACCTCCGACCGAGTCTACGTCGTCAAATTCCACTCCCAAACTCTCAAAAGGAGTCTTACGTTCTTGAACGGGCTATTAATGGATTCTCCAAGAGGCGATGCTTGCTATGGAAGTTCTTGGCTCACGTGAGTTGTTTGCTTTTGCTTTACGAATCGATTGCGCTTCATTGGTTACCCAATTTGGAAACTACGGTTTGTCATTACAAAAGCTAAAGGCACAAACAATTCGCTTGGGATGATCGGCGAGGCTTTTATCGCTTTCGCTAGCTAGGCGTAAGAGATTTTTTATTTTTAGACACAAAGGTAATTTCGTATTCTAAGCATTCATTATTGTCGATTTGAGTGTTTGTGTCTCAGTATGCAGTGTTACATATATGCAATTGAAGATATATAGGACATGATCAAAACCTTACCTAGATTCATGGAATTCAGTTCATTCAACTTTGCAATTCCATAAGGATGAATTTTGTTCGACCGCCAATTGGTTTGGTAGCGGTGGGAGAATGTTGGAATTATCTCATAAGGATGAATTCTTTACTATGATGAATTTCAATCATGTTGGTTTGGTTTCTATTTGAGATGCTATATGATATATTATTGTTCTTTGTTTACGCACTCATTATTGACAATGTTCGACCACATTATGTTTAGTGGATCATGTTTTAACATGTTTTTGACGGTTCGGATACTTGATTTGGCTTCAGATTTTCATGAGCATAGATGGAAGAAGTCTTTTTGAGTGGTAATTAGATGTCTTAGAGCTGCTAAATCTAATCTATTAATGCTCATAAGAAGTGATTGCGTGGATTTCAGATAAATGTAATTGGAGGATTTGGTTTATTAGTGCTACCTGCTAAAGATTTACACAATATTTGGGGATAACGTCTATACTGTAATGTAAGTAGAACTTCAAGTTATTATATTTCAACCTAAAATCAGAATGATAATCAAAATGTAACGTTTTCATTGTTGTCTTTTGTGGGAAATGAATGACAGAAATGATATTCGGATGAGAACAGTGGGGCGGCGTTCTTTACACGCAAATGGTAATTGCTTTTCCTCTTCTTTCTTAAGTTAGATTTTATGTTTATTTTCCTTCTATAAGTTTCTTGCTCGAGTGCCCTCACTTCTTTGTATTGATTGAATTTTTCTGATCAATTTGCAATTCAATCGAGAAGCATTGGCTTTTCTGTTTTTGTTTTCTGTGTCATCATTTATAATTTTTGTTTTCGATTTTAGGATTATTCAAAATATTCATCTACATTAATCTATCCTTTTTTTTTTTTTTGGTACTTGAATTTTCAATAGACATGCTACTTTTTCATTGTCATCATGAAGCCTGATATTTTATTTGGTCTTTTTTTTACTGATGAAGGTGTGAGTGTTTTATCTACTTTTGGTGAGAGATTGAGGAACTTGGATGATATTTCTATCCACTTTTGGCTATTCTTGAGAGAAGTGATTGCTACAAGAACCACAAGTGACATACGGATCTTTTGCTCAAGTGATGAGGGTGAAAGTGTTTTATCTATATGATGTGTATTTGTATTGTTTCAACTGATCTTCTCTATGATTTCCTAATGAAATGATTTTGTACAGTGTTATGGAAGTTTTCTGATCAAAACATTTTTTTTTCCTAGATGGAAAAATATGAGTGTACTTTCATTTTTAGTTTATTTTAGGGCACTTTCATTTTTTTTTTTGTTAAGCAATTTTTAATGGTGTATTATCCCGTGCATTATGCACGGGGGTTTGTGGCTAGTGGATGAATAATATAAAAGTAAGAATAAAGAAAAGAAAAAAAGAACTAGCTAAAATATGTGTTTTGATCTAAATAAAAAAGCAAAAAGAAAATATGATGAGAATAATAGTATATCACATTATACTTCCAACGGTATATGATCATTAATGATTTTTTCCGATCGAAGTCTTTATAGTTTTTTTATTGATTAATTAGTCCAATTTAATAAAAAAATTAATAATAAAGGAAATACACATATAACCTAATTATACTATAACTGTGTATAAATAAATAAAATTTCATTATACTCATGTAGCATAAATAAATAAATAAAGCATGTAGAATATCTTTTGATTATAACACTTCTTTCCATTATCACACCAAAATACGAGAGATTTATACACAATGTTTTACGATGATGAATTTAGTTGACGATGCTCAAAATCGCTATCAATAATATCGGTCAAGGACCGGCTAATAGGCTTTTGTGAGGATAATTCAACTATTATTTTCATGGTGAAGTTGGTTGACGATGCTAAAAAATGTCATCAATGAAATCGGGTCAAAGACCGGGTAATAGGGTTTTTAATGTATTCTATTCTAAAAAAGTGTCAATGTGTTTCTCACCCAAATCTTTTCCTTAAGTGTTTTGTCTCAAAAGTGTTTCTCCATAATATAAGTATAATATTTATTAATGAGAATAAATATCATCATAAATTAAATATAAGATAAAAAAACTACCGTGAAAATATACATAAAAGAAAAACAATGCATAATCCATAACTGGGAAAAAAGAACTACTGTGAAATAAATCAATATAATATAATATTAAATTATAATATACATCTACATGGCAACGAAAATCTGCTAATATAATATAATATAATATACTAAATTAAATCTAATCAATTCTAAACATGTTCTCATTAGATTAGCTGAATCATCAAATAGATAGATCTAATCTATCTAATACTAATAAAAGCATGACTAATAATGAGAAGAAAAACACATAATCACATCTATCTTTGATTGATATAATTATCTTGTTCAAAATGAAACCTAATTCAAACTTATATTTTTCCTTAGCTAGCAAAAGACTACATAAATAATGCACCGGATCCCATCAGAACTCCGAAGTTAAGCGTGCTTGGGCGAGTAGTACTAGGATGATGACCCTAGCCCTTAGGAAGTCCTCGTGTTGCACCCCTCTTTTAAGAAAAAAAAACCACATATATCTACTAAATAATACTATAATCCAATATTATAATATATAGTCAAATTATAACCTAACATAATTCACGTGAATATAACCATCTCAGACAATTATTCGAATTAAACCGAAACTTAATCAAACCTAAATCTATCACTATTCATAGATAGATAGGATTTTTCTTCCCTTTTGCTATAAAATATACTCGCACGTTGATTTACGACCTAGCTTGCACCGTCATATTCTAGATCTGTTGCCACAAGATTCAAAATATTTTATTCATTTTTACAACATGTTGCAACAAAGGACATATTGTCCGTCGTCATCTAAAATTAGATGTAAGCATGTAAAATAGTCAAGATAAATAAAGTGTATTGTGAAATTTCAGAATTTTTTGTATGGAAGAGGACACAAAAATTAATATCGGATAGATAAAAAACAAAAGGCACTGATTGACCGTATAGATGGTGCATATCCATAAGAAGGAGAAATGTATTATCTTAGATTTCTTCTTAGTCATGTTAGAGGACAAACATAATTTGATGATTTACTAAAGATGAACAACAATAATTACACCAGATTCATAGAAGCTATATATAGAGAAAAGAAGTTTATTAGAGTCCGACCAAAACATCTCGGAATGCTTAAATAAAGCTATTGCCTTCAAATGCCTAATACATTAAGAAGGTTGTTTACAACTCTATTAGTCTACTGTCACCATTCGACAACTATGGGATACATATGGGGAACCAATGTCGGAAGATGTCATGCAAGATCGTACAAAGTCGGTCAAATCAATTATGGCCAAGTATAAAGGACATCATTAGAAATTCTAACGCATTTTGAGCAATGATTGTTGTATTTGGAGGTGGTTTTAGACAAGTGCTTCCTGTAGTAAAAACACGATAATACAAACAATAGAGCCAAGATTGGTGAAGTCATATTAGTGGCCAATGATGGAAAAATTATACTTTCCAAAAATATGAGAGCGAGATGAGATTACACTTCAGCCAATATTTATTAAGGGTGGGTATTGGAGAATAATCAACAAACACTGATGGAGACATAAAGTTACCAAAAGAAATGGTCATTGAATATGATGAAAGCGATGATGAGGTTTCGGAAAATCATTTAACCAATTCTATCTTTCCATCCAGGAGAACAAGCAGAGCGATATTGGCCGCGACTAATGAACATGTTAATAAGTTAAATGAAAAATTGATATCAATCTTTCTAGGGGAAGAATATTATTTCAACAGCTTTGATAGGGCTATTGATAATACTAATGATTATTATCAAGAAGAATTTATCAACACTTTGACACCAAATGGAATTCCTCCTCACAAATTAGTGTTGAAAAGTATTCACTAATATGTTGTTAGGAACTTAGATCTAGCGAAATGATTATGCAATACTACAAGGATGATATGTAAAGGGCTCATGATATGATTCATGTTTGAAATCACGGCTGGCGATAGACTGTGGAAAGAATGTTTTAATCCCACGTATTCCATTCCCACCGACGAAAAATTAAGGATACCCGTTTCATTTTACAAGAAAATCAATATCATATTCGTCTTTTGCTTTGCAAGACGATCAATATAACACAGGACAAATGAAACCATTTGTAGATGTTTAATTGCTTGAACGGTGTTTCTCTCACGGGCAACTATATGTTGGACTTTAAAGAGGAACTTAAATATCAACAACTAAGGTGTTGATCAAAATCAAAGATCAACTAAACAACACCCATATGTACAAAAATACATGGTATATAAACAAGTTCTACAGTCTGGTACGTAAGTATTATATTCTTTTATTAACATTATTTCTTTATTTACATTAGATAATTCATACATACTCTTATGAGTTTTTATGAAAAAAGATTACCCTGGTAAATGAAGAATGAAAGCACACAAAGTTTTTACTCTTATTAATGACCCAATTTGTGATATGGAAGATAATGATGACACATGAAGAATAAAAGAACACAATATCGACAACTGTATCATTAAGCATTGAGTTCTGATGTGATCCAGTTCATGCTCGGAGGATACCATCATTCGTGCTATTTATTGATATTATTTAATTAATTAGGAGTTGGTTTTATTTTATATTGGATTTTTAGCACTTTATTTATATTGGATTTTTAGCACTTTATTTATTTATTCTTTTATTAGCCAATAGAAACATTTCTGCTTCCTACCAATATAGGAAGTAAGCACATTTTTCATAGTGGGCATTTATCCCACATTCTTTTTAGTTTAGTTCTTTTTCGGTTGTAAACACATATAAAGCAAAACACTAATTTTTCATTCAAGATACAATTATTTTATGAGAAATCAAATTATTGAGTTTTACTCAACCAAGTCATAAGGCTTGAAAATCACTGCAGTGAGAATTTTCTTTGTCGTAGAAAGTTCACCCCTTTGAGGATTTACCAAAGATTGTGAGCATTTGTTGGGCGTTCTCTGCCACGATTTAGTTGGATTCTGCGCCTGCAGGATCATCGGCCGTCATTGTTCTTAGTTACTTCCCGGCAAAACATCGATCCTGGTTCCAACCGAATCACATCGGTAGTTGGATTACTGCGTCTGGATCATTGGCCAAATCGTTCCCTCTTATTTCTTCACAAAACATCGATCCTGGTTCCAACCTAAATCACATCGGTTAGTATCGGTTCGCTCAAAGAACTTTCGGTGAGCAAATACCCCTTTTATTTTGTTTTCCTTTTATTCCGTTAATTCCAAAACAAAACAAAAAAAAAACCAAAAAAAATAATCCTGCGCATTATTGCTGCTGCTGTTCATCATCATCATCAATACAAAAACAAAAACCAAAAAAAATTCGTTCCTGTTCTTCTTTGCATCGTCCATTATTATTCAAAAAAAAAAAAAAAAAAAAATACTGCGTTTGTTTTCTTTCTTGTTTAATTTCGTTTCTTAGATCACACAAAAAAAAAAAAAAAAAAATCGTACCTGTTCTTCCTTGCATCGTTCATTGTTCAAAAAAAAAAAAAAAAAAAAATCTGTTCCTATTCGTTTATATCTGTTCGTTGTTTGTCATCAAAAAAAAAAACAAACAAACAAAGGGCTAGAACGTGTTATTGATGTTATTGATTCTTATTCATTGTAGCGTTCATCATCCTCGTTGTTTTTAATACCATCAGCTTTATTCATCCATTTTTTTGGCGGCTGTGTATACCCAAAATAAGGGTTTGACCTAGTTATTTTATTTTATTTTTTCCAGCAAGAGTTCGGTCAATCCAAAAAAAAAAAAAAAAAAAAAAAAGTGCCACATTTTGGACGAAAATATCACACCCGGTGTGAAAATTTTCACACCCAAAATATCATATCCACCTAATTTCATTACTTTTTCCGTGTCTTTTGCTTCCCACCTTTCTTACTCACATTAGCAACTCTTCACACACCATCTCACTCATTTCTATACTTTTTTTCGGTCTGAACACCTAGTGTCCCTTCTAGAGAGTCGGTTTTGCGTGCTGTTTACTTTTGCTTGCTTTTCTGGTTCATTTGACGAGGGTGCTTTATACGACCTAGAAAGAGAGGAGTGCAAACACATGAGTTTGTGAGGTCTTTTCTTTGAGACAATGACAGAAAGGAGATAATAGTGTGCAAGGTGATGTTGAAAGCGATTTTTTCGTACACGTTGTTTTCTTGATGAGAGGTCGCCTTGTCCTATTGTGGATGAGGTTATTAACAAGGTGGAGGCATTGGTTGATGTTCATCGGGTTGAGAGTGTTGCGGCATCCGAGTTTATAGTTGATGATGATGATGCTTACGTGGTTGAGATGGTCATTGCGGATGCGGAGACACAGTGGCCACCGTTGAACCACCATTGTATTGTGTTGCCCCAAAGATTTTCTTTGCAGTACGCTCATTATCCCCACTTGCGGGGTACCACAGTGGTTATTGGATACACCCAATGCCGCCCATATATTGCATTTGGATGTTCTTGAAATTGTTGCTCGTGGACATACCAAGCAATCATTTGATGATCCATATTTGGCGCATGCTGATGTCTCTCATGATTTGCATTTATATGATCATCTTGCTCCATACCATGGCTTCATTCACCATTGTATCCAACCACGAGGCCGTTGGGCCGTTCTTTGAGTAAATCATCAGTCGACCGTTCAACATGCTATTGATTTACAGATGTTTGTTCGCTTTATCTTTGATCCCGGCATACCATTGGAGTTTATTTTTGTTTCTCGTGATGTTGTGCATGATGAAGGTCTGTTCTATGACATCCTGTTGATTCGAGGACGAATCCTTTCGAACCGGGAGGGAATGATGTGATCCAGTTCATGCTCGGAGGATACCATCATTCGTGCTATTTATGGATATTATTTAATTAATTAAGAGGTGGTTTTATTTTGTATTGGATTTTTAGCACTTTATTTTATTTATTCTTTTATTAGCCAATAGAACATTTCGCTTCTCGCCAAATAGGAGATAAGCGCATTTTTAAGTGGAATTTCTCCCACATTGCTTAGATGTTGCTTTTCTTTTGGTTGTAAGCCTATATAAGGCAAACACTAGCTATTCATTCTTCAGACAATTATTTTATGAGAAATCAAATTATTGAGTTTTACTCAACCAAGTCATAAGGCTTGAAAATCACTTGCGAGTGAGAATTTTCTTTGTCGTAGAAAGTTCACCCTTTGAGGATTTACCAAAGATTGTGAGCATTTGTTGGGCGTTCTCGCCACGATTTAGTTGGATTACTAGGTTTAGGATCATTGGCTCGTCATTGTTCCCCTTAGTTACTTCCTGGGCAAAACATCAGATCTGGTTCCAACCGGAATCACATCAAGTTCCAAAATGGAATTTTGTATTTTTATAAATTGCTATTGTTTTATTTTATATATATTCAACTTCTTACACTTTTATGTTCATCTTTAAATCCACAATGGTATCTGATAATTTCGGAAATCGTCAGTGATGAAATCGGATCTTTATGCGGGTAATTAGGCTTCGTAAGGATAATCAAATTACTTGACTGATGGATTTTGTGATGAATTATAGTTGAGCCAATGTGATTGACCGCCAACGTACCCGGATGATTTGAGATCAAGCTATTAACGTAGTTCTGAATTTATAAGGAGTGCATCCTTTTTATATGATATATTCTTTTTTTCGGAAAAGATGCCTTGAAGCACATGATTGAGACCATGGACGGTTTACAATTCATGTCATAATAGAGCGGGAATCATGAGGCCATTATTGTGACAGTTATAGTCTGCAGTCTGCTAAATGACCCGTCCGCTCATCTCAGAAACATGAAGTCGGCGATGATGATCTGCCCCGAGCTGAGAGTTCAGGACCGATGTGATCCTGCACCATATCGCTAAAACGAGAGCTGGGAGGCACTTCATATTAGACTGAGACATCTTCATCAAAGTTATATAGAGTATGAGGTCCTAAATTGGGCTAAAATTTTGTGGCCCATTTGGTAAAAGGATCTGATGTAGCCCATTAGGTGCCACGTGTATGACGTCGGGCTATACCCACGTCAAAAGCCGAACATACCTAAGATAGAACGCAGGTCATACGTTATATCTAATTGGAAATTATGTGGCACTTCTTAAGTGGTGGGAAACGAAATGTCTCTGACTTGAATTCATTTTCTAGCTGTCTTTTGAAATTCAGATCTATATTATCAACTTTTGAGATCCCGATTCACCTGCACCTTAGGATATGTACTAATCATTAAATCATGTAAGCAAGACGTCTTTATGAATTCACCATTATAAAATAGGACCTCATTTGATCTGAATTTTTCTTTGCTTTTTCATCATAATCAAAGTCCTTTGTTTTTCGAATATACACATTATCAACAAAGTCATCCATACTTTTTTTTTCAAAACCGAAACCTTTCCCGAAATCTCAATGGTTTCTATTGAAGATCAAGGTACCTCAATTCCGTAAGTTATGAGTCCATCCGAAAAGTCTTAAACCGCTCAAAAGAAATGTACAAACTTACCGACGCTTTCATGGATGAGATTGGTTGGACTTACGATATCGACACAAAAATATCTATTCATCACTCCCCATCATCCGATGAGAGAGCCAATTAAACCTTCCAAAAAGTTTTATGACCATCTACAAAGAACAATTGGTGTGGAGGTCTCCATTTTCCTTTGAATCCAAAGACTCATAAATGTCTAGAGATTTTTCAGTATCCATTCTTATATGCTTCAACTTGTTTATATTATATTGGAACAATAGACATGTTTATAAAGTTATGTTGTTTAGATTCTGTTTGTATTGATGTTTCACAATTGAATTTATAATTGAAACAATCAACTCATACAAGGTTATCATTACTCACCATACTATTGTTTTATAAGCTAAACACGTACTTGACAATGTATAACATTAAATTACGTTGTAAATTTAATTTATATTAATCAATTTAACCAACACGTGCAACACACGTGTATTTTGCTAGTTTATGAAAAAATATCTAACAATTTCCATTACTGTTTGGGTTGAAATCAACATCAAACATATGCCAACATATGGTGACATTATCCCAAGCTTTGCCACATAACTGACAAACCATCATGTTGTTGTTGTTAAAGCCTCTTCCTCTACCCCTACTGCCATTTTTACCTCTTCTTAGCTTCCTCTGTAATTTTCATTGAATGTTCCTCCACCTCTCCACTTAAAAGTAGACTAGTTAAGATTCTGTGAGGGTGCTTTGAAGGGAGGCTTAGGGTAGTCACAATGAGATTAGCTGAGATTGCAGGTGCATGGATTGGATGAAATCTAGCAATCAACCTTTCATATGTCATGAGTTTGTGACTGCACTTCCTGCCAGTTCATAAATCCCACAATGGTTGTTATATTTACTATAGTAGACTCTTAATCTTTGTCTGTACCACCAAGAGATGTCAAGATGAGCTCAGATTTGGTAATGGGTAATCTTGTTGAGGCTATAACTTCATCATGGCTAAGTTTTTGTTGGAAAATCCAGGTTATGACAATAAATCCAGTTTCCTGACTGTAAAACGTTTAATTAATCAAATGGATCGACGGAATCTTTTTTTAAAATTTTTGAATCCTTGCCTTGGGATAAATAGAATAAAACGGATTACAATATAAAGAAAAACTAAGATTGAGACGATTATGAATTCTATTGGTTTTCAAAATTTTGGAAAATACGGATGAAGAAACAAAAAAAGAGATAAATAATCTTTTTTTGCAATTCTAAATGTGTAGGTTCCAGGTCCAAGTGGCAGTATCAGGTCCTTTAGCTATTGTTCTTGAGAAATGGGAAGTTTAATAATTATAGAAATATCTCTTAAAGGTTCACATCAATTCGTTATGTATGTATGATGAGATTCCATTGATACAGAGCCAAGTCCAATAGACTTATTGGAGGGTCCCATTGGCGTAAGGAAGATTTGATTGAGTATCGGGGAGTCAAGGAATTTATGCCAAAACACCATACCCAAATGAAAGTGGATCTTTTTTTTTTTTCATTCCTGAGGAAGTGCATATCTTATCTGGATCTTCTTTCATAATGGTGTGTAACAATAGTATCGTTGGAGTAGATACACAAATCACCTTAAATTTAAGAAGCCGAGTAGGTGGGTTGGTACGAGTGGAGAGAAAAAAAAACAGGGCCTCGTTGGTAAGTGCTACAAGAGCTTGGGCATTGGAACCCATGGTTATGGTGTCTATGTGGACCGAGGAGAAATGGGGCTCGGCGGGAGGAGGAGTGTGCCGTGAGAGAAGCAAGGAGGTCAACCTATTTCAAATATACAACAGGGATTTTGGCAATGCAATGGAGTTGAACTCTCATGTCAATCGAAGGAATCATCCTTTGACATAAGTTTGTTTCCTTTTGAGTCCATGGTCAGTCATCCTTATATTCTAACTTACGTGCCTCAGATTGTGTAGCAAATAGTGTCTCAAGAGTGCCAAATTTCTTGTACTGATGAGCAACCTACCACTTCTACAAAGGCTTGCTCAGTCATTGAGCTTAACAACTAGCCCATTAACATGTGATCAGTCATTTGAACCTTGAACGTTATTTGGGGAAGTTCGTTTTTTATTTCAATTGGAAGTTGGCTTGATAAAGTTTGCCGTGAATTGTTGATCGACATACGTAAAGGAGGAAATATTTGGAAATGTCTTTTAGCCATTTGTTTAATTGTACAGTAAATTATTTCCAATTTTGGCCTGTTTTTTTTCACTTACGCACCTATATTCTAATCGGTTAGAATGTGAAACATTATATCTGTACAAATATGGTCAGAACAATTTATCTTATTCTAACCCGAACGTGGTCAGGAAAATATTACATGTTCGGCCTCTAAATGGTCCGATACGTTTCCGAAATTTTCATAGCGTCGTGTTTATATTCTGACTTGAAATAGGAGCAGAAAACGTAATTTTTCGTCTTGTAAAATGGTCCTTATTGTTTTCCAAGCGTACATAACAATATTTCTTTATCCAGACCAAACATTGGTCTGGAAAACATAATGTTCTTGGCATGTAACATGATTTGAATAATAAACAATTTCTGACTCGTTTAGGATTAGAATGATATGCGTGTTAAATGTCAAAACTAAGCTTACTCTCGCCCTTGACATGTGTAAAACATATTTAGTATGAAAAGTCGATCTCAAATTTTTTTTATGACCCGATTGTTTGATCTGACCTGTGTATGTAAAATGGGTAGTAAATCTCTTAATCGGCGGAGTTTGTTGTACCCCTAACACTCTTCCCCTTCCATGTTCTTGCATCTTTAAAACACGGAAAATTTTATGGTGGTCAATAACTATCAAACTTAAGGACATGTGTCATCGTATAAATGATTGTGTGGATGTAGAACAATTCTCAACCATTCAAATCAAGATTGAGTTTGGTGATCATTGACCCCCGTAAAAAAACTGTTCGCTTTTAAAAGGTTTGGTGAAAATAATAAAATAGTTTTAATATTTCATAACTTCCTCAAAAAAAAAAAAAAAATAAATAAATAAATATATATATATATATATATATATATATATATATATATATATATATATATATATATATATATATATCATAACAAATTCCTTTTGTTTAGAATACATAAGATATTATATAGTGAAAAAATATCTTTATTTCATCTTCCTCCGTATCTTTTTTTTATTTTTGGGTGTATGTATTTGTCTGTCTTTCTTTGTCTGTCAAAATTTACGCTTCTTAGGTTTTAGGTCTCTTTTGCTTCATCAATTTATTTTTGTTAAACGTACTGGTAATGTTCCGACGCACCTTCTCTCCTGCATGGTGTAATCTCCGTTTCCCTAGCGGATTTGCCTTAATAAATTGTGTTGTTTCCTCAAACCAATAAAAAGAAAAACTAAAAAATACATACACCATATACCCCCACCCACCCATCTTTACCCTCTTTTCATCCCACTCCACCCATCCATTAAAAAAAACTAAAATCCCAAATGTAACGACCTGACCTGAATCCGAACGGCTCAATCGATCAAGACCTGAACTATAAAAATTTGAATCACGTAGCCATCATTGATGGATGTCTACTATCTTGTGGATGATGAATAAGTTTTTTGCTCGAGGAATGTGGTCCCTTTCCACAATGGAAAGGACTATTTTCCCCACGTAGACGACAATAATTAATGGTGTTTTGTCTTTTGAGTAAATTCACACAACTGCCTCACTACGCAATCTTCTCTTTATGTGTGTCACGGGGTAGTTTTGACAATAACTACTTTTGTTTCTAACAACCCACCAAAAGTAGGGTGTGATTGCTACATTTCACTTGTAAAATCTTGTAATGGCAATTGCTACGAGGGACGCCTATAGGAGTTTGGTGATACGAGACGAAAATTAATCATTACTAAATTTAATCTTATATATTATATACTAGTTTGGTGATAATGAGCATTTTCGAGATCTTACCCCTAAATATCAATAATCTCCATTACTAAATTTTATCCCTAATTAATTACTTTATATTTCTTATCATATATATAGTATATAACTCGATATAGATTAATAAGGATCGATATATGAAAATAAATATGCCATTTTCATATATCCATGCGTACCTAGAAAAAAATCTATTGTAATATTTTCTATAACAGGTCGGTGCCCCATGTACCTATATGGTACAACCACCCCTACTTGCGACCCAAACCGGTTGATATTCATTATACCCTATCCTAGCCAGGTTAAGGCAGAGTATTTTTAAGAATAGAATAAGGTAGGACACATTTGATTTTTCAAAACATGTAATTGATAAGGCAGGATATGAATAAATGTTTCCTACCCGTCATATCCCGGCATAAGAGGTAGATACTCTTAAAAAAACAAGACATATATATTCTTATTTTACAATAAATAAATACTGATACAATCAATTATAATCGATAATTTTGACGATTTTTGTGAGGGTGGATCCTCTGTTGTGATCCTCTGTTGTGATCCTCTGTGGTGATAAGGTTATCAGATCAAAACGACGCCGTTTTGATCTGAAGCCAAAAAAATAAAATAAAATTGTGGTTCAAAACGACGTCGTTTTGAGCCGATTACTTCCTAATTCGATTTTTGTGGGACAAGTAAACTAAGTAAAGTAGGAAATAGATGGAAAAAATAGCATACCTGTACAAAAATGCGATGGTATTGAGAAACAGTTTTGAGAAGATAATCAGTAGACCATTTGATAGCAACCAAAGCATTCCTTAATTCATCGGTCGGCATACTCTCCTTAAACTCCACAACACTCCATGCCAACATTGTTGTCGTAAATGCCATCGGAAAACCAAACTTCACATTATCTCCGGCGTCGTAATACCCGCCGGTCAAATCCACGTTATGTGTCCACCCATCTCCCAGCCCTGAATGTCCTCTCCAACTCATTCTCTGTTCTTCCGGCAAATACCCCGATCTCTGCCCCTCGAAAAACAGTATACATTTCGACAGGGCTTCCCCGTAATCATGCTCCTCCTCAGCTGCTGCTAATTGGAACACAGGAATTTCTATTAATGCAAGAATAATCAGCAGAAAAGAATACACCTTCATAATGTACACAATTGTTCTGTTTTTTTAATTTTTGGGTGTAAATTAATTATGATTTTATACCCTTCATATGAATTGGGGTTTCTTTTGTTTTCTTTTTTCCATATTTGAGGTGCTGTTAGTATCGATGTGTTTGGTGGTGTCACGGGGGGTAAGGAAGAATTAGGGGGGCGGCTGAGCGCCGACAAAGGGTGGTGCGGTTATTGCCGGTTGAAAGTCACATGCAAACAGAAATGTGAGTCTATTTATCCAGCCATACATACGCGATAGGATGGATTAATTTTCGTCCAATTAAAAATAGGGCAGTTCGGCTTCAAAAAAAAAATAAAATAGGGCAGTTCGGTGTGTTAGTTTGGAGCCAAAAATTAACTTCTTGCCTTCCTGCTTCATTAATTTCAGAACCGATTTTTATAAAATCGGGTTTGTATAAAGGTAGACTACTTCACGAGTAGAATGAGAGACATATAATTATTGTAGTTTTTTTTAACCACTCAATTAGTACTCCCTTCATTCATTCTACTTCTTTGGGTATGACCCAATAAATAAATTGTTTTAGTCGGCTTATATCGGCACTACGAATTATTATTGACACATTTTTTTATGATCTTTCATTTACTTAACCACCACACAAATTACTTTTTCGGCATCACGTACGCGCGTCAGTGCCAGTGACGTTTTGTTTCTCTAACAACGTCAGAGGGTTTGACGTTTTTCACCAATGATACATTTATAACTATAATATCAGTAAAACCAACGTCAGTGTCAGTGACGCCCATACCGTAAACAAACGTCAGTGACAGAGGCGTTATGTTGCACAAAAATAATAAAAATATTATTGTAGTGTCAACACTAATTTTAAGGGTGTTTGAAATAATGTAATCATTTACATAATATTGTCAAAGAGTATCTTAGTCATTTTCTTTACAATTTATAACATTCAATCATCTTTTTAATCTGTGTGAAAACTTTTATGGTAAATCATATTTTGGGACGGAAGAGTAATAAATAAGGGTATGATGGTAAAAAAGACAAGAAAAAATAATGTTTGGAAATGAAATTAAACTATATCATATAATAAAGTCAAAATATTTTTAACAGCTGCATCAGTTAATAAGAAACGGAAAGAGTAGTACGCAATGGAGCCGATGGAGCATGGAAATTAGGCTTTCAGGAAAGCACAAACATAATTTACACGGGTGGTGATACATCCACTACACATAGTGTGTAGTGGACAATCACTACAAACCTATTATCTATTCATTAAAAGTAGGGGTGAACAAAAATTATGAAAACCAAACAAACCGGACGAACCAAACCAGAAAGGTGTAAACCGTGGTTTTTGGTCGGTTTTCATATAACTAAAAACCAAACCGTTTAATACAATTTGGTTCCAATTTAAAAAAATAAAAACCGTTTAAAACTGGACCAAACCAGATTTTATATATATATACACACACACACACACACATACCTACATCTATTAGTACTGTAAAACATCAATGTGCTTTTTTCGGGCCAACTCAACATGTTGAAACTTTGTATTTGTAATGTATTAATGATCAATTATTAATTTCATATCCTAAAGATTCGGATTTTGTTGATTATTTCACAAACCTGTCTTCAATTTTAAATCATTTAAGAAAATCTCGAGTACATGCTGTTCACAACACATCATCGCTAACTCTTTCTTCTTTTTCTACTTCTTCAGCACCAATATTTGAAATGTGTAAATGCTGGTTTGAATAGCTTACTTCTTTTAATGATGTTGATGAGTTTCGTCATTGACATTTTTCCAATTTGTTCATTTGTTAGGTTTGACATCTTATATAAATAAATGCATTTTAGACATTAGTTTTATATTCGTTTGTCTCTTATTTGCTTATAATTAGATTATGTTGGATAATAACATAGTTGAGATAATCAAAATCAGAGTTGGTGTTTTGGAGAAATAAAATGACGAATATATTATAACTAAATGAAGCCCAAAACTATATCACATGTTTTTTTCGTTTGAAATGTATAAAAGTTAGCTACGCATTTCTTTTTCTCCCTTGATCTTACTCAAAATATTATTTTGTCTAATGGATTTTGAGATTAATATATGTTACCCCTCCAAATTATCTGAGGCAGTTGCCAAAATCACGCATATTAAGAAAGTAAGTTAATGCATTGACTTTAAAATGAAAAGACTAAAAAGTCCCTGGATATAATTAATATGACATTCTTTTTTATATGTCCTATTGCAATAAATAAGAGTAAAGCAAGGAAAAATACCATAAAAGTTGCATTGGAAATATAACTACTTCAGATAAAATAGAACAAATGATTTTGACAACTGCCTCAGATAAATTAAAAGGGAGGGAGTATTCAATAGTATAACGATTAGTTAATTATTAGTATTTTAGAAATTGACAATTCATTGATGAGTTGAAAGGAGTAAGATGTGACTCCTTTATTATCTTGTGTGTCCCAAACTTGGGAATTTAATGGTAGGTATTGAGTTTGTTGTGTTGGATTATGTTGAAGGGTGGTTGGTTTTTGGATCTTTAAAATTCGTATGGGTACATGTTAGTTAAATATGGAACATTGTTAAATCATCTCATTGGATTTAATGACATAACAATCCCAATGTTTTTATTTTATTTTTACTAGAAGTACTAATGTATTACATATTTATAATTTGATGTTACCAAACAATTTGTGATTTCCTATCAACAATTTTAATTGTTAAAAAAATCGTAAAAAACCGAAAACCGTATAAAATAGTTCGGTTTAAAAAAAAAACGAAAATACCGGCCGAACCGGACCATGCATGTTCACCCCTAATTAGAAGTTAGTACACTTTTATCAATGGATAAGATGTGTGTAGTGATTGTCCACTATACACTATGTATAACAGTGGATAGATCATTTTCTAGGGCTGAGCAGGAAAATCGAGAAACCGAAAACCAAACCGATCCAAACCAATTTGACCCAAACCGATACAAACCGAATTTTTCGGTTTGGTTTCAAACCGAACCGAAATGTATTGGTTTGGTTTCGGTTTTTTTTTTTAAACCAATCCAAACCGAACCCCGATTATATATATATATATATATATCATATATATATATATATATATATATATATATATATATATATATATATATATATATATATATATATATATATATATATTTATAATATTTTAAACCAATCCAAACCGATCTTATTTTTTGGGTTTTATGATATATGCAAACCGAATCCGAACCCCAAACCGAACAACCATTTAATAGATAAATCGGTTCAAACCGAACCCAAACCGAACCCAAACCGAAATTGGTTCAAACCGAACCATTGGTTTTCCAAGTGATTCGTTCGGTTTGGGGATGAAATTCTCACCCAAACCGACCAAATATATAAAGTAAAACCGAACTGAACCGACCCAAACCGGACCAAGCTCAGCCTGACATTTTCCAATTTACACAGTAATAGCACAATCAGAATTCACAGAGAGAATAATGGGAGGTTTTTCCCTGCTAACTTTACAATATGTAAAGTCGCCGTATATGAAGAAATTCAGCACTTTCAACAATGATAAAATCCTTGTTGAAAGGGTCATGAAAGAAATAGGTTCCCTCACAAGATAATCCATCTAACAAGGACCTTAATTAGTGCACTTTCTAGCCGTGTCTTAAAGGCGAAATACATACTTCCCTCCCTCGCACGGACTTCTTTTTCTAGCGGAACCAATCCCAAGGGAATTGGGATCCTTGCGGGAAAGACCTTATTACTTTCAGGGCTAAAATGAAGGTCAGTGAAGTCGAGATGCACCCGATTATTTGAAGGTAAACGCATTAACATTGACTCACAAAATTGCAGCCGAAACTCTTTCCATGGACGTTCTTGAGGCCCGATCAACTTTTCATGTAATGGAGGGTCCGAGCCCAACCCAACATTGGCAATCACCGCTGGCTGGGACCATTAAGTGTACCTCTTTCAAAGCTAGAACTCTCTCAACATGATTAACTCGTTTTATATAGCTTGCAACTTTGATATTCCTTGATATGACGCCATTAGTTTATAAATAAATAAACCACCAGTGATGAAAGAATAAAAAAATGATTATATTGTATTACGAGACAAATTAATATTCAGTGTGTTGAATTTCTTCACATAATAAGAGCACTCACACTAGAATCTGTAAATGAGTTAAATCTGTATATTTAGGATAAAATGAGTTCAGATTTATTAAAAATACAAATGCAGTTGCATGTGTTGGGAGGATCTCTAGCTGTACATCTCCAGCAACATGCAAAGAGTCTCCAGATCCATCTATACCTTCTCTCCCTCACCCCCCCCCCCCCCCCCTCCTCTTTTCTCGTGATTTTCTCACCTCCCTTCTTTCATTTAATTTTACTTATGTCTTCTTTCTTCAATAATTTTTCCACTCCTACCCGCATCTGATATGTTTTCCTCTACTTCTACTTTTTTTCCCTCACATTCCTCTACCGAATCTGCACCTGAATTTAGCTACAAAATAGCTTGATTCCGAAAAAAAAACCTTTGCTTGAAGAAGCATTTCCGAAAAAGAAGAAAAAAAAAAAAAAAAAAAAAAAAAAACTTTGCTTGATTCCGTAGAAGAGTTGTTTTCATTGATATTAGATGAATATTAGATGAGGGGCTGAAGGAGGGGGAGGTGGTGTTGGCTTTGGAGGTGGCGGTGGTATTGGAAAGGGTGGATTCAGTCTGAGTGTTTTTATTTTTTATTTTTTAATTTAAGAACAGAAGCAGGTGGAGATTTTTTTTTTTTGTGTGGGACAGAGACTTGGGGTGGAGGGAGAAGAGGGAGTGGATGAGAAAAGTTTAGGAGAATCACAATAATATAAATAATTGTTTTTTTTTTTTAAAGGAAAATAAATACAATTGCTATAAATATTCCACCATTAAAAGTAGTTTTTTTAAGAGGTATATTCCACCAATTTAATGATAGTATTTAAGAAAATTAATTGAGAATCATAAAATATTTACAAAGATTCTATTCAGTTGTGATGAATATAGAATCTGTAGGTAGAGATGCTAATATAGTTGATCATTTGTAGAGATTCTGTAACATAAGTAAAAATGGTGTTTTGAGTGTGTAAAATAGAAAATATGTTAAGAGAGACACAGATGCAAGTGCTCTAACACCACAATCAGAATTTCCAGAATAATGATTCATACAATCATAATACCCCACACCAAAAGAAAATAAAAAATAAAAAAGTTCAGGGACACACGAAGCATATTCAGAACATGATCAAATTCTGTGTGGGCTACACTGAACCATATGTTAAACAATCCATGCCGACACAATCAAACTGCAAATCTCAATTATTTGGTTTCTTACAAGCCCAACACTTTAAAAAAAAAAAATGCCAAAACACACTACTCCAAATTCAAATGTAAGTTAAAAATCATTTGCGGTGTGGACTCAACACTGAGTCGGACTTCCATCGATGACTCCCATCAATCAATACCTTCTAGGAGGAAAACGATCCATTAACCTGCCAGAGGGGCACTCGTATGCCAAATGTCCTCTCCCTCCACAGTTGTGGCAGATCATCAAGGCCATACAATCCCTACTCATATGCCCAACTTGGTGGCAGTTCCTGCAGACAATGTCCCGGTACCCACCACCACCACCACCATACCCACCACCTCCTCCTCCACCACCACCATATCCAGCTCCACCTCCACCTCCACCACCATATCCAGCTCCACCTCCACCTCCACCACTGCGATATCCCCCATTCCTGTCTTCCAATATATTAGATTTTGGGCAATCTCGTGCCAAGTGACCAGATATGTTACATAAATTGCAGACAGGGTCATCCTGACAATCACGGGCTATATGACCCGTCTTCCTGCAGTTCTTGCATGCTTTTTCATTGGTGCAACTAGCAGCTATATGCCCTTGCTTGAAGCAGTTGTTGCAAAGCCTCACATCACCAGGTGGCAAAGGGGGAGCAACACAGTCTTTAGCACGGTGTCCTGCCTTACCACAGGTGTGGCATATGCCTTCATTCGGACAGCTTCCCGCCATATGTCCTGGCTCTCGGCAATTCCAACACAGTGATTTTGTCGAGCATTCTGCTGCAATGTGACTGGTTCGCAAAACAATCCACCATAACAATGTTAATAATTGAACTACAAATAATGTTTGTAGCTAATAATTACTTCACTCAACTCGATTATCACTAAAGCAAGGCCAAAACACCGTAATTGCACAGTAACTTCTTGAAACCGTATGATCTAACAGCTTGATGGGACCATAAAGTTATTTCAAGCAGTAAAAGAATGACAACCAAACAAGTAGAATCAGCTAAAAGCTTGTAAGATTCAAAGGGTTGCTATCATGTAGAAAGTAAGAGCATATTGTTTAACTGTGAATGTGAATCAACAATGCATTTACATCAACTTTTGCACCTGTCACAATTGAAGTCAACACTCTGTGATTGTAAGTGATAAACAATAGTTTTCTGAATCTAAAGGATGCAATTCACCATATGAGTTATTGTGAACTTTAATTAAAAGTTCTTCAAAAGTTTGTAGATGTCATAAAAGCTCTTACAGTTTCCGATCAATGTTTTCCATTTCCTACCAATACAAGCCAAGAAGCACCCAACCACCTCTCTATCCCACCCCCAACAACTCCATCAGTAAAAGGTAGGGTCCAAAAACTTACCCAGGAAGGCCACAGTTGTGGCATATTGCAACATTTGGGCATTCCCTAGCAAAATGACCAGGTCTCTTGCAGTTCTTGCAAAGTCCATTCTGGCTGTTGCTGTGAAGTAGATTGATCTGTTAGGATTTACAAAAGGGAAAAACAGAAGCTGCCCAACATAATTGCATCCCAAAACCAACAAGTTTGCCTAATCAAAGAGTCATCCGAGAGGACAATAGATGAAACAAGAAAAAGACATGAGAAGATAATGATCTTCCAGCACAAGCAACACTTGGTTTACCTTCCAGATACATATAACAGATGCATATAAGAGATTCATATTATCTTCTTTGGCCACAAGTGGAAGAGACAAATACGATAAATATATAAAGTAACATAATAATGTTTTCATGACCTGAACAACCAGAAGGCAAATCACAAATGAAACCATAGTCATTTTAAAAGCAAAAACTTCTTGGAACAAGATCGGATACATGATTACAAGGTACAGGCAACAAATTTCTCCAGGGAGGGAATACATCATTTAAACAATGCATGAGACACATATCTAGAGAGAATTAACCTCCTCCATGTAATATGCACATAAAAACAGTGAGTCAATAGATCTACTGATCCTAGACGGTGTTTTAAAGAAGAGACGGTGTTTTAAAGAAGAGACACGCCTTTCCTCAATTAAATGTGTACCTGATATTTCTGTTCACTATTTGAATTTACTGTTGATAACAGTAATAATAATAAGATGAGGATGCCTCACACACACAAAAACAAAAACAGTGCTCCCATGTGTACATGGCATAAATGATGAAACAGAGATAAAGAAAACGTAAATGATGAAACAGAGCAGAGTCATCCAGCCATGATTGTTCATTTCAGATGACAAAACCGGGAAGAGGGTCTACCACGAAGATATCATAATCTACTCCTATCCCCATGTCCTGCACACCCACACATCACTTCCTCCTTTCAACCAAACTCTAGCAAAAGAAAGTTCAAAACAGAGACCAAACGTGCATGACGGGTGAAAAACCAGAAACCTGAAACCCGGTCGAGAATCACGTCTATAAGGTGCGTCACGATAAGGAGGACGCTGGGTGCGAATCTTCCGATCCACTGGGCTCCTGCTCCTGCTCCTGCTTCTGCTAACTGAACTCATCTCCAAATTCACTCCAAACTAACACCACGCTACAGAACTGCAAATATACCACCACCAAAGCTGCTACCTCCTCCCTGTCCACCACAACCACACATCCAATGCCAAATCAATGACTCCACAAAAAGCCTTTACTTAACCTTAAGATCAAAGCCGACCTCAGGGAAAAGAACAATTTTTTCAACAATTAAAACCACCCTACATCAACTACAGATCCAGTGTCTGGCAGCACCAAATGAAAACTAATTCACCACCATATCTACCTTCAGCAGTTAAATATCTCCCATAACCACACTTACAACCATAACTTCCCCACTAACAAACCGCTTAATGAACCAACTTCTGATTATAGTGCTTACATATCGACAAAGTTAAAAGAACAAACAGAAAAACAAATACAATACATGATTAGATCATTAGAATTTCAACGTGGCGCAAAACTTTCATGTTCAAACAGATAACCAGATTCCAGTAAAAGGACAAAATAAAAGATTCTTAACCACCAAATAGAAAATAACAAACAAATAGTAAATGTTTATATTTGAAGGCACAGATATTGGACACTGGATATAAGTTAGATAAGAAAGTTTCAAGAAGAATTGTGAAGAGCATGTGTATACTAGAAAGCACCGGATTAGCATTTGAAGCCTCAGCAAACAAGGCTCGTAAATATGCCATAGGCACTGAAGAACTGAGGCACTTACAAAGCACCAGCCATGCGCTTTCAACAACGCACATATTTACCAGCCAAATATTTACAACTCCCATCCCCCTTTTTCCCTCTTTTCTCCCTCTGCTCTGTTTTATGAAATGCCTCCCCTCCTCCTACCAACTCCATCCCCTCTCCAACAGCTTTACCATCTTTGCAAGAAATGCTCCAATGAGTACAACAACTAACAACAATCCATCATATAAACATGTAGAATTGAACTGCAAAGTTCATTGGAATTCGACGAAGCCAGAGCCACAGACACTTGCCAGATATCTGATGATTCGTGCACTACAATAATACTGGCCTTCTCAAGTGAGCCATCATATACAAAATTATAGCTATATGTCGCCATTTGAGACATAATGTGGGCTCATTAAAGAGTGTTCCTTTCTCCAAACACATAACCAAGTAACTCATAGCCATTCGGCCATGTTAACCATTGTACAATAGGAACCAAACAACCACATTCATCAGAAAAATTAAAGTGAAAGAAAATAGACGGAGTACATGAATCTACTACATTCAAAAGAAATGCTCAAAGTTATAAGACAACCTACAAAAGACGAACAAGAACAACAATGAGAGGATTGGTTAGTTAAACAAATTCTCAGCAACTACGCTGCACCCGCAAATCAGTTCCTAAGCTACAAATCGAAACTTTATGCCTACGGAAAACCCAATTCTTAATAATTAAATATTCGAGTTGAGCTATAGTCCAATATATGTCATGATAACACATCGTAAGGTGAATGTCTTCCAAAAATCAAGCAAGCTAAACCATTCAAATTCAAATTCAAATTTACCAATTCAGATCTGCAATGACCTAACTCGTTTTGCAACGCGTGAATTGATAATAAATAAATAAACATGTAAAACTGTAAGAAAAAATCGAGGGAGACCTGCACAACGTAGATCAGCTAACCAATTCACGCGGAATTGAGCACACAAAAAATCGAAGAACAACTTACTGTGAAATTCTGCGGCTGAAAGTCGACGTAAATTGTGATAACCTTGCTCTATCGGGGGGGCATATAGACAAATACAGGTAAAGTCGGTACGCCCATGTCTTATAAGACGTCGTTTCGTTGTGTAAGCTAATTTAAATGAATATTGGGATAACCACAAATTTCATTAACTTTTTTATTATTAAATTCTTTTTTTTTAGGATAAATGAAAATAAGTTTTTCATTAATCACAAATAGTCATACAAGCATAATTACATGAGGGGAAGAGGGGAAGGAACGGGAAATACTTGTGTGGAGAGAGAATTTTGAGGTGAAGTGACGGATGAAACCATCAGAATCACGCAGTTTAAATACAAAATAAAACTTTGTGGTTCATATTCAACCACATATGTGGAGACACCACACAAATATTTCCCGAACAGAACCATATTTTACAAGCACAAATAGGTGTGTTGCCTATTGACAAAAGAAAAGGTAACAATCCTTAATTATACTTCAACGGAAGACAAATCTTCCGAACGATCATGAAGCATGTGATTAATAAAGAGAGAATATCCTTCGAAGGTAACTTTGTAGAAAAAGAAAAAACCCCACGTGAAAGCATACAACAAGGCGTGATATATTGCGAGAGCTTCACCAATCAAAATATCATACTGTTCTTCCAACTTTTCAAAGAAATGTCGGATTATCATGCCTTGACTGTCACGAAGCAAACTACCTACGGATGTGGAGTTTCCTCCAAAAGTCTCATTGATGTTAAACTTAAGGGAGTAACAAAAAGGGGGCTCGATTTGATAGCAACATTCGGTATAGTAGCTAGCTCCTTCTTGCTTCTTTGTCATTGCCTTGAAATACTCATATTCTTATGCTTCCATTTTTGCGTGGGCTATGGTTGAACTAATATGAGATATTCAACACAACACACAATATGCAAAGCACAAAATCAAAGATATGTGTATAACAATGTGTTTGCTATTGTGTGAGCAAATGTGAGTTGAGATACTTAAAGATATTGATATGAAAGCACATATACAACTCATAAAAGATATTAAGAAGCTTTAGACAAGATTATACCAAAGAGCATGTATGAGCAGATTTCACTAGGAAGATAGTTTCACTTGTCTATTTTATGACGATCCTTGTGTTCAGAGTGTCTTAACCAAATAAACGTGCCAAAGATAGAATGACCACTCAAACTTCAAATAATATGTTTTAGTTTGAAGGTGCTTAAGCATGCAGTTCAGTTCAGACTAAGGGAAGTTTGGAAGCAAGACGAAATAGTAAGTGTTTGAAAGTAGAGAAATACATGATGTATAATAGTTCGGCCCATCGGACCTACGTCTACTTGTCTTAGGACTTAAAACCCTTCACTAAGAGTTGAAATTGTAGCGAATTCTGAAGCTTCAAATCGTAGCGTATTCTGATTCTCTTCTACATCACTAAAATTAAAATTATTCAGTTATATATTTTGATATACATGTTCAAAAATCACTATTATTTCACCATAATTTTTTTCATCTCTTTCTTCTAGCGTCCCATTTGATACACTTTCATTGCATTTTTAATTCGTAAATTTGTTTTTTAATTGCAACACTTGGTACTTCGAAACAATTGTGTTTCATTGTTTTTCCCTCTTATTTACACTTTCTTAATGCAGCGTTTATCTGTAGGCACAATGCATCTTAAATCTCTCTTATCTTCTTTTTTTTTTTTTTTTTTTTTTTTTTTTTTTTTTTTTAGAGTTGCTAAAAGTTGAAAAATGACAAAATAACAACTAATCTTGAATTAAAAAGTCATTAGATTCATTCAATAAATTTATGTATTTAATTTTATAATCGCTTCAGATAAATAGAAAATTAAAATTAGCTTAACACTAGATAAAAGTACAAAAATACTTTTATAAATACATGTTGGGTTGTTGTTTGCTGTTTTTTTTTCTTCATAGAGGGGCAAAATTGTCTTAATACAAGATATTTTGTCCTTTTTACTAAAATACAAATGTTATTGTCCTTTTTGATAATTTCATAAAGTTTTTTTTTTTGTCCTTTTTCATAATTTTCCCTTTTTTTATAAAAAAAAATTAATAGAGAAAAATGCATCTTATATTTGGAAAGAAAAGAAATTGCATCTTAAACTCAAATTTTGAGAATTCACAACCAAGGATAGAAGAATTTGATAGAACATAAAACCTCCAAGATGAATATCAAACATACAACTATGGCATACCAAACGGTGGCGGACCTACATACATCTAAACTAAGGACGGACAATTGCCCTCACTTGATCCGAAAAAGCCCCTTTAAAAATTTTATTGCCACCCTCGTACCCGAGATCCTGCGTCCACCACTGATGCCAAACAAATTCAAAACAATACAAGCTTATAGCTCATAGCTCATGCACACTACTAGCCTACCACTACAATATCTAGAACGAGATGGGTACGCCCCCGAATCGATGTCCAGCATCAAACAACAGCTTATATGAAGACAGAAAACACAGTCGCTCCCCACATTTTCTTTATAATCAATCTGAATAAAATGTGAGAGCTTTAACATGACTTTTCTAAGCCGCCGACTCAAACTCGAGCTCTAATGAATGCTGAATCATCTCGACTAAGTCAAAGCTAAGTCATAGATATAACTTGACAGAGCATAATCCCTGTCCTTTCTTCTTGCTTAAGGGGAAAGAACCGGCGTAAGTAAGGTTCCCCCTTTAAAACATTCTAACAAATGATGTTCTGTTGATTGCTTGCAAAAAAAAAAAAAAAGGATCATGGAAGAACAGGGAGATCTATTCTGCTGAAAGAAAAGAAACTGACCCTCCCATGATCAACATTGAAGAATTTTATAGGCTTCCCGCTGCATCGTCTTTCAAGTTTCTCAATCTCCCGATTGGAGGGCGGATGGCCACTGTCATAACACAGCTTTTCAAGAATTACATTTACATTATCTTAAATTGGAACTGGTATACCAAGATCAAGAGATTTACGTGTTCACTTCAAACATACTGATTGAGATAGAAGAAGCAAGAATTTGGGATTGTAAAGCAAAAGGTTTCATGTTAAAACACAGTCTTTTTAAGAACCTGTTTTGAGTGCTTTTTGTCCATATTTCTATGTCAGTTTTTTTTTTGCAAGGGCACATCTAAATTTACCTAATTCTGGCATAATTCAAACATTTAGATTGTGTGCTTCTAATTCTAAGAATTAATAAATCCCCAAAAGTCAACAAAAGTAAAGATCAAGAAAGAAGAATTTCGCCATGAACTGTAGTCTTTTTTTTTTTAACATTCTTGTTCTTCACACAGATGGAAATAGAATATATTTGAATTAAACAGAAAATAACTGTGGGGTAATGAGAATAAGTACCTTGTCGGGCAGAGAACAAACGATGAACTGCCAGGAGAAGACTTCTTAAACTTGCTATTCGGAAGGTATACATCAAACAAGGGCATTATTACATCGTCAATCTGGAGGTGTTCGAACGATCTACCAACAAAAACACTGCTACTAGAATTAGGGGACTCCTCATTAATCTCTGATGCACCTTGAGAAGTATCAGCATCAACTTTGGCACTCTTCATGGTCCAAGGTATGTTATACTGTCCAACAATGTAACCTAGAGCTTTTAAATGTTTGTACGCTTCAAATGACTCCCAAGAAAATCTACTCTCCACTCCTAAAACTTTCAGATATATATCTTTAATTGAAAGAGGCATATCACCTCCATCCACAACATGTAGAGCCCCAATTTCCACCAAATACCTAGAAAGATGCACATAAAGGACACATTATTGTACCATATATATCATGTTTCAATATTCATTCAACAAAGACATATCATTCCACCAGCAATATATGAATAAATACAAGTAATAAAATGAATTTCACAATTTAAAAAAATATAATTTGAGATGTACGTGCATCAGAATGACCGCACAATAGAACATATTCATGTAAGTCATGATTCAACATGTCAAGTTTTCAAAGAAATACTAAAAAAAAAAAAATGGACTTCTTTAATCAAACAGGCTAACAATGTTTTTAATTTGGAGTTTAGCTCTCTATGCAGAAACAGTTACACAGCAGAAATTAAAAAACAGTAACATAATTGATAAAAAGATCAAAATAAAAGGGAATTTCTCACAAAGTTTCATATACTGAACAATAGATTTGGCCATCACGGACGATTCCAGTAGTTGTCCACAATTTACCCTTTCTCTCCACCAACACTGCCATTCTCAAATCATCGATCCACCGTGCTTTCGACGCATCTTTCCTTCAAGAATGAAAAGGTCTCGTAATTTGTAAAATCATAACTTAAATTAAATTCAAGTATAATGCATAAAAATACCTAAACTGAAGCTTGGGAATATCGGAAGAATCAAAGAAGTCTTCCCCGTCATCATCGTCGTTCAAGTTGTGCGAGTCAGTTTCACCATCATCGCTTGTTGCTTCTGAAGAAATTTCCCACTTCTTGGTCTCTTCCATGGCTAAAAAATAAGTTTCCCTCAAGCTGCCAGCTCAAAAGAACGGTGACTTGTGAGGAAATTTCCTTTGGTATATTGATGGCAGATGTCCTTAGATTATTTGTCTGTCAATCTGCCTTTATTTGTTGGAAGTGAGTGTGAAAGCCAAGAGGGAGGGACAGGGCCCTTTGTAGGACCCCTTCATTAAGGTGATTGCAATAGCAAGATGGCCTTCTTTTCACTGTCCGTTGGCCAACGGGGGCACACGTTATATATATCAGGTGTTGTTGTGGAATATGACCCTAAAAATATAGAAACAACAACAACTACTTTAATTCGAAATCGATATTGATGACTTCTCCTGACAAATGTTATCGCCATGAAAACAATCCAATTCTAAATTGAGATATCTCTAACCTTCTCTGTGCTTGAGAAATTTGGTTAATAGGACAGGGTTGGGTTCCTTGCTTGTCAATACTCACACTCAGGACTTTTATCTGGAAAAAAAGGCAAGATTTTGAAGAACATGTATGGAAGATGAATAATCCCTATCAATAGTTCCTAAGCTACAAATCGAAAGTTCATACCAACAAGAAAAGAGTAATCTTAATAATTCTAGATTCATATTAAACTATAATGTGACATGTGTCATAACAGAAAATCATAAGGTGAAAGTCATTAAAACTGGTAAAAGAAGAAGAAGAAATACATGAAATTTACCAATTCAGATCTGCAATGACCTAACTCGTTTTGAGACATGTGAAATCGAAAACAGACGAGTAAAATTGGAGGAAAAATTAGCAGGAGACCGTAGATTAAATAACTAATTCAAGCAAGGTTTGAACCAACGGCACAAAGTCGAATAGCAACTTTGGAATTCTACTGCTGATAGTCGATGTGGAGAGAGTGATAACCTTACTCTATCGGATGCATAAAAACAAAAAACGGCGTATAGTTTTTCATTTCATGGGTTGCTTGATTCCCTGATATTCAGCAGCAGAGGGTTGATGTAGAGAGAGCGATAACCTTACTCTATCGGGGGTATATAAACAATTAAAGGAGTAGAGTAGACTAGATTCAGAATATTGACAAGTATAAATTCACTACTAAACTTTGTATCTCAGATAAGATGTTAAGTACCTAGTCGTTAAAGTTCCTTTGCCTTGGCCACATCTACTTAAACTGAGTTAGACTACCTCACTCACTCTAACAAGATATCTTGTTGTTCCTCCTTTACATCTTTAACTCCAATGATCCAACAAGTGAGGTTCTACTACCAGCCATAGTAGTCCTACATTGGCTCCGAGAATCTACCTAGAGAACAAAATCAAAGCCTTTTTTAGTTCATAATTCAATCATTCAAATTTGTTGCCTGAACAAGAAGTTTGAAACTAAATTATCAGAGTACAAGGTGTCATAAGAGCAGTTTGCTACACCAAGGTGTAGACGAGGCAAATGAAAGTCGTTGGGAAGGCAGTTCCAATGTTGTTGAAAAGCAAGGCAAAGAGAAGCTTTGGAGAGGCACCGGAAGGGTTGCTTGTAAAAAAGATGAAGGAGAGATTATGTTTTTCTTTCAAAAAATTCACCCACATCGGCTCTTTTAGAAAAAGTGCATATTACATTGTCTACTAGATGGTCACCCATGCGAATGCACGGGTGCTGCCCTTTTCTTCCAAGGGTTTTCTTTTGTTTGGTGAAAGCTGGAAGTCCATGCTGAGGAAACAAGAAGAGAACAGTCCAACTAAACAAAATTTCATAAAGATGCCAACACCATTAGCTTCCACTTCTGTCCAATAAATCATCCAGCATCCATGTTATAATCAACAAGATACATAGCCTTAATCAACCTTGAAACTCTGCCACCCACAACCAGTAGACAGATTGATCACTCCCAATCTGCTAAACATTTTTCTTGCAACAATCAAAAGGGTTCACAAACCACTACTTCCATTCCAGATTACATGTTAGGCATCAGTTAAAATTTTAGAAGTAACCAGAAGCTTTAATATCTTGAATAACAGATCCTACATTAATGTATTTATAATTTTATCAATGCTTTCCTTCTCCGTCATATTGTCCACATGTAAGCTTTCTTCATAACATCTTAAATTTATTTAACTTGCGTCATTATATGGTTGAATGACACTCCTCTTATTGTTCTAATAGGTTAGAACTGTGGAGCCCCAGAACATAACACCACCACCACCACCACCACCACCACCACCACCACCACCAACAACAACAACAACAACAAAACAACAACAAAATCACCAAATCAACAGTGATACATCACACGTATAATTTAGATGATCAATTCTTTATTCCTCTCCATGACAAGGGTGGTAGAGATTATCCCTAAGAGTGATGCATTTACCTTGCAGATTGATCTCTTTTTTACAACAGTATCAGTGGCCATAACCCTTAATGCAATTTCCTCCTCGCTAAAGTCCTTCGGCAATCGGATTTTTCTAATTGAGTTCATGCCATTTCAACCTCAAATATCATATCGCCAAATTCACTATGCGTTTATAAGCTAAACATCGCCAGGTGAGCAACTCTTGTTTCTTATCTGGGGCCATCTCGGTGTAATCCCAGTGTATACATTCATTATTGTTAGGGGCGGAGCCAGAAAATTTGTTCAGCGGGGTCCCGAAATACATAATATTTCATTACAAATTCTTTACTAGCTGATTTCATGGAAACAGACTCTTTAGCAATGACAAATGCACTATCAGTATCGGAAGAAGCACCCTCCCCTAAACCAGTTTCAATGTCCTCTGACACTTTTCGTTTAGTCATATACTTTATGATTTGAATCCTAGAAATCAAAATTGTTTATTAGCACTAAATTTTGTAAAATTAAACTTACGAGTCATGAACTTCTCCTCACATCAACAAATTAAACACAATGTCATATACACAAAAATTTGGCAAAATCAACAAATACACCCAATAATCAAACTCAAATATTTAAGGCTTCAAACTTCAACTTCGAATAAGAGTTGAACACACAATGACACAGATCAATGAATTTTAGTGTACACTTAAATTGTATAGGTTACTTTACTAATTTATATACTTCTAATTTCTCTTAGCATAAATAAAAAACATGGAAAATGAAAAAATAATGGGAAAATTTTGCAACAATTGAAAGAATAGAGTTGAATTTGTACTTTGTAAGTTGAAGAAGAACAGTTGAACTCTGAATCACTGAGAATGTCTGTCTGAATGGTCCGGTGACCGGCGTCGGGGCAGTGGTGGTCCTGATGGTTTGGTGGAGGACCAGGCTAGAGGTGGGGGAGAAGCAGAGCTACTGGGTCGCTCCTCCTGGGTGCTGGCTGCTGCGGTGCTGTCTGCCTCCTGTGGTGGCTGAACTGAGCGTCTGACGGCCTTGCCTTCTCCGGCGGTGGTTGGATGGTTGCTGGCTGGGAGTGGGAAGGAGGCCCTCACGGCGACTGGGCTGGGGAGTGGCGGCGTGAGGCTGGGTCGGGTTGAGGAGGGAGGGAATTACAAAAGAAACGGAGGGAGGAAGTTTTTTTTTTTTTGGGCTGGGAAAATAAAAATAAATAAATATAAAATAAATAATAGGAAGTTTTCACTTGTTTCCCAAGTTTCCGTTCCCCGCCTCTCCGGCATTTTCCTTTCCTTTTTTACTATCTATCCCTCTTCTCTTTTCAAACTCGATGCATAATATCGTTGTTATCGTACCATTGATTTGTGATATTCGGTAAAATACTCAAAGACCTATATTTCTGTTTCTGATCGATTTTGCGGGGAAAGACATGACGAGTTGTAAGCGAGTAATTCAGCTAGGATCTAGTTGTGCAGTTAGGCTATCCAATCGGCAATGGCTTTCAAAAGCTGCTCATTCTTCTGCTCCGTCTGCCGTCAACCGGTTTTATGGTTCTGTATCTTCAAATTCGTCTTTAAGCCCTTTCAACAATTTGAGGCAGATGTCTCAACTTGTTAAACCTAATTCAAATCACGTTTGTCTTGTTGATACTCTGAAACTGGTAACTCTTCTGCTTAAAATTGTTATTTTCGTTTGTTCGATATATTGAAAAAAATTCGTTATATTGCTTTGTATATATATATTTTTTGTTTTAGGTTAATTAAAAAAAATTCGTTAAATTGATTTCAGCAGGTGTATTTTTTCTCCACTGATAGTGTTTTAACTTGTAATAGTTATTAATTCAATTTGGTGATTTGATGTGATGAATCTGCATGTAGAAATTTTATTCCAATTTACTAGGAAGCATTTTCTGTTTGATGAAACTGGTAGAACCTTTTCTTTGTAATTCCATATTTTGTAATTCTTTGTAATTTATATTGACTTTGATTGATTCTGCCTTGTGAATTTTACCCCCTACAGAATAGTCGTAGTTTAAACTAGCAGTGTTAATGATTGCTTTGTGATTCTGACTTCAATTGAAATTGGTGATTTGATGTTGATAAGTTTGATTGGGGATGTAATTGTAATATCTGTCTGGAATTTTTTTTGGTGTCTGTAGGCCTGCGATCAAATTCTGTGTTAGGTTTACTAAGTTTAAGTTGCGTGTATGTTATAGGTTAGGAGCTTGGAAGCGCAAGGTGTGCCTTCGCAGCAGGCTGAAGCAATTACTTCTGCTATTACTCAAGTTTTGCATGATAGTTTAGAAAATGTGGCACAATCGTTTGTGTCAAGGGCGGAAATGCAGAAAGTAACGATTTAGAACCGTAACTGAATTTAGCTTGATTTGTTCTGGAGTTACTTTTCGAACTAAATTTGTTTGTGTTAATAGGCCACCTTGTTGCAAGAGGGTAATCTTTCTAAGTTCAAGTCTGAAGTACAAAATTCTCAGGTATTTATTTTCATTTTTTCTGATCCCTCTAGAAGCTGTTATATGCTGTAGTTATTTTTTTAATAATTTTTTTATCCTTTCTAACTCATGTTTCCATGTTTTGTGTGGTGGGGTTTTAAGCATGTACTTGCAGTTTTTTATTTTCTGCCGATGTTACCTGTCTTTTGTTTTGTCAACGACAATCTTGTCGTTATCTTTTATTTTCCTTTTTCATTGCTCATTTACAGCTTAGCTGAAAAAATTCTGGTTGGATATGGGTTTTTCAATTTATTTGTGTGTGTGTGTGGGTGTGGGGGTGGGCTGAATTGAGGAACTTCAATGAAGTTCAAACTTGTAATGCACTATTGCAATCATAATGTGAGATATAAATTGAGGTCTTAGTGTGATTTCCTAGGCTTCCTGCTAGTTTAATGGCTATAGACTGTTGCTCCTTCACCATGTTGCATAACCATATTACCAATCAAACTTTAGGTGTTATTAACAGTTGTTTACTCATAGGTGCATCTTTAGGTGGTTATATTTGATAGTTAGTAGATCTTTGGTGCATATTATTATTGTAAGATTCATAGTAGGTTTTAATGTGCACGGCAATTATCTCTGTTTATTCCTTGGGCCGTATTTCCTCTCTTAAGAAGTACCGGTCCTTTGTTACAGCTTCTAGTGATCGCTAGTGCATGCAAATTTAGCTGTTGATGGGTAGGTAGAACAAAATAGCAGGATTACCATGGAATAGCTTCACGGTGATTTTCTGTTTTCTAACTTTTGGAGACAACTAGCTATTCAGGATGAGTCTGAGGATGTTTTTTGTGTTTTTTTTTGTTTTCGAAGATAAGCATTCTGAGCTGTGCTCTATCTTGAACTAGCAAAGTTAGATTTGGTATAGAACTCTATCTTGAACTAGCAAAGTTAGATTTGGTATAGAATTGGAGAGGGAGGGAAGCATTGATTTATTTTGTTTGCTAGGAGATAAAAGGTGGAAAAAGCTTGGATGCACTCCATTTAGGTATTCCAATCCATCTGGAGATGGATGGGTTGAGACAATCCTCCATTTGTGTTACAGGTTAATGCCTACTACAATTATATAATGGCAGTATGTACCCTTATTTCACTTCTTTTCTTCAAACCCAGCAAAGCATTACATCTTGCTTCTACACTGCAATGCTCATCACCCTCGTTCCTTGTTTCTTTTGGTCATTTTAACAATTTTTTTGGATCTGATTGTTAGTTGTTTTTGTCGATATTTGCTTGAGTTATTTTCATAGCGGCATTCAAATAATCTCAGATGTCATGCTACATTTTCTCCTAATTAGCTGAAGCCCTTGAAAACTAAAATCATGACCTCAATTTTAAGAGGCGGTGGCTGGTAATCGTTGTGGTCACTAGCCATGATTTTGGTTTTTTTTTTTGCTTTTCCTTTCCAATTTCTCTCTCTTTTGTTATTAGTGATGGATTAGTTGTTTAGTTATCTTGGCTTATGCATGGTAGAAAGTGCATATATTGTCTTTACCGTAACTGCAGGTAGAACTCTGCCTTTTTAAAGGTGATTAATGGAATGAACCATACTTAAGAGGTAGCAAATTTATCTGCATAATCACAGGAGTGACAATTTATTTTTCCATTATCTGGTACTTAAACTGACGATGGTGCAAAGGCATTACCATATATCATGTTGTTTCACTGCTCACTGCTTTTGGAACTTCAGGAACTCTATGATCTTGTTTATCGACATGTTGATTGAGGGATATAAAGTGAATTTTATTTATTTCCAAAACGAGGTTATGATTTAGACATCTGTATTTATTTCATGATGTAAAGCTCTTAGCTGGATTCTTTGATTTAGATCATAAGAGGGCAATCTGGTGCATGGAAGCTATGCAGTGTATGGGGAAAGGCTGGCCCATGTAGGCCTAGTTGAATTTGGATCATATTAGAGGAAAATCTTGCTCAATGGCAGCATGCAATTAATTGAAGGAAAATGAAAGTCAACATGGAGAGGGGAGTGAGCTAGTCAATAAGGCGAGGAGAGTCAATAGAGCACGGACTTGTTAATATGATCACCAGGTGGATCCATAGGCATTTTTGTGCAAAATTCTGGCAGCACTTATGCTTTGTAGTACCAAGTACTGACCGTCAAGTTCTAGGCCCATTATTATCTGGCATGTGATGTTGGATTAAATGCAGTGGGTTTTGGACTGTGGGGTTGGGGGTCCAGGGGGAGGGCGTGGGTCTTGACAGCCTTCTAATTACATACTTTTTACTGGTTGGTGTTTATCTTGCATTTTAATAGTGCCCAGATAACGAATCTGATCTTGGGGATCTATTTGAATTATTGATTCTGTACACATTTCGTTGTTGATATGTTTGTTTAGTGGTTAGGAATCACCCTACATACTTGAATAGATAGCCTGAAAGTTTTGCAAATCGAATGGTAAAAATGACGGATTTTTATTTGACTTCTTTAATTTTTGGTTGAACAAGGAGGGTTATTACGATGCGGGAGGAGGCTGATAGAGAGCTGCATCGTGTGCAACATCCTGACCACACAGCCATGCCACGTATGCAATTCCCTATTGAGGATGAAATTGTGTGGTCCAGATGTTGCCACGTATGCAGCTCTCTATTGAAGCCTCCCTGCATCAGAATAACCCAACAAGGAGTCGCTTCTGGTATCGTTTGCAGCTTTCAAGAACCAATTAACCATTATTTGATGCCTTTCTATTTTGTAATTGGGAAAATCTGTCCTTTCTGCAAATTGATGGTAAAAATGGCCCATATGTATAGATATTTTCCAGGATGAAAAAGTTAATCGTTGTGCTTCTGATGTAGTTTTGTTTTTCTGCTTTTCTTTCTGAATTGAATAAACTATTATTTGATGCAGGAGCATCATTTTTCTTTGCTACAACGGGAGACTGAAAAGCTAAGAAATGATATTGATAAAATGAGGAATGAACTTAGGTAGGCTGGTTTGAATGCAACACAACACCAGAATCCATGAATAAAAGACTTTCTCTACCTTGACTACGTATGTTTTTTCATGTTATCTTTGCCTGCAGGTACGAAATTGACAAGGTCACTGCTGGGCAACGGTTGGATTTAAATCTCGAGAGGGGGTAAGGATGACGTGTTTGGGGGTGCAATGACACTGTCTTTCTTTTATTTTTTTTAGGTCCATGGAATAACTCCTCTTGCTTTGTGTGTGAGCAGGCGGATTCGTGATGAGCTTGCGAATCAAAGTGCTGAAACCACCAATCTTACTACCAAGCTTGACCGGGTGAGCTGTCTTAACAGTTATTTTTGAAAGCATGGTTTGTGTATATTATTAAATTTGGTAATTGCTATAACCTGCCTCTAAAATTACATTTGGAAACATTAAGCTTTGTCTAGAGCGCTAAAATATTAATCTGATACATGCATATAACTTTGCAGGAGATTCATGCGCTGAGAGCCCAATTGGAAGCAGCAAAGTATGAAGTGATCAAATATTGCATAGGTACATTAGCTTCCATAACTGCTGTTGGTTTGGCTGTGATCCGCATTTTTAGCGTTGACAAGGGAAAGTGAAGTTGGAATTTAGACGCAGTTTTTCCGCAGAGAATGCTTTTACTGACAGTAAGTAAGACCGGAACACAAAAAAGTATACAATCGCACGCCTCCTTTTATTCGTTTTATTTTTTCCAAATATTTCGGGGGAAACAGAGTGGAAATAGACCAGGTACTGTAGCAATTACGCAATAGCATTAGTGCAGTTGGTGGACGTTATCATGTAGTACTTAACTGGTAGGTTTATTTTTCGTGTCATACTCAATGAGTGGCTGGGACTGCTGGCCTTGTTGCCTTTCACTTTTGGCCTACAAAATTTAAAGCCGTAATGTTTGCCTGTTGTTGTTTCTACTGAGGTTTTATCACTCTGTTAATTGTGAAGTTGTACTAGTCATATGATGTGAGTGCACCTTTACTTGAATATGCTTGTTGTGCCGTAGATTGTATGTAGTAGTTTTGATTGTCGAGATGATACTAATTACACATTTATGGAGTATGGACTTCTATAGGTGATAAAGCTGATTTGATTACATTTTATTTGTTTGGTAAATTCTCGTGTCGTTTTGTCAACTGAACTGAGTTGATGGATGTACATCTAATTCTTTTAATACGTGGGACACCGAGTGTTGGTGAGTGATAAGGGGTATGGCTTATGGGTAGAGGTGACATAGAATGGTGGTAGGGTAGGGTAGTTGTGATAGGCATATGGTAAGGCGTTGTGCGGGTGAGGTGGTAAAGTGAGACATGGTAGAATACGGTAAGATGGGCATGTACAGGTCATGTAGGGGTGGTTGGTGCACATTGTAGGGTATGGTAAGGGGGGTGAGGTTGGATGGGGTGGAGTGGATGCGCATGGTAGGCTGGAGTGGGGTGGGGTTACATTAGGGGGGGTACATGTAGGGTTGGATAGGGTGGTGATGTAGGGTAGGGTAGGGTATGTTATGTACGGTATAATGTGGTAGTGTAAGGATTATATGGTAGGGTAGGTTGGTACGGTAAGGTAAAACAGGGTAGATGGGTAGGGTAAGAAGTGTATGGTAGGGTTTGTGGGTGGTAGTGTAGGTTAGGATATGTAGTGAGGTAGGTGAAGATGGTATGGTAGGGTATGGTGGGAGTGGTGGTGGGGTTGGAGTAGGGTGAGTGTGTGGTAGAGAGTGTGATGAGTTTTGTTAATTTTCATTTTGATTATATCTATTTTCATGGATTTTCATAAGTAATGAAAATAGACATGTATTATTCCGCTGAAAATACTTTCGTTATTATATTATTATTACTTTACGAACATATGAAAAACAATGGGATTCAAAAATACGAAAGAAATGTGTGCATCAATATTGTTTCTTCAACTTGACAACCAATTTGCTTTGCCACCATAAAGTTTAGGCACGTGTGAGAAAAAGGAGGGGACGAATTATTGTGGTTTCCAGGCCGGCCATAGAGATATATAAGATAAAGATAAAGATACGATGATGTATTAAAAATATTTTATAAAGATATGATGCGGTGGTAAGATATCATACAAATCTAATGAAATTTGAGGGTGATTAGGGATCTTTGATAGTGGTAATACTAATACTAATAATAATAATAATAATAATGCAATATTTTCATATCTTTCCATCACGACCACCTAATATGCACGTCTCTAATAATTCACATTCTCCCACATGATAGTCATGGGGGCCCCACTCCACTCCAACAAGAGCCACTAATACACCAACAACTAACAGGTGCATGAGTCATTCATGCCATTGATTGAAGTTGCTGTCCACCTCAACCCCATAGCCTTTTTTATAAAACCTTTTTTTTTTTTTTTTTTTTTTTTTTTTGAAATGGCTGAAACCCGACCCGATCATCTGCCTGATTGTAACTTGCCCCGCCCAAAATTCAAATCCCAAACACCACCTACTGGGATAATTTTACGGGCTCTAAAACCCAACAGAAATGTGAGAAAATCAATGCGTGCGGGCCCAGGAAGATGACCGACTTTTCTTGATTAATAATAGGACTCTCCATTCAATATTACTTGGGCCCGACGTGTTGTGTGCCAGCTCAGCTAATATGTCTAAATAAGGCTAATAATGTCCTACTACCTCCTATCCCAAACAACCCAAAAAAAAATCTCATTAAACACCAGAACAAATTTGAAAGGCGGGTTGAGGCATCAATAGTGTTTTTACGTTTTTTACCTATAAAAAACGCGTCGATTTTCGGATCTCAGTGGGGGCCGTGCACCCCCCCTTTAAAGAGCTGAGTCCGTCCCTGGTCCCAAAATGTAAGTCCGTCTAATTTTTTTTTATTCTGTCCCATAATGTAAGTCCATCTAAATAACCAAGAAAATATTTATTATATTTTTCTCCTTTTACCCCTCATTTATTATCAACTCACCCACTTTTCGCTACTCTATATTAATAATAGCCAAACGTCATTTTAGACTTTTCCATCAAAATTAATGATACATAACCAATTTAATCAATTTTCTTGTCTATGTGGCGGACTTACATTTTGGGTCTTATGTAGTATGAACTACACGATTGATCATTATATTACTCGTATCCATGAATTCTATTACACGACTATGTAAATATATGTTGTTTTCAAATGTTTAGAAGGGCAAAACGAGAATAACACAAAAATAAGAATATTCTGGTGAAATATTCTTTTGGATTCTACGGAAACTGGTAAGTTGGGGTTTGTAGAAAACCCAACCTAAAAAAGTAAACAATATATTTTTAAACCATGAAAAGGCAAAGACTTTAATCGGCAAGCCTGGTTTCTCCAAACAAATAAATGAATAAATAAATCAATCTTCTTTTGAACCTTCTAATTGGAAAAAAAGAAAATTTGAAAGCCGGACAGCAACATCTCATATTTAGTAAGCAATTGGATAAGTATTGACATAGTAGTAGTAATAATTAACAATAATATATACAAAAATTAATTACTAGACTTTTCGACGGCCACCAAAAACCGTTGAACTTGTTTTGAATAGAATTTTGCACATTGAATACTACAATTAAATAAACAGGTCACTATACGATAAAGTATTCTGATCCAAAAGAGGTCAAAACAAGGAATTAGCAATGAACAGTGATATAAAAACACAACATTTGTTGATTATTATAAATTAGGGAAACTTGAGCATAAGGCTCATCCTGGAGTAGTTAATCGCAGGTTTTCTCACTGGCGCCGATTGGGAGGCCAGGCGTTGAATCCCCATTCCTCTCTTTCGTATCCTAAAAAAAAAAATAAATAAATTAGGAAAACTTGAAAAAAAAATGTTTTAAAAGAATACTATCCCTGAAAATATATTCTAAAAGTTAACATTGAAAAACTATGTCTGCGTTGGCGCATGAGCGACGAACGAGGCACGTAGCGACGCACGAACGACACATGAGCAACGAAGAACCGAAGGGAACATAGTTTTTCAATGTTAACTTTTAGAGCATATTAACATATTTTTTCAAGTTTTCCATATAAATTATTTCTGATCAACCGTATAAATAATGATTGTATTAGTGAGGGTAACAAGATTGTGGACGTATCATTGGTCCAGAAGAAATAATAACATACTAAGAAGTAAAATTCAAAATTCCCAACAACGCTCCTCAAATTAAACTGCAAAACCAATTTATAATATAATAATAATAAATACATTAAGCTCATAAAACCTTATCCCCACTAGTAGAAAATTTTGCGTTACAAAGTCTAATGTCTACCGGTCCACAATCTAAAAGACTAAACTGCCACCAAACCTAAACTTAAGCTACCATTACCCACTACTTGGACTACCCGGTTTAACTAAACTGGTTTAATTAACTCCTTTAACCTACCCAACAACTAAGGCTTACAAGCCCGGGAGGCATGTAGTATTTTTTTTGGTTCAGTAACTTGGGACCATTGGAGCTAAACCGGGTTCACTTGGACCGGACACCGAGTCATTCTTCCGCCTCATCTCCAAAACTTTCCGGTGACTATTTGAATGAACTTCCTGAGAGAAAGTAGGGCTACAAGCCGGTCTATACTCCGGGAATAGCCTACCTGACTTGTACCGAACACCACATGCATTACACAATGTTTTTGGACCAAGTGGACCGGTTCTCCACTGTGGTGTTTTCTGTACTTGACAATGGGTGCACCGACGCAACAACCCAATTGACCCGGAATCGGTGTCGGAAGACGGTTTCTTTTTCTGCTTCTTAACCGGTGGTTTTTCACCACTGGAGAACAACTCGAAGTCACGAACCGGGTTCGAATAAACGAATGGCGACAACCCATAAGATGACGACGTAGAGAATGAGGACGACGATGACGTAGTCAATGAGGCTGGCGCTGACCAAGCTTTACGGTGTCCCTTTGTTCGTACGCTTCTGGGTTTTCTCGGAACCGGTACCGAGAAAGAATATACTTTCGTTTCCTCCTGAACCGGCGGTTGGTTACTGGTTTTGAAATTGCTTCCGGTTTTCCCACTAAAACCGCCGGCTGGGCATGACAGAGACAACTCCGACTGAGAATCGTCGACGAATTTTGATAACCATTCTAGGCTCTCCAAATCATCCGCCTGTAAAATTGGGGGCTTTCTTCAGAAAAGCATACACAATTGAGCTCAACATGAAATACGTACAATTTTCTTTCCAGCAAAACAGATATGGATGAAAAATAAATTTGAAAACATGGTAAACTATACAATTAAATTTGAGTGGTGAAAATTCGAAAGAAAACAAAAATAAAAATAAAAAATTTGAGTGGTGAAAGAATATATCCGTTTCTACTTTCTACACGACGATTAATATTCGAAAATTCCATTGCCAGAGAAATAATTAATTACCGGAACAACGAGTTGCGCGGCGAGGAGGGAACCAAAGTCCTCAGTCTCGGAAAAGGAGTCAGAATTGGAGGAGCGGTGTTGAGAAGACACCAGAAGAGAGGTTTTCTCTTCGTCAACGTCGGAGTTATCTTTAAAATCCTTTCCAGAGAAATCAAGGAGGTCGTCGACGGAAAAATCATTGGAGGAAATGTTATTGAGGCCACCGGCGCCGGTGGTAATCCAAACGTCGTCAAAAAACAGAGGCTGGGTGGATTTCAATTGCATATCTCTGCGTAAACTTGATTTCAGGGCGGTTGTAACCATGCAATCCATTATTCTTTAAGTAGTATTATTTGAAATTAACGGAAGAGGGGCAGGGGAGAGGTTTGAATTTATTTTAATGGGAAAATGAAAGAGGAGAGAAGAAGAAGAAGATAAATAGTAAAGTTAAAGAGGAAGGAGGGGGGGGGGAGGGGGGGGGGGAGGGGTTGAACAAGTTGCGGGAAAAAGAGGCAAAATAAAAGCAGCGTAACAAGGGAAATGAGGGCCGGTAGTGGGCGAAAGTGGTGGGTGTGTGTGTGCTGTTTTTTCTTTTGTTTCTTTCTTTTTATTCTACAACCTTGTCTTTTACATCAACGGAATCATTTTTTTTTTTCTTTTTTGCCTTCCTTTTTGACTTTTCATCAGATATATCATATATCGTAAATAGGTGTACTATTTAATTGTGGATGATGGTACGACAATTTTGTTGTTTAGCGATGTTTTTTTTTTTTTTTTGCTGTGTGAAGGGAAACAACGTCGTTTAGAGATGGGTTGGGTTGCATCCGTCCTCTCTGGCATCTCATCGCTCTCTTTCTCCACTGAAAGGGTTGAAAGGGTTGGATCGGTTTATAGAGGATGGGGCTGGGTTGCATCCTCATCATTTCTCTTTCTCCAATTACATTGTAGGTAGTTTCCGGTACCCGTCTGAAAGGCTTGCGCTGGGATAGCAGCCGATTGATTTCCCGTCTCAGGTGTTTGCTCCTGTCTTCATCTTCTCCACCTCCTCTTTGCATTTTGTGTCTTCATCTTTTGCCACTCGATCAAATTCTCTCTTTTCGTTTTCATTTTAGATATCGTGATGTCAACCGCCGTTGAAGCTAAGAAGGCAGTGGTGGAGTAGCCCCAAATGGAGGCTTCGGCAAAGAGCTGAGAAGTCTCACTAAAGCGAAGAAGGCCAAGGCTCCGAAAGAAGAAGCCTAGATCAAAAAAAATTACCATTGCGCATGAGGTAGTCGACCAAAAACCGTTTTCGCATCTCCATTCAAACGAGGGGCACCCCGCGAAATTTAATTTCAAAAGCGATCTTTTGACATCGATTTAGCAGAGCGAATAATGATCGAACAAGTGGCTTAGATAAGATTCAAGGAGGCACAAATTGAAATACAACAAATGCTTGGCATCATAAGCTAACAGTCTGACCGGACTCAATAACAATAACGAGGCAAACAAGCAAATATGGCGAAACAGAAAAGCAAACCTCAATATACAAATTACAAATGGAAAAGCAAGGAGTTATGCGGAAAAGTAAAAATAAGTTGCAAATTACAAATCAAGTAAAGGGAAATCGAAAGCTGGGTCGGCAAAACATTCAACATCTGTGCTTTGATTTCGAAAGCTGCCGTCGGCCAAAACAAATGCATCCTCGCCTTTGAGTCTTGTCTTGAAGTCGCTTCATCAAATCGGATAACTCTTGAGCTTTGGCCACACGCTCGCGTGAAGCTCCATTAGCATCCTCGGCACTTTAGATGCCTTCGCCATTGCGTCCTCATGCGATCACCGCTTCCTTTGTCCTTCTCGACTCCAACTCACCGTGAAGCCGCGCCATTGTGTCATAGGACTTTTCCAATGCTTTCTTGGACTCGTCCGCGCTTTAGCACTATCGGCACTCGAGGATATAATCTCGCGCTAAGTCAGCTTTGCGACGTCGGTATCAACTTTGAAAAATAAAGCAAAAGACAAATATGGTAAAACAAAGGAAACTTTACCGTGCTCATAACGGTGCCAAACAGACCACGATCTTGACAGGTTTGGGGACAAAGAAAAAAACCACAAGATCCTCCTGCAGTGTACTATTCAAATTAGGTTTTATATCATGAAAATTCGTTTAAACGATTTTTCCATTTTAATTCCATAATCGAGAAGTCTAGATGTATCGTCTATGTGAAGGAAGGTTCTCTGGTGTAATTTAATTGATGAAATCGAGTTGATTTTCTTATGCAGATGATGTTATATCATGAAAATTTGTTTAAACTATTCTCTTTAATTCTGTACGATCGTGATCCAGAAGCCTCGTTGTATTGTTTATGTGAACGAAGGTTCTCATGGAGTAATTCAATTCATGGAATCGGACTTGAATCATTTATGCAAATGATGTTTTTGATCATTTAGGTTTCATAAATTAACTGTTTTGGTTCTTGGAATTGATTTGATTATGCAGATGATAAATGAAGCTCTGTTGTCTCTGAAAGATAGAATGAGTATATGTTCCATGAAGCAACATTCATTGAGGCATCGGATTCTCAGTTTCTATCCATTTTTCCTACATGCTTTTCCCATTGAAGTTTTTTGATGTGTTTTTTAAATAACTGCACATTTTCAATCGATACACTCATTCGCAAAGAACTCTGTTCGCTTCGCTACGCTCGCTTACCTAAGCTCATTTCCTCTGACGAGCATTAAATCCTAAGAACCCTAAGGAGAGGTGCAATAGCCACTCGTTAGAGGAACCCGCGGACGATGGAGCGGAACGATGCAGAACAGGAAGTAGGCTCAGTGATTCATCGGAATTGTACCCTCTCATTGCTTCGTAGTTATGCTCGTTCTTCGTCTCCATTGAAGGAAGTCACTGAAAGGTCGAAGATGGTGGGGGTTCTTATTATTGATTTCATTTGTCATTCAGTCCTTCGTCTATCTCTGCGGGAGTTGTTGTGGATTTTCTGGCGTTTCATTCTCCGGTAAGTATTTCATTCTATCTTCTTCTCCTCCGCCTTCTTTTCTTCCTCTTTCTGTCTACCCATTTCCGAATTTCTCCGGTTGACCAAAAAAAATATGATGTGTTTTATTCTGATTATTATATCCACCTTATGAAGCCAGGGACATTTTATGCGCTGCCTCAAAGTCCACAACTATTCAAACAAATGCTCGTGGTTTATGGTTTCAATAAATACTATCAGATTGCAAGGTGATTCTGGTTCTGTTTTTGGTGAATGTGAATACATAAATTACTTCCGCTATATGTCAGCTTGCTTTTGCCCACCTGTAGTTTCAGATTTGCTCCTAAATTTGTTCTTGTGTCTGTTTTTAGTAAAGTAATAACTGGATACAGAAGTTTAGAATTATTCTACTTTAGTTACTATCTTTTCATGGTTGCGTTTTGGCTGTTTTAAATCCAAACGGTTGATTTCTCTCCCTGGCGGATGTTTCAGGATGAGGATCTTAGGAGCGGATACAAAGCGACTGAATTTACTCAACTGGATTTGGAGATGGTCTTCCCCGCATTTGAGGACATGCTGAAACTCAATGAAGATTTGATTAGGAAGGTAATGTAGTTAGTTTTGTATACGAATAACTAGGTTAAGAAATAAAGTATGAGTATGCTCGAATGTAACAAGTTTATTTGAATTTCTTCACAAACATGTAAACATTTGAAATATATGTTCCTCCCTTGTTTGAAGATAAAGCTAATAGTCAAATCTTTGATGAAATATCTGTGTGGAAGTAAACTACTATGTTTTACGAGTGTTGTACTTTAGCTATGTTTTACGGTAAGAGGTACAAAATGTGGAAAAATCCTCTTTTAGAAACATATGGTAAACTTGAAACGACATGTGGTACAGGTCCTTGCAGCGACTCAGACTCCTGGAGAAGTAGGCCAGAAATGGTTTCAAGGAACTGCAGATGTTGTACGTCAGTTCTTATGGGTGTTTGAGGTGTGTGACCCTGTTTTTTTTAGCTACACGATTTCTTTTTTCCTTTAAGTCATTCAATATGCATGTCTAGAATATTTGATCACCATTTCACTCTTCATATGCAGGGACGGACCCAGTGTATTGAGGGGGGATGCACGGCCCCCACTCAACTTTTCGTGCGAAGTTACAAGTATACCCCTCTAATAATATTAAAGATCTTGTATGTATATTATTTCAGACAAATTATAGTGTAATTGCTTATTTGGTTCAACTGGTTAGAAGTATTATAACTATACATGAGGTCACTTGTTCAAAACCCGGTTGCTGCATGTTTTTTAACATTTTTTTTGAATTTGGCCCCCACTGAAAAAAAAGTCCTGGGTCCGTCACTGTTCAAATGCATAATTGACTGTTTATTATTTCTAATAATGTTATCATACCTTCAAATCTCATAGGACGCAAAGAACAAGGACATAGATAATATACTCATCTTATCAGCAGACCATCTCTATCGAATGGACTACATGGAATTTGTGCAGGTACTTTGAGCTGAACACTTCTTCACACTGAGATTATTATTCTTATTCTTGTTTGTTGTTTTTGTTTTTTTAACACTTCGGGTTTTGTTTTTAATGCATAAACAGAATCACGTTGATCGGAACGCTGATATCATGCTTTCATGTGCTCCATTGAGTGGGAGGTATGTTGATAAATCATACATAAACTATATAAGATTTCATTCCCATGCTCATATTATGTTCAGCTTGTTAATTGTTATAATCTTATTTCTGTTTTCATTTTTTGATGTTATTTCTTTGTCAGCTGTCAAGAGGTTTCTACTTCAGTAAACACGTATCGAGTTCAATGTTATTACATATCATACCCTTTATTGTCTAATCTTATTAAATTGTTTTTACACAGCTGAGCACCTGACTTTGGCTTGGTAAAGATTGACAGCAGATGCCAAATCATCCACTTCTCTGAAAAACCGAAAGGTGCAGATCTGAAAGAAATGGTGAGCACGCGGACAAGTAAATGTATATGTTGTTGTTCTCCCCCGCACCCTCCCCCTCCCCCCTCCGCCTATTAAAGAAATTTAGTTACCAAATCAGCAGGTTTTCGTTCCAAAACTTGAGCACAAATTGTTTATACTTCTCAGTATTGTACTTCTCAATATTGTAAATGGTCAACTGTAGTTCTAAGATTTTCGTTGCCTTTGTAAATTTCTATTATAACATTATAGAGAGCCAGTAGTTGGTAGTTGGTACAAACTGTGTTTATACTTAGCTCGAGGGTGGATCCTCTCATGTGCATCACAAATGATGCGGCCAAAACGATAAACTCATAGAAATTTAAAACAAAGGGCCCACCGTGCATCACACGGTACGCCTATCTAGTTTACGGTTAATAAACGAACATAGTCGATCGCGTAAAAAAAATTATTTGACTTGTTGGTGTTGTAATTGTTCGATTGTTTAGCTGAACGATTCAAACTTGAACAAGATTAATAACTCGTTTTTAAACTAACACAAACCTTTTTGCTTTGGCAAGGTATACCCAGACAATTGTCTGAAACTAATCATTCGATATACTGTACATGTTCAATACAACCTTAAAATATGTTGATTCAGATTTATTTACCAGATACTACTGTAATGATATTTTATATGGATCTTAAGTGATATGATCTCTAAAATAAAAATTTACTACTGTTCGCAGATTCTACTGCAAGTGCTCTTATCCGATAAATCTTGAAACTTAAGTTTGCAACTTTAGTGCACTACAGGATGAAAAATGATGAAGTCGAATACATAACTCAAATACAATTATCCACTATTATACTTTTTCTAATTATAAGACATGTAATTCATTTTTAATGTTGAGATTTGTTAAAGTATGAGGACCAACATGTATTTTGTTCTAAGTGTGAGTCTTATGTGTGTATTTACTTTCACCAGACTTTGATGTAAACCGTATGTTTGAACATTATGGAATGCAATGGTAATTTGATCTTTTACACTTCTCTATCTTGGTATCAGAGCGGGTTATGGCTAACGCCTCCGCCGCCACCGTGAAACAGAGTCTTGCAGGCCTTCCTCTGTTCCGATCATCATGCAAATTCCCTTATCGGCTTCTAACACACAACATCTACTCTTTTGCCCCACTAGTGTCTCGGTTTCTCTCTATGATGGGCTATTTACAAGGGTAGATGATGGCTCTGTCACCCTTATCGATGCTCCGCCCTCTCTTTCCACCATACACCAAACAACTCAATTGGATCCTACTTTGCATCGTTTAGAAACACCCCTACATGGGTACAATCGTACTCCTCTCCCACAACCACCATCATTTCTCACACTGTTGCTCGACCCCTCACTTCAGCGGCCATCTTGCTCAGACTTGTACCGTAAAACTTGACCGAAGCAATTATCTTCTCTGAAAGTCTACTATTCTTCCAATTATTCCCAGTCACCGTCTAAATGGTCATTTATTGGGTACTTAGCCTTGCCATCCATAGATCTCAACCACTCATCTTCTCGGTACCACTCTGAATCAGGTGTATGATGACTGGGTAGCAACGGATCAGCTGTTGATCGGCTGGCTCATGGTCTTCATGACTGAGCGAGCCCTCGTCGAAGTAATAAGTTGTAACACTGCACATGAAGTGTGGCAAATGATCGCGTGTAAATCACTAACGTCGATATTACTAGCAAGAATACTAGGTACATCGTAGTATAGTAAATGCGAGTCAAGGTCGATCCTACAGAGACAATGCAACTATAAGTATAAACGATTCTAACTTAATTAATAAGCAACATAGAAGCGGTCATTGACCAACAATAACATAAAAGAAAAGAAACATGGTATTTATATCCCCCTTCTTACCGATCTACTAACTTGGATTAGTTAATCGTTATATTTACTTCCCCACATAATTTCCTTAAATTAATCGTGAGCTTTAGTTTTAATTATCATTATCAGCTACGGGTGCAACTCCTACTCCTATCTACTCCGACAATGGTAGTAGACAATCTATACGCAAGCTACCCTCCTTAATTGGTCCGTAATAGCCCATACGCATAAAGAACTAGAATTGCCGATATCGAGCGCTAACTCATACCGCTAACCCGCCTAGACAACTGTCGACATTGAACAACACGTTCCAAGGGTCCATTCTAGACTATGTCCAAACTTAGCACTTCACTATTCGTATTTCATGCCACTTTCCGATTACAATAAGCAGATTGGCCAGATCTAACCTACTATTAATTAAACCTGTCGATCAACGTAGCTGTAGTGAATCCCAGTTTTAGGTTTTCTAAATAATGCCTCGGTAAACCGGTATAGACCGCCAGGTTACCGAGGGCGGATTTTCCTATTCATGGATCTACATTGCTCAATTACGATTAAAATAAGTAAATTATGGGGTCTTTAAACATGCAGATTAACTAAAACACATAAATACGAACAGATCTACCATATTGAAGACAAAAAGGAACGTTCAAAGCTTCATACCTTCAACAATGGTGATCTAGCTCGATCTACTCAAGCTAGATGATGGAAGAAGAGAGAAAACCGAAAATAACTCCTTCAAAGTTTGAATAACTTTATTTCATCAAAATATGTAATGTATGTAATGTAATATATAAAAATTATCAAAGACTCTGTTAATGCGGCCTTATATAGATACAGTGACCGACTTAAGACTCTCTAAAACCCTAACCGACCTAGTAGAGGCGGCAGAATCAATTTCATGTCAAACAAGTCCTCGGTTTACCGGACCTAGCCCTCGGTAAACCGGGCCGACTTTTCTTCCTTTTCTTCAGCAGGCTTCTTCTTGGACTTTAATCACTTGGCCCAATGTACTTCTTTCGGTCTAGATCCATTCTCCAATGATCCAGATCCGGTACATCCTATAAAACATGCAAAACGAGACAAAATAGTACCAAATCTTCGGGAAAATAGAATAGATGTAGAATTACGATCCTAGAAACATGCACATAGCATTTAACATATATTCTACATAATAACGAGCCTATATATCCTCTCTTGAGCAGAATTCGGGGTGAATAAAGGTATAATTATTGGTACCATTTAGAGTGTTATCAGCAAACCCTAGAGGTTCTGTTCAACAACCGATCAGAAGCTAGGATGCTCGAGTATAATGGGGCTCTCACCTGAAATAAGAAAGGGTCCAAATCAATGGAAAATAATCTGGATTTGATGAAGTCTTACTTTGATGGTTTAGTTGAAGCAGGTTTTCCAATCTCTAATGCCGAACTCATTCTTGCAGCTCTTAGAGGCCTATGTAAGGATTACGAATCTGTCATAGTTAACATTACTTCTAGAATAGGATCTCTGACCTGGCAAAAGGTTTGCTGACTCATGAACTCCTCCTAGCTCAATTTAATCCTGATGTTATATTGGATGTGCCCAATCCTAGTGCCCGTTTGGCATCTCAATGATCTGGTATCCCTAGGACAAACTTTAGGCCAAATGGATCCATTGGGAATCATGATTCTAATATAGGTAAGGGCTACAGAGGCTCTAGAGGCAGAAATAAAGGTGGTAAGAATGGTTCTAACTTCAGACCTTTCTGTCAGGTCTGTGCCAAAATTGGTCACACAACAGCTAAACTGTTACTATAGGTATGACTCCTCATACACTGGTCAAGCTCCAAGAGCCAATATTGGTCACAATACTTTTCAAAATTCCAGTCCCAGGTCCAATGTTGCTTATGTGGCCTCAGTTGATACTCTTATGGATCCAAGCTAGTATGTTGATAGTGGTGCTACATGTCACATAGCATTAGATTCGAGTAGTCTCCATTTGAGCTCAGGTTATGAAGGTTCTGACTCTCTGACAATAGGTAATGGTGAGTCTCTATAAATCTCTAATATTGGTTATTCTAATCTTCCAACCAAGTTTAATTTTAAGTTGCATCTCAATCATATCTTGCATGTCCCTAGTATCACAAAAAATCTTCTAAATGTTTCCAAACTAACTTCAGATAATCCCACATTTCTTGAGCTTCATTTTGATTCTTGTTTGGTGAAGGATCTAGTTACAAATAGAGTCATGCTGGAAGGATCACTTAAAAATGGTCTGTACCAAATGCACTTATCCTCAAGTTCTCGCTCTCTTCAATCCAATGGAGTTGGAGTTTCCTCTGAAGCCAAGGTTTCAAATTATTATAATAACTATAGTTCTGAGTGTCGTTAGTATGTTGTCCAGTAGCAAATCCAATATGTGGCATAGAAGGTTATGCTATCCCTTTAGTAGGGTTTTGAATCAAGTGTTAAATAAATGTAATGTCTCTTTAGAGACTAATGAAATCTTATCATTTTGTGAAGCTTGTGTGTATGGTAAACAACATGCATTTCCTTATTTTGCATCCACTTCCAAACCCACTATACTATTTGAGCTTCTTCACTGTGACTTGTAGGGGCCAGCCCACATCACTTCCACAGCTGGCTACAACTATTACATTAGTTTTTTTTTTGAAGATTTTACAATATACACTTGGATTTTCCCTTTAAAATTAAAGTTAGATGCACTTAATGTTTTTGTTCAGTTTAAGACTTTTGTTGAAAACCAGTTCAATTTCAAAAGCAAGCTTCTTCAAACAGATTGGGGGGAGATTTCAAGTCTTTTACCAATATTTTACAAAACACAAGAATCCATTTTAGACACACTTTGTCCTCGGGCCCATGCTCAAAATTTCAAAGTGGAAAAGAAGCATAGGTCTATAGTTGAGATGGGTCTGACGCTTCTACCTCAAGCTTCCATGCCTTTAAAATTCTGGTGAGAGAGTTTCTAACAATATGTTAGCTTAATTAACTCATTACCAACACCTTTTCTTAATCACAAATGTCCCTTTGAATGTCTTTTTAAAAGGAAACCGGATTACACCATGATCAATGTATTTGGTTGTGCTTGTTACCCAAACCTCAAGCCTTTTCAAACAAGAAAATTACAGTTTCATAGTCAAAAGTGCTCTCATCTGGGTGTCAATCATTCCCACAAAGGGTACCTTTGCCTAGATACAAATGGGAGAGTCTATGTGTCCAGAGATGTGACCTTTGATGAGTCGAGCTTCCCTTATCAAGTATCTTCTAACTCCTCTATTCAAAAAAACATTGTTACACCATTGTCCATTGATCATGTTCTATCTTTAAATGTCTATCCTAATATTTCAGACTCAAACTCTACACCTTCTATCTCCGCTTTTGAGACCTCTCATGATTCTCTCTCTCATATCACACAATCAACACTTGTTCAAAAATTTGTTGAACCTATTCAATCTGACTCATCTCCTTCTATCTCTCAAACCCCAAATCTTTTGTCTAGTCCTAGCTCTACCTTTGATTCTTCTTCTACTTATGATTCTTCTTCTTCCACTTCCGATTCTTCTTCTTCAACTCCCAGTCCAGCACCTTCAACCTTAAATCAGCACCCAATGTAGACCAGAGTCAAAAATGGCATCTTCAAACCATAAACATTTTCCTATCTTGCCACTGATCATCCTCAACTCATCTCACAAGAACCTACTCCAGTGTCAGAGGCCTTAATAATCTTGCTTGGAATAAGCCATGGAAGAAGAATATAGTGCTCTTATCATGAATAATAATTGGGAACTGGTCCCTCAGTCTCATGCTCATAAGCTAGGTTGGTTGCTAAAGGTTTTTATCAGACCCCTAGAATAGAGTATGCAGAAACTTACAGTACTGTGCTAGGACTACCACAATTAGGACAATCTTGGCCTTTGTTGTATCTCTAGACTGGCCCATTAAACAAATTGACATCAACAAGCTCTTAGAGCATGTTTGAAGAGTTAAAGATTCAATTGTTACTCTGGAAGTTTATTCAGTCTAGGGCAAATCCCTCATTATTTGTTTTTCATTCTGGAAGTGTTTTGCTTTATGTATTGGTGTATGTAGATGACATTCACGGAATGATTCTGCCAAAATACAACACTTTATTACTGAATCGAATCCAAATTTTCTCTGAAAGACCTAGGCAATTTGCACCATTTTCTGGGAAAACATGCCACTAGAAATCAATCTGGTTTATTCTTGTCTCAGCATGTGTATGCTGAGCAGTTACAGAGCAAACTAGGCTTGTAGAATGTTAAACCATGTCCAACTCTTTATGGCGACTTTATAGAAGACTCAGCCAGATCATACTACAATGTCTAATCCTACAATATACATGAGTACATTGGGGGCACCACAATATCTAACTTTTACTAGACCTGACTTGACCTATGCAATTAATTTTCTGAGCCAATTTATGCAACAACTTACGGTTAATCATTTCCAGATGATCAAACACTTACTAAGATATGTCAAAGATGCTTTGAACCATGGCCTACACTTTAAACCAGGTCAACCCTTACAAATTCATGGATTGAATAATGTAGACTGGGTTGTGACATACATGATGAAAGATCTGTTGCTTCTTATTGTATCTACCTGGCAGGATCTCTAGTCTCTTGGGACATAAAGAGACAACAAGTTGTGTCAAGATCCAGTACAGAATCTGAATACATTAGCAGATGTTGCCTCAAAGACACTGTGGATGTTGACTCTGTTGAGTGAACTTCGTCTCAAGTATGTTTCTCAACTAGTGCGTTGGTGTGATAACTTGGGTGCATGATCTCTTGCACACAATCTTGTATTCCATTCCAGAGTTGAGCATATTGAACTAGACCCAGGGGCGGCTGCAGGAATTGTGTGACACGGGTCAAGAATCGAGAATGACACACCTGTATTACAAGTTTCTAATGCATTATATAAAAATATATGTATAATTATGGGTCAAAGGTAAATATTTAAATTTTTTAGCGGGCCGATGTGTACAAATTAATATATAAAAAATTTAAATAAGTAAAAAATGCATAGATATATTTTTTTAGGTTTAGTTGACCCAAAGTGCATAAGTTGGCGTCACCCCTAACTGGACTTGCATTTTATTCTAGACAAAGTCCTACAAGGAATTCTGGATGTCCAATTCATTCCTTGCTCCGAACAGAATATTGTTGATGTTTTGATCAAACCGCTCACTTCAACCATGTTTAAATATTTTAGAGACAAACTAAATGTTCATGTTACCCCATTTAGTTTGAGGAGGATATTAAAGTATGAGGACTAAAATGTATTTTGTTTCGAAGTGTGAGTCCTATGTGTGTATTTACTTTCACTAAACTCTTATGTAGACCGTATGACTGAACATTCTGGAATGCAATGGTAATTTGATCTTTTACACTATCTGTCTAGATTAATTGATTCACATACATCGTCCTCATTCCGCCCCAAAATGTAAGTTATCTTAAAGTTTTCATACAGATTAAGAAATTTGTTAAATATCATTAATGTTTGGTTAAAATGCCCAATACATAATTTGACAATCATAAATGCAACAATTGTAAAGTGGTTGGATGGATATAAATTAAAGGTAAGATAAGGAAAATGTTGAAAAATACTCTCTTGGTATTGTGAATAATTTATATTATGAAACAAAATGAAAAAACTATGATGATGACTTATATTTTAGGATGAATAGGGTAACTATTTGTCAGAGTTTTATAACGTGGATTTATTATTCCAATAATGATTTTAAACTTAGCAACAAAAAGAAATAAAATAAAATAAAGAAAATTAATAAAAAAAAGAACAAAGAAATTTCAAATGTCAATAGCGCGTTGGGGCCTTCACATTTGGCAACTCTGCCCACGTTAATTAACGCATTGTTTTTAGTTGGATTTGAACAACTCCTTGTTCCATTCGAATTATTTATGTCTTATTTACGGAGGGCGACATTATATGCAGACAATTTATCGATACACCACATTACATATGTATGTATTATACCAGAATGACATTCAAAATGTCGATTTTCTAAAGATTGTTTTAATGTAATATTAAGATAGTGTGACGTATCGATAGAATTGTCGTAAGGTAAATAAAATCCCTTTTATTAAACAAGAAAACAAGGCAGCCCACATGCATTTGCGAAAGGGTTATTTGAATTTTCCTCCCGGGCGGGTCATTTTCAAATAATGTAATTATTGAGTTATTTAGCAAACTTGTAAAATAACTATTAGTTGGAGACGTAGCACATGTTATATAGTGGCGTACAGAACATATCATTTTCTCTTAAACTACACGCCACATAGTTGTTCACCCACCAAGTAACTAAAAGCAATTAACAAATTTTTGGGTTTAATTAGTTGCATTTTAAGTGTAAAAGAAGTAGTTAAGTGTATCAGTGTATGGCTGAGCTCCCTTTAAATTAAAAAAGTGTGTGGCATGAAGCTACTTAAAAAGCAAGTTCATATAGCGACAATGGAACATACAATATAACCTCGATAAATGAATAAACTCGTTAAATGATAATTTTCTCTGGTCTCGATTTGAGAAAAGGAGCTTAAAATAATATTCGATAAACGAATAACGTCGCTAAACGAATATATTTTTCTAATCCTGAGTGTATCCATTTATCGAGGTTATACTGTATGTGGCTTGATCATTGAGGAATACGTTAAACACTTATTGACCAAGTTTGTTAAAAGTATTAAAAGTTGTTACATGTAGTTAGAGTAGTCTAGACGGTTGTAACCGCTTCTTATTGATTCAACATTGTATTTAAATGATCTACATCGATTGTAAACAACACATTAAGACGTGAGCAATATAATTGGTTCATTCTCATTAGCAAAGCTCAATAGCCGTTTCTTATGGTCTTCATTCAATTGTCCCATTTCTTTGTTGTAGTTTGGTTTCTTCTTTGTGTCTCATCATGGTATCAGAGTCATACCACGCTTTGCCCATATTCATTAGGGCTAGCATGAGGGAGGCTTGTTAAATTTGTTATTTATCCCACATATGAAACTTTCTACTCTTTCGCACATCATATAGAAAAATAAACTCACATAAACTCATAGCCTAGGTTTTGAGGTCGAGACCCCTTATCTTGTATGTTGCTAGACTTATATTTTCATCAGTTTTTGTGAAATTAAATGATTATGCTAATCTACGACTACAAGGGCGAGACCCCTTACCTGTGTGCAAGTTTTACAAACTTCAAAATCCTTGAATGCAGACTCAAATAAGTTAGGCATATCTCTAACTCTAATAAGATTCTTTTTGAACAACTTCTGTATAATGCTAATGCCAATATGACCAAGTCTTATGTGCAGTAATTCATATCTCCATGTTGAGACACTAAACACTTAACATGATTTTTATGGTTCCAATTGTACTCGTTACTGTCGTTAGTTCATAGAAGAAATGTACATGTTGGTTTAGTATGTAATGAAATTTACTTATTGGAATTCATATTAGCCAAATTTTTAGTTTCTTTTCGGCTTCCACATTAAATTATGTATGGTTTCATGATTTGAAATTTTAAATTTCAAGTTATGGGCGAACGATCTGAATCCGGAAATTTGCTGAGAAAATAACATAAAAGCATACCCGGATGACTTCTATATGACAGCAAAATTAGAAGAAGAAAAAAAAACGGCTAAGTTCTCGGTTTTTTGCAAAAGAAAATTCTCTCTTACAAAAAAGGATTGGTAGTCCAGCCAAAATTGACTACTACAAGTCTACAATTAACACGCTTATTCTGAAATGGTATATCATCACATTATATCTCAAAAACCAGAAGGCTTCAAATAGCACTATTAAATCATATTTGCATCTGTACACCACATTGTACGATTTTACAGTTTACTTTCTTTCTTCTTTTTTTTCCTTGGGTTACTTTCCTTGTCTCTAGGGAGGGAGGGAAACTACTATTACTTTACACCCCCCCCCTTTGGTGGAAAGAAGGAAAATAAGGAAGCCAGTCATATTTGGATAGTCACCCTATAATTACACTTTGATTTAATGAAAGAATAAAACCTTTGGCTGCTACCAATAACATGCAAGGCCAAAGATGACAAATCCTGCAGTAGATGGAAAGATAAACCGGAGAGAGTGAAATATGAAAAGGGCATTATTGTTATTGGCACCACATTAAATCTACTTTCCGGGCACCTTTAAACTAATTCTTACCTCCATGTGAAAATTGTAACATCAAGTGAAAGCGAAAATTCTATCAGCAATCTTTGAGCGACAAATTGGGCATTCAGAGCATGCCAGTGAACAAGATTTACATACTGCATTAATGTATGAAGTGATAACAGTATTAGTAAAGTACTATAAGATTAGGTTGGAAGCCAGATGCTAAAACTGAACGAAAGAACTTACAACAGAAATGGCGGCAAGGGAGAAGCATTGCAGCCGCAGGCGACTCAAAACATATTTTACAAATATGAGAATTTGCATCCCCGTTTCCCAAGTACCTAAGTTCTTTCTCTTTCATCTCTTGCATTCGTGCCTGCATCATCAAATCAAAAATACAGCATGATGCCACCTTGTCCAGAGCCCAAGCATTATAAACAAGGATTTGTACTCAACGATACTGTTAATCGACTTATATAAGAACGAGAATTTTATCCACAATCCCAATATATACCTTGAGACGTGCAACTAGAGGTTCTTCTTGGTGAATGTCAAGAGTTGGTGGTGCTGTTTGAAGAGCTTGCGCATCTATGACGACGGCATCGTTGCATGCAACTATCTCAACTTTGGAATCGGTTGACAAAACTTCAACATGGTCCTTCACTTCTGGTAAAGAGCCCCCGTCTTTCTTCAACTGAGCAACAAGCACCCACATATTTGCCAAGTCATTCTCCAAAGACGCCTCTCTTTTCTTTGCTTCTTCAGCTCTTTTCCTGTACTCATCTTCTACAAGTTTCTTCTCAGCCAAAACAGCCTCAAGAGCTGCCTCCCTTTGTCTTCTTGCTTGCAATTCCAATTTCAGATCCTCAGCATCAAGGCTCAATACATCAAAGTCATCATATCCCACATCCGAAAAATCATTGACACGGCCAGGGGCACGGCCTCTACGCCCAGTTCTAAGACCATCACTAGTCTTCCGGCTCCCTCCACTTCTAGAATTTACTAATTCTCTACTAACCACCAATTCCTTCTCTAATTTTGCATTATGTAATGAGAGCTTCGTGACTTCACCAGCCAAATTCTTCAGTTCTATAGCAGCTGCAGAGGCCAACTCTTTTGCATAAGAAGCTTCCTCAGACAATTTTTGGTTTTGCACTCGTAGTCCACTGTTCTCTTCAGTGATCTGAACACGTTCTAACTTGAGTTTCTCATTCTCAAATTCCTGTACAGAATAAAATATCATCAACCATGTGTAAAATATTGTTGGCGTATATTCGTCCTTCATTGTTATAAGTTGCATACTCTACATGGGCACAGTTTTTACAGAGATAAGATTTCTACTACTTTCTTGTAATTTAATAAAACTGCTAAACCAGAAAGTTATGAACACAGCATAGCACAACAGCAGAAAGTACAGGTCCAACAAACAAAAAAAAACCATGATACTCGATGAAACAACACTCGGAGTCACCTGCGATTGAATTTTTTTCCTCAATTCATCAACATATTCTTCTGATGAGCATGGTTCAGAAAGATCCGTAGAAGAACGTGATGAAGTGACTGAAGACAGCTGCAGTTCGAGTTGACTAATTCTCTCTAGTAATTCTTTGTTTTCAGCACACTAATAATCAAAAAACAAACACAATTTACATAGAGAAAATGTTGCACAAAGATAAATTGAAAACACAGAAGTATCGAATAAAGCGAAAGGTCCCCAAACTTATTCACATCCCTTACTTTACCTTGTTCTGCAGTTGCTCCTGTAAGATACGGTTGTCTGCAGTTTTTAGCTGTATCAAAAGATACCACCGTCAAATGGAACACCAAGAAAGTACATGCATACATTGTGTATCATGAGTGCAATAGATATTATTTCTTAAAAATCAATATGAAGATCATTAAACGGCCATTGGGGCTAACCTCAAGTTCAAAACCCTTTTCACTGCACTGAGTTGTCAGTTTCATCATCGCCTGCACAAACCAATCAAAAGAAATCTATGTCAAAGCTCCCTCTCTTTTTATAAGGTCAATTACCATTGCAGTCCTTCGCAGTCAAGGAGAAAAAGAAAAGGAAGTGCAGCAATCAGATATAACCTGCTGCATCTCAGCAATTGAAGCATTCGCAACTGATGCTTCATTACTCTCAACAATACGCTGTTCCAAGGACCTCATTTGCATTCTCTTCTCTTGAATTTCACGCTCTAAATTCTGAACCTGTGCTTGAGAGTACAGAAATATATGCAGAAATCTAGAATTAGTAAGAGAATCCAACTCTTGGTAGTGGCATCCAGACACTTCACTCAGCATGATTATCATATGCATGTAGAAATACAGGTGAAATCAATTATGCAGATTCATGAATATGAGATCCATTTCACATATAGAAAAGGGTTTCCTCTGAAATGCTAATGGCAAAGGATAGCACAGATATTTGAACACCACTCAATCTGAATTGCCATTAGCGAGATTAAAAGAGTCAAACGAACAAAAACTAAGGGGTGGAGGGATTATTCCAAAAGCTAAGTCCAGAACTAGCATTAACCTCCAATACGCACACATCAAAAATCAATGTCTGATGAACAAAAGACAGCATGCATGACATGAAGATGCAACGTGGAATCAAATAGAGAATCAATTCAATAATTCATTTACAAACCCACAAACTTTTTCCAAGACAACTGCACGTAAAAGACACAAGGGACACGGGAATGAAGATATTACAGCCACAAGAAAAATATCTACCAATAACACGTGTCTTTGTGCAAGCTTTTCAACATATTAACATAAATCTCAACCAATTTTACATGGAAAGGGGACAAACTTGAATTTTTGCGCCTTCAGGATCATTCAAAGACTGTTCCATTAATCGCTTCAAAGTGCTAGTGCTGAATGCAATCTCCCCAGCTAGCATCTTTACTTGCTCAACTAAGAGTTCCATTTCATCTGACAATGCCATCCCATCCTAGAATCCAAAAACTTGGTCAGATAATCATACAATGCAACTTTCTAAGCAAGCACTATTCAACATTCAGCTGGACTATATAACAATATCATTTGAATAAATGTACAGTTAAGACGGTCTAGCAAAATTTAGCTAAAGCAACATAAGCCGATACTTCAATAATTACAAAGGTATCGTTCACATGAAGATAGAAAGACATTGAGAAACATACTAATTGCAGTTTCGAAGTACAGGAGGAACCACACATAACTTCACCCACATTAGTTGATTCAGTAATGGTATTTCCAGCTTGTGATATATCATAATTCCATATGCTGGACGACAAGTTATCTCCATGATTCCCTCCATTTAACAGCAGAGGACCATCACGCAAGAGATCCAACTTCTGGTAAAAAAAAAACCAAAAGAAGTGAAACTGATACAGTCAACAATATCTGAATGCATACACAACCACATTGACAATTAAATTAACATTCTTGTTGTGCAAGGAAAGAAAAACTGACACATGGCCAGAAGCCAGTAGCATAAACAGGGGCTGCAACTCTTATCTCCTTAAAGGGATTCGAAAGGTAAATTAAATAGTTCAAGTTATGAAATATGTGTTAACAATTAGCATACACAACTAAATGCATACAGTCAACAATTTCTGAATGCATACACAGCCACATTGACAATTAAATTAACATTCTTGTTGTGCAAGGAAAGAAAAAGTGACACATGGCCAGAAGCCAGTAGCATAAACAGGGGCTGCAACTCTTATCTCCTTAAAGGGATTCGAAAGGTAAATTAAATAGTTCAAGTTATGAAATATGTGTTAACAATTAGCATGTTGTTTCTCAAACTATACAAGAAATAGTGCAGTGTTCTTCGTCAAAGACAACACAGCAAAGATACTTTAGCAGGAACTTACAAAAGCAAAGCAAAACAAAACAAAACAGAGACGGAAGTCTTACATCATCTTCAGAAACAGACTGAACCCTCTGGTGAGCGGCTGTATCATTCAAATATCCAGGAAGGGTGTTCTTAGAGGAGACAAGAATTAGCTTCGTTAGCCTCTGTATTCTGCTCATCAGAGCAACCTTTGCTTCTTCCTCTTCCTCCAAACGAGATCGCATCTTTACTTGTCCTTCTTCAAACTATATGCCATACACATCCAGTCACCGCCAGACAAAATACATATGGAAAGGGAAAAGAACATGCATGACCCCATTGATGTGGTTTTGAATTTTCTGTCTTCCATTTTGCTAATCTTTTGCATTCCATAAAAAGTAAGGGTACCAAAGATTTACCTTTTGTCTTAAGTTCACGATCTCTTCATGATTCATGCCCACGAGCACACCCTTCTTTAGATGGTCAAGTTCTTGCTTCAGACATGATATTTCTCTTTGATACTTTTTAATCAAGGATTTTTCATCAATAATCTGAATAAGATAAAACGTGAGCAACAGAAATCTTCCTATAAAAGCTTTTGCTAGTACCAGACCATCAGGAAAAGCTTCTACACCTTATTACGCGAAGCATAAATCTCTACACGTTTGGCTCGGCTTGCAAATTTCAGTGTATTATTAGTTTCCTCAGTATTACTTGATGCAGGAGTGACGGTGCATATGAGCTAGGAGAAAGAGCAACCGCAGCCAATGGTCAAAACAACAGACATAGACACCATAAAAAGGATTAAGACACATTCAAAATTTCTATCATGTGTTAGTAAATAGAAAGGGGAGGGCAAAACATAATGAAAAAGAAAAAAAATTAACAACGATTTCATAATCTAGCATGAAGTATTTAATACACGGAAACAAAGAGTAACTTTGCTGCAAAATGTCCTTACAGAAACATGGCCATGTCCACTCAATGATGATTGCAGTAGGCGTGTTAGCTTTGAATCTCGATAGGGAACATGAGATGCCTTCCCTTCACTTAATTTTCCAATAACCTAAAGATGGAATATTAATGGGTAAGCTTGAAAAGGAATAAGTAAATTACGTTCAGTTTATTATTATTTTTTTCTCCTTTTTTGAGCCTTGTGTTGTGTTCTCAAAGCAGATCCCAGCAGCCTAACTCAAAAAGAAGTGACTTTAGATAATTACAGTTCCCAGAGTTAGAAGACTTTTGTTGATGTATGATCCTTCCTTTCTCCTCACTCCAGTGGTTTCAGTTTTCGAGCTTTCAGATCCAGCCAGGTCAATTAAATTCTGAAACATCAAGGCAGAAGACAAATGAGATAAATTGCTACAAGACTGGAATGAGTATTGATATTCAGAATGAAGTCTTACAAGCTGTGAAAATATGACTCCATCATAATCATCTCCATGAGCACTACTCTCAACCATCTGCAACCATAAAGGTACATTACAACCTCAAGACAATTATGACATTGGAAAACAGATAGAAAAAAAGAAAAAAAAAACCAAAGTCCAAACACGTAGACAACTACCATAATAACAGCTGAAAGAAACCCACAATAAACGCCATAGAGCACGTCACACCAAAATAGGGCGTGAGACAAATGTTTAGATCCACCAGAGAAGGATAGGTTACAAGAATCAGTTTATTTTAGGATAGCATGTGGCTTGGAAAACCACTCATAAAGAAGGATCAGACACAACATACTTAAAGCACTATTGTAGTTCCTTTCAATTCAATGGCACTTAAAAATCAGGGAACACAACATACCTCAAGTTATAAACATGAAACATAGGTTTCTACATATCAATCATAGGATCATAGATAAAAAATAATGGCACATATCTATCAAGACACTCTTGTATACATTATTCCTGCATTTAAAGCACAATTGTTCTTTCCAATAAAGCTTTTGCAATCTAACTATCAACCCCACCCCCACCCCCCCCCCCCCCCCCCCAAAAAAAAAAAAAAAAAACCCAAACCCTTAAAGTAGACAAGTGCACGATCATGAAATGCAACATACAGCTGGAAAGAAAAAAGAGAAAAATTAAATAAATGAATACCAGAGTAAATATTGTGTGACTACGACTGCTGAATAGATTAAAATTATTGGAACCAACGTGACGGTGCTCTGCCATCACAGATAATAGCCAATCGTTAGAATAAAATTTAAAAATAACCAAATTCAGTTGAATTATACATGTAAATGAAGAAAAAGTAAACAAAGATGGAAATACCTTCTCCTGCAGCAATAAATGAAAGCGCATGCCCAGGTGATAGAACAACTTCTTCCTTTATGCCCTCAACATAAGTTCCCTAAGCAAAGCAAAAACAGAGTTAAGAGGGCACAGAAGAAATGAACGATAGGAAAATTAACAGCAAACTATAGAAACCTGAGCGTCTTCTCTAACTCGTAAATTTTGACCAGTTGGATCAAGTAAGTCATTGATCACCTGATAAGAGAAACATTAAGTTTTACATCCAAGTAATAGTATCATAACTTACATAGGCCAAATAATAGTTTCACAATAAAACACCAAATAATAAAGAGTGAAGTGTACGTTGCAAGCCATAATCAAGATACATTGTTCATGACATTATATATCAGTCAAAATGCATTGCTTGAACTATTTAAGAGAGCAATAACTGAACAAAACTGACCTCATTATAAATCTCAAGATATGAAACGCGAAGCAAGAACTCTCGCCCTGGAGTCTGAATAGAAAACAAAATGACATAAATGGCATGCCAAACCAACATAAAGACACTTATTAATTGAGAAAGAGACCTGGATTGACATGAAGCAAGAAAAGATACATGAAAAGTAGCATCATTGACAAGTGGAGGCATCAAATGGTATTGCTCTTGGGAATCGACATATTCAATGCAAAAAATGCATTCGTTACCTCTTGGATAATGCTGAAAACATCCTTTATTGCCAATGGGATGATTCCAGGGGCATTATGGTCACCCTGCAAAAAGCATTCATCATCCAAAACCAAGAATGCTTATTATCAGTTGGAATTAAACATATGCAACAGAAATAAACAATAGAATTCAGCTATTTTGTACTGCTAAGTGTGAAGGCATGCTCCATCTTGTGAAAAGGTCACTTATCCCCAGCATGTTAGGAACCACAATCCAAGATGTAATACAGCAAAAATTATCAATATGGACAATTAGCAAAAAAACGGCTTTCAGATAACCCGAAATAGAAGTCTACAATCAAAGTAACATCTGGATTCAAAAATGAAATAGCAATACAGGAGCTGATCCCTGAGTTGTGCCCAGAAAACGCGCCTTAAATGATAATATGAACAATACATGACAAAAAGTCCATTTCATTGGGCATCCATGACTTTTCCAAGTCACTCGTAATCATCAGCTAGACATCTTACCACTGTTAGTACTTGCATCTTTCACAACAATAACTTACAAAAAAAGGAAGATAAAATAGCGCAGTATTGAAAACAACTTACATGCATTGTATGCGTCTTCCCACTACTTGTTACACCATAAGCAAAAATAGTTCCTGAAACAGCAAGAAAAAATTCATTTGAACTTGCATATGGTTATTCAAATTAAACGGCATGCTGATTATTTTGAACCAAATCAATCAAAAAATTGATGTTAAATTTTCCACACTGCAGCAAATTGAAGTCAAACTTTAACCTCTCCCATAAAAAGTGCATTGATTACATACAAGTTCATTCTACATGGGTAAGCTAGTTAAAAACTTGAAAAAGGAATCTAACCGTTCACGCCTTCCATTGCAGCCTTGACTACAGGTCGAGCAGCCACTTCATAAACCTCAGGAGTACTTGTATTAGGTCCAAATACTCTATCTACCACGCGAGAAAAACTAGAAGTCAAAGGTCGCAACTCTAACATGAGCCAGTAGGAGTAAAATAGTAGTAACTGAAAATCATTACTGATGACAAATCTTTAATCGACGGCTGAGAATTTACCAAATGCATAAGCAATGGTAGGATTATACTCGTTCCGAACCATTTTATCGCCATCAGCGTACCAAGCAATCTCATCACCTCTTTGGTATTCGCGTTCACTGCAACCACAAAATTACAACGTTTCTAATTTGAAACCACATTGTCCTCGAAATCCACAGACACAACTCGAAATTCACCCACTCCAAGTTCCTAGATATACAAATTAACCAGATCAAAGCATTTTTTTACCTCAACGGTCTAAATCGAATCGTGACCGAAATGCTATCTCCTGATCTCGAAGTATCAACAGGCTCGGCCAGCAGCTCGTCGGAGGTTGGAAAATCAACCGGCGAACGGTTACTATATCCTCTTGAGTACAACGAATCGCTCTTACTCCGACCAGGTGTAGTGGATCTAGGTCCAGGAGCATAGCCGTTAGCCGAGTTATAGAAAGAAGTCGCCGACGAGGAGCAGGAGCGCGGCATTAGCCTACCGTTGATGAAATTCGAGGAGGAAGAAGACGATGAGAAAGGACTCGAATGCTTAATGTGCTGAAACGGCGAACTGCTTCTTCCTCTTGAAGAAGATGCCGCCATTGCTGCTCGCCAAACCGACAAATCTCAACTAAAGCAGTAGCTTCTGCATGTGCTTGACCTCAATGCAATGCAATGCAATGGAGGAAGAAAAGAGGAGAAGAAGAAGAATGTGTCAGAGTGTCACATGGTGTCAGCCATTAAAGTGGTGGATATTGAGTTGGTTTCACGCTTTGATATTATTATACAGCAAAAATATTTATTTGTATTTAAAAAAATGATGCGTCGTCTCTCCTGAGACTTGAGAAGGAATTGGTGACTGTTGTTGGTTTCTTCAGCTTGAAGACCGAAAAAGAACTGCAGAGTATCATATGATGAGACAGATAACAAGTGAGTTGTGAAGAAAGAGGGACCCCGATCATCTGCTTTTAAATGAGAACAGGAGCCCGTGCTGTGATGTAAAACAGCGTCGTTTTGGACTGAAACGATCCCGTTTGGTTTTGACCTTAAAATAAAATATATAAAAAAACACAATCGAAACGGCGTCGCTTTGGTTCAAACAACGCCAAGCTTTTAACCACAAGACCACACAGCAGACGGCAACACGGTAGAGTATCCCAATTCAAGAAAGAGCAAGTGAGAACGATGTTTTTTTTTTTTTTTTTTTCTCTCTTTTTTAATTAAAATTTTCATCATTAACGTACGACACATATATAATTAAAATTTTCATTAATTATATACATAAATCTGATATCATTAATGTCATTGCATAAAACACAAAACGAAAAAGAAATGAACGGGACAACAAACGTCATATAAAGTCAAATAGAATACTACAAGGAATCGTTCCAACTTACAAAGAAACAACCGTCTTGGAATCAAAACTTCCTATTAAAGTCTAAGCCAATACATGGCTAACATCTTTGTTATACCCGTAGTATTTTATGTGAAATGAAATTAATAAACAGAAAGAAGGAGAACAATTTATATATATATATGAGATTAAATTACAAGTACAGTGATGGAAAAATAAATAAATGATATGCTAAGAACCGAGGCAAGATGAAACTCTGTCCTTAAGACAAATTTGCTCCGGCTTGTACCCACGGATTATGCAATTGTCTCCCAGGATTACTCAGTATACATGTTCAAAGAGAGATACTTCAACTCTGAACAAACTTCAAACTCTGACAGCACTTCAGAAAACTCTTCAAGCCATATGCAAAACTATATTAATGTGTATTATATTTCTGTTATTGTAACTTGTGTGTCTTCTCCATGTTGTGAAGCTTGTTGATATAGAGGCTTGAGCAACCAATTGGGAAGTCTCAGCATTGATAACCATTAATGCATTTACTCACACTACTCTCACTTTGATATCAATATTGATCATGGAGCTTATACCCATCATCAACTGTCATCATTTAAATACATGACATTGGACCACTCATGTTCCAATGTGGGATAAAGAGTTTACACAACTATACTCCCAATATCTCACAAACAACGTAAAGCATTAATATCTCATTCATCCGTACTCCGAATTGAATAATTTTAAATCCTATTGTCAACTACGTAGCACGTAGTTTCCAATGATTTAATAAAGTCTCGATAACTTTAATAAAAGTCTTATCGAACTCGCTTTTTAAAGTAGTTGTTGAAATGATTAAAAAATCGATAAAATCATTTTTTTGCAATATTTTCTCCAACAATCCCCCACATTAATGGATATTAATGCAAATGCAGACCCTGAAGAGTTTTCTGACAGAAAATATTGCATCAGGAAAGGTAGCTTCTGGCTTTGAACCTGCCTTAGTGAAATACTATTGGATCTACTCGGCTATTCAGTGAACTATGTCTTGAATTGTTCAGCCTTTATTGTAAAACCAGACAATAGCACTCACACAATATTTCCCTTAGCACCGTATTTGGTTCTCATGATTGTGCTCATTTTGGCCATGAATCACCCTGGTTTCAGAAAGTGCGTTAGAAAATTCTAGCCTCTGAATTCTCACAGAAGTGGCTCCACTTCACACTTACATATGTGATCTCCTATCAAGAGTATTCTGCCATACCCCACTCGATTTTAATCAAGTTATATGAATCATTAAAAGTTTTCACTTAACCTTTACACCACTGACAAATAACACTTTTATTCACATAATGGGTAAGTGTTCATTGAACCTTTGTAACTTAGTTGTCCCTTTGAACCATGATCTTGGGATCTCCAGTCAACATGGTTGGGTTACCATTACAAAGTTTTTGTCGTAATAGGCTTAAGTCCCATTCCGAGTGTCAATTTTGACATTTGATCTTTAGGTAAACCTTTTTGTAAAATGGATCCATAAGATTCTCCTTCGATCTAACAAAATCGATGGAAATCATACCATTAGAGATCAGTTGTTTAATAGTATTGTGTCTACGACGTATATGTCGAGACTTACCATTATACATACTGTTTTGTGCTCGACTTATAGCCGACTGACTATCACTATGTATGCTTATTGGAACAATAGGCTTAGTCCAGCATAGAATATCCTCTAGGAAATTACGAAGCCATTCTGCTTCTTCTCCTTCCTTGTCTAATGCAATGAACTCAGCTTCCATCGTGGAACGAGCTATGCATGTTTGCTTTGTGGATTTCCATGACACCACAGCACCACCAATAGTAAATACATATGCACTTGTGGCTTTCGAATCTTTGGAGTCAGATATCCAATTTGCATCACAGTATCCTTCTAATACCACTGGATATCTTGTATAACATAATCTCAGGTTCATTGTAAACTTTAAGTTCCTTAATACCATATTCAGAGCTTTCTAATGATCCTCATTTGGATTACTTGTAAACCTGCTTAGTTTATTCACAGCACATGCTACGTCTAGTCTAGTACATTTGGTTATATACATCAGACAGCCTATGATTTGTGAAAATCTCAACTGAGACACAAGTTCACCTTTGTTCTTGACTAAGTGCAAACTTAAGTCAATTGGAGTTTTTATAGCACTTTCATGAAAGACATTAAATCTTTTTAGAACAGACTCAATATAGTGAGACTGTGACAAAGCAAGCCTATCAAACATTCTAGAGATTTTAATCCCCAAAATTACATCTGCAACTCCCATATCCTTTATATCAGAATTCTGTGTCAACATCTTCTTAGTATTCATGATTATATCATGAGTACTTCCCATGATCAACATGTCATCAACATACATACATACTATCACATAGGAATTAGAAGTGTTTTTGATATAAACACATTTTTCACACTCGTTAATTTTAAACCCATTTGACAACATTGTTTGATCAAATTTTTGGTGCCATTGTTTTGGCGCTTGTTTTAGCCCATACAATGATTTAACGAGTCGACACACCTTGTGTTCTTGACCTGGAACTACAAACCCCTTGGGTTGTTCCATGTATATTTCATCCTCCAATTCACCATTTAAAAAAGCAGTCTTAACATCCATTTTATGGATTTCAAAGTATAGACCGCAGCAACTGCAATAAGAACCCTTATCGAAGTGATTCTAGTTACCGGTGAATAGGTATCGAAAAAATCAAGACCTTCTTTTTTGTCGATAACCTTTGGCTACCAATCGGGCCTTATATTTATCAATAGATCCATCAGCTTTAAGTTTCTTCTTAAATATCCACTTACAACCGAGTGCTTTATGCCCTGGTGGAATTGTTGAAATAGTGTCCTAAACCCAATTGGGTTGGACCGGATCCGACCGGATCGGATCATTTCTACTATTTCTTTATGTTTATATATATATATACATTAAATGGCATTTGTTCTTTTAAAGAACCAATTATGAATTGTTATATGATAACGCCCTTATTATTAAACTGTGATAGAGAAACCATGATAGGAATTATGGTTGATGAGATCTCTAATCACTTTAATAAGTTTAATACTTAAATGTCTCTAAGCTGATGTACTATTAAACAGGGCATTGATAGTATAAACATGCTAGCATGTATTAGATGTCTTCTGTCTTTAAGGGCAGGGATATATATCGTCTATCGAAGTGTAGAGACACTTGGACTGTACTTGGACGTGCATTAGAGAATGCGTATGTTAGACTGACCCACTTACACTGTTAAGTGTCGCACTATGTTGCGGTTGTGTAATTATCCTTAGGACCGGAGTCTACATGGCATCACGGTGTGGATTGTCATACTTTGACGCTATTGAGGTTTCCCCTAGCCAAAGGGCGATCATGCGGTAATGATTGGGTGTGATACTGAAGCATGCGGAGTATACATGTTTGGTCGTCCGGAAATCACGTACACTGTCAGTAGGGGTGAATATCCGAAAGGGCATTCTTATAAGGTATGTCTTACTCTCGTGAATCTTTGATAAGTGGAAGTAAATGAGTTACTTCGAGAGAGCATGATATCCAGATTATAAGATACGGTTGTTGATGTATGACACTCGACAAACGGCTGTATGGATATTATTACAGCGATAGGATTCTATTTACACGATAACTGTTTCACATGAAAGGTAGTAGTCATTGCATTTGACTCTTCCAATGATTGGGGGTCACGGTGTGTTGTTGACGCTATCCCGTGATCGTTAGGCATGAAAGACATTTTCGTAATTTGCACTTTGTGTCTACAGCCAACATATTCGTAAGCCTATCGGGTCACATACATAAGAACATCTAGCCGGATTAAAATGCGGTTATGGCAATAACCAAATAAGGAAAATTTTATCTCATACTATAAATGTTATAATGGTAAATCAATATGGTGGTATTTATTTATTATGAATAAATTAAATACAAGATATCAATTATGTTGATTAATTAAATATTATATATATATATATATATATATATATATATATATATATATATATATGATATACATGTATTTTGCAAATTAATTAATCATAGTATTATATTAATTAAAGAATATTTCGGATGCCAATTAATTTGGATAGGGGCGCAGATTTGGTTGTGTATATGTGATGAGAGTCAAATTGGCTATCATTTTCTATGTGATTAGATCCCGTTTATACCTCGTTTTATATGTTTCCGGAGACATTTGTTTGTATTTTGATGTATTTACACATTGGTTATCATTTCGAGACCTAGGACGTAAAGTCCGGGATTCTCAGTCTTTTTCGGTGTATTTACTATACTCTCGGTCACCTTAGTGTCCTGTGTAGGATGTAATATCGCCGGATCAATCATAGACTGACCCGATTACGCAGCGGAAGATATCAGATCTAGATCTAAACAAAACAAAATGCATAAAATAATAGATCTAACCTACGAGGGGGTTAGATCGCTTACCAGTTTATGGTGAATAAACTCCAAGAACAATCTTCAATCCAAGATCCAAGCAAATTGAGATGCCACCTTCTTTCGATGTGTATCTCCAAGCAACACCAGCTGGATGGTGATCCAAGCCGCTTGACCTCCTCGATATGCTACCTTAGAAAAACCCGAAGTTTTCTAAAACTCGAACCCGAAGTACTTGGCCGAAAATTCTAAGCCAAATACTTCACCCAAAACCGAAAATTGTGATGTCAAATAAGGCTTGGGAGAACTCTCTTATATAGGAGAGTAATCATTGTCCTCCAAGGACTTAATAATTAAAAGATAATTAATCCTTATTTTAAATAAAAGATGAATATAATAATTATCCCAAACAAATTAGGATAAATAATATTATTATCTAATATTTCATGATTTATCAATTAACAAATAAAAGATAAATCACATGTTAAATAATTATCCAAGAAAACTAGTTTCCCAATAATTAACTAATACACCAAAAATGCGTCCAACATAAACCCTAATAGGTTCATACGCATTTTTCATCACATTGGGCCGAGTCCACGAAAAATATCTTTTTTCATGTATTTAATTACCTAGTCCAATTAAACAATTAATCCACATATCAATTAAATAGTCTAGTCCAACTATTTAATATAATTGAGGTGAAACGACGAGAAAACGTATATGCTATATTAGGAGCCACGTCGGGGACCATGGACCCATATTCAGTAGCTACAATAAATTAAATAATATTATCCTTCAGACCGAACAATAATATTCAATCTATTAATTCCGGGATTACACCACCATAAACCCGAAACTGAACTCTGCCGAATATAGATAACTTACACTCAACTATGAGTCGAAAAGCGTCCACTGATATAATCACTACATACGCATAAATCCTCCATAGACTGTTCGTTACGATTCGGGATATCTCCGTAGACCCTTCTCGAAACATCTTATCCTTATTTACCATTAACCCCCTAGTGACCAATTAGTTCATAACTAATATAATATGAACTGAGCTCATTGATCAGTTTCTAGGATTAACAAATAAGAGAACTGTCTGTCTACTTCCCGAGGGGAAGGAATGGATTCCATATCTGTGATAGCACAGACTGCTCACTCATCCTAGAATAGAGCCAACGAGAAGTGTTGGACCACATACTACGAAGTGATCCTTACTAACACATCAAACCCTACCCTAGTCTAAGTAGTCGTCTGTGATCACCTCAGGATTGAGATTAATCCATTTATGATCATTGACGGACGTTTTCTAGTGCTATACAATCTTTACCGGCAGTGTACCGGGTCAAATTATAGTGCTAGTGTGGTGAGTCAGAGTGTCGACTCCTCAGGGAAAACATGGTAATTCTTTTAAGTGTGGTTAAACACCAAAGAGCTGTTATTAACTCGATCTAAACCGCAATTTTATCACACAGATTACTACTATTCTACTTAACATAAAGTAAATGCGTAATTTAAAAGTTATTCTAATATTATATATATAGATATATATATGTACATGGAATGCAAAATATATATAGATATAAATATATAGATATCAATAGATAGTTTATAATAATAGATGAGATAGAATCACCAAAGTTTATATAATTGATTTATACGATCTTTTTCAAGAAACGGAATGTGCTCGATCTTTCCTTTTATATTAGGTCCAATTGAGTAAATGAAACGGTGCACTCCTGAGGTTAACAATTCCTCCTCACACGAGCATATGAAATTGTCATATGTCAAATTGTCATCAGTTTAATCTCCACAACTGCCCCATGCTAATCTCGCTTAGTCTCGAGCAGTGCGGAGTACAAATCTACCCCGGATAAAAGAGGTTATTACGTTTGTCAGACGGCCGATGTTATTCAAAAGGCTCCGGTTGTCAGGCGGATCGATTTAACTTTCCGGTGTTAGTTTTAATTAAACCGTTGATTTTAACATTATTACGATCTTGAGCACAAATTTAATAAGATTCATCTTTCTCAAGACAAATCTGCTCCCGAGTAGGAAATAGGATTCCGTTGTCACGCTTTCGCACGGCCAATTTTACCCTCCGGTTTTTCTATCTTTTATCTCATATCCTAACTTCTCTGGTCAGTTCATCGTTATGTTATATGTTGCGATTCATCTTGGTTAATTACGTCAATCCGAATATTATCAATACGTTACAAAATAGAAAAAGATTCAATTAACTCAATTGTAGTAAATTTTACTTAGACAACATTCCTTTACCAAAAAGATCGAAATAAAACGATTACATAACTTTGGCTAGTTATTAGATTTAGCTTAAAAACATTATAACAACTAAAAAGATAAAAACAAACATAACAAACATAAATGCTTTAGAAATTTTACCCGATTACAAATGCTGAATCAGAGTCGTATTCTTCCGGATATTACAACGACTTCAACAACATCGAACTTCCGATAATTTCTCGAGCATTACAACAATACTACGGTATTATTATTTTTTGGCATAAAGCCTATTTACAAACTACGAAAATAAAAGAAAAGATATAGATAATATATATATATACGATATTGTATATATATATATTGGTACAAACGTTCTCTCTGCATCTGATCTCCTATATATAGAAAATGATCCAAGGCCGGCCTGGGCCGGGTTTAGGGTGGACCCGTCCGGTGTAATGATTAGATCAATCTCCCTTAATTCAAATCATGTGCAACGTATGATTATATATATATATATATATATATATATATATATATATATATATATATAATTATAATTATTAAACTTCTAAAATTCATATCTCGAGTTCCCGATCTCCAAACAACATGATTCAAGATGCATTGGAAAGCTCGTTGAATGATCTACAACTTCCATGAAGGACTCTTCTTCAGAAAATGTCTTTTTGATGAGCCATTCGTTTGTCGAAGATATTTCTCGATTACCACTTAATCAAATCGATTAGCCACTTGACTACTTCGATTGACCACTTGACCACTTAAGCTCGTGACATTTTTTAAATCCTTCCAAAGATATGATTATACTTTAAAATGTCGATTCTCGGGGTCTTGGTTTATAAATCTGCAATAAAATACCACAAATACCCACGTAAATCTGACACGACATTCCGATTTACTAAAATCGGTACAAAACGATAATTTTTTTACTATTATTACTAACTTTTACTACTAACTATACTAAACTATAAAGATTAATATTTCATACTATTTTTATCATAATTTCATATATTTTATATAGAATTTGTTGATAAAACTTAATAATATAACATAATTTTAATCATATAAAAGTAATACATCAACTACTCCCCACTTAGCTTTTGATCGTCCTCGAGCAAAAATAAGCGGTAATAATTGATCAGATTACAATTTTTAATGTAATTTATATTGTCAATATTATAAATATATTACTTATTCTAATTTAAAATTGTAAGAAGACAAAAAGTGTATATAACTTAAATAGCTTAAACATCAAATATTATTTAGATGAAATTGTACATGTAATACTTAATAAGTATAAATAAAATATTAGAATTATTTTTAATCGCAACTATTATGAAATCCTGGAATTGTAAACTTGGTCAGGTAGTTGACAAAATGGCTTATAAAGTTTAGGCTCAAGATGTTGGTTAATCGAAAGACGAAATCAAAAAGAGAAAGAGGCAAGTCGTACGTACCTACAACTTCATATTTTTGATCAAAAAAACAATCTCGATTAATAGCATCCTATTTTTATTCCAACTATTTTTCAGATTTTCTCTATTTTTTTTTTGTTTTTTTTAAGAAACATAAGCGTGAATGTGTGTAGAAAATCAAACTTACAAGCATTGCTTCATCAAGATTGATCGGAGTATAACTCTTTCGATTGAAAATTACAAGTCTGGTTTCCTTAAACTTGTAATCATTCCTGAGATCTTATGATTCGACTTTTTTCTTTTTCATTCTATGCCTTCATTCCCAGCAATAGGACATTTCGAGATAATACCCTAGCTGGACTACTATCATCAGGCAATCGGGAGCTTTTAAACCTCATAGTGATATAGGACATTTCGAGATAACACCCTACTGCACTCAAATCATTGGTAGCTACAACCGATATGTTCTTTTTATTTTTAAGTTGTCGATCACAGATAAGGAAGATACCTGATATTTGATTAATTCTGTGTAGATATGGTGCTTCGTTCTTAATTCTTTTAACATATCCGAACTCATTACCAAAATCGACTATCTTGCAAGTGTCATGAGGTAAGATCGAATATACTAATACTTATCTAATTTTTCCAATCTCAGCATTCACCAAAACTTAGCTTTTATGTCTTCATTTCTTTTCATAAGACGCATAAAACTTACGGAATTTTTAAGGAAATGTAGACCAAAATTAGCTAAAGGTCGGTTACTTCTATTTAATCACAATGACAATTTCGAGTGAGGTCTTGATCACTCTAATCAAGGCTGAGGTAGGGATAAAAATTGGAAATTTAGGTAGGCTATTTGGCTATAGTTATATTTTTATGGTGCCAAAAATCGTCATCCCTAGTCCAATTCCAAATTCATAATTCATTTTTGAAAAGAAAATGATTCTAAAAAATTTTACTTATAAATATCAACATACTTATATAATTTCATGAAAACAATATTTAATATTAATTACTTAATTATATAAACTTAAAATCTTATTAAAATCTAAATTAGACATATAATATAATTATAATATTTTCTTAACTATTTTTTCGAAAATTTTAATGAATTTTCTAACCTAACTCTACTCCCCACTTACGAAGTGACATCGTCCCGATGTTCAATGAGTAGTGAAAAGTAGGTTTGAAAATAAAATTAAAATTATATATTATCGTTATTATTATGATTTTTTACTTAACGTATACTAATATATTATAACAACTCAAACATATATATTAAATATGATAAAAACTATTACAAACTTAAAAAACATAAACTTATTACTACTAACTTAACTTAAGTTAACTTATTAAAAAAATCAAACCATCATAAACTAACAACCAACAAACCCTCTAAATTGTTGATTTAAACAACCCGGTGTATCAACCGCAATAATCCAAATCTATTATCTCTAGACGGAAAAATTTCATCCGTCTCAAGCTCTCCAACTCCATTCATCTGAACACACAGTCTTGAAATCATCGACGAAGAAGGCATAGGCTTCCCCCTACTGCCCCTCGTTATTGCAAATTCCAACACCGTCCTCTGAATTAAAATACCCCAATCCACAAATTCACCAAATGTCAAAGCATATAGCAGAAGCATTTCATTCTCGGCAAGGCTTGCAAAATCCCAGGTGGGATATACTCTAGAATTAATAAAATGCTTCCACGCCTTTAGATGTGGAAGTAAAGCACGTGTAGACATATCGTGATTTGTGTCGAAAAGTGGAAACAGACATTGGAAAGACTCATGCACTTTATTCAAATGATTATATGGATTGTGTAGTCCCCATTTCATCTCGAAATGTTGCAGCGTAACAGGCGGAATTTCAAAAAGTTGGTTTATAATAGACGAAGAGAAGGGAACAACCACTCCTCTTACCGAGACAATTTGAGTTATTTCAATCATAGGCGTCGTCATTAAGGCAGAATAAAATTCTCGAACAATCGAGATATTTATTCTTCCTCTTGGCGCGCTTACAAACTTCTTCCAACCGAATCCTCTAATAACAGTTTTACCCCATCGATCTAGCTTATCGAAATTCAAACCTTTTTCCAACTGGATTGGAGAATTAGCAAAACGATGGTGTAAAAGTATATTATCGTTTGAAGCTCGTGATTCTGGAGCCATAGCTTCCGGTGTATTTGGCTCATATGAATTAACAGAGGGCGAGGATTGGTTTGACATTTTAAAACAGATGAAAAATTTAAAACAGATGAAAGTAAAAATATAAATTAAAGTAACAAGATAGAAAGTGAAAGGAATGGCAAAGTTTACTCCATGGCTGCCTTTCCTTTAATAGAAGTAAATAAAACATACGTGGATGCATTAGACGAACTCTAGAATGACTCATCCCTCTTTTCTTCACGGCTCGGGCCGAGAATAGGCCGGATCGGTCCGGCCTAAATATCATTTCACCGAGTACAGAGGTAAAAGTCAAATTGGTTTTTGTTTTTACTTCTCACATGTGTAACAATACATATGCTTTGAAGATTTTTTTTATAAAGCTTGAATTAAATTCATCTAACTTGATACGAACTGATAAAACGACACCTTAATTATATTTTGAAAACGACTTAGTAATGATACAAAATTATTTTTGGGTTTTTATAGTTTATAAAAATTAAAACGATTTAGAATGAAAACCATATTTCGATAAAACGATTATGAAAATAAACGAAAACGAAAACAAACCAATATCTAAATGAAAATGTCGAGAAAAATAAAACGTGCAGTAAAAATGTTAATTAAACATAGTCATGAAATTCAATCTTCTTCAAAATCTTCCTCAGGATCAACATAAAAGCTTGAACTCGGAAACGATTGAGAAGTCGGTGGTCGAATCAGAGTCGTCGTGGTCCTGGATCGAACTATCAAGACCCATAGAACTCATGCCAAGAGTAGTGATATGCGCAAACTCGCGTGAATCCTCCCCAACTGTACATCGCGGGTCTCAATACCGCTTAAAATAAACCTGTACATCACTCGATTGGCTTCCAAAAAGGATATGACATTGGATGAAAGCTCGAAGGTGGTGGAATAGGTGCTACCCAATCTGGTAGGTATATGGATCGGATCGACAAGGTGGATAGGCGGGATCATCAAAAGTAGGATTACGAAGCAATCGCTCGTTCCTCCTTAAACCTCTACGAATATCGCCACACCACCGCTATTACTTTCAAAGATACAAAGCCATGTTGGCTTGACCACGTGCAACGTCCGAAACTAAAGATTGAAACATATCATAAGTGATAGTGTTGGAGAAAGGAGTTTGTTGAGGTGACTACTAAAAGATGGAAAAGAAGAAGAAGTGAAAATCGGTGGAGCCGTTGAGTTTGACGTCTTCGATCAAAGAGCTTATTCTACCATCCGAAGCCTAGTCAAACTTGGTCCAATCAGAGGTGCATCCGACAGGGCTAACTTGTCATTAGGCAGGAATGGTACTCCCGACCTACGACATAAATCCGAAATAAAACAAGGGAAGTACAGATGACTCCCTGGTCTGGCGATGACAATGCTCTCGAAAACTCTTTTAAATATTACCTTCCCAACATCCACCTTTACATCATTGACCATCGCCCAAGCGATACAAACATCTTCTTTTCCATAAGCCGTATGCTTACTCGAAGGATAGAGATTATGGCTAATAAACCTTTTAATTGCCCTTAAACCTCTAATACATTTCCCGTAATTAAACCTATTTTCAACCCACACAGCGGTTGAATCAAAAGCGTGTTGAGCTCTCAGGGCAGTCTGCTCAAATATGGCAGGATCATCTAAATTCCAAACTACCCTGTAATCTTCGTCATCCGGAAAAACTTCAACTCCCAAAATTGCATTTATAATGGCAGGGTTAAAGGGAATATTTCTAGCTCTTAAAGATACAGTTTGCGACTTAGTAAGCTCATCTTGTGACATAGTAGACAAAACCGAATAAAATTCAGCTACTAAAGTCGTATTTATTTTCCCTTCTCTTCTGGCTGCTAATTCCAACCACTGACGTCTCGTAAAAATATCCTTAATTTCATCACCTAAATCATCAAAATCTAATCCTCTTTCAACCAAGACATCACATTTACTATAAATCCTTTGATACGCATTCTTAGCTTCTTGTGATGCTGTTTTATTGAAGCTTACGGCTTCTTCTTCAGGTGATAAAATTATCATGCCTACTACCGGAGTTGATATAGGAATGTTTGATTTCCGCTTTTTAGAGGCTTTTCTACTCGACTCAGCCATTCTACGATATTGGTAAAGCCAATCAACAATAAAAATGTCACAACACACTCAAAAATCAAAACAGTTGAAATTAATCTAAAAAATTATGAAAATTACGAAATTGATAACTAGATAAACTAAATAATACCTTATAATGAAGAAAACGTTGAAAAGTAGGCCGGAAAAGTGGTAAAGTCGCCGGAAAAAAATGGAGCTTGTTTTTGATCCTTTTGATTTTTTCAACTTTTGTGGAAGAGAGAGATGAAAGGTGGAAGAAATCAAGTGGTGTATTAGTGTGAGAGGTGAATTTTTGTGGAAGAAATTGAAAAAATTCGAATGGTGGGGTTTTGGTGTGGGCGTTTGTTGTGTAGAAAATTAGGGAAGAAGAAGAAGAAAAGAGAGTCCCGCTTTTTTATCCATTTAAACCCGGATCGGTCCGGATTAAGGGCGGATCGGTCCGTGTACAATTTTTTTACTTTTTCGATTTTTTTACTTTTTATGATTTTTATTTAAAAACTTATAAAAAACTCTAATAAAACTTAATTAAAATTGATTAAAACTTAATTAAAATCTTAAAAATAAAATTTGAAGGAAATCTTATAATTTTATAAAAATTTCTAAAAATTTAATAAAATCTTTATAACACTTAATAAAAAGTTTATAAAAATTTAATAAATTTATATTAACTCTTATAAAACATCTAAATTAAAACTAAATTTTTTTTTTTTATAAAACTCCTCAAATTTCATAAAGATCCAATTTTATAAAATTTTCAAAAGTTATGCGAAAATTTTATAAAGTTGTAATAAAACATAAGAAAAGACTCGAAACTTAAGGTGTTCCTGATTCTTCGATTTCTAAATTTTTCAGAGTTCTGATATAACGTTCAATCAACCTAACTCCTAAAAACGAAGCATTTGAATTATCTCTCGGAATTCCATCGGATTTTTAGATAACCACCTAATCGCTCCTTCCTAACAATATTCAAACACTCATCCTGGATTTGGTTGTGTTTTTCCACAAATATCAACATGTTCACTTTTTCCACAGATTCTGCATCTCATTAGAAATTTTGCCCTTCTTTTAATTGCACTTCTTGATTTTCCATTACAAACTTCTCTCAATCTAATCTCTCTCAACAATTTCTTGTTTTGTTCAAAAACTAAATCTTCTATAGTAAACGCGACATCTTTATCAATGCCTAATTTCAAAAGTAAAACAAAAACTCCTAATCTATCTAAAAAAGACATCCAGTTCTTTTACGTCTATCCGGTAAAAGACGAAAAGAGTTTAAACATAAATAAACACTGAAAAGTAGAGTAAAGATAGATAACACCTGGTATTCGGCTGATTTCAGTTTTTCGGTTTTTCTGCTTTTTCAATTTGTCGGGGGATCAATCAGTAGCATTACTTCTTCTTTCAAAGGTGATTCCTTCTCCTCCACAAATAACTTCACTCAGTGGCCATTGGCTATAAAAGTCGATTTCCATCGCTAGTTCAACAGCTCCAGATTTGTAAACCCGTGTTATTTTAAATGGACCTGTCCATCTTGATTTAAGCTTACCTGGAAACAACTTTAAACGTGAATTGTACAAGAGCACTCGATCACCTACATGGAACTCACGTTTAAAGATTCTCTTATCATGGAAAGATTTCGTGCGTTCCTTGTAAATTCGAGCATTTTCATAAGAATCGAGACGAAATTCTTCTAGTTCTGTTAATTGAAGCAATCTATGATCATCGACAGCCTTAGGATCGAAATTCAGAAATCTAATAGCCCAGAAGGCTCGGTGTTCTAATTCAACTGGGAGATGACAAGACTTACCAAAGACTAGCTTATAGGGAGAACAACCAATTGGTGTTTTAAAAGCTGTTCTATACGCCCATAATGCATCATCTAGTTTAACTGCCCAGTTTTTACGATTTGAATCCACTGTTTTCTCCACGATTCTTTTGATTTCTCTATTTGACACCTCTACCTGTCCACTGGTTTGCGGATGATAGAGCGTTCCTAACTTATGCGTTACACCATATTTTTCAACTATCTTAGTAAATGGTCTATTACAAAAGTGTGACCCTCTATCACTAATGATAGCCCTCGAATGCCATATCTGGTAAATATATTCTTTTAAGGAATCGTATGACAACTTTGGTATCATTAGTGGGAAGAGCTTCACTTTTCTACCCATTTCGAGACATAATCTACCATTACAAGAATAAATCTTTTTCCAAAAGATGTAGGAAAGGTCCCATGAAATCTATACCCCAAACATCAAATAACTCACATTCTAAAATAGGTTGCATAGGCATTTCATGTTTTTTAGATATATTTCCCCATTTTTGACATGATTCACAAGTTTTAACATACTTATAAGCATCTCTATATAGTGTAGGCCAATAAAAACCACATTGTAAAACTTTAAAAGCAGTTTTCCAACCTCCATGATGACCTCCTGCCTCACGATCATGACAAAATGATAAAACACTTAAAATTTCATTATCAGACACACATTTTCTGATTATCCCATCCGAACATTTACGGAAAAGGTCTGGTTCCTCCCAGTAATAAAATTTAAGTCATAAAAGAACTTTTTTTTCTGCTGCCAAGTCCAATGAGACGGAATATAATCACAGGTTAAGTAATTAATGATATCTCCAAACCAAGGTGACATTTCTTTAGAAGGAATTCTATTCTTTAATAACTGCATGGTTGAAGGAGTATCTATTCTAAATAGTTGTTCATCAGGAAATGAATCTTTAATTTCATTTCCTATTTCTTCATCATTTTCCATTCTACTTAGATGATCTGCTACTACATTCTCACTTCCTTTTTTATCTTTAATTTCAATATCGAATTCTTGAAGTAAGAAAATCCATCTAAGAAGACGAGGTTTAGCATCTTTCTTACTCAAGAAATACTTCAATCTTTGAATGGTCTCAGATAAATTATTACCTTAGAACCAACAATATATGATCCGAACTTATCTAAGGCAAAAATCACACCAACAGCTTCTTTTCTCAGTAGTTGCATAATTTAGTTGAGCAAAGGTGTTTAATGTGTGAGATGCATAGTAAATAGCTTTGAGAATTTTGTTATATCTTTGACCTAAAACAGCTCCTACTACAATTAAATCACTTGCATCACACATAATCTCAAATGGCAAACTCCAGCTTTGGTGCTATTAAAACTGCGTGCAGATAGTTAACCTCACTTTTAGGTCCTGAAAGGCTTCCATACATTTACCACAAAGTTAAAAGGTACTTCTTTTCAAGCAAATGACTTAGAGGCTTTGCTATTTTCGAGAAATCTGCAATGAATCTTCTATAAAATCCTGCATGTCCAAGAAATCCTCTTAGGGTTCTTAAATTAGCTGGTGGAGGTAACTTTTCGATTACCTCGACTTTAGCTTTATCAACTTCAATACCTTCTTCGTAAATTCTATGACCTAAAACAATTCATTCGATACCATTAGATGACATTTTTCCCGGGCTTTAATCTTTCGGATTGGTATCTTTACAAACGTTGTAACACTCGTTCTAAGTGTAATAAACATTCCTCAAATGAATCTCCGTAAACACTAAAGTCATCCATAAAAATTTCTAAGAATTTCTCAACCATATCAAAGAAATATAGCCATCATACACCTTTGAAACATGGTCAGAATTACATAAACCAAACGGCATTCTTTTATAAGCAAAAGTTCCATAAGGACAAGTGAAAGTAGTTTTTCTCTATCTCCTACTGTGACATCCTAAACCTAACCTTGAAACGGGCGCCAGAAAGTCGACGGACATTACCTAGGATATACAGATCCTAACCGGCAAGCAGTACCGGGTCAAATTGTAGCTCTAGTCCGGTGAGTCAGTCGTATTCCTCGGGAAAACATGGTAATTCTTTTAAGTGGGGTTAAACACCAAGAAGCTATTATTAACTCGATCTAAGTCGCAGCTTTTACTTTTTCCTGGGTTAGATTATGTTAGTAGTTAGATTGTTAGAGTTAGATGTTAATAAAACAAGAAATAAATACAAATAGATATATAGATATATTTTTGGATCTAGCCAAGAATACTTTACTCGAATCAATATCTTTTAGTAGAAATAAATGAGATGATCTTCCTTTATTCAAGGTGTAAATTATATATGAATCGGTGTACTCTAAGCTAGACAACTCCTCCTCACACGAGCGTATGAAATTGTCATATGTCAAATGTCATCACCCAAGGTCCACAACCGCCCCATGCTAATCTTAGTTAGTCTCGAGCAGTACCGAGTACAAATCTACCCCGGATAAAAGAGGTTATTCCGTTCGTCCGACGGCGATGTTATTCAAGAGGCTCCGGTTGTCAAGCGGATCGATTTAACACAAACGGTGTAGTTTCAATTAAACTGTGATTTTAACATTATTAAGATCTCGAGTACAAATTTCAATAAGATTCATCTTTCCAGACAAATCGCTTCGGGTAGGAAATCGGGTTCCGTTGTCACGCTTTCACTCGCCAATTTTACCCTCCGGTTTTTCTATTTTTTTATCTCATATCCTAACTTCTCAGGTCGGGTCATCGTCAGGTTATATGTTGCGATTCATCTTGATTAATTACGCTCAATCCGAATATATTATCAATACGTTGCAAAATAGAAAAAGATTCATTATAATTAGTTTTAATCATGATTACCGTGAGTCGATCATTCATTTTACCAAAAGATTAACTAATTCGATTCATATCTTGGCTAGACATATTTTTAGTTTAACATAGTGATAGATATAATATATATATATATATATATATATATATATATATATATATATATATATATAAAAATAAACAACAAAAGTAATAACTTGATAAAATTACCCGTTAAGTGCAAATCAAAGCCGTATTCTCTGAAAATAACAACTTCTTCAATAACAACTTTCTCGGTAATTCTCTCGAAAGCATTACAACAAGATTACTTTTATTTATAAATATAAAAACATATATATATACATACATAGACATATGTATATATACAGGCCCAAAGATGAAATAAAACGAGAAAGAGATGAAGAACGGAGATGAAGAAGAGGGGATGGAAGAAATGGGAGGAGGTGGAGAGAGAGATCTTGGCCAAGAGTGGCCAAGATGGGGCAAGGATTTTTATGGATATGGGGAGGTATTTATAGGGGAGTTGAGAAGTTTGTTGTGAGGAGGTTGTATTTGGGGAGGAATTATCTCCATTTAGCATGTGGGATAATCTTGGAAAATATTTGCCATCATGTGGAGGTGGTGAGTCATGTAAAGCATGTGAAGTTTGTTACAAGAAATCATTACATGCCACATGCAAGTAACATGCAAGGAACCTCCCTAAAATCTCCCGGTTCGTCCCGAGTTCCAAATTGTTCGGTATAAAAATCATAACTTGAGTTGTAGACCTCCGATTGACGTGATTCAAAATGCGTTGGAAAGATCATTTTAGTATCTACAACTTTCATCAAGAACTCTTCCCAGAAAACGCCTCTAAGTTGGGTCAAATTTCCATCGAGAACAGTTACGGTAGAAGCACGTAGAACAATTTGATCCGCTTTTGAACTTGTAAGCTTGTGGCATCTTCTTCTATCCTCAAAATACCTCTTTTAGGCTTCAAAACATGTCGTTACGTGGAATCTTGGTCAATATATAATCCTCGCAATGAACCACCAAAATACCAAACGTAACCGACACGACACTCCGGTTACTAAACCGGTACAAAACTAATAAAAACTTATAAAAATACGATAATTTATATAATAACTACTACTTATACATTTGAATAAAACTTAGTAATTTTGACTTGATTTGATACAATAATGCTCAAAATGGTATCAATATTGGGGTAAATGTCGTAATAATGATCATAAATTTATCTCTCATCACAACCCCTACTTAGCTTTTGGTCGTCCTCGAGCAAAACAAGCGATAAAACAAAATGAATAAGAGATAAATTCATGAAGATATAAGGTATAAGGAACAACTAGATAATACAACCATTAGAATTACAACCAGTGCTTTAACCTCAATATAAGTGTATATAACAGAGTGTGTGTGACAAGCCTTTTCAATTTCCACTATCCTCTCTTGAATAAATCAAGCAAAACACACAAATATCCATTCAGACATACCCTAATGACTTTCCTAGGTATAAGCAAGAATGATTCCACACAAAGTTCTTCCGAGTACTTATTAGGATAATCCCTAAAGCATATCATTCACTTTATATTGGGGATAGTCGAAAGATAGCTAAGTTTTCAACCATGCTCAAAATTTTTTATTTTCTTTTGATGAACTTAATTTCACATGTGTAGCATATGCCTTCATTCCCAAAGAATAGGGCGCTTTGTGATAACACCCTAGTCGGACTACTATCATCAGCAATGGGCTTTTAAACCTCATAGTGATATAGGGCGCTTCGTGATAACGCCCACTCGCACTCAAATCATTGGTAGCTACAACCGACATATATATAGTTCATCTCTTTCTTTTTTTCATTTTTTTCATAAACTTAACTTATATCCTTTCTATCACATTCAAACCTTGAGATATTCACAATTACACGCTCAAAAGTTAGTACTAAGTTACCAAGTTATTATCTAGAATAACCACTAGGATACCGAATGGATACAGATTTAAAATTTTCGCTTTCAATATCAAAGGCTTACGTGAAGGAATTCATGTTACACAAATATATTTGGAATTACAATGCACTTACGGTTCACGTTGGTTATACACATCCAAATTGATCATTACATCTTCAAATCCATGAAATATATACCTTATACAGATTTATTTTAATCAACTAAATAATGCTCAAAAATAAAAACTAAGGGATTTATTGATACAAAATAAACATTAATTCCATTGCTTAGACCAACGACTCCACTCCCACTTACGAACTTACATTGTCCTCAATGTAAAGTGAGTGTAAATAAGTTGTTGGGAAAGCAATGGTGCACTAAAACAAGTCAAAACAAATACTCGGATGATAAAAAGTGTGTGGGTGGGTGGGTCAAAGTTATGACCGTTGTGTGTGCAAATAAAATAAAAGTATGTGGAGTGTGACAAAGGTAATGCAAAAGGGTAGATAAACACACCACATAAACTTTTATTGATTTAAAACACACAATATTCCACAAGAGTTGAACTAATACATGTCACACATTATTTTTTGAAATTTAAATGCACTAGATCATGATATAAAATGTATGGCAAAGTATTAACTCACGAGTCTTTTATACCCGCATCCTCAAGGGTTATTTCAAATCGCTTCTAACAACCTAAGTCCAAGAAATGATGCATTTGAATTTTCTCTTTTTTTCCATCAGATTTTCGGATAACCACCTAATCGCTCCCGCTTAATGTCATTCAAACATTCATCCTAAGACTTGGTGAAACAAAATGAAAATCAATCCTAAGTATTAGCAAAGTATCATCCAAAGTATGAGTAATTATTATATTTAACATTTTTACGGGTCGCCTCCGGTAGCGCTTTTTTGGTTAACGCTGTTTGCTCGACCAAAATGATAATATATAATATACTAAACAAAACGGGATACTTCTAACAATTACTCACAAAAGCACGTAACAATTAAGCACATAATCCACTAAAAATAAATGCTTAAGGAGTAAAAAGGAAGGATAGTACCCATGTTTTTACTATATTTATAGTCTATAGCTAGACTTTTCCTTGCTTCGGTTTTTAATGCACTGGTGGTGGGTCATCCTCACGCACCACATTCTTCTTTAATACCGGTCTCCAACATAGAGCAGACAATTTTCACCAATCCAAATGATTCTTGACTTTTTCCTTTGATTTTCGAGCTTTAGGTTTGCGAGCTTTCACATTATTGCTGAAGTCATCTTCTTCAATTACTTGCGTGTTAGTACAATCCACAGCAAAAAAAAAAAACACAAAGTGTACACACAAGAAAGATTCTAGTGTAATGCATGGATATTTCAATGAATTGTAAGTGTTGAAGACAACGCTCTCATGATTAACTCCCAAACTTCTCCCTTACTAAAATCGTCAAGAAAACATACATACTTTTTATCCAACTTCATCTTTGTAATAGGGATAGAATGTATACCTCCCTTACCCTTGTCATTAGATGAATATGGTAAAGCTTCCTCGAATGACTGTGTTTCATCATTCTGTACCTTTTTCTTCAAAATATGCATTGGATATGGTGTTGCCTTATCTCGCTTGAACCGAGATGAATTTGGGTTGAGCCGATAAGGTTCGATTTGAATTGGCCCTTTCAAACTTGGTTCCTTCCAACCGCTCCAATTTTGATTATTTCTATTTTTATTTTATTTATTAATATTCCTTGGGCATGATCAAGCCCTCGCTCGGTGTGTTTCATCACTAGTTTGACTCATTCGTATTTCGATTTGAAAATGATACTTGGTCGATTTCCTGATCGATATGACCGCGTTACTTTCTCTACTAAATCGCCTTTCGTAAGTGTTTAAATCAGGCCTATAAGGAGTGAGTGGGGCCTTACCACTTCGGTCATCAACTATCGAAAAATAGAAAATAACTTGAAATAGATAAAACTCCGAATCAGATTGTGTTTCATTCTCGATTTCGCCGTTTTCATAACTCGATTTGACAATTCTTGTGGAATAGAAAATATCGAATAGAAAATAACACGAAATATAAAACCACATTTTTTTCTCTCGTAATTACAGTAGTAGTTTTTTTTTTTTTTTTTTTTATATTTTAAGTGGAATCTTACCAATAGGTGAAATATATATATAAGGATGTATATATATATATATATATATATATATATATATATATATAAATTGGTATCTTTCCAATACGTGAGTACCAAATAGAAAAAAAAATTAAAAAAAAATGAAATTGAGAAAAGTGTTGACTTATCCTCAATTTGTTATGACACATTTACTTTCTACTATCGACAATAGAAAATAACTCAAATTGATAGAAGAAGAAAATTGGTAACTAAAAGAAGGTAGATACCAACGGAAAAATAAAAAAGAAATGTGATAAGAAGAGTGTTGACTTATCCTCGAGAATTTTGAGCTAATACAAGTAATAACCCTAGACACAAAGAAAGAAATTAGCGACGCTTTCCCGGCAACGGCGACAAAATACTTGACAGACCTAAACCTAACCTTGGAAACGGGCGCGGAAAAGTCGACGGACATTACCTAGGCTATACAGATCCTAACCGGCAAGTGTACCGGGTCAAATTGTAGCTCTAGTCCGGTGAGTCAAGTCGTATTCCTCGGGAAAACATGGTAATTCTTTTAAGTGGGGTTAAACACCAAGAAGCTATTATTAACTCGATCTAAGTCGCAGCTTTTACTTTTCCTGGTTAGATTATGTTAGTAGTTAGATTGTTAGAGTTAGATGTTAGTAAAACAAGAAATAAATACAAATAGATATATAGATATATTTTTGGATCTAGCCAAGAATACTTTCTTGAATCAATATCTTTTAGTAGAAATAAATGAGATGATCTTCCTTTATTCAAGGTGTAAATTATATATGAATCGGTGTACTCTGCTTAGACAACTCCTCCTCACACGAGCGTATGAAATTGTCATATGTCAAATGTCATCACCCAAGGTCCACAACTCGCCCCATGCTAATCTTAGTTAGTCCGAGCAGTGCAGAGTACAAATCTACCCCGGATAAAAGAGGTTATTCCGTTCGTCAGACGGCCGATGTTATTCAAGAGGCTCCGGTTGTCAAGCGGATCGATTTAACACAAACGGTGTAGTTTCAATTAAACTGTGATTTTAACATTATTAAGATCTCGAGTACAAATTTCAATAAGATTCATCTTTCCAGGACAAATCGGCCCCCGGGTAGGAAATCGGGTTCCGTTGTCACGCTTTCACTCGCCAATTTTACCTCTCCGTTTTTCTATTTTTTATCTCATATCCTAACTTCTCTCGGTCGCTTCATCGTCAAAGTTATATGTTGCGATTCATCTTGATTAATTACGCTAATCCGAATATATTATCAATACGTTGCAAAATAGAAAAAGATTCATTATAATTAGTTTTAATCATGATTACTGTAGTCGATCATTCATTTTACCAAAAGATTAACTAATTCGATTCATATCTTGGCTAGACATATTTTTAGTTTAACATAGTGATAGATATAATATATATATATATATATATATATATATATATATATATATATATAAAAAATAAACAACAAAAGTAATAACTTGATAAAATTACCCGTTAAGTGCAAATCAAAGCCGTATTCTCTGAAAATAACAACTTCTTCAATAACAACTTTCTCGTAATTCTCTCGAGCATTACAACAAGATTTACTTTTATTTATAAATATAAAAACATATATATACATACATAGACATATGTATATATACGGCCCAAAGATGAAATAAAACGAGTTAGAGATGAAGAACGGAGATGAAGAAAGAGGGAATGGAAGAAATGGGAGGAGGTGGAGAAGAGAGATCTTGGCCAAGAGTGGCCAAGATGGGGCAAGGATTTTTATGGATATGGGAGGTATTTATAGGGGAGTTGAGAAGTTTGTTGTGAGGAGGTTGTATTTGGGAGGAATTATCTCCATTTAGCATGTGGGATAATCTTGGAAAATATTTGCCATCATGTGGAGGTGGTGAGTCATGTAGTAAAGCATGTGAAGTTTGTTACAAGAAATCATTACATGCCACATGCAAGTAACATGCAAGGAACCTCCTAAAATCTCCCGGTTCGTCCCGAAGTTCCAATTGCTCGGTATAAAAATCATAACTTGAGTTGTAGACTCCGATTGACGTGATTCAAAATGCGTTGGAAAGATCATTTTAGTATCTACAACTTTCATCAAGAACTCTTCCCAGAAAAACGCCTCTAAGTTGGGTCAAATTTCCATCGAGAACAGGTTACGGTAGAAGCACGTAGAACAATTTGATCCGCTTTGAACTTGTAAGCTTGTGGCATCTTCTTCTATCCTCAAAAATACTCTTTTAGGCCTCAAAACATGTCGTTAAGTGGAATCTTGGTCAATATATAATCCTGCAATGAACCACCAAAATACCAAACGTAAATCCGACACGGACACTCCGGTTACTAAACCGGTACAAAAACTAATAAAAAACTTATAAAAATACGATAATTTATATAATAACTACTACTTATACATTTGAATAAAACTTAGTAATTTTGACTTGATTTGATACAATAATGCTCAAAATGGTATCAATATTGGGGTAAAATGTCGTAATAATGATCATAAATTTATCTCTCATCGTTGTTATTTTCAGAGAATACGGCTTTGATTTGCACTTAACGGGTAATTTTATCAAGTTATTACTTTTGTTGTTTATTTATATATATATATTATATCTATCACTATGTTAAACTAAAAATATATCTAGCCAAGATATGAATCAATTAGTTAATCTTTTGGTAAAATGAATGATCGACTCGTAATCATGATCAAAACCAATTATAATGAATCTTTTTCTATTTTGCAACGTATTGATAATATATTCGGATTGACGTAATCAATCATGATGAATACCACATATAACCTGGCGATGTACTGACCAGAGAAGTCAGGATATGAGTAAAAATAGAAAAACCGGAGGGTAAAATGGCCGTCTGATTAACGGAATCCTATTTCCTACTCGGGCGATTTGTCCTAGAAAAACAAATCTTATTAACTTTTTACTCGAGATCTTAATAATGTTAAAATCACGCTTTAATTGAAACTACACCGCTTTGTGTTAAATCGATCCGCTTGACAACCGGAGCCTCTTGAATAACATCGGCCGTCTGACGAACGGAATAACCTCTTTTATCCGGGGTAGATTTGTACTCGGTACATGTTCAGACTAACTAAGATTAGCATGGGGCAGTTGTGGACCTTGGATCGATGACATTTGACATATGACAATTTCATACGCTTCGTGTGAGGAGGAGTTGTCTAGCTTAGAGTACACCGATTCATATATAATTTACACCTTGAATAAAGGAAGATCTGCTCATTTATTTCTACTAAAAGATATTGATTCAAGAAAGTATTCTTGGCTAGATCCAAAAATATATCTATATATCTATTTGTATTTATTTACTGCTTTACTAACATCTAACTCTAACAATCTAACTACTAACATAATCTAACCCAGAAAAGTAAAAACTGCGACTTAGATCGAGTTAATAATAGCTTCTTGGTGTTTAACCCCACTTAAAAGAATTACCATGTTTTCCTGAGGAATACGACCGACTCACCGCACTAGAGCTACAATTTGACCCGGTACACCGCCGGTTAGGATCTCAGATAGCCTGGTAATGTCCGTCGCCTTTCCGCGCCGCTCACTGTGGAGTTTTTCTATAAATAGGGATGCAGAGACTCACTTTCAGAGTGTACCAATATATATATACAATATTCTATATATATTCTCTATCCCTATTTTCTTTAGTTTGTAAATAGGCCTTATGCCAAAATAAATAAAGTAGTAGTAGTATCGTAGTAATGCTCGGAAATTATCGGAAGTTCGTTGTTCTTTGAAGTCGTTGTAATGTCCGGAAAAGAGACGATTTCTAAGTCACAGATTGTAATCGGGTAATTTCTATAATAATTATGTTTATGTTTGTTATTTTCTTCTTTTTAGTTTTTATAATGTTATTAGGCTAAATCTAATAACTAGCCAAAGTTATGTAATCGTATTATTTCGATCTTTTCGTTAAAAGAATGATGTTAAAATAAAAATGATTAAAATTGAGTTAAAATGAATCTTTTTCTATTTCGCTCGTAAATGATAACATATTCGAATGACGTAATCAATCATGATGAATACCACATATAACTCGACGATGAACCCGACCGCAGAAGTCGAGGATATGAGTAAAAATAGAAAAACCGGAGGGTAAAAATGGCCGTCTGATTAACGGAATCCTATTTCCTACCCGGGGCCAGATTTGTCCTAGTAAAACAAATCTTATTAAAATTTGTACTCGAGATCTTAATAATGTTAAAATCACAGTTTAATTGAAACTACACCATTTGTATTAAATCGATCCGCTTGACAACCGGAGCCTCTTGAATAACATCGCCATCCGACAAAGAAATCACCTCTTTTATCCGGGGTAGATTTGTACTTTGCACTGCTTTGACTAACTAAGTTTAGCATGGGGCGCTTGTGGACATTGGATGATGACAATTTGACATATGACAATTTCATACGCTTCGTGTGAGGAGGAATTGTTGACATTAGGAGTACACCGCTTTCATTTACTCAATTGGACCTAATAAAAGGAAGATCGAACACATTCTATTAATTGAAAAGATCGAATAAATTGATTACATATACTTTGGCTAGTCTAGTCTATAAACTATATATTGGTATCTATATATTTATATATATATATATATTTTACTATTTATGTACATCTATATATATTTATATATCTATATATATTATATTAGAATAACTTTTAAATTACGCATTTATTTTATGTTGGTTAGAGTAGTAGTAATCATGTGTTATAAAATTGAGGTTTAGATCGAGTTAATAGCAGCTCTTTGGTGTTTAACCACACTTAAAAGAATTACCACTTTTTCCTCGAGGATTCGACACCGACTCACCACTTTATCACTACAATTTGACCCGGTACACCGCCGGGTTAGGATCCGCCTAACCTAGAAAAGGTATGTTCCTTTCTTGACGCCGTTTCTAAGGCTTGGTTTTGGTGACGCCACTTTCGGCTCGCAATGAATATCTCAGTAAATATCCTGAATAACCATCTAAGAAACAGTAATACTTATGTCCACTTAAACGCTCCAACATCCGAACTATGAATGGAAGTGGATGATGATCTTTCTTAGTATGATCATTTAGTTTCCTAAAATCAATGCACATTCGATAACCTCGTAATCTCTCTTGTCGGAATCCATTCATTCTTTTCATTCTCTTTCACCGTGAAACCTCCTTCTTTGGTACCACTTGAGTTGGACTTACCCATTCACTATCTCGATATGAGAAAAATTATCCCCATTTCTAATAGCTTAATGACCTCTTTCTTAACAATTAACTGCAAATTTGGGTTGAGGCGGCGTTGCGGTTGAATACAAGGTTTAGCATCTTCTTTCGAAATTATCTTATGAACGCAAATCTCGTGGCTAATACCTCGAATATCGGCAATCGTCCATCCAAAAGCTTTCTTATGCTTTTTCAACATTCTAAGTAATTGATCTTCTTGTTGCTCGCTTAAAGATGATGAAATAATAACCGTAATAGATTATTAGTTTCAAGAAAAGCATACTTCGATTTAAAGGTAACGGTTTCAATTCCAGATTCTTAGGTGGATCTTCCAGTGATGGTTTAAGAACTGGTCCTTCTAGTTCTAATTCCAAATACTTATGCCATGATGGTTTAAAAGTAAAACTTCCTTTATCTAGAGAAAAGATTATCTCTTTCATTTCGGTGTCTTTCTCATCTTCCTTATAGATAGACAGAGTTAAGCATTCTTCTAATCTGTCTTCAAAAGTTGGTAATCGAATATCATAGATGTAATGAATATCTTCTATAAAAGAACATGATTCTCGTGATCTGTATGGATGGTTCATAGCTTTGAAAATATTGAAAGCAACTTCATCTTCATTGACTCTCGTAATTAACTCTCCTTTCTCGGACATCTATTAAAGTTCTTCCCGTAGCTAGAAATGGTCGACCTAAGATAAGTGGCGTTGAATATCCTTCTTCCATTTCCATAACTACAAAGTCTCTTGGAAAATAGAACTTGTCTACTTTAACCAATACGTCCTCAATAATTCCTTTAGGGTATTTAATCGATCTATCCGCCATTTGCGAGTCATTTCGATCTTAAGTAAGCTTTCCTATGCCTAGCTTTCTATAATCCTCATAAGACATGAGATTTATACTAGCTCCAAGATCACATAAGACCTTCTTAAACAAAATCCTCCAATTTCACATGGGATGGTAAAACTTCCAGGATCTTTCAGGTTTAGGTGGTAACTTATCTTTGCAAAACTATGAACATTCTTCATTTAGGCATATATTCTCATATTCCTCTAATTTTTTCTTGTTTGACAGAATATCTTTCAGAAACTTTCCATAAGCAGGTATACTAATTAGAGCTTCGATAACAGGGATATTAACATGAATATGACGAAAAGTATCAAGGAAACGAGCATACTTCAGATCGGTTTAAATCTTTTTAATTTGATCTTTAGGTGGGTAAGGTAAAGATTCTAAATCTATAACCTTTGATCCCAAAGTCATTTTCTCTTTTCCTTTCTCCTTAAACTTTTGAGTATTACTTGATCGCCAAGTATCATGATCTTGAGTTTTTTCTTTTAAAACATTCCCTGAATCAATCTCTACTTCAGATTCCTTCAGTTCTTCTTGTTTTTCATCCTTGTTTTCATTATCTTCCATTCTAACATGTTCCTTGAATAAAGTCCTTAAATCTTTATCAATGGGATCTTTCAAAATCCTAGGGATTTTTACCCATTTTTCACCTTCATTCTCAGGTTCCAAACTTCTATTCATTTTCAAGAAATTCTCTATAATTTCTTCTTCCTCATCAGTGAATTCAAGTTCATCTTTATTTTCATCATTTTTTTCATCTAAATCATTTTCTACTTCATTATTTCAAGTTTTCTACTCCATTACTACCACGAGTTTTCTACTTCTCGTAATTACAACATTTACCTCTCTTGGGTTTCTTTCAGTATTGCTTGGTAATCCTCCAGGAGGTCTACTGTTATTACGTTCACCTTCCCTACTCAAATGATCTTCCATATTCCTTAATGAGGCTTCTATCGTTCTCATTCTGGTATCATGTCCACTCATAGATGTTTTCATTGAACTCAAATCCTGTAGACCGTACTCTATAGAAGTCATCATTGTTTCCATATTCTTAGCTTGAGTAGATACTACACCCATCATATTTTCCATTAGTTTTTCCCATTTTTCAACTCCTTCTGCAGTTGAGTTGAACTTTGAGTTACCGTATACTTTGAGTGGTATGTTGAGGATAGGATCTAGGTAATGATTGTAAATTCGATTAGATGTATTTTCTTGATAAACTTGATTATTATTCATTTTCCTATATCGAATCGGATATGGCGGTTGTCCTTGCTTACTAGGGTTTTCGGACCATCGAAAAGTAGGGTGATCTCTTCTAATAGCATTAAACGAGTTTGAATATGCATTGTTCAAATTCTATATTTGTTGAAGAAAACTCACCTCCTCTCTTGAATATCCTGTTGGTTCTTCAATCCCTAATGACATATTATCCTGATTTGAGTATTCGGTTGGTGTACTATTTTACGAACTTTGGTTTTGTTCGATTGTAGACCATCAAATTTCCTACTCAAATTTTCTAAATGTGCTAGAACTTCAGATTAGATGTACATTCTCCTAAAAAGCTACTTTTACCGGTGCTAGAACCGGTTTCCCACATTCGGTTATTTTTGGAAATCTTTTATAGCATCGTAAACTATTTGAGCTTCACTCATCATTAAAGAACCACCACATGCATGATCTACATCCGCGACGTGAATCTTTTCTTAATTTACGACGGAAAAAAGTGAATTTGCATATCTAAGGAATAACCATGATCGGGACAGGCTCTTAACAATTTTTTAAATCTCTCCTGTGCATTACCGAGCGTTTCTTGGATCCTGTCTAAAGTTAGCAACCTCGACTTTTAATTCCAAATTTCGTCCTGGAGTGAAATATTGTTTCAGAAATTCAGTTTGAATATCCTCCCAACTAGTAAGTGAATGATGTGGAAGAGACATAAACCAATCTCGGGCTCGTCCTTTTAAAGAAAAAGGAAACATAGTCATCCTCGTTAATTCCTTATGAGCACCTTGACTTTTGGTCAGATTGCACGATTCTTCAAAAGATAGAGATGATGATGTGGATCTTCATCATCCTCTCCTAGAATTGGGCTCTTGCGTCAATTAAACCAAAAGATGAGATTTAATTTCAAATTATTTGCTCCTTCATTGGGTAAAAGTATGGGATTATTAGTCCGGTTTCTTCTGGTTTGATCACGAGATAGGTCTCGGGTTTGGTGGGTTATTACGATTATTCTGTTCCGATCTTGATTATTTCTATTATTATGATTTTGATTATTATTAGGGTTAACGAGGTTTTGTCCATGCCTGGAGCATGATCTAGCCTCTGCTTCATTTGTTTCATCATTAGTTTCACCATTTCTGGATTTTTATTAGAAGATGATTCCGTTGGAGATTTTCCAAGAGTCCTAAACTGGTTTGACCACGTTTACTCTCTATTCATGAATCGCCTTTCGTAGCGTTTATGTCGCTTATAAGGAGTAAGTGAGGCTTTACCGCTTACGGTCATCAACTAACGAAAATAGAAAAATGCTCGAGTTTTATAGAAGAAGAAAATTGGTACTAAAAGAAAGTAGATACCAACGAAAAATAAAATAGAAATGAGATAAGAAAAAGTGTTGATTTATTCTCGAAATTTTGAGCTAATACAAGTAGTAACCATAGACACAAAGAAAGAAATTAGCGACGTGGCTCCCGAAACGGCGCCGTAAAAGGCGACGGACGCTTTCTAGTGCTATACAATCCTTACCGCGATGTACCGGGTCAAATCATAGTGCTAGTGTGGTGAGTCAGAGTGTCGAATCCTCAGGGAAAACGTGGTAATTCTTTTAAGTGGGGTTAAACACCAAAGAACTGTTATTAACTCGATCTAAACCGCAATTTTATCACACAGATTACTACTATTCTACTTAACATAAAGTAAATGCGTAATTTAAAAGTTATTCTAATATAATATATATAGATATATAAATATATATAGATGTACATGGAATGCAAAATATATATAGATATAAATATATAGATACCAATATATAGTTTATAATAATAGACAGATAGAGCTAGCCAAAGTTTATATAATTGATTTATACGATCTTTTTCATGAAACGGAATGTGCTCGATCTTTCCTTTTATATTAGGTCCAATTGAGTAAATGAAACGGTGCACTCACGAGGTTAACAATTCCTCCTCACACGAGCGTATATAAATTGTCATATGTCAAATTGTCATCGCTTTAATCTCCACAACCGCCCCATGCTAATCTCGAGTTAGTCCGAGCAGTACCGATTACAAATCTACCCCGGATAAAAGAGGTTATTCCGTTTGTCGAGGCGGCCGATGTTATTCAAAAGGCTCCGGTTGTCGGCGGATCGATTTAACTTTCCGGTGTTAGTTTTAATTAAACCGTTGATTTTAACATTATTACGATCTTGAGCACAAATTTAATAAGATTCATCTTTCTCAAGACAAATCCGCCTCGGTAGGAAATAGGATTCCGTTGTCACGCTTTTATACGCCAATTTTACCCTCCGTTTTTCTATCTTTTATCTCATATCCTAACTTCTCGGTCGGGTTCATCGTTAGGTTATATGTTGCGATTCATCTTGGTTAATTACGTCAATCCGAATATTATCAATACGTTACAAAATAGAAAAAGATTCAATTAACTCAATTTTAGTAAATTTTACTTAGACAACATTCCTTTACCAAAAAGATCGAAATAAAACGATTACATAACTTTGGCTAGTTATTAGATTTAGCTTAAAAACATTATAACAACTAAAAAGATAAATACAAACATAACAAACATAAATGCTTTAGAAATTTTACCCGATTACAAATGCTGAATCAGAGTCGTATTCTTCCGGATATTACAACGACTTCAACAACATCGAACTTCCGATAATTTCTTGAGCATTACAACAATACTACGGTATTATTATTTTTTGGCATAAGGCCTATTTACAAACTACGAAAATAAAAGAAAAGATATAGATAATATATATATAGGATATTGTGTATATATATATATTGGTACAAACGTTCTCTCTGCATCTGATCTCCTATATATAGAAAATGATCCAAGGCCGGCCTGGGCCGGGTTTAAGGCGGACCGGTCCGGTGTAATGATTAGATCCATCTCCCTTAATTCAAATCATGTGCAACGTATGATTATATATATATATATATCTATCTATATATAATATATAGAGGAGGGGATTTAATCCAATTACCCGTTTTGACCCGCTCCAAACCCGTTAATAACCCGAGCGTTAACACCCAGGTTGAGTCTATTTTTATTTCGTTTCTTTAATTTTATTTTCTTATTCCCGTTTTTCTTATGAAACTCAATTTGTGTTAACCCTAGCTCCGCCTCCCATAAGAGAAACTCAATTTGTGTCAACCCTAGCTCTGCGCCCCCCATTCTCGCCCACACCGCCGCTCAAACATAGTCAGTCAAACGTGCTTGAATCGTATCGTTGGTTTCTTTCGATTCTCGTATGATCTCTCAGACGTAAAGGTCTTTTTTTTTTCTTCGAAATATCGAGGAAAGGCTGTCTTTATTTTTTTATTTCTAACATATCGAGGAGATGTGCGTCATGATGATTTTCTGCATGTCTATATTTCATGCCTTTTTGTTTTTGTTTCTGTGTTTAGATTTCATCTTCTAAATGCACCATGTTGAACCGGTCAAGCATACCCTGAGTTTTCAATCATCGTCGGGTTTGAATAAACCATAGCAAGGTTTCAGTTAATTGGAAGGCTTCCATTCAGCGCGGACTATTTTCTGAAACAATTTGCTTGGCGTAACTATATTTTGTTGGTTAATCCTTATTCAATCCCGGAATCCATTGATATGCAGACTTTCTGTTATTCAATATCGTATTTTTAAAGCAAATCCTTAACATTATATATGGCGTTCTTTGTAGATGTCTTCATTAATTGGAAAATGGGTATAAATGTATCACGATATAGAAGCCAATTAGGATCTGAGCGTAAGAATAACCATGGCCGTATCCGGTGTTTTTTTGAATTATAGTTGCAGCAAGGTGATAACAATGGATTAAAGGTAAATTATCTTCCTAAAAGGTAAATTATCTTATCTTCCTTTGGTTGATGGTTGATGACGACGATTATGAATAGGTAATGCTCCTGCCTTTGAAATCTATGACCATTATTTCTAAGTTGCCATGTTTTCTTTTTTTTTCTTTTTCCTGTTTTTGTAGGTCGGGGAGGGATGTTTTCACAAGAATTGTATATTCATTTTCTTTGCAGGGATTGGGAATCTAAAAGAGAGAGGTTATGACAACATAAAAATGGTTTTGCATTCAAAATGATGACCATCATCCATTAATTGTCTACGCCAAAAGCCCATGTATCACATTGTATAAAACCGTTTGCTATCTCATACATATGCATGATTTTTACATTCTCATTCTTTCCTCGAAAGGGCTCAACATAGTGTTTTTTTTCCTGCATATATAGTAGCACAATAATTTATGTAGAGATTGGTTTATTCCATTAGTTTTTCAACATCCATTTCACATACCAAATGTTTTAGTTCAACATCTAAGGAATGAAGTTTCTACTCAAGTTTTTCAAATATTCATCAATATATAATGCAATTCCTTAACTGTATGCTTTTCGTGTATGAAACAGATTTGTTGATGTGCATGAGGCCTAGATGTGCACACCTTCATGAATGCTCTCCAACAGGGGATTACCCACTAATGCTTCATGAAGCTGGGGATTATCCGTTCAACCACAGCAAATAGGTATGCTTTCTCATTCTACTTGATTCATTATCATCCGGTGTTGGTTCATTGGTTTCTCATTTAATTTTAGTTATGTCTCACCTGTTTATTCGTAGTCCTTAGTGAGTTCCTACTTCAACCTAATTTATTAGTTCCGTCTTCAATTGAATATAAGATTTAGAAGCATTATATTGTTCTTAAATTTTCACTAATTTATTGGGGATTGTTTTCAGAATATTGCTGGGGTGGTTACCAAAATAAAATGTTGAAAAGCAGAAGGATCAGTTGAGGTCAAACGAAATAGTTTATCATTATGCTATTTTGCTGATGTTTAAAGTTGACTTTAGATAATTTTAGTATTAACAGGTTGTCTAACTCTATATATATTGATCATTGTTTCATTTCGATTGTCAATTTATCTTATTATTGTAGTTACCATGTTTGTGATATGAGGTTTTAATTCAATTTCCTATCAGAACGCATTGAAGCTTTGCAACAATTTCTAATGAAGCATAAGGAGGAGAATGTAGATTTACACTGCACCATTGGACATGAAAGAGATACTATTGAAAATGAAGTAAGTCCCTTCATATTTATACCTTTGAATCACAAAGCATAAATTTTGAAGTCTTTTAAGATCTTGGTGAATTTAGTTTACAGTGGAAAGGAATTTTTTTGGTCGTAATAGCATTGTTTGTTGCTAACAGTTGTAGATACTTAATTTTCTGAATTAACACTTTTATTCAGATGTTTTCCATCGACCCCTTTTCCTTTCAGGGTTTTGATGTTTATTAAATATTACAAAGATCAAATAGATGATATTATAAATATGATAAATGATGAAGAAACAAATCCAAATGGTTAGCTTGCAATTTCAATTAAAAAGGAGATTCCACAAGAATTATATGATTCAATAATCGGTGATTCACTCTTCATCCATGGCCATCGATCTTTCCCTATTCACGTTTTGTATTGCTCTAATAATTTTTTTTCCTAATGTCTGTAATTGTCTAATGTTCCCTTTGCAATGCCCTTATTGTACTTGCATATGTTTAATGGAAATTTTCACATTTCGAACTTACGAGGTTTCAATTTAGTGCATTACTTTTATCTCCATAATCTATACTTTGCAATTGTTTCGGAAATGGTCATTTGACAATTTTCTGCATCAGGCTTGCTAATAAGAAATTCAAACCTCTGCAAATGCATTCTCTTTACCGTATTGTTCTCTACCATACTGAAGGCTCTTTATAATTACAATGGACATTCGGGAACTGCCTTTGTGGGTGTTATAAGCTTTATTGTAAGTTGTTCTATATTTTTGCTGAATCTTATTTTTCTTCTTTTCTTCTTCTTACACGTGATTTAAGATGTTTTTTTGTTGAATCTATCTGCTCAACATTGTCAAAATTTCATACATAGTCTAAGAAAATCGGGGCTCAGAAGGGAAATGCAAGAAAATCTATCTGTTGCGTGTTGGGGATTTCATTTTAGTTTGATTTTGCGGGCTCAAAATTTATTTAGCAGATAGCTAGGTGAAAGATCGACAACAGTGTTGAAAATTATCAAGTTGGTGGTTGTGGTGATATGTATCCTTTTGATAAGTTTTTTTTTCTTGAGGGGATCCTTTTGATAAGTTGAAGCTGAATATTATAAATGGTTAATTTGTGTATGCAAATTTTCTATTTTTAAATTGCATTTGGGACATTAATTTAATTATGTTGATTATAATAACACAAATATGTTTATTTTTAGTAATCAGGGTTATATGTGTTGTTAGTTTGTTGGAGTGGAAGATTTTAACATTAGTTAATTGTGCCATAAGTAGAAATTACATCATATTAATTACTGTGATGTATTAGGTATATAAGAAATTCAGTGTGGTGTCATGGGTTAATTAATAGATGGAGGTGTGGTGCATTTTAATTTGGATGTCCAAGTAAAAAATGTCTGGTGCCCTTAAAGGCACCACAGTGTAGGCGAGGCTTTGTGCCGGAAATAAAGTAAGGAGTTTGAGGGATTGACCTTGATTGTGTATTGGAAAGCCCTTATATATGTATCACTTTTAACCTTTTTCATGTATACTCCTTCACCGTATGATGATTTTTTGGGTACAAGGATAAAAGATTCTTCCCTTTTTAGTACACTTTCGCTGAGTTTGTAATGATAATACATCTGCATTTACATGTTGATTAAACTTTTGGTTAAAATTTTTACTTAACTTTCAACACATAAATAGCTAAATATGTATTGTCAAAACTTATTTTGTGTTTCTTGGTTTTGTGATCTTTTTTTCCATATATTAGTTCTCGTGCGTTGCACGTGTTTTTTACTAGGATATTTATTTAAATTTACTTCTTTAAAATTACATCACAAACACGTTACCTCTAACATGCATCGATATTAAAATATTATATATGTAATTGCACAATACATATCTTAAAAATTAATTGTCCCGTGCATTATGCACGGGTTTATGGACTAGTATATATATATATATATATATATATATAATTATATAATTATAATTATTAAACTTCTAAAATTCATATCTCGAGTTCCCGATCTCCAAACAACATGATTCAAGATGCATTGGAAAGCTCGTTGAATGATCTACAACTTCCATGAAGGACTCTTCTTCAGAAAATATCTTTTTGATGAGCCATTCGTTTGTCGAAGATATTTCTCGATTACCACTTAATCAAATCGATTAGCCACTTGACTACTTCGATTGACCACTTGACCACTTAAGCTCGTGACATTTTTTAAATCCTTCCAAAGATATGATTATACTTTAAAATGTCGATTCTCGGGGTCTTGGTTTATAAATCTGCAATAAAATACCACAAATACCCACGTAAATCTGACACGACACTCCGATTTACTAAAATCGGTACAAAACGATAATTTTTTTACTATTATTACTAACTTTTACTAATAACTATACTAAACTATAAAGATTAATATTTCATACTATTTTTATCATAATTTCATATATTTTATATAGAATTCGTTGATAAAACATAATAATATAACATAATTTTAATCATATAAAAGTAATACATCAATCATCTTGTGATTCGATAAGACTTCTCGATCATGAAATTATATCGAGAACTCAAATCAAATCGGTCCAAATTTCTATATGATTATCACCATATATAAATGCCCCACTAGGTACACTATTACCGATAAATCCGGATAAGACTATCACACCTACATTGTTCTGGGCGCATTATTAGCAAATTAATCTTGAGACCCGTACTGAGATTAATAAACGCTACGGACTAAGTTAATTTTAAGTACATCTCACTAACTCAATCCTCTTGTGTATAGCCATACACTGAGTTACGTGATTACATAAACGAGGTACTTAGGGTTTTTAGTAGTGTCTTAATTATAAGCATACATGCATATAATAAGATGAATTATTAATTCTGTCATAATACCAATTAGATAATTGTCTTTTGGGCACTACACTTAACATCCTGTAGGGGTTACGTGTTGTATTTGTTATGATTAAGTACATGTATTAGGTGTTGAGATGACCGGAAGGCGAGATACGGGGTTGGAACGTGTGCCCGAAGCTTAAACGTTCAAATGGATCAAAACTCGTTGGTACTACAACCATACCTTCCATTGATCTACATTTTGATCCACCTTATAGGTATTTTCTGGGCTGGTCATCTTCATGAAAGTTGTTGACAATTTCATTAGCTTTCCAACGCATTTTGAACCACTGGATTTGGATGTCTACACACAAAGTTGTGGCCGATTTACTGAAGATGTGTCAGCAGGATGGCCCATAAACTGTAGGCCATGGCCTATAAGATGCAGGGAGCTTAGGAAATCTACTGTCTTTCATAGGCCACGGCCTATGAATCACAGGCCATGGCCTAGGGGCTGTTTTGCCCATTTTACCCTTTTAACACTATAAATACCCCCCATATGAATTAGGTCATGGAGAAGATCGAATTTTCTGCATTTTTCTGCACTTTTTAGCCCTTTTTCTTAGTGTCTTAGATTGTAAATATGTTAGCTTAATTAGATTTTTGTAATCCGTTGATTCTCGAAGATAGCTTGACGCGTTATTGACAGGATTTCGTTCGGAGAACCGATTTTCGACGGCTTATATCTATTTGGTATTTCAATTTACTTATTGTTCTTAATTTCAATCTTGATTTATGTTTGCTTTGATGTTGATTTCTTGTTATTCTCGTAGTATAATGAGTAGGTAATCGTTTCATAGCCAAGATATGTGATAGCCTTCGAAATCGAACCTTAGCTTGTTGATCGAAGTGTCTTGATGTGTTGATTGTTAAATTCTCGGTGTTGTTCTTGTTCTCGAACTTATTCTTAATGATTTTTGTTGAATTGATCACTCGATAATTGTATTTCACATATCTTTTTTATAGATGTATTTTGTGAGAGGGTACGGGAACCGGGGTTCTAGGATCACCATGTAAAACCGACTAAGTTGTTCAAATTTGGTTTCGTAAGTGAGGTTTGTATCAACTTGTTGAGCGTTTCATTGATCGTAGACCGTGTTAGGTCAGTTAAATCCGGTCAGCGGACTGTTGAACCTGACATAGAAGGGTAGATTATTGAAATAATGTCTATTCTCGGAAATAGGATACGACACCCTTCAACGATGCCGAGAACATTAGAGTTTGTCGAAACACTTCCGGAAAAGAGTTAGGGCTAGAAAGTAGTGGGTTGGATCATAGCTCGGCAATCTTGTTTTTCATAGTTTAAACTCTTTTTAATTTTTGTGCATATTAGTTTGTAGAACCGGTGATCTGACAAATCACCATGTTCAGTAGTCGGGTTGGCCTAAACTAGGAATGAGGCCGACTTTGGTACTCGACCATATTCCCTGTGGGATACGACATTGACTCATCAATTCTAGGCTACAATTGACCCGATACACTGCCGGTAAGATTGGACACTTAGAAAAGGCCGATCAATATGATACACTTGGAATGTGCAATTTAATTAATAAGATTACCATAATATTAATATTAGATATTAATTAATTTTTGGAAAATAGATTTATGGCAATAAGATAAAGATATATTCAATATAAGATATTGTCAATATATATCTTAGGAAAAATATTTAATAAGATATTGAATATTAAATGAGATAAATCAATCAAAGGTATTTTCCTTATTTTATTAGGAAAATGTATTCTTTCTCCTCAATCTACTAAGAAGCTAATCCCAATCAGATCGGGAGACATAAGTGGTGCCACTCACCCTATATAAGAAAGGGGTTGGCTAGCTCTTTTGTACAACACAATTCCAAGAGCTAATAGTTCTTGTGAAAAATAAAGAGCTTCTTAGAGAGAGTTTAAAGAGAGAGAAAATGCCGGTCTAGCAACCGGATTTTTCTAGTACCAATCCATGATGCGGGATGTTCGTGTGGATCACCGGTAGAGGCCGAACGCTTGGGCGGCTCCGTGCATCGCTACTCTCCTTAGACGGTCAAAGCGTCGATCTTTTAGATCAACCAAGGTAACCACCGTCTACTAGATTATTTGTTTATTGCTTAAACGAAGTCAATCCTGGTTAAAAGAAAATAAATTTTGAATTCCGCTGTGTTCCCGCGTAGATTTCCTAACAGTGGTATCGGAGAGAGCTTCGAGCTTAAGCAATAAGCATGTTAATTTGCGTAGTTAATTTTATCGTTCAAAACACGTAATTAAAAGATAAAAGATTTATAATTCGCAAAGCGATACACGAAAAGAATAAGAAAAAAAGAGAGATCGGGTGGTGCTCGACCGACTGGCGGCGGCAGGGCAACCTACTGCCTGCGTCGGTTGACTGGTCAAAGGTGGTGGATCTCCAAATTTTTGAGTATTTGTGTTTCGATATGGTTCATAGTTGTGATTGATAATTCCTTTTTGTTTAAGTTAATGCTATGTGGCTAACTAATGGTTTAAATAGTTTGGACCATTGTGATGCCACATGACATTATATGGTAAATATGATTTGCCTTTAAATAATCTAGGCAATTCCAAATTTTGTTTGGAATAGGCCTAGGCCCTTTTCAAAATATTTGATTTTGGAAAAGTCTTAGCCTAGGCCCTTTTCAAAATTTTGATTTTGGAAAGGGCCAACTTAGATGTTTTTGGTTTAGAAACCAAAGGCGTCCATTTTTATTAGAATCAAAAGGAAAGTAACAAAAGTGACTTAATTTTAATTTTGATTTATTTTAGAATAGTTCTAATTAATTTAAAAATAAAATTAAAATCATTTAAAATTAACCGTTAAATTTATTTCGATTAAAATCATTTAATTAATTAAATGATTAGTTAATTGATTGGATAAAATTATTTAATAGATTAAACGTTAATCGATTAATTAAGACGCAAATTGTTAGTTTTTAATTTTATCTTTTTCATGAGATGTTATTGTATGGATTAAATATAGTAGATATAATATGATTATATGGACCATTGATCGATCATGGACTCGACCGATAGGATAGATGTGAATGATTAATTTTTCTCGTTGGTTTAAAAATTGTCCTGAGTCGTTATGAAGAACGTGACCTTGTTTATTTTCTCGCATTATCCCATTCCCGTTAAGCCCCTCCCGAATCGGCGGTGTGTATTTATTTTATTTTATTAAATTTATGTAACAAGAATGGAGCGGAAGATGAAGACCAAAGAAAGACGAAAATAAAGATCTCACTAGAGAGAATGAAGCATTAAAGATCATATTGACGGTTGCATTCTACCTTTAGCTTGTGACCCAGCGGTTTCGCGATTTGTATTCGAAACCGCACCTAGGAAAAGTCCACGATCATACCGGTTACTTTACGCATTTATTTATTTTGTGCTTGTATTTATTTTGTATGATACGATAGATGCATAACTAGGCAGGATATAGATGAATGTGTAGGATGTATGTCTATAGAGATAGATATACATGATGAGACCGTAATAAATTAATTAAGAGAATTAATTCGAAATTAATTAAGTGAATTAAATAAAAATTACTCCCACAACAAAAATCGAGTTATAATATATCTTCCAATATTATAGTGACGGTGAAGTGCCCTTGTTCGGATCCAACTGATCGGCCCACATCGGGAGTTGACCTACCTCGGGTATATCCTCATTATTGAGATATGATCGTTATGAGATCTCATGAATACTTGGGTTACGACTCGACTAAGAATCTGGCAGTGATTGGCCCACGTCAGGACCGTTTGATTTTAGAGACATAAGGTTGACTATCACATAGACGATGTGAATTGTCAAAGAGTTGACTAGTCAAACCACTAGAAGTCGCGTTGGGCGCGATTGGTAAGAAGTACCTACCCGTCAAAATTGACTTGGTCGATCGGCCCACGTCGGGGATCGAGTCAACTAGATAGGATTCCAGCCATTAAAGAATTTTGGAAAATTCTTGAAAGTCAATTGGGAGTAGTTAACTAGTGGGAGCAAAATCATAATCCCAAAGACCATCTTTGATTTTGCATGTATAAACAACAACACTCTTTTATCTTTATTTTATGTTGTAGCTTTAGCAAATTTTATTTCTATGTTATTATCAGGACCGGCCCACCCATAAGGCAAGCCAGGCACCAGCCTTAAGCCCACTGGAAGGGTGGGCCTCGGATTACCTGTGTTTGAAAAAAAAAAAATTGGTCCATGCACAAAAATTTCTGGTGGGCCTCAGAAATGCAATGCAAAACCGAACTCTGACTATGAACCTTCAAATCGAGCCGCAGGACACGCGGGCATGCACAAGCCCAAGGGTAAATCTGGATTGGATTTGCACCCCCCCCTTCGCCCGCGTAGAGAACGGTGTATAATGTTGATTTCTTATTCCAACTACACTAAAACAATATCATATAAATATTGCTTCTTTTTCCTTCTTCCAACCAATGTGGGAGAAAAGTTTCTTCCCATTTTTCCTTTTCATAACACACACTTAAGCCCAATAGGCCCAATATGACATATCATCAATTTTCCAACAAACCGACTTTAAGCGTTAATTTCTCATTCACTCGTTATCCGAATTGAATGATTCCAAATCCTGAATTCATCTACGACTCACGTAGTTTTCAGAATTAATAAAACATTACATATATTCTATACAAGAATATATCCGAAATACGCTTACAAAGTCACTGAATAAAATGATTATAAATTCATTTTTAATTCAATTCCACATTTTCTCCAACAAGTATCAAGTATGTTTTGTACTTTTGTTTATGCATATGATGATATGAATTTGAATTATTACTTCTAGGTATGTTTCGAGGCTATTAATGAACTCGAATTTTGTATTTACGGATGTTATAAATACAATGTTGATATATTTTGTAAGTATGTCTTCAAGAGGAAAAAAAATTTAACTGCAAAGGCCCACCGTACCGATTCGCCTTAAGCCTCGGGTTTGGTTGGGCCGGCCCTGGTTATTATTCTCGATTGTTAAAAACCAAATTAATGACTGTTATCTTTTGAGAAACGTTCTTAAATATGGTTAAGTAATTTTTAATCCTTTTAAATAAGCAATGAAACGAGCAACCCGTTATAGTAGTTAGAGACAATGTGACTACATATTTGATGCAGTGCTCAAGATTTTAATTATTAATGAGAACGGAAGCTCATGATATGATTAAATCACTTGAAATAAGCTTCAACGAATTAATCATGCATTAGATACGATCCAATATGATTATTATGTCATACGATGACAATTAATTCAAACGTTGAATAAGAATGACCGCGTTGAATTTTGGAAATGTTGTTTTCAAAATTGTAAGATTTAAGTATTGACTTAATTCTTTGAACATTGCTTAAAGGTTAATTAAATAGTTAATGTTTTGAATACGATTCAAAAAGTTAAATAAACTATTTAATAAACTTTAGATTTTCTTTATGAAAGCATATTAAAGACATAGCTCTTGTGATCTTTCTTAAGTCTTATGAAGACCATACTAAGAAATATTTACAAGTTCTTAAAGGATTAAAAAGGATAGTTAGGGCATGTGCTTAAATAGAGAACTTATTGAAGTTTCTATTCTAGGCAACTGAGTTGAGATAAATCTATCTAAGTTCAAAGTTGACTCTAAGATATATGATATCTTACAAGTGTGATTAAATTAGAAAGATTAAATACGGAATGCATTAAGATTCGAAAAGTGAAGCAAACGTTGTGACATTTTCGACATTGTATTTTGAATCTAGTAGACTGATAAGCAAACTAAATAAACGTTATTATGTTCCGGTTCTTATGAAGAACATAATTTTCAATTACTTGTTAGGATTTAGTAGACACATTCAATTGTAAGGAATAAATGTTGTTCGATAAAGTTGAAAGGTCACCGAATCTAACATATTAGATTGATGTCATCAGTATAGTTGATATAGGTGAAAAATCTCAACTAAATATTTGTATGGCTCTTATCCTTGATATTTGTGGTTATTCTAGATGTCAACTCTCTGGAAGAGAAACGTATAATCAAATGTCATTCAGATGATGTCTAAACCATGTGATTATGAACCGTGTGTGTGATACGTATCTTATCTAAAGATGACTACAATAACCTTTTATGAAAAGGTTATAAAATCTAGAAAAATTGTCTAAAGCCTAAGCATACCGATGTTTGTCGGCTTATGACAATTAATGTCGCAAGTAATTGTTTATTTCTCTCTATGACTATTTTTAGAAATAGTCAAGTGTACTCAGTAAAGTGCATAATTTGGAAAGCCCAAAAAGTTCGAGCTAGCACGGATATAAGATTGATGAACTACTTAGGAATTAATCTTCAACTGGATTGAAGTAATTAACACCTGAAGGGTGCTTTAGTAGTTGTCGCCTTGAAGGATACCATTTTTGGATACGCAATCAGATTGCGCTTCTAAAATAGAAACAACACCTTATGTGGATAAATGTGTGACGTAAGCAATGCAATGTATCCCTTATCCGTTTGGGGATAGTGCCCTTATACAATTCATATAATTAACCGAGTTCCAAAGAATAAAAGTAGAATGAATTCCATCTTAGATATAGAAGGCGATAATGTCGAATCTATCTTAACCGATGATTTGAAGTTGTCACAGGAAAAGTCAGAAAGGCTTGGAGCCTAGTACGACATATGCAAATTTGTGGAATATCTTAGCAAGTACGCTAGATAATGTTTACTTGTCCGCAGAGCAAAAGGTGTTTGTCTCCAAACATGCTATCTTCTAGAGGAAGTGATTCTTCCAAAAGAGACCGTGGGAGTAAATAAGATCTTAAAAGAGTTTGAGAACCACGAAGATACATTCAACCATTGGAACATGAGCAGACACTGCATAGCAATGAGGTGTAGATCACTGCTCAGTGCACACAAAAGTTCTGTAAGTCTGTGGATAACCTCAAGCCTGAAAGGGCTGCTGGTATGTTCATCTTGAAGAATGAATATCTCACGACTTATGAAGGAATGTTTGAAAGGCAAGTTTGAGATATGGCCAGGAGCCATAATATCTGAATTAGAATCCATCAGTGACAACCAGGTTGTGAACCTGGTTTGTCTTGCCTAGAGGGAATGTCCCTGAAAGGCTGACATGGATAGTAATATGATCACTATAAGGCTATAGCGACAACTGAAGGGTACGGGGTGTAAACCTTGTAATTATCTTTATGCCGCCAGCTGAGCCCAGTTATATTCAGACTATGCTTGTTATAACTTCGTATCATGGCTATATGATAGTGTTGAAGGCATTGGGCTAACAGCTCGATGTTAATAGACGATGACATGATATGTGAGCCCACGAGATCCATTTATGGACTCAAACAAGTTTCTCTAGACAATTTCTTTGTTTGATAATCAAAGGAGTTTGATTTAGTCAAAAGAAGGAGATGCCCAATGCGCAAGAAGAGGATAGTGAGGCGTGTTATGATTTTTGAGTAAGGTATTGGATATCTCTCTCGTGAATTATCTCTCCATGTCACACATCAATCAATGTTTGGTAGTTCAAGGTCTTTACGAAAGCACTTGGATTAGCGATTCTTGTTTTTGAAATAAGAATCTATAGTGATAGATTTAATCTTGTTGGTTTATAGTTCACCTATATAGATGTGATGCTAAAAGAGTTTAGCATAGATCATGACAAAAGATCTTGCTAGCCGGTGTTCTCAAGATCTATCTATGTTAGGACGTTAGTCCTAAAGATAAGGTGAAAGATGATGCTTATGAAAGGTTTCCTTGGCTACTGCGATAGGAACCATCATAAAGGTAATGCCGGATGTTCATAGTCCATGAAGAGTCATGAGTGAGTATGAAAGTAAATTTAGTAAATGTCGAGAATATCCTTAAACAAGTTAAGGAAGAGTTCTGGTTTATTGAAACTTGGAAATAAATAAACGTAGATATCTGAGACGTGTTTCTGAGTCTTATGAAGGCGAGTGGGAGCTACGATGCAGGTTTGCAATCACTTTGATTAAATGATACAGTGAGCTGGAAATATTCTGGCTATGGGTCACTGTAAATTCTACAATTTAGCTAAAGCACCGTTGTGCCCTTGGAGGCGCAGCGGGAGCGGTACATGAGTCTGTGAGGTTCATTCCCGAACCTTATATGGTTCTTCCACCTTTCTATATATAGGCGATATAGTAAGTGAATTCATTGCTTAAACCAAGGACCAGGGTCTCGTCAGAGATTCATGTGTGTGTTGAGCTGGTTCCTTTGACTTGATCATTTGGAGCAAGATATGAAGATAGTCTGAGTCCCCATGGATAGCGATCCGTTCACGGCTAGGGATGGTTGCGAGTAATGCATGAGATTCTTGTGTTTCAACTTGGTCTTGTGTGTACAGTGATTGGTTTTAGGCCAAGTGGGAGATTGTTGAAATAGTGTCCTAAACCCAATCGGGTTGGACCGGATCCGACTTTCAGTCGGATCATTTCTACTATTTCTTTATGTTTATATATATATATATATATATATATATATATATATATATATATATATATATATATATTAAATGGCATTTGTTCTTTTAAAGAACCAATTATGAATTGTTATATGATAACGTCCTTAGTATTAAATTGCGATAGAGAAAGCATGATAGGCGATTATGGTTGATGATATCTCTAATCGCTTTAATAAGTTTGATACTTAAATGTCTCTAGGCTGATGTACTATTAAACATGACATTGATAGTATAAACAAGCTAGCACGTATTAGATGTCTTCTGTCTTTAAGGGCAGGGATAGATCTCGTCTATCAAAGTGTAGAGACACTTGGACTGTACGTGGACGTGTATTAGAGAATGCGTACGTTAGACTGACCCACTTACACTGTTAAGTGTCGCACTATGTGGCGGTTGTGTAAATCCTTAGGACCGGAGTTTACATGGCATCACGGTGTGGATTGTCATGCTTTGACGCTATTGAGGTTTCCCCTAGCCATGGGGTGATCATGCGGTAGTGATTGGGTGTGATACTGAAGCATGCGCAGCATACATGTTTGGTCGTCCGGAAATTGCGTACCCTATCAGTAGGGGTGAATATCTGAAAGGGCCTTCTTATAAGGGATGTCTTACTCTCGTGAATCATTGTAAAGTGGAAGTAAATGAGTTACTTCGAGAGATCATGACATCCAGATTATAAGATACGGGCGTTGATGTATGACACTCGACAAACGACCGTATGGATATTATTGCAGCGATAGGATTCTATTTACACGGTAACTGTTTAACATGAAAGGTAGTAGTCATTGCATTTGATTCTTCCGATGATTGGGGTCACGGTGTGTTGCTAGACGCTATCCCGTGATCGTTAGGCATGAAGGGCATTTTCGTAATTTGCATTTTGTGTCTACGGCCAACATATTCGAAGCCTATCGGGTCACACACATAAGAACATCTAGCCGGATTAAAATTCGGTTATAGCAATAACCAAATAAGGAAAGTTTTATCTCATACTATAAATGTTATAGTGGTAAATTAATATGGTGGTATTTATTTATTATGAATAAATTAAATACAAGATATCAATTATGTTGATTAATTAAATATGTATATTTATACATACATACATATATATATATATATACATGTATAATATATACATACATACATGCATACATATATATATATATCAATTATGTTGATATACATGTATTTTGCAAATTAATTAATCATAGTATTATATTAATTAAAAAATATTCCACATGCCAATTAATTTGGATAGGGGTGCAGATTTGGTTGCGTATAAGATACACTTGGATTGTGCAATTTAATTAATAAGATTACCATAAAATTAATTAATATTAGATATTAATTGATTTTTGGAAATAGATTTATGGTAATAAGATAAAGATATATTCAATATATATCTTAGGAAAAATATTTAATATAAGATATTGAATATTAATTGAGATAAATCAATCAAAGGTATTTTCCTTATTTTATTAGGAAAATGTATTCTTTATCCTCAATCTACTAAGAAGCTAATCCCAATCAGATTGGGAGACATAAGTGGCGCCACTCACCCTATATAAGAAAGGGGTTGGCTAGCTCTTTTGTACAACACAATTCCAAGAGCTAATAGTTCTTGTGAAAAATAGAGAGTTTCGTAGAGAGAGTTTAGAGAGCGAGAAAAGGCTAGTCTAGCAACCGGATTTTTCTAGTAGCAATCAATGATGGGATTCCGGCGGGATGTTCGGGTGGATCACCGGTAGAGGCCGAACGCTTGGGCGGCTCCGTGCATCGCTACTCTCCTTAGACGGTCAAAGCGTCGATCTTTTAGATCAACCAAGGTAAACACCGTCTACTAGCTTATTTGTTTATTGCTTAAACGAAGTCGATCCTGGTTAAAAAGAAATAAATTTGAATTCATTGTGTTCCCGTAGATTTCTAACAAGAAATTAACCAATTCTAAGTGTGATTTTGCATAATGGAGTCTATTTCACTTTTTATTGCTTCTTTCCAAGAAGACGCTTCGGATTTGACATAGCCTCGGCATATGTTCTTGGATCGCTTTCTACCATATATGTGAGAAAATCCGGACCAAATGATGTTGAAGTCCTAGCCGTTTACTTCTACGAGGTTCGATTCCTCATTTTCTCGAGTGGTGTCCTGTAAGGATTCATTTGCCCGCTTATTTGGACTTGTGTCTTCATTGTTTCTGTCTTTGTTAGGAAAGACATCCTCGAAAAACACACATTTCTTGACTCCATGACGGTATTCACATGTACATCGGGGATGTCGATTTATGCACTAGAAATCTATATGCACTAATCTTTATTCGCATAACCGATAAATATGCAATCTATCGTTTTAGGCCCAATCTTTATTTGTTTAGGTTTAGGCACTTCTACCTTTGCTAAACACCCCCACACTTTCAAGTATTTTTAGCCTGGCCTATTGCCTTTCCACAACTCATATAGGGTCTTATCCATCTTTTCCAATGGAATTCTATTAAGAATGATATTTGATGAGAGGATGGCCTCCCCCCACAAGTTCTGAGGTAAACCCAAACTTATCAACATAGCGTTTATCATCTCTTTTAGAGTGTGGTGCTTGCGTTCAGCAATACCATTTGATTGAGGTGTATACGGAGCGATGGTTTGATGAATAATGCCAGATTGTGAACATATTTCATTAAGCGGTGCATCATATTCACCACCTCGATCACTACTGAACCTTTTGATTCATTTGCTAAGTTGATTTTCGACTTCATTCTTATAGTTTTAAAAGCCTCGAATGTCTCATCTTTGCTACTTAGCAAATAGTATAACAGTATCTTGTACAATCATCAATAAATGTTACAAAGTATTTTTTACCGACTCTCGATTGCACAAATTTTAAATCACACAAATCTGTATGAATTAAATCTAACGGTTCTGTGTTTCTTTCCACTGAAGGAAATGAAGCCTTAATCATTTTAGCTTCGACACATATTTGGCATTTTTCAGTTTGATTAAACTTTATATTAGGTAATAAATCTAAATTCATCATTCTACGAATTGATTTATTATTAACATGTCCTAATCGATTATGCCATAAACAAGAAGACTCAAGCAAGTAAGCAGAAGTAGATGCAATTTTATTAGCCTCATCGGGCACAACATTTTTAGGCACAATGGCTATTACATTCCACTTAAACATACCCTCGGTGAGATAGCCTCTACCGACAAACACTTCATTTTTGGTCAGAAAGACTTTATCAGAACCAAACATCATCCTGAAACCAGCCTTGCTCAACATAGCACCAAAACCTAGATTCCTACGAATGTCATGAACATGGAGAACATTGGTCAATGTCAGCTTCTTCCCAGAAGTCATCTTCAGAATCACATTGCTGTTCCCGAGCGTTTGAATGAGAAGAGTTTCCCATCCACAGATATCTCACCACTCCAAATTTTATAGGTTGAAAAAATTGCACGGTCGGTACAAACATGTCTTGTGGCTCCAGTAGGGATGATAATGGGTACGGGTGGGCATGGATTTTACTATATCCATACCCTACCCATCAAATTATTTTCCTACTCATACCCTACCTATTACCCATGCAGGTAGAAGTTCTCTTACCCATTCCCCACTCCACGTGGATATCCACGGGTCTATGGATATCTGATTTTATCATCAAAATTTATGATAAGAAAATTTGAGTAACAATTGCTGACGTAAATACACAAAATCGAGATTTAATATACGTGTTGATTCCTTAAAACGTGATATTTAAATCTGTTTGTTCATTGTCCTTGTGTATCAAAATGTTGAATCCTTAGAACGTGATAATTGTTCTATAAGGTAAGAAGTTTCACACAAGACAAAAAATATATAAATCTTACAATATATAAAATAAAGTAAATTCATGAATCATGATATAATATCTTGTAGACTCCCAAAATATCACAAATGTGACAAAATATATTTATCTTACTCAAAAACATAAATAAATTTATCAATTTCTTAAGGAAAAAAAAAAAGAAACAAACAAATGTGCCTTAGATTTCCATGATCTAATTTTCTTAAAATATATTAGATTACATATACAGTGAAATAAGTTAAAAGCAGAAGATCAAAAAAATCTCACTTAATAACCTTGATTTTGGCTGCATAAGTTGCGAATAAAAAAAACTTACCAATATACACTTGTAATAAGATTGATACTGATTTTGGGTTTGACAATTGATGTTAGGGAAAATAGATTAGCTTCAAGAATACATTATTAAAAACAAAACAAGCAAAAGATTTTTTGAAAACAAATCGCACTTTTCAACCTTGATTTTGACAGTGCGAATCGATTTTGAGAGAAAACACCCAATTTTTACCTCGAAAATTGATATATAAGATGAAGAATAATAGTGTTATTTAAATTACATATATTTGTTTTGTTATTTTGTTTCTTTTCAAGTGAGATGTTTTTTTTTTTTTTTTACTTTCTTGGTAATGTATGCAGTAATTATTTAATCATGATCTCTCTCTCTCTCTCTCTCTATATATATATATATATATATATATATATATATATATATATATATATATATATATACACACACAACATGGAGTCGGGTGGGTATTATGATGGGTAGACAACACATATCCATACCCTCGATCGATGGCAATCAAATGGAATCTTGAACCTAGTGGCTTGGGAGACAGAAGTATTGCGAAAGAAGGGCATCCCTTTTCCCATCCAAGCGTACATGAGGAAGAATCCATCGAGTCCGTCCAGCTTCCTACCAACCAAAGGCACTCACCTCCCCTACCCACGGCGGGTTTTGGAATATGAAACCCATACCCTCCCCTACCCTAAAAAATACCCTACCCTAACGGGTAGGGTCGGATGGATATCCACCAGGTCGGGTCGAAATCGACATCGATCCCTAGGCTCCAGTGTCCACATACCATTGTCTTGGATTCCCCACAGAATTGCATTCTGTCACCACAGCGCAGAACATGTCATCATCACCATCAGTTTCAGCCACATGTGTCTTTGGCTGAAATGACTTCTTTCCATGGCACTCAGCTGCACGGTGCCCAAATTTGCCACAGTTGCGACATTCACCATTAAACTTAAATGGAGTTTGTGGTTACTTAGACGTTTCACCAGTTTTCTTGGAAGATTGACTAGTTTTCTTCCTCTTACGATTTTGACCTTCGCATGCATGAGCTTTGGCTTTGTCAACTTTGCCAACACGTTTATTCTCGGATGCTCTATTATTCTCCCCTATCTGAGTCGGACAATTAGATCATCTATAGACATCTGCTTTTTAGCTTGTGTTTGAGATAACTTTTATACTCCTTCCATGAAGAAGGTAATTTCTCAATCACACAGGCTACTTGAAAATTTTCATTAATAATCATACCTCTTCTAAAAATTCGGATATAATTAATTGTAATTCCTCAACTTGTTTGATTATGGTTTTGGAATCGACCATCTTATATTTCAGAAATTTACCTACAATAAATTTCTTAGCACCTGCATATTCAATTTTATACTTTTTCTCTAATGCAAGCCACAATGTTTTAGCATTTTCAAACATGCAATAAACACCATACAGAGTATTGTCTAAACAATTTAGAATGTAATTTTTGCACAAAAAATCACTATGCTTCCAACTCTCTTGAGCAAGCAGAGCCATGTGTTCGAGGTTGTCTGGAGGCACATCTGGTTGCTCTTCAGTGAGCATCCTGGCTAATCCAAGTGTAGTCAAGTAGAACAGCATCTTTTGCTGCCAACGCTTGAAATTCAGCCCATTAAATTTTTCTGGCTTCTCACCATGAGATGAACTAGCCACATCAACAGTAGATTGTGTCACAACAGTAGTAGGCACAGTTGCATTTGATAGTGGATTCAGACTTCCACTTGCCGTAGCATCAACAGTAGGTGTCAATGACGCATCATTAACAGTAGTTATTTCTGTTCAAAGACAGAAGATCCACAATCAGATTTTGGTTCGTTAAAACGAGACCAAACAGTAGCAAGATTTTACTGAATATCAACGAGATATTCAGGTTCAGCAGAATAAATAAAATAAATTGTTCAAAGTTGAAATTTATTTTATTATTTTATTTCGCATAAAGAAACTTTTCATAGCATAAGAAAGCTCTGAAAAAAATTCTTAAGATTGTTATACCCGTAGTATTTTATGCGAAATGGAATTAATAAACATAAAGAAGAAGAACAATTTTTATATATATACTAGGAAAATAAACAATTGTGCTCGCATGTAGCATTTTCCTGTTTGTATTTAATTAACTCTGATACATTACGATGGCATGTCCGGCACGTGTCGGCTGATGAAATGAATATCCGACACATCTTCGACACCTCCTGACATCATATGGATACTTTTCGATACTACTGATTTTTATTTTTCAATTTCTACTTAAATTTATTTTAACCGAAAAATGAAGCTATCTTCGACATTATTTGCAACAACACGTGTTCTACCAAAATCACGACACGACACGCTCCGATACACCCCGACGCCATATCCAACAGGTGTCGGTTGATGAAATGAATATTAATTATAATTTTAATTAAAATCTAACACACCGTCAACACTCCACGACACAAAATCGACACATTTCGACACTACTGAACCCTTTTTTTGTATTCTCAGATCTAGGCTAATTTTAACGGCCATGGTAAAATACACAATTCGAATTTCCATAGAAATTAAATCAACAATACACTATAATGGTCTAACAATATTTGTGGCGAAATAATTTTTTTTTTTTCGGATACTTAATATTTTATATAAACAATATGTTTTTACTGAAAAAAATTCATTTCAAGAAATTTAATATTTCATGTAATCGTCAAACCCAATTTTTTTGGCATGATATAAAGATCATGTAAGCGACGTGTCGTGGCGCTTATATCTTGAAAGTAATCATATCGCCACAGATAAAAACGATATGTCTTTTTATGAAATGAATTTATTTTAATAAATTTATAATATTTCATGTAAAAGTCAAAGACAATTTTTTTGGCATGATACAAAGATCGTGTCGGCAACAAGTCGTGGTATTATATTTTGAAAATAGTTATACATTTGCTATATATATTCGCACATTAAAAGGTGATATAATTGAGTCCTCCAAAATGAAACAATTTAACTCAAACCCTTCTTCTAAAAAAAAATAAAAAAAATAAAATTCTGGACTAGGCCGATGAACAGTTTAAAAAAATGGAATGGGCCGATGAACAGTAAAAAAAAAAAAAAGAACCAATCTCAAAAAAAAAAAAAAAAAAAAAAAAAAAAAAAAAACTGGACTGGGCCGATGAACAGTATAAAAAAAAGAAAAAAAGAACTGGGCTGGGCCAATTAACAGTAAAAAAAAAAGAACCAATAAAAAAACACTTGTCACACTCCCTTAACACCCTTCTTTCTTATTACTAAGAGAAGGATATATATATATATATATGTAAAAAATTACAAGTACAGTGATGGAAAAATAAATAAGGATATGCTAAGAACTGAGGCGAGATGAAATTTTGTCCTTAAGACAAATTCGCTCCGCTTATACCACTGGATTATGCAATTGTCTCTTAAGATTACTCAAGATATCTGAGTTCAAAGAGAGGTACTTCAACTCTGAACAAACTTGAACTCTGACAACACTTCAGAAAACTCTTCAACCTTATATGCAAAACTATATGAATGTGTATTATATTTCTGTTATTGTAACTTGTGTGTCTTCTCCATGTTGTGAAGGCTTGTTTATATAGAGGTTTGAGCAAGCAATTGAGAAGTCTCAGCATTGATAACCATTAATGCATTTACTCCCACTACTCTCACTTTGATATCAGTATTGATCATGACAGTTTCGAAGAAGATGAAAAGTTTCAGCCAGTTTCAAAGAAGATGAAAGGTTTCAGCTGACTTCGACTCTGCTGAACATTCAGCATTGCTGAGCCTCAGCTGACTTCGACTCTGCAGAGTTTGTCGTCACCCTGCTGATCGGCTGAGCCTCGCCACTCCGCTGATTTTGTCCAAAAATATAATACTAGCCCAATTCCCCAAAGCCAACACCTAAGGTCAACGGTCAACAGGCACGGGCAGGCGGCGGCGCATGCGTACGAGTGGCAATTTTAGCAGTACATCGCCTAACTAAAACATTCCGAGTCTTCCTCCATTTCTCTAGGAGCTTATACCCATCATCAATTGTCATCATTTAAATACTTGACATTGGACCACTCATGTTCCAATGTGGGATAAAGAGTTTACACAACTCTACTCCCAATATCTCACAAACAACTTAAAGCGTTAATATCTCATTCATCCGTAATCCGAATTGAATAATTTTAACACGTAGCACGTAGTTTCTAATGATTTAATAAAGTCTCAATAACTTTAATAAAAGTCTTATCGAACTCGCTTTTTAAAGTAGTTGTCGAAAATGATTAAAAAATCGATAAAATCATTTTTTGCTCTATTTTCTCCAACAATATTAACATCACAAGGTACAACTTGAACTTAATTCGGTTGTTTAATAACCAAAGATAACAACTTCATAACATCTTCAGCATGACTAAAAATTTGCATCGAAGGAATCGTCCTCAACATGCGAATCTTCTTGAGGAGGGAAGACATAAAATAAAACTGGGGTAAGTACGCTGAAATCCAAAGAACATTAATCACAAATAACTTTACAATCACTAACAAGTTTGTATGAAGACACACTCCATCTCTAATTGCCCCGCTAGCAAGACTCAATCATGCAAGGGGTTTGTTATACTTATGGCCTAAGTACACTTTGCATGATGAGAATACACTACGACATATCCTTCAACTTCCCATATAGCACGGGCTGTCCCGAGTGGAGTATTACTCCGAGTTGCGAAACAAAAACGTGTCTCACCAAAAATCATGTTGTTTTTTCTGTTAGACTCATTATATAAGTATTTACGTAATTAACTAACCACTTATGTTCATTCATATAAAGGCTCCTTATACCACTATACCTTAAACCATTGTATTCCAAATCTACCTAGTACATTGTATAGAAAATATTAGATATTGATTTTTTTTAGGAAAAAAATATTAGATATTGATTTAAAATATATATTCCTATACCTCTATACTGATTTAACATTCCACAATATCTAAAAACAATTGACACAACACAACTATTATAATATTTCTCTAATAAAAAAAGAGCACAACGCACTATAATTCATTTCCCTAAAAAATGGCACAACACAAGACAACTATATATATATTTATTTTTGTAAAAATAAAAATATAGCAAAATACAACTATATCGGCAAGTTAATCATCATAAACAATACAAAACTAAGCACCAAAACAACAATCTACGATTTTTTTTGAACACCCAATTACCTTTTGCAAAAGTTGAAAACACAACCACACAAGAATTACAAGCAAGCTTCGAACCTATTTTGATTCCTACAATACAAAAACACCTACAATTACGTCTACAATCGATAAACACCGGGATCATAAGAGTAATATCAGCTGAAAGACTAAGCAATGAAGATGACAGCTGAGTAAGATTCGGATCTATAGATCGAGACCAGAAGTGCAAGATCAATAGAGCTAAGTCCTATCACAGCTGAGTCTTATTACATCTGAATCTTATCTAGCTGAGTTCTTTCACTGTTGAGAATTATTCAAATGAGTCCTATCTCAACTGATAAGATTTAACTAGTTTATAGACTCAAAATACAAGTACAATGATAATCAAATGCCAAAAGATAAATTACACATAGTTCAAACTTATTGTCTTTTATGAGCAGCCAGTGAAAAATCTCATAACACAAAGCCGCACTAATCAAATTAAAGATCCTGGACTAAAATTGTACAACTCTTTGACCCCTAAATTACAATTCAACTGAACAATTACACTTTATCAAACTACTACCAAACACTACTTGGAATCAATGAGCCTACTAGAGCAGTTTCTACTATCCAAACTAGATAGAATCACCTAATGTCCTAAACCAACCAAAGACCACCCAAGTCGTAATCAGATATCTCAAATTTGATTGCTCTTAATGGCCCAAAGACACTCTCTAGACTCGCATACAGAACCTAACTCAAAGTAAACATATAAGAGATAATGATAGGTGTACATCCAAAATTTACATAGAGTTTACACCCTCATTCATCTCACCATTCATTTTTATTTTCAAAAAAAAAAAAAAAAAAAAACACTCACAACCACTTGCCATGAGGTGATGTAGGGTGTAAACTTTACGTAGATTTTTGAGAGTACATAATAGAAGAGAAAATTTGAGTAGATCGGATAAATGCCAAAATAAATAAAATTGTTATATTGTAATCAACATAATAGTGGATAAGTGTTTGTTTATTGTTAGGATTTGAATAGATTGCATGCATATGCTTAGAATCCCTTATACTTTGAATTCTGTTATGATTTCTATATTTTAAATTATGATTTATGCCATTTATCTTCAAAAAAAAATCATGTCATTTATCTCCTATAAAATAGACACCTACTGTATCATTTCATTTAATCTTAATAAAAGAAAAGATAAGTTCAGTGTTCTATGTGTTTTTCAGAATATTCGATTTTCTTTAAGATACCCATCGTCATCCAACTTAAAGATACTAAGAAACTTAAACAAAAACGCAACTATGCACATATCACATAAGAACTAACAAAGATTCACAGTTGCACCTCTACCAGCAAAATTAGAACACAAAATGCAAAAAAAGAGAAACAAAAATTTCCTAAATAAAAACACATTCACAAATCAATGATCAATGTTATGGGCACAAAATTTTAAACTAAGACAACAAATCTTCTCGACGTACATGAACACAAAATTTAAAATGGTCTAGAATCAAATCTTACATGATATGTCAAATCAATAAAAGTAAAGAAATTTATGGTGGACCATTTTCAATAAAAAAGAAACCACCATGATATGGTGGTCCTTTTCTTGGTTGAACCACCATAAAATCTCTGATATAGGAAAAACAATCCATGGGTGTACGTGGTTTAAAGAAACAAATCTTACATGGTGGCATTAGCATAGGACAAGATTTTTTTATCTGAAAATATTATGAATCTGCAAAACGTGTAGTATTATCTCATTGGAAATAAAAATAATGTGCAGTAAATATTGGGCTATCCCAAAAATCCTATAAAAGGCAACATCGTCAAAGTGAAAATCATATGTTGTCTCTTTGTAAGTTTTGATATCCTTGAATTTAAAATCCATATATTCTTTCAATATGGCTAAAGTTGTTTTTTTTATGACTCTTTTTCTTTATGGGCTTCTAACATCTAACATTGTAAGAGCAACGACATTTAACGTTGGAGATGACAAAGGCTGGAATTTCGGAGTTAATTCGTGGCCAACGGGCAAAACTTTCAAGGCAGGAGATGTGCTTGGTATATTCATATCATTTTTCGATTTTTCTCACAAACAATTTTGTTTCATTATACTCTTGTAAACGTACTATTAATTACCGTTTTGTGTATTCTCGGCAGTGTTTAAATATCCTCCAACCGTCCACAATGTGATCAAAGTGAGCGAAGCGGATTATAACTCATGTAATCCCAGAGGCACTCGGTTTAGCTCGGGAAATGATCGAGTAACACTGGAAGCAGGCACCAATTTCTTTATCTGTGGAATCGGCATGCATTGCAAAAACAATCTCAAGATTTCCGTCACAGCAAATTAATCAAAATAAATCTCAAAAAGCATAGACACTTACTTTGAAAGCATCATGGACCGTTTGAAAATGTATGCATTAATTAAGCTTCGTTTCGTTGTGTTTCTTTTTTGCATCAGAAATAAAACTTGGATTTATCATCTCAGTTGAATATTGAAGCGAGTTCTTGTTTGGCATATTCATATGTATTGGCTTTAGGTTGCAATCTATCGATAAACCCCTTAAAGTACAACACATTTAAGAGGTTTTCACAACTTAATTAGTTGACCCTCGATCGGAAGGCTTTCTAAATTGTTTTGACCTCTCGTCTATAGCCCTAGGCTCGATCGGTAAGGACTTAGTCAAAATGTTCCTTGTACTTATGCAACAATCATGGAGCCAATCTCTCCTCTACATGCTAATCAAATGCCGAAAGATAAATTACACGGAGATCAACCTAGTTCAAACTTATTGTCTTTTAGGAGCAGCCAGTGAAAAATCTCAAAACACAAAGCCGCACTAATCAAATTAAATATCATGGACTAAAATTTTACAACTCTTTAAATTACAATACAACTGAACAATTACACTTTAACAAACTATTAACCAACATTACTTGAAACCAATGAGCCTACTAAAGCGGTTTCTACTATCCAACCTAGACAGAATCACCTAAATCAACCAAAGACCACATAGGTCGTAATCAATTATGTCAAATCCGATTGCCCTTAAAGGCCCGTAGACACTTCTAGACTTACATATGAAACCTAACTCAAAATAAACATAAAGGGATAATGATAGTGTGTACCTCCAAAAGTTTACATAGAGTTTACACCTCGTTCATCTCACCATTCATTTTTTATTTTCAAAGAATATCAAAAACATAGAAACACTTGATCGCGCCCGTGGTGTGAGCACGTGCTTCTACTAGCAATAGGACTTGGTCTATCGTGGCGAGCTTGGTGAGTCAAGGTCGAATCCCACAGAGACTCGTAAAAACACGTTCTAATCTAGATTGAATTGTCACAAATACGGTATAAGACCAACTATAGAGCAGAGAAGTAAATGATGGTTCCAATAAGCTCACAAGAGCAAAAACAAGTATACTCCTATGAGTTGTAAGGATTAGTTCTACATACGAGTGATTAGTTATTCCCTCCATATCATGCATCAATCATCCCTGTTGGTAAATTTGAGATCTTTAACATCTACGGGTGCTAATCTTTAATACTACGCTACTTCCATTGAAAGGACAGTAGGTGCCTATGTGCAATTAACCTCATTCGTTGGTTGTATTAATTCACATGCAATAAGAATTAGGACTAGCTGGCTCAAGACCGAAGACCTCTCTAAGCAGCTATCGTGGATTGACTAGCACATTCCTAAGATTCGATCTAGACATTGTCCGAACTAACACTTCACTTTATTGTCTTTCATGTTATTTATAATGACATGTAAATAGTTGATCAGGCTACAAACATATAAATTAAATATGTCGATCAGACGTAGCTGCCACCGATTATCATGAACTAGGATTTACTAGGTATTCAGATCTAGTGATAAATATTGTCGCAGATCTGAAGAACGCGACCTCTATTTAATGATTTCTTCACCAACGATTCAGATCTATACATATTGGGGTAAAATAAACTAACTACTACATAGCAGAACTAATATAAACAGTTAAACCATACTAATCACAATGAACAAACGACAGATCTACATCTAGAAAGCCGGAAATCATACACTCGAAGACGAGTGCGATTCTCCGTAGATCGCTCATTAGCGGAGAATCACTGATCTGTGACTAGAAATCATAGAGAAAATAAAAGAACAAAAGAACTTCTATTGAATATAATGTATTTGTCTTATGGAAAATTGTACATTAAAATTCGTGGCTGGTGCTACTTATTTAAAGTGCTATAACCGACTTAATGACACCTAGAAACTACCCCTCGTTCTGGAACTCTCGCAGCTGCGGCAAGGCCTTGCGCGGCTTCGGGGGTATTTTCGTCTTTTTCTCTTTCTGTCGACTTATCTGAAAGTTTTGGAATACCCTAGGTCCGTTTCTTCATCCAGTTCGGCCGACAATCGCTCTTCAACACTCAGCCCAATCGTCGCAACCTGAAAATATTCCACCAATACACGAAATAATATTGAATCGGGGAAAATAAACGTTAAATGCAAATTACTCGACTCATGAACCCGACATATGACAATCACTTCAAATGTTCATATAAATGGTCAAAACTACTACTTTTAGCTTAGAATGGGTGAAATGTTGATGTCGTAGGGTGTATCATTTTGAGCGTAATCAACACTCACAACCACAAGATGATAATGGGTGTAAACTTTATGTAGATTTTTTGAGAATACACCCATCATTACACAACTTAAATATACTAAGAAACTTCAACAAAAACGCAACTATGCATATAGCACATAAGAACTAACAAAGATTCACAATCGCACCTTAACCAGCAAAATTAGAACACAAAATGCTGAAAAGAGAAACAAAAATTTCCTAAATAAACACACATTCACGAATCAATGATCAATGTTATGGGCAGAAAATTTTAAACTAAGACAAAAAATCTTCTAAGCCGTACATGAACACAAATTAAATTTAGAATGGTCCAGAAACAAATCATACTTGATATGTCAAATCAATAAAAGTAAAGAAATTTACTGTGGACCCCTATCAATAAAAAGAAACCACCATGACATGGGAGTCTTTTAATTTCTTGGTCCAGAACCACCATAAAATCTCGGATACATGAAAAGCAATCCATGGGTGTACGTAGTTTAAAGAAACAAATCTTACATAGTGGCATTGGCATATGACAAGAATATTTTTCCGAAAATATTATGAGCTGCAAAACGTGTAGTATTAGCTCCCTGAAAAGAAAAATAATGTGCATTAAATATATGGCTATCCCAAAAATCCTATAAAAGGCAACATCGTCATAGTGAAAATTCACATATTTTCTTATTGTAAGTTCTGATATTCTTGAATTGAAAATCCATATATCCTTCAATATGGCTAAAGTTGTTTTTTTTATGTCACTTTTTCTTTATGGGTTTCTAACTTCTAACATTGTAAGAGCAACGACCTTTAACGTTGGTGATGACAAAGGCTGGAATTTCGGAGTTAATTCGTGGCCAGCGGGCAAAACTTTCAAGGCAGGAGATGTGCTTGGTATGTTCAAATAATTTTTCGATTTTTCTCACAGACAAGATTGTATGTATCATTATACTCTTGTAAACGTACTATTAATTATCGTTTTGTGAATTCTTGGCAGTGTTTAAATATCCTCCAACTGTCCACAATGTGATCAAAGTGAGCGAAGCGGACTATACCTCATGTAATCCCAAAGGTACTCAGTTTAGCTCGGGAAATGATCGTGTAACATTGGAAGCAGGCACCAATTTCTTTATATGTGGAATCGGTATGCATTGCAAAAACAATCTCAAGATTTCCGTCACAGCAAATTAATTGAGAACAATCTCAAAAAGCGTCGACACTTACTTTGAAAGCGTCCTCGACCATTTTAAAATGTATGCATTAATTAAGCTTTGTTTCATTGTGTTTCTTTTTTGCATCATAAATGAAACTTGGATTTATTATCTCAGTTGAATATTGAAACGAGTTCTTGTTCGGTATATTCCTTTATATTGACTTCATGTTGCAATCTCTCAATCAATCTCTTCAAGGACGGAGTCAGAAAATTTATTTCGGAAGAGCTAAAATAATTATTTTGTAATGCTCTTTTATACCCAAAAAATGGGGTCTGTATTTACACCATAGTGACTCTGTTGGTGCATCAACTACTTGTGCACCACAGTAGAATGGACTTTATGAAAGTTGGTTCAGGAGCCAAAAACCGATTTCCCGCGTAATCGATTCTAAATCAAATTTTGGAAAGTCGGTTTTTTTTTTTCGCTCCAGAACTGACTTCTAAATGATCGATTCTATGAAAATATTGTGGTGCGTCGATAGAAGGGTGCAAAGCGCGAAAGAACGGGTGTATGCAAATAATAGCCTAAAAAAATTAGTATAAAATTCAGAAACAAAACAATCACTATTGGAAAAAAAAACATTTTGATTTAGTAAGTTATAATTTTGTGAAGGCTCTAAATTTATTTTACGAGAAATTCTTTTTATACAGTAACAATAACAAGTCATGATAATAACCTAGGATGTTTTTTTTTTGGTCGACAAGAAGAATGCACGCATCCGTGCGATAAAATATCTGAATGAGATTTGTTTTATCATTAGAGTGCCTGATGGTTGATGAGTGGGCTGAGCTAGTTTGTTAGGTGGGCTGAAGTTTAAGTTTAATGCTATCTATTAAAAAGACGGCTGAGGGGCTGGGTGGGCTTTGCCCCCTTCAGCACATATACTAGCTCTGTCTCTTAATCTTTTAAAGTACAACACATTTAAGTGGTTTTAACAAATTAGTTGACCCTCGATCGGGGACTTTTAAAGCCCTAAGCTCGATCGGTAAGGATTTAGTCAAAATGTTCCTTTCACATATGCAACAATCATGGAGCTAATCTCCTCTACATGCGTCGTGGAGTGGTTTTCCCACGTTCAACCCATTTTTCCTAGCTCTATGATCTTGCAGTGTCATGACACATATCGGTGGCCTAATTAACGCTTATATATATATATATATATATATCGTGCTCCAAAGGGATTATGTTCCCTAGCTAACACCAATAAGTATAAGAGAACTATGACGGTTTGGTCCCCAAAAGTATGTAGGCAACCCCAACGGCCCATCTGCATCCAAAAAATACCCTATGAGGGTTCCAATCGTCTGGCCCCAAAAAAAAAAATGAAGATATTTTCAACCACCATCAAAGTATATTTTTACTTGCTCTTTTATTTTATAATCTTGTCTTTAAAAGACTAAATAAACAGAATAACCATTGTCCAATCTCTTTATTTTTAACACATTCAGTAAAGATGCATTAGTCCTCCTCAATCTTGAAGTATATATATCGGTAGACTTATGAATAAATAAATAAAAACAAATCATGAATGAACGCGGATGGATAATTTTTATAGTCAATAAGAAAATATGACAAAGACGATTCAAAGACCATTTTACCAAAATATCTTTGTAAAATTATGTGTATATTATTCACAATTGAGTTTGACAGTATATATACTGTGAGTACAATGAATCGAGTCGAGCCTACCTATATTAATGTAAATACAGTACAATAAAAAATACACTATCGTAGATACACGGTTTTATATACTAAAAATATATACACTCTAATATTTTCTAGCTGTAGAATTTCTGCATGGAAAAGTGTATCTTTATCGTTGCTTTCCAAAGTCTTCTCTTTTCTCAACATTATTTAAAAGAGTCAATTATATTTGAACATCTAACGTTAACTCAAACTATTTTACACACTTAGTCGTGCATTGTAACGCTCCGTTTCCGGATACCGAGTCCTTACCCGGAAATAGAACGTTCAGCACGTATAATATAAAATGAATTCTATATTATATGTAAGCCTCTACTACGTCGTATCGAGTTTCGCATTTACGGTATGTATTTTGTTTTTGTACAAGATAAGAAGAGAAACACAACCATACTAACACTACAACAAAAACACTCTATTGCTACACTAGTTTTTGCCACACATAAAATAAAGTGTGGCTAATAGCACTTGGTTAGACTCTTTTGCCACGCTCATGTGGCTAAAAGTAAGTCTATAGCAACATTTTTTTTGTTGTGTGACAAACAATAGTGTAGCAAAAAACTATTTTTCTTGTAGTGTAAAGATAGAAAAGACATCTTACAACAACGAACTTCAAATCTTACAACCATACGATGTTTAAAGAAAGGAAGGAAATACAACAAATATCTTACAAGAAAATGTCATAAAATACCACATGTCTTGAAATGAAATTACAACATAAAACTTGAAGGGGAAACAACATAGTCTAGTAAAAAGAAATATGATAAAAGCATAGCATGACAAGAGCATCAAAGATCATCTTCAAAGTCCTCGTCAAACTCCTGTTCAACCTGTTCATCTTCTCAACCCCAAACACAACAAACATGCATTTGAGGTAAGTACAAAGGTACTTAGCAAGAAACAGAAGCTATTGCATTAACTACATTTCACAAAGAAGGACTTACATTGTTATTAAGTTATCTTTATTTGACCGACAATATTCTAGGGTTCACTTCATTCTCATCAACATGTTATGACTAAACGTTTCTAGCTTAACTCAAGTTTGTTACACCGGCATTCAAGGGCACTACGCATGGTGCTACCCACCATGAGGTATCGTTTGCAACCTATTAGTGGATCACACCAAAAGCCACGGGTTAAGACCCTGTAGTATACACGTTCGGCGAAGTCACTCTACCATTTAGCCGTTTATAGGCCAGTAGAGTTATTCACTTTATCTGACCGCCCACACATCGTGATATAGACAAGTGCCTTACCAAGAATGTTACGATGTTTAGTCTTTTACTACACACTTACGTAAATTATAAATCATTAACTAACCACCTAAGTGTTTTCAAGGTAAAAGCTCACTTAACAACTTTACTCCTCTCTTGAACTCTGAACACAACACCCTAAACACGCATTACACGGACATTGATGAATACTAATTCATCAAAGCACAAGCCATTCATACCCTTCCGACGGTCCCGAACTTCAACTCTATGGAAGAGTACATTCGGTGCCGGAACTAAACGCATCAGAAGCTTAATCAAGGCTTGTTCATGTTCATTTAGTGTTATTAGATCAAGGGGTAACATTTAGAACTCATCTCGTAGCTTAAAACACACAAAAAAACACTTAGACAGTGTTGGGGGGCGCCAACACCTTTGGCGTGCACCAAAACTGCTTCAGAGACTTCACTAAACTCTCTGTTCAGTGCAGGGCGCCAAACCCTTTGGCGTGTGCCAAAATGCACCGTAAAAGCTCACGAAACTCTTAGGAACATGTTTGGGGCGCCAAACACAGACAGATCGCACTATAATCAATTTTCTCACACTCTATCGATTTCTACTCAAAACCAACCAAGTTTAACATCATTTTAAACATCATAACAGCAAAAAATCTTTACTTTAACATCTCATATCACCAGGCAATTGTAAGATCACATTTAAGCATGATTTCAACATCAAAACACCCCAAAACAAAACCCTAACTTCACCAAATCATAACTAACACAATAGAGAAGATTTCCTTACTTGATCAAAACACAATTCCAAGAAAACTTCAGAAACTTTGCAGGCACTTCTCAAAACTCCAACAAAAACCTATTTGATCCACAACCAAATCACAAACTAATTAGGATCAAGGTTTCTAACTACTCAGAACTACGAATTACCCAACTTTCTTCAACCAAACATGATCAAAACATGATGAATCCAAGATTAGGGCTATTTTCATACCTTGATAAAATCTGGAAATCTTAGTATCAAAATGATCCTTGCTTTCTCACGATGCTCCTGCTATAGTTGAATATGAAAACGGAGTAGTAACGAGTAATGAATTTGAAGAAGTCTCTTTTTCTTCTTCCCTTGAGAACTCTGATTCCTTTTTACGTTAAAGCTTTTCTGATAACTCTTTTTGATTAGTGGGGAGGTTATTTTCCAAATAAAACCTCCCACTAATTAAATTGTAATTAATTACTCTTAATTCCCCATAATTACAAATCAACCCCAAGAAAGAATATATATATATATATATATATATATATATACTTACATTAAATTATAACTTAAAATCCATAAAAGAAATAAACATAATATTTCGTTCTCGCAAATTGACACGTCTGCCCTTTTCCGAGAATCGGAATATTACAACTTGAGTCATAATATGCATCCATAACTACTTAGACCTCGGTTACGTATGAAAGTCGCTATAACATCAGACTTTCATACGTTGAGCAAGACGGATCAAGAAAATCTTCAAAAGGCCATTCTGCAGCCAAATTTTCTGTAGGATTCTGAGCCAAGAAACTTGAAGGAGAAGAAGAACCCTGGTCCTGGTTTTCCTAATTATTGCTATAATTATTACAGTACGAACTGCGCCAGCTGGTGTTGGGTTCAGAATTAGTACTGTTTAACATGGTTGATGAGGGAAAATTGCAAAAATAGTCCGTTAACTTTGTCATTTTTCAATTTTCGTCCTAGATTTACTCCGGTGAGGATTTTAGGCCGGTAAATTTATTTTATTTCTTTAGAATCAGTCATACTCGTCGGATTTTGCTGACTAGACACCGGCATTATAAAAAACGGGTTATGTGGCCGCCACGTTGTGTGTGACGTGTCATGCTGACCCATTCTTCTACCATGGACCGAAATTTTCGTTTTCAACCCCTAACTTTCCAAATTCCCAAGTCATCTTCTTCCCCACCATTCATCTCCCTCACCATTAATCTGTGCTTCTTGATTAATCGAATTTGCTTTTGTTTTGTTTTCTTCTTCCCCACCATTCATCTCCCCCACCAACACAAAATCGGTGAATTTTGTTTTCTTGTCTTCACATTTTGGTAGTATAGACAGCAAATTCAAACTAAGATTTGGGTGTTTGGAACTGGGTTTTGATCGGAATGGCTGTTTTCCGGCTAAATTACAATTTTGGTCCTCTAACTAGACACGTTTTTCGATTTTGGTCTTGGTTTTTCTCCGGCGACAATTTTAAACCTGTAAATGGTCTTTTTTTTGCAAAAATAGTCCTGAACGCCGGAAAGACCACTTACAGGACTAAAATTGGACTTTTTCGGCGACAATTTTAGTCCTGTAAGTGGTTTTTCCGGCGATAATTTTAGTCCTGTAAGTGGTCTTTCCGGCATTCAGGACTATTTTTGCAAAAAAATGACCACTTACAGGACTAAAATTGTCGCCGGAGAAAAACCACGACCAAAATCGAAAAACGTGTCTAGTTAGAGGACTAAAATTGTAATTTAGCCGTTGTTTTCCGGTGTTAATCGCCGGAGCTAAACTGAGCTGAGTGAAAATAAAAGATCAAACCATTTGTATTTGAAGAAGATAAAAGAGCTGGATTTGCTTGGATTCTTGAATTTGAACTTGAGCCCAAATCAGCATTTCTGTGTTTTCACCGTCTTCAACAATGTTTGGCTTAGTAGAGCAAGAAATGGAAAGGGCTTTTTGTCTCAGTTTCTGATGCATGAATTCGAGTGGCTGATGGAGCTGGGCAGCCATCACCATTGAAGATGGAAGGACCAGAAGTTGCTTACAACCTGTTTGACAAAATGCCAAAGACTGATTTTTACTTCTGGAAATCACTCTTTTCGGTGACGTTTTATTTTCAATTTAGCATAATTTGGGTGCAACTGTGTATTTTCAAAAGGGAAACTTGACATTATATGCCTAAAAAGTAATCTATCTATTAATATGCCCTGTATAGTATCCTTTGCAAAATATGCCTACGACCCACTTGCTTGGCATATGCGTCGGATTTATTGAGGGAGCCCAAAAAAATTTGAGAAAAAAAAAGTTCTATGGGAGAATATCCGCAACTCTATGTATATACCTATATATTTTGCAAACCAAAAAAAATAAAATAAAACAAATAATAAATGTTAAAAATGATAAAATTCATGTATTAATTGACATTATTTCAATGGGTTGAATATAATGGAAAAAAACACAAATTGTCTAGTGGTGCATCGATTTAGTGGTGAGTTAGATTATAATGTCTAATGGAGACCGGTGTTCGAACCCCGTTAGGGGCCAAAAAAAAAAGAAGAAATGAAAAGAAAACACAAATTGTCATTCCACTGGACGATTGTCATTTTTATGTTTTTTGTTTTTTCTTTTGTTTTAATGGATTTGTTTGATATTAAAAGGTTTTAGTAGATTATTTTTAATGGATTTGTTTGATAGTAGAATTGAAGTCGTTAAAACAACGGTAATTTCGTCGTTTCAGATGTCTTTTGTCATTTTTCACCATTTTTCAATTCACTCTTGCCTTTTGACAATTTTTTCACCACTATTGTCTTCAATAACCATTAGCCCATAAAATAAAATAAAATAGGAAAATAGGATCATGTCATTTATTACATTTATATTGAATAAGTTTTCATCAGGATATGAATCAAAAAAAAAAAAATCAATCAGGATAAAACAAATTTTCCCAAATTTTCATCTTATTTTTTATGTAAGTCAATAAACAAGTTATGTTTCAAAAAAAATAAACAAGTGCATATTATTTAGGGACGGAAACATTAAGTGTTTTCTCATTTATTATTCTTGAACATTATTGTACGACCAATATCAAAATTTGTGCGAGCTGGTACTAGTCGATCACTTTTATACGTGGAATGCCTATTTTTCGGAGTAGGATCCTCTCAAGTAACTTGATGAAATATTCTCTCAAGTATGCATGATCCAACCACACACCCCAAAAGTGTAAAGCATCTAGCCATTGATTAACTTTTTCCAAAACTACGTAGTTTAGTTCATTATATGTAAAAACACTAACTTTACCCTTAAGTTACTTGAGAGGATCTTGATCCCTATTTTTCTCAGTCGGACTGTCTTTTCTTAGTAAAACAATTTATAAAGAAAATGCATTTCCATCTTCGTTGTATCTTGATATAAAAAAGGGACTGTATTACGTTAATGCAAAATATTTATTTGAATACGGTTTTCACGTTTTGTAAAATTTTGTATATTTTATATTGTCTTAGATTGTCATCATCCACGCCGTGTTAGTATTTTCTTAAAAAAGTCATTTTACATTCATATGTATTTTCAATGAGCAATGATGTTTTATGTTACACCATTAAATTATTTTACTTAAGGAATTCCACATGTCACGAATATTGTACTTATTAAATTTTGATACAAATTTACGTCCTAAATAATGCGTGTATTCTTAGTTTTATATCACCCGTGCATTATACACGGGTTTTTGACTAGTTATGTTTATAGGGGGAAGAGGCCACAAGGACCAAAAAAAAATAATAAATGGGTCTGGAAGAACAAAAGTAACATTTTCATGATTATAAAGGATAAAAATCACAATTGTTACTTTAAAATTGTTACTTCACGTGTTAATGTTCTTTGTGTTTAATAATTATTCTTACTTATTTTTTTACTCTATTCCACATTTGTTACTTCATATTTGTTATTTCATAATTATTCTTTTGTCCTTATTAAATTACAGTTTCCTTCAATCCCGATTTTTTGATAATTTTGTCCTTCTGGACAAAAATCTAATGTTTATATTGAATAAGTTTTAATCAGGATAAATCAATCTTTCCCAAATTTTCGTCTTATTTTTTTAATGTAAGCCAATAAACAACCGTCCATATATCATATATGTGGCAACAATAATCATCCAGGACAACAAAATCACCGAACCGTCAAAGCGGAACAAACAATTCGGTATCAACATAGCCCGGATGATAACACCTGATAGGAAAAAATGGAGAAGAAATTGTAAAAAATAAAATGGATTGAAAAATGGTGAAAATGACAAAAGACATCTAAAACGATAAAATTACCGTTGTCATATTTAACGATTTCAATTCCACTATAAAATAAATCCATTAAAAATAATCCATTAATTTTTTTTAATATAAAACAACTTCATTAAATCAAAAACAAAAGCAAAAAACATAAAAAATGCATAATCATCCAGTAGAATGACAAACTTTTTTGCCGTTATACTCAATCACTGAAATAAATGTCAATTCAAAAATGAATTTTATCCTTTTTAACATTTATTCATTATTTTATTATTATTATTATTTTTTATAGCGCTGTAAGATCATTCTGCTATAGAACTTTTTTTTCTAAATTTTTTTTGGGCTCCCTCAATATCCGACGCATATGCCAAGCAAGTGGGTCGTAGGCATATTTTTGCAAAGGATACTATACGGCGCATACTAATCAGATAGATTACTTTTTAGGCATATAATGTCAAGTTTCCCTTTTCAAAATTGGGTATCAAAATTAGGAACATGTTGCAGCTACTGTAAGTTTGCAGAAGGTTGCATGTCAAACAGAAATTGCTAAAAGCAACTTAAGAAACTAATGCAAATAAGTACAGTTTTGAAATGATAAAAGTAATGGCACATGACCAAGATATAATTTTTCCGGGTATTTGTTTAAATAGGATAGTCAAAGGGGTCATCTTTTTAAATAGGATGTCTTCATGTGGCTTTGTTTAAATAGGTTGCATAGTACACCAAATAATGTTTTAGCAGCCTCTCGTGTATGTTTATATCATATATGAAGGAGAAGATGAATTGGGGAAGATGCATTGAAGGAGAAGATGGGTGGTGAAGTTGAATTGAAAGAAAAGATGGGTTGGGGAAGATGAATTGAAGGAGAAAGGTGGGTTGATTTGGTTGATTTCGATCTACTTGGCATAAAAATGGGCCAGGTGGCCATGTCAACGTTAGTTGACTGCCACATCAGCAACTTATGCCGGAAAATGAGTTCAGTCAGCTATTTCCAGTTGGACATGACTATTTTTGCAACCATTTTAAAAGTTACCAGACTAAAATCCTCACCGGAGTAAAACTAAGACGAAAATCGAAAAATGACAAAATTACCGGACGATTTTTGCAATTTTCCCTGTTTGATGAGTAGTTGGCGGTGGGCATAATAATATTGCAACAGCTTTTTATTGACATTTCAAGTCATCGCAACAAATTACTACTACGAAGCTAGATCACTACTGGTACTATACGACGTTGTATTTGGAATCGAACATGATTTAGAAACCGAAGAAATTAGCTCGACACCCGTGAGAAGAAACCGACTGTGATTTCGTGTATTGACATTGGCTTCGTGAATGGAAGTGTTGCATTGAATGCAGAAAAGGGCTCTATCGATCTTCGCGGCAAAACACCATAGCCTTTCTCTCCTGTTATACATCAAGTGCAATATATATAGTTATATACTTCATACACATGTTTATTTCGTCAAAACATACACATATATATACACACACGAACAAGCAACATTACAGCCACAACCACTGAAACAAGGTAGGTAGGTAATGTTATTGTTACCTGGCAAATATCACAGAGTAAGGGCGGCGTCTTTGAACGAGGTAGGTAGAAGAGGAAAACGAATGTGTTTGGTAACGAGCTTGTTAGCAAGATGAACAACATTATCACAAGCTTTGCAAAGGGCAGCTTCATCTGAGGCACATAATACCGTCGCCTCTTCTTTCTCACAAACGTCACACTTTATCTTCATTATTATTCTCGATCTCTTCTTGCAACTCAATTGATCTCCTTATCGCCCCGATGGTACTCTGAACATAGTTGCCCCTATTTATAGGAAGCGGACTAATGACGATTACGCTAATGGCGACAAGACATAATTAACAATTAATCATGATTACAATATAGCTACGTCGAATAGCTATCTTGGCGGCTTCACTTGGTGTGGGTCCAACTTCTGGCCCCGTACTGAGCAAGTCTTGCCCTTGTCATGTTTAAGTCCTGATTGCCCTGTAGTGTGGGCATAGTCCGATCTGACGGACTGCGGATAGGAGGCAGCGAGTTCGGCCCCAATCCTTAACGTTGAGTAGAGTCTGACGGGTTAGGTCGCTTCTCGGCCCGCTTCGGCTTATGTATATGTGGGTAGGAGGCTCCAAAGACCTTTCTGTGCTTTTTGCTTTCCCGTTCGGGTTAACCGTGGATCCATAAGATCGCTGGCGGGTTTGGTATATCAATTACGTTATAAACGGTTTGATTTTTATTCGATTTTTAAATTTGGTTAAAAAATTGTTCGGACAATGGTCGGGTTATATGCAATTTTTCATAAACGTTAATAATATCTATTATATATAATAGTTAACTATAATATCTATTATTGGGTTGCAAACTCAATAGTTATCTATGCGTACATTATTTTTTTTTCTTAAATCCCCCGGTATCCGAAACTCACTGGTTCGATTAATCCGGAGTTCCGCCCGGGTCGTGCCTGAAAAGTTTGACTCTTACTTAGGGGTAAGGCCTGACCAAGAGCTTTCTCAACATATCGCCTCAGAAGAGAATAAAACCGGTGACTTTCCTAGGCATTCTCAAGTTACTTACCACTTGAGGCAAGCTACTTGGTTTATGTGTACACTATTTTGATAAATCAACATTGTTTTTAGTATCCATATATATTATTTAATTATTTAGGGGCCGGAGGCCAGAAGGACAAGATAAGATACAAAATGGTTGAGAAGAACAAAATGTAGTAACACATGTACAAAAATGTAGTAAGACATGTAGTAACTGTCATTCTCAACATTTTAGATTAAAATTGTCCTTCACAACCTTTAACCTTATTTAATATTGTATTTTAATTTTAATTAATATTAAATATTAGGGGGGGAAAGAGCGAAGGTAGGAAACACTTTTTGAAGGAAACACCGAAGGTAGAAAACACTTTTTGGGGAAAACACCTTATCGCACTTTTATTACGAGAGTATAAATATAGATATAGACTAGATGCTTAATCACCTAAGTGTGTATCAAGGATAAGCAAATAAATCCCTACACTACTACACATACAAGATTTCAAATAGTTTAGACTCTCAAGTTCAAGTACAATGATAATCAAATGCCGAAAGATAAATTACACGGAGATCAACACAATTCAGACTTATTGTTTTTAGAGCAGCCAATGAAAAATCTAAAAAGCAAAGCCACACTAATCAAATTAAACATTTTGGACTAGAATTTTACAACTCTTTAAATTACAATACAACTAAACAATTACACTTTAACAAACTATTAACCAACAATACTTGGAATCAATGACCCTACTAAAGCAATTTCTGCTATCCAAACTTGACAGAATCACCTAAACCAACCAAAGACCACACAAAGTCGCAATCAGGTATCTCAAATCGATTGCTCTTAAAGGCCAATAGACACTACTAGACTTGCATACAAACCTAACTCAAAGTAAACATAAAGGGATAATGATAGGTGTACCTTTAAAAGTTTACATAGAGTTTACACCCTCGTTCATCTCGCCATTCAAATTTTATTTTCAAAGAAAATTAAAAAAAAACATGGAAACACTCACAACCACGAGATGATGTTGGGTGTAAACTTTATGTAGACTTTTGGAGGTACACCTATCAGTATCCAACTAAAAGATACTAAGAAACTTCAACAATAACGCAACTATGCACTGTAACGCCCCGCTCCCGGATACCGAGCCCTTATCCGGAAGAGAAACGTTCGGCGCATATAGCATTAAATAAATCTAATATTATACGGAAGCCTCTACGTCGTCGTGTCAAATAAAAGCAAACGGAAGCTAAAAAGACTCGGGTAAAAACAGAAATGCTACTATGAATAGAAATTAAGCATACTAAAGATGGATAGTTAAATTACAACGACGAAAAACCCAAAGACTTACACAATACGAGGTCTTAAAAGTACCAACCAAACTTACAAAGATCTTAGAAGTCGAAGTACAACAAGCCTAAGAAAAAGAATACAACTAGTCTAGTAAAACCTTTACAAGGAAATAAACTAAAAGCTTCGTCAAGGCATCAATGTCCTCAAAAGTCGTTATCTACGCTTGGTCAACCTGTTCGTCTTCTCACCCCACAATGCATACAAAAAAATGCAAATGAGGTAAGTACAAAGTACATAGAAAAAGTGAGAAGTTAATGAATAACTAAGTTCTACAATGAAAAGGTTCCTATTATTAATTATTAAGTTATCTTTATAAGACCGACTCAAGCTAGGGTTCACTTCATGCCTATCAACATGTCATGACTATACGTTTCTAGCTTAACTTATCTTGGTTACATCATTACTCAAGGACACTGTGCATGACGAAAATTCCACCACGAGATATACTTGCCAACTACGGTGATTAGCATCGATAGTCCCGGGATCTCCCCGGTATGCATATATGTTCGATGAATTTCCTCCACTACCTTTCATCCTTTTGAGCCAGTAGCGTTGTTCACCTTTTATGAACGTATCACATCGCCGATATGAAATAGTGCTTAACCTAGAATAAGTGACGTTTTATCTTTTACTACACGTATGTAATTATTATCTGTTGTTAACTAGCCACCTAAGTGTTTTCAAGTAAGCTCCCTCACATACACTACTCTCTTTCCTAGACCACTAGACACGGACAAGGCCTAGCACATACACAGACATTGATGAACTCTAGTTTATCAAAGCACAAGCACTTTCATGCCTTTCCGACGGTCCCAGACTTCAACTCCCTTTAAGAGTACATCCGGTGCCGGAACCAAACGCATCAGAAACTCAATCGAGACTTGTTTACGTTTAATTAATGTTATTGAATAAAAGAAATAGAAATTTAAAACTCAACACAAATATACCAAAACATATCACATCTCATTAATTACAACTTAGCATGCATTCTATCACCAAACAACACCAAAACTCAACCTGTCATTATAAAACTATTATTACTCATTAGGAATAGCCTCTTACCTTAATTTTCAGCAAAACCGATCCAAAACCTTCAAGAAAAATGCTGAACTTCTAAGCCTTCAACTTGTAACTTGAATTTAATGCTGTGAATCTATTTTTAGAACGATCTACGCTCCAAGACGATCGTTTTGACTACTCGTGGGGAATAAGGATGTTTTATTTTCCAAAGTTGTGTCTCGTCGTGGTGACCACTTTTCTCTCTTGCGGCATCTTGAAACGATGAACAGATTGAGTCGTATAAAATTATAGGATAAATAATAATTAGGTCGTATTGGGTCCCAATTACTATTTTACCCTTTCTGAAAAATCGGATGTTACGTTCACACAGCACATAAGGACTAACAAAGATTCACAATCGCACCTTTACTAGCAAAATTAGAACACAAAATGTTGAAAAGTGAAACAAAAATTTCCTAAATAAACACACACGCACAAATCAATGATCAATGTTATGGGCATTAATTTTAAACCAAGGAGCCTTGGCTTTCATGGATAACAAATCTTCATCAGTGTACATGAACATAAATTTTAGAATGGTTCAGAACCAAATCTACTGGGTAAGCGTGTCAAACCAATAAGAGTGGAAAAAAATCTATGGTGGACCCCTATGTATAAAAGGAAACCGACATGACACGGTGGTCCATTTTCTCGGTCCAGGACCGCCATAAAATCGTTGGTACATGAATAGCAATTCACAAGTGTACGTAGTTTAATGAAACAAATCTTACATGGTGTAATTGGCATATGAAAGGAAATTTTTTTCCCGAAAATATTATGAATCTGCAAAACGTGTAGTATTATCTCATTGGAAAGAAAAATAATGTGCAGTAAATACAGGGCTATCCCAAAAACCCTATAAAAGACAACATCGTCATGGTGAAAATTCACATATTCTCTCATTCTAAGTTCTGATATCCTGGAATTGAAAAATATATATATTCAATATGGCTAAAGTTGTATTTTTTATGACACTTTTTCTTTATGGGTTTCTAACTTCTAACATTGTAAGAGCAACGACCTTTAACGTTGGAGATGACAAAGGCTGGAATTTCGGTGTTAATTCGTGGCCAACGGGCAAAACTTTCAAGGCAGGAGATGTGCTTGGTATGTTTAAATAATTTTTTGATTTTTCTCACTGCAGACAAGATTGTATGTATCATTATACTCTTGTAAACGTACTATTAATCATTGTTTTGTGTATTCTTGGCAGTGTTTAAATATCCTCCAACCGTCCACAATGTGATCAAAGTGAGTGAAGCGGACTATAACTCATGTAATCCCCAAGGCACTCGGTTTAGCTCGGGAAATGATCAAGTAACATTGGAAGCAGGCACCAATTTCTTTATATGTGGAATCGGCATGCATTGCAAAAACAATCTCAAGATTTCCGTCACAGCAAATTAATCGAAATAAATCAAAAATGGTGTCGACACTTGCTTTGAAAGCGTCCTGGACCATTTTAAAATGTATTCATTAATTAAGCTTCGCTTCGTTGTGTTTCTTTTTTGCATCAGAAATGAAACTTGGATTTATTATCGGTTGAATTGAAGTGAGTTCTTATTTGGTATATTCCTTTATATATATTGGCTTCATCTTGATCGGGGGACTTTAATTTTAAATTGTTTTGACCTCTCGGTAAGGATTTAGTCAAAACGTTCCTTCCACTTATGCAACAATCATGGAGCCAATCTCCTCTAAATGCATCGTGGAGTGGTTTTCCCTCGTTCAACCCATTTTTCCTTGCTCCATGATCTTGCAGTGTCAGACACATATCGGTGGCCTAATTAACGCTTATTTATATATATATATATATATATATATATATATATATATATATATATATATATATATATATATATATATATATATATCGTGCTCCAAAGGGATTACGTTCCCTAGCTAACACCAATAAGTATAAGAGAACTATGACGGTTTGGTCCCCAAAAGTATGTAGGCAACCCCAACGGCCCATCTGCATCCAAAAAATACCCTATGAGGGTTCCAATCATCTGCCGCTACAAAAAATGAAGATGTTATCAGCCACCATCAAAGTATATTTTTACTTGCTCTTTTAATTTAGGGGAAATTGTTCATATAGTATATATATTTTCCAAAGTTTTTCTTCTATACTGATACTCCACAAATGGAGTCAGCCAAAAAATAATCTGCAAAAGATTATTAATTGAAAAGACAAAAATATCCTTCATGAATCTATTCTGATTTTGAAAATTCAAACACGTAAATTTCAGGGAAAAGGAGGGAATAATTGCATACACCGTTGTTATTGGGACCGTGTCAGCCACACAAGCAAAACCAGTAATATTATATGGTTTTGTGTGGCCAGAAATGCGCTACGTGACCTTACATGAGTGGCTTACACCCAGGACTATAAATTGGCTCTGACTCCGCAAAACCATAGTAGAATAGAAGTTGAGAACCCAAAAATTTTCCCTCTCTACTTTCTCTCACTTAAAAATATGCCTATAAACCCAAATAATTTCCTGAAGGTAAATTATTATTTTAAACTGGGTTAATCCAAATAAATAAAATATTAAATTTTATATCTCCCGCCAACCTCTTTTTTAAATTAATAATTAAATCTAAAATTTTCATTAAAAGTGAAATCCTTCTACAATTAATTCAGATACCATGGAACTATTTGAAAATATTCATTCATTAAATTAGAGTGTGGGTCTATGAATCCGGTACACGTTTATGAGAACGAGATAAAATGAAAACTTATTAGAATGGAGAGTGAAATCTATGAATAACTCCCTTCAAACCCTGAAATTGTCTGTCATATCTTCCTTAACCTTAATTGCCTTAAAACATTAATCCCTGAAATATGATCAACTGGGTTTATGACAACATTCTTAAAACATTAAACCCTGAAAAATGATCAGCTGGGTTTATGACAACATTTCCCATTAATGTTAATTTAACAAATGTTAACATCATGAACTAGCTAAGGCTTGAATATGAACGTAACTCGATTGTTCTGCTGCATACATGAATTTATTAAATGTCTTGCTGTTGAACAAAAAAGAGGTTTGAATAACAACAACAATGTCGAAAACGCAGGAAAAACTAAAACCGAGAAATTTGGTTTGCTTGATATGAACGTAGAATTGTGTAAACACTTTCCTACAAAATTTATTTGCCCCTTACTGAATGCCTAGGGTGTCACAAATACTTTTGTGAGATAAGACTATGTTTTCCCTTCAAATTTAGGCACAAAAGATGAAGAATACTCAGATGTATTTTCTCTCAAAGATGAAGGTGCTCTTTTTATATATCTTAAAGCACTCAAAAATGATCATATATATTGGTGGAAAACCGACCTCTTATGTATGCAACCCTTGGAAATAAGTTACATATATAAATCAGTTGAAAAGGATGAAAAGACACACCGTTTCAGAATTTCAGGCCACAGGCGGGCGCCTGTGAAACCAAAAAATCGACCAAACTTTCTGCACAAATTTTTCCCACAGGCGGGCGCCTATGGTGACAGGCGGCCGCCTGTCACCTGTTTCTCCGAATTCTAAATTTTGGTCCTTTAAGTGAATTTTCAGTCCTTTAAGTGATTTTCCCGAAGTATACTTGATCATTTTAAATCCGTAAACTCGTAAATACTTATATGAGCGTACACTATGTACCTCCAAACTCATATTATAGCATTCCGAGTTCACCCATCTTTGTACCAAACCCTGATTACATAAATGAACATGGTAACACTTAAATTACCAACATTGCCTTAACAAAATGGCTTGTTTTTGTTTTTACGATATATGGGGCTATTTAGGGAATATTAATTTATTTTGGATAAGGTTGTGTTCACGATACTATATACACAAGAACTCTGGTAGAAAAACTATTTAAACAAAAATCTTTTCAGAAAGTAGTAAATAAATAATTGCACCTTTAATTTATAGTCTTGTCTTTAAGGACTAAATAAACAGAATAATCATTGTCCAATCTCTTTATTTTTAACACATTCGGTAAGGATGCATTAGTCCTCCTCAATCTTGAAGTATATATATCGGTAGACTTATGAATAAATAAATAAAAACAAACATTGAATGAACGCGGATGGATAATTTTTATACTACCTCCGTCTCATAAAAAGTGTCCACATTTTGCTTGGCACATAGATTAAGAAATCAATTAATGTGTAGTAATTTAAGTGCTAATGGACATACAGTAAAACCTCTATAAATTAATACTCTTTAAATTAATAACCTCTCTAAAATAATATTTTTCTCCGGTCCCGATTTGGGCCAGTTCAAAAATTGATTAATTTCGATAAGATAATAAGATAATAATTTTTAGAAAATCCATGTATAGATATACAGTCCCAATAATATCATAAATTAATAATTCTCCATAATCACAAAAATATATATGTTACAATTTTGTAAAATATGATTATTGTTGTCTGCTTTTTATTAAAGTTTAAATCAGCAGTTTCATTTCTAATCTTCCTTATTGCATCCAAAAGTTCGGTGTGGTGCTTTGAAATTTGCATCAAAAAGTTGTTAAGTCACTTTGATGCGTTGAGTGGTATGGTTGTTTCTTTTTTTTAATCTTGTTTATATACACTAGTGATACGTCTTATCACTATTATACACTGAATATTTTGTTGTAAAAATACAAAGAATCAAATTAATGTATGTACATTGAATTTGTAACTAATATACATTGAATTAAGTATAATACATAAATTAGTACAGTTCATTATATTTAAATTTATATAATTAAAATTTAATTTTGTTTGATATCAAAAACTCTCTATAAATTAATAATTATTAATTTATCGATAAATTAATAATTATTAATTTATCGATAAATTAATACTTCTAAATTAATAAAATCTTCCGGTCCCAACTATATTAATTTATAGAGGTTTTACTGTATATACCACTATCACAAAATAAATTCTTCTATTGGAATGTGAAATGAACATACAAACATTAAATGCAAACATAAGGGTATGTGTGGAAAAAATGCATTAAATGATGTATTGATTTTGTAAATGGACACTTTTTATGAGACAATTAATTTTCAATAGCTGAACACTTTTTATGGGATAGAGGTAGTAGTCAATAAGAAAATATGACAAATTTGATGGTGTATTTAAATAATAATTCAACCCCGGCCAAATTTCAAGGACAAAGACGATTTAAAGACCATTTTCCCTAGGATAGGTGATGGAGACACATCTTTCTTGCACCGATGTTGTCCCCCAAACTTTTTTAAACCAAACACTTAGGATTAAAAATAAAAAATCTAAAATCTTAAATCCTAGACCACACAAATACATAGTCGGGGATGAGTGATATCCATTTTCGGGACCTTCATCATTTTCCTTTACGAAAGGTGATGAAGGCAAACCGTTCTTGCACCGATGTTGTCCCCCGAACTTTTTTGAACCATACACTTAGGATTAAAAAAAAGGAAAAAGAAAACTAAAATCCTGGACCACACAAATACATAGTCGCGGGATGAGTGGTACCCATTTTCAGGACCTTCATCATTTTCCTTTACGAAAGGAGATGGAGGCACACCTTTCTTGCACCGATGTTGTCCCCCGAACTTTTTAAACCATACACTTAGGATTAAAAAAAAAAAAAAACTAAAATCCTGGACCACACAAATACATAGTCGGGGGATGAGTGGTACCTATTTTCAGGACCTTCATCATTTCTTTTACGAAAAGTGCACAGCTTTCTTGCACCGGTGTTGTCCCCCGAACTTTTTTGAACCATACACTCGGGATTTAAAAAAAAAAAAAAAAAATAATCCTGGACCACATAAATACATAGTCGAGGGATGAGTGATACCCATTTTCGGGACCTTCATCATTTTCCTTTACGAAAGGAGATGGAGGCACACCTTTCTTGCACCGATGTTGTCCCCCAAACTTTTTTGAACCACACACTTAGGAATAAAAAATTAGAAAAGAAAAACTAAAATCCTGGACCACACAAATACTTAGTCGGGGGATGAGTGGTACCCATTTTCGGGACCTTCATCATTTTTACGAAAGGTGATGGAGGCACACCTTTCTTGCACCGATGTTGTCCCCCGAACTCTTTTGAACCATACACATAGGATTACAAAAAAGAAAAAAAAAATAATACTGGACCACACAAATACATAGTCGGGGGATGAGTGATACCCATTTTCCTTTACGAAAGGTGATTGAGGCACATCTTTCTTGCACCGATGTTGTCCCCCGAACTTTTTTGAACCATACACTTAGGATTAAAAAAAGATAAAAAAAAACTAAAATCCTGGACCACACAAATACATAGTCGGGGGATGAGTGGTACCCATTTTTAGGACCTTCATCATTTTCTTTTACGAAAAGTGATGGAGGCACACCTTTCTTGCACCGATGTTGTCCCCCGAACTTTTTTGAACCATACTGATATGCCCAAATCGTGATTCTGCCCATGGATCCTTATTCAGGTCCATCCGACCCCTCAAAATAGTGGATAAAGCCACTGGCCACCACAATCCGCGAGCTCGCAAGGCGTCGGCCCCGCTCCAAGCCTTTGGTTCTATGCGATGCTATCAGACTAGGGGCCGGCCCGCGAGCCCTAGGTCAAAGGTCCGCCAGGGACCAGAGCCGCCAATATAAAGATAAGACAAGCTATGACCTCCAAGCCACAAAGCTCTCATGCCGGAAGGCCCATCTCGAGGCCGTAAGTCCCTCAGCAAATCCGCCAAGGCTGTCAGCAGACCGTTAGGCTCTCAACAGACTGCTAGGCTCTCAACCGACGGTTAAGTTTGAAATAAACAGACTTAAAAAATATGTTGATCGTCCTACTCAGCCTAATTATTATAGAAGACCTTCCCCTATGGATACACTCCATGATGAACAAGAATATGTTATTAATAATAGTTATTCAGGTAAAAATATTTATGAGTGGAATCTTGATGGTAACGCTGATAAACAAATTTATAGTATGATACATAGAATGTTAATGTATAGTACTATATGTAAATCTATAGTAATCTTCGATAAGAATATTGCAAAAATGATAATTGCAGGTTTCACTGGCCAATTAAAAGGTTGGTGGGATAATTATTTAAGTTTAACTGATAAAGATTATATTTTAAATACGGTTAAACAAGAAAATAATAATGTGGTAGAAAATGTGGTTTATACTTTAGTAACTACAATACTTGAACATTTCACAGGTAGAATTACTGATAATTGTGAAAATATTCGTACTTTACTACAAAATCTTAGATGTAAAACATTGACAGATTTTCGATGGTATAAAGATACTTTTTTAAATAGAGTCATGGAATTACCAGAAAGTAATAGCTCTCATTGGAAATCCAAATTTATTGATGGATTACCTTATCTTTTTCGTGAAAAGGTTAGGAAAAATTTAAGAAAGATTTTCTTAATATACCTTATGAAAATTATACATATGGTAAATTAATAGAGTACTATTATACAAGAAGGTTTAGCCTTTTGCAATGAAATAAAATTAAATCAACAAATTAAAAGATGAAATTTATCCGAAAAATCACAATTAGGTAGATTTTGTGATCAATTTGGTATGGATATGCCATCTTCTTCTAAAACATCTTTAAAAGATAGGAAGAAAGATAAATCAGAAAAATCTTTAGATCCTTTTTATAAAGGGAAAAGAAAAGAAATTCTCTAAAAGAAATTAGAAAAAGAGAATTTAAGAGAAATAATAAAACAGATAAAACTCTGCTTTAAATGTGGTAAGATTGGCCATTATGCTAATCGTTGTAAATTAAAGAAAAAAATTGATAATTTACAAAATGATGAACTTAAATTAAGTCTTTCAAAAATACTTCTTAACTCAGAATCAGAAAAATCTTCTTCTGATAGTTCTGATGAACAATCTTTTGATAATAATTTATCAGAATTAATTAATGAATCTTTAAGTTCTTCGGACACAGATACGTGTTGTAAATCATGTGTACAAAATGTTCAATGTATTAAACATGATAAGGAAGAAGGAGAAGAATTTTATAAAATTCTTTCACAATTTAAAGATTTAGAAATAAATGTTTTAACTAACAATAATATTTTTGATTTTAAAAATAATTAAAGACCACTGAGCTTCGATCTCGGTTAATTGATAATATTCAATCGATCCATCAACTTCCAATTTTGATGAATCTAAAGAAATTAAAAGTTCTCAGGAATCATATTCTATGAATAATGTTTTGAAAATGTTAAAAGATAGACAATCTGTGGAAAAACCAACCACAATTAATGAACTCTTAAAAGAAATAACTTATCTCAAACAGGAGATAATAAAATTAAAAAATTATAATAAGAATCTTGAAGATAGAATTTCAATTCTGGAATATCAAAAAGTTAATTCTAATGATAAAGCTAGTTCTAGTTTACCAGATTTATCTTCTATATTAGAACAAGATAATTTTTTAAATAAATTAAATATTATCTTCTCTCAAAAATGGTATGTGAAAATTACTTTACTAATTAATAATTCATATAAATGTGAGTTAATTGCTTTGATTGATAGTGGTGCGGATATGAATGTAATCTTAGAAGGATTAATTCCCACACAATATTTTGAAAAAACTACAATGACACTTAGTCATGCGGGTGGTGAAAAACTTGATATAAAGTTTAAACTTCCAAAAGCTTATATTTGTACAAATAATACTTGTATTCCTACAAGTTTTTTATTAGTAAAAAATATGACTAGTCAAGTTATACTTGGAACACCATTTATTGAAAAATTATACCCTTTAACTAATATTAATGCTAAAGGTATAACAGGACATTTTGATGGTAAAGAAATAAAATTTGACTTTATCACTGAGACTATACCAAATGTTCTTAATCAAATTAAGGATCTTATAGATCATAAAAATTTACATTTAAATTTTTTAAAACAAGAAGTTAATATATCTTCGATAGTTGAAAAGCTTTTAAATCCAAAGCTTAAAGAAAAAATTGATAATTTATTTCATAGATTTTCTATTGAAATATGTAGTGATCATCCTAATGCTTTTTGGGATAGGAAAAGACATATGGTAGAACTTCCTTATGTGGAAGATTTTGATGAAAAGAAAATTACGACAAAGGCTGACAGACATGTCAAATGAACTCGAGAATATTTAGAGCATTGTAAAAAAGAAATTGAGTCTCTTTTACAAAAAGGTTTAATAAAACCATCTAAATCTTCTTGGTCATGTACTGCATTTTATGTTAATAAACATAGTGAAATTGAAAGAGGTGTACCTCGTATGGTTATAAATTATAAACCTTTGAATAAAGTTTTAAAATGGATAAGATCACCTATTCCTAATAAAAAGGATTTATTAGATCGACTTTATAATTCAATCATATTTTCTAAATTTGACTTAAAATCTGGATATTGGCAAATTCAAATTGATGAAAAAGACCAATATAAAACAGCTTTTAATGTTCCTTTTGGACATTATGAATGGAGAGTAATGCCATTTGGATTAAAAAATGCTCCTTCTGAATTTCAGAAAATTATGAATGATATTTTTATTCCTTATAGTGAATTTATTATTGTTTATATTGATGATATTTTAGTATTTTCAAAAACGATTGAAAATCATTTTAAACATCTAGATATTTTTAGAAAAATCGTAATACAAAATGGACTAGTTATATCTAAACCAAAGATGTCTTTATTTCAGACAAAAATTAGATTTCTAGGTTATAATATTGAAAAAGGAAGTATTATTCCAATTCAGCGAAGTATTGATTTTGCTTCAAAGTTTCCAGACATAATTATGGATAAAACTCAATTACAAAGATTTCTAGGCAGTCTAAATTATATATCTGCTTATTATAAAGATTTAGCAAAAGATGCTGCTATCTTATATGATAGATTAAAAAGGAACCAAAACCTTGTCCGATCAAAGATACTAATCTTTGTAAAAAAATAATTAAAACAAAGGTAGCTAATTTACCTTGTTTAATGTTAGCTAATCCTATATGGGATAAAATAATTGAAACAGATGCTTGGATATAGGATTTGGAGGAATTTTAAAACAAATTTGTCCAAATACAAAACAAGTTTATCTTGTTAGATTTCATTCTCCGTAAATGGAATACCAAAGTCAAAAGAATTATTCTCACAAAGAGCAAAGAGATTCTAGCTATTGTTAAATGTGTTTTAAAATTTCAGATGATTTATATAATCGAAAATTCCTTATTCATACAGATTGTAAATCAAAGAAAATTTATGTTTAATAAAGATTTTAAACATGATGTTTCTAAACAAATGTTTGCAAGATGGCAAGCTCATTTAGCCCCTTTTGATTTTCATATTATTCATATAAAAGGTGAAGACAATAGTCTGCCTGATTTCCTAACTCGTGAATATTTGCAGGAATGAGTTCTACTTCCAGAGGAAGAGGGGGTTTTACTCCCTATCGTGGCAGAGGTGGACGAGGTAATATCCTTGTTCAGCATGGTAATAGGACATTAGTTTCAGAGAATATCTCTGGATCTTCTTCTAGTCAGAATAATAATTCTGATAAATTATACCAAGAATTCTTGGAATATAAGAAAATGAAAGGAAAGGCTAAAGCCACTGGGGAAATACCCTCATATGCGAATGTGGTAATATCAGAAGAAGAAGATATAACTTCTTACCAAGAAAATGATAAACAAGGAATTATATTCCTTATTGAATATGATGATTATATCAAAAAGAAAAATGACCCATGGTCACTCATGGAAAAATATTTGGATAATAATCCATTTACAGCGACTGCATATAAGCATCGATCATATTATGAAAATATTTTAAAAGCTTCTGAATGTGAAATAACACATTTCATGGCTAATGATCAGAAGGAATATACCTTCAGTAAAATTATTATAAAAAGAATTTGTCTTCCAAATGAATGGGGATTATCTTTATTCAAAGAAAAAGAATATCTTTTTCAAGAAAAAAATATTGCTATATAATATAATTATTGGGATTATATCCAAGCCTTTACAAATGTTTTCTTATATGAAAATAGAAAGCAAAAACATACTTGGTTTGTTAAAGTATGTCCAGAAGTATATAAACATCTGGAATATATACCAAATTGGTTTCAACAATGGTGGTTAATGCATGGACCTTCTATAAAAATTTTACCAGAAGAGTTCAAAGAATTATATTTACATTGGGTAGATATTTCTCCCAAGATTTCAGAATTAAATGATCAAGGACATTTAATAGAATGCTCTGGTTCATTACATTTCTTTTTGGAATTTTCTATTCCCTGGATTTTGAAATGGTCACCTATTGTAGATATATCTATAGATAATTTACCATGTTTAAAAAGAAAATATTTTTCAAAATTTTGGACAAAATTGTCGAAAAAAGATCCACAAACAGGCCAAATATTTGGTGACGAATTATTTCAAGAAATCACAGCTAAAATTAGCTATTTGGAAGAATTGACAGATGAACAATTAGAAGCTGCTTGTAATAGAAGCATACAAAGTCCTTTGAAAAATTTGACAGAAAATCAAGATCAAAGGAATTGTCTCAAAGCAAGAAATCTTGTCAGAATTTATGAAAGAGATCAAAAAAGATCTATTAAAGAATTTTGGGTTTAATAGTTGCAGTTTTGCTGACCTAAAATCAGATACATCTATGGCTTCTTCTACAAATATGGCAGAAGATGCACAAGACCCTAATGAAGATATTGATCAAGATGTTCATCATTTCATGAAACAACTAGAAGAATTGGAAAAAGAAAAAATTGACAAAGATTAAACTACATCAGTTTATTGCATCAGCCGTGACATCAGCATTGAAGTCAAGATCGACAAGCGTTATCAAAAATAATTTTGGGCACTATTGGCCGACATGAACAGTAAAATTACTGTTCACTTTTACTATTCATCAAGAATTTTTGGTAGTTACTGTAGCAATAAATGCGTTTTTACTGTTTGAAAAGTTTTTTTGTCGTTTCTGCCGGATTTTCTATAAATAAGCTCATAAGCTCATATGTAAATTACGCTTGAGAATTATCTCGCCTCTTCTCCTTCTCCTTCTCCTTCCCTCTTGTAACACTTCTTGTAACATATTTTCCAGTTTGTAATAATAATTTTCTACTTCTGCTGATTACAACTTAAGTTTGTAAGTTATTTTTATTTTGTTTTTATTTTTTTATTTAAATTCGTATTAGCCTAATGACAGGCTAAAAGAATATAAGTGTTAAAATATAATGTGAAGGTAAATTTAAATACAGTTTGGTCTTGGAAATTAAATTAGGATGTATACATGTATGTTAAAAGGGTTGAGATGATTTCTGGCTTTAATCGTATAACAAGGTTTTAATCCTTTCTGGCATAAATAAAACTTTATCCTTTTGTAGCCGTTTATACCCGCTTTAGCCCAGGTGTGGCGTTTAGGGTTGTTGGCTTATACATGTTGGATTAAAGTATGTTATTTATCGACGGAATCGATTAAGTAAACATTCCATTTTGTTATATGATTTTACGACGGATTTCCTATATCATTATTTCTTGGAATATTTTCCAATTGTGAATTCATTATGACAGAATTTGTCTTCCAAATGAATGGGGATTATCTTCAATCTAAGAGATTTTCCTTATTTTATTGGGAAAAGGTTTTCTTCTCATTTACTCTATCTGCGGCGCCACTTTCCCTATAAATAGGAAGTGCGTGTTAAGCTCTTTTGATCATCACAATTACAAGAGTTAATAGTTCTTGTGTAAAATAGAGGGCTTTCTATAGAGAGTTAGAGAGAGAGGAAAAATGCCGGTCTAGCAATCGGAGTTTTTCCGATAGCAATCCAATTTTGATTGCGGCGAGGAGTTCGTGTGGATATCGATAGAGGGCGGACGTGTGGACGGCTTGCGCACTGTACTACTCTCCGTTGACGGTCAAAGCGACGATCTTATAGATCATCCAAGGTATATTCCGTCAAACTACTTAACGTGTTTATTGCATTAAACGAAGATGATTTAGAAAAAGGAAATCAAAATTTTAAATTCTGCTGTGTCAAACTAGTGATTTCCTAACAAGAGCATGATATCCAGATTATAAGATACGGTCGTTGATGTTTGACACTCGACGAACGACCGTATGGATATTATTACAGCGATGGGATTCTATTTACACGGTAATCGTTTCACATGAAAGATAGTAGTCATTGCATTTGACTCTTCCGATGATTGGGGGTCACGGTGTGTTGCTAGACGCTATCCCGTGATCGTTAAGCATGAAGGGCATTTTCGTAATTTGAACTATGTGTCTACGGCCAACATATTCGGAAGTCTATCGGGTCACACACATAAAAACATCTAGCCAGATTAAAATTGTTATTTTAAAAGATAATGGTCAATTTTGACAAAAAGTTAAAACGCGAGGTCCTAAAAATGTCACTTTTTAAGGGAATTTTGACACTTTTTAGACCTCACGTTTTAACATTTTGTCAAAATTGACTCTATCTTTAAAATAACAATTTTAAACCTATGTTTATGTTTTTTTTCTTCGCTTTTAGGACAATTTCAAATATTCCGTCCAACTTAACATGTTTTTTCGTGAACTTAGACGGAAATCCTAAAACCAAAAAAAAAAACCACAAACATGAGGTCCTAAAATTGTCATTTTAAAAGATAAGGTTCAATTTTGACACAATGGTAAAACATGAGGTCCTAAAACTGTTAAAAGCCCTTTAAATAATAATTCAACCCCGGCCAAAAAATTCAAGGACAAAGACGATTCAAAGACCAGCTTCTCTAGGAAGGTGATGGAGGCACGCCTTTCTTGCATCGATGTTGTCCCCTCAACTTTTTGAACCATACACTGTGGATTAAAAAAAAAAAAAAAAAAACTAAAATCTGAACCACACAAATACATAGTCGGGGGATGAATGGTACCCATTTTCGGGACCTTCATCATTTTCCTTTATGAAAGGTGATGGAAGCACACATTTCTTGCACTGATGTTGTCCCCCGAACTTTTTTGAACCATACACTTAGGATTAAAAAGAAAAGAAAAGAAAAACTAAAATCCGGGACCACACAAATAAATAGTCGGGGGATGAGTGTTATCCATTTTCGGGACCTTCATCATTTTCATTTACGAAAGGTGATGAAGGCGCACCTTTCTTGCAGCGATGTTGTCCCCCGAACTTTTTTGAACCATACACTTAGGATTAAAAAAAGAAAGAAAGAAAAACTAATCCTGGACAACACAAATACATAGTCAGGGGATCGATGAGTGATACCCATTTTCGGGACCTTCTTCATTTTCCTTTACGAAAGGTGATGGAGGCACACCTTTCTTGCACCGATGTTGTCCTCCGAACTTTTTTGAACCATACAATTAGGATTAAAATAAAAATTAAAATTAAAAAAAAAAAAACTAAAATCCTGGACCACACAAATACATAGTCGGGGATGAGTGGTACTCCAATTTCGAGACCTTCATCATTTTCCTTTACGAAAGGTGATGGAGACACACCTTTCTTGCACCAATGTTGTCCCCCGAACATTTTTTAACCATACACTTAGGATTAAAATAAAAAATAAAAAAACTAAAATCCTGGACCACACAAATACATAGTCGGGGGATGAGTGATACCTATTTTCGGGACCTTCCTCGTTTTCCTTTACGAAAGGTGATGGAGGCACACCTTTCATGCACTGATGTTGTCCCCCGCACTTTTTTGAACCTAACACTTAGGATTAAAAAAATTGAAAAAGAAAAACTAAAATCCTGGACTACACAAATACATAGTCGGGGGATGAGTGGTACCCATTTTCAGGACCTTCGTCATTTTCCTTTACGAAAGGTGATGAAGGCCCACCTTTCTTGCACCGATGTTGTCCCCCGAACTTTTTTGAACCATACTGATATGCCCAAATCGTGATTCAGCCCATGGATCCTTATTCGGGACCATCCGACCCCTCAAAATAGTGGATAAAGCCACCGGCCACCACAATCCGCGAGCTCGCAGGGCGTCGGCCCCTCTCCAAGCCTTTGGTCTTATAGGATGCTATCAGACTAGGGGGCCGGCCCGCGAGCCCTAGGTCATAGGTCCGCTAGGGACCAGAGGCGCCAACATAAAGATAAGACAAGCTACGACCTCCAAGCCATAAAGATCTCAAGCCGCAAGGCCCATCTTGAGGCCGCAAGTCCTCAAAGAATCCGCCATGGTCTTAGCAGACTTCAGGGCTCTCAAGACAGATCGCTAGGCTCTCAGCCGACTGCTAAGCTCTCAGTAGACCGCAAGCCTCTCAGCCGACTGCTAGGCTCTCAGCCCGATGACTTGCTAGTTGTCATGCTCTCGCCAGCTAGCTAGCTCCAAAACTCTATAAATACCCACATCGCATTCACTACAAAGGGGGGACTTTATTCCCAGAACTACGCATGGCTTGATCCCTTACAAAGGGTATGAAGGCAGCCTCTTCAGGCTCAACTCATAAACACAAAAACACCAAACACCCCTCATATGGCACTGGAAGATCTTCATCTTGTTCTCGAGCACCACCACCTTCACCGCCGAGCACCACCGCTTCTCACTCTTTATAGCCGATTTCCACTTGCTACACCCATTCAATCAAAGGTGATGACTTTTTCGGCATCATCACATACACTTAGGATTAAAAAAAAGAAAAAGAAAAACTATAATCCTGGACCACACAAACACATAGTCGGGGGATGAGTGGTACCCATTTTCGGGACCTTCATCATTTTCCTTTACGAAAGGTGATGGAGGCACACCTTTCTTGCACCGATGTTGTCTCCCGAACTTTTTTTGAACAATACACTCAGGATTAAACATAAAAGAAAAAAAACTAAAATCCTGGACCACACAAATACATAGTTGGGGGATGAGTGGTACCCATTTTCGGGACCTTCATCATTTTCCTTTACGAAAGGTGATGGAGGCACACCTTTGTTGCACCGATGTTGTCCTCCGAACTTCTTTGAACCATACACTTAGGATTAAAAAAAGGAAAAAAAAACTAAAATCCTGGACCACACAAATACATAGTCGGGGGATGAGTGATACCCATTTTCGGGACCTTCATCATTTTCCTTTACGAAAGGTGATGGAGGCACACCTTTCTTGCACCGATCTTGTCTCCTGAACTTTTTTGAACCATACACTTAGGATTAAAAATAAAAGAAAAAAAAACTAAAATCCTGGACCAGACAAATACATAGTCGGGGGATGAGTGGTACCCATTTTCAGGACCTTCATCATTTTCCTTTACGAAATGTGATGGAGGCACAGCTTTCTTGCACCGATGTTGTCCCTCGAACTTTTTTGATCCATACACTTAGGATTAAAAAAAACTAAAATCCTGGACCACACAAATACATAGTCGGGGGATGAGTGATACCCATTTTCGGGACCTTCATCATTTTCCTTTACGAAATGTGATGGAGGCACACCTTTCTTGCACCGATGTTGTCCCTCGAACTTTTTTGAACCATACACTTAGGATTGAAAAAAAGAAAAAGAAAAAGAAAAATTAAAATCCTGGACCACACAAATACATAGTCGGGGGATGAGTGGTACCCATTTTCAGGACCTTCATCATTTTCCTTTACGAAAGGTGATTGATATGCCTAAATCGTAATTCAGCCCGTGGATCTTTATTCGGGTCCATCTGACCCCTAAAACAGTGGATTAAGCCATCGGCCACCACAATCCGCGAACTCGCAAGGCGTCGGCCCCACTCCAATCCTTTGGTCCTATGCGATGCCATCAGACTAGAGGGCCGGCCCGTGAACCCGAGGACATTAGATCCGCCGGAGTTCAAAGCCGCCAACATAAAGACAAGATAAGGCTCTCAATCCGCAAGGCCCGTATCGAGGCCGCAAGTCCCTCAGCGAGTCCGCCAAGGCTCTCAGCAGACCGCTAGGCTCTCAGCAGACCGCAAGGCTCTCAGCAGACTGCTAGGCTCTCAGCCCGACGACTTGCTAGTTGTCATTCTCTCGCCAGCTGGCTAGCTCCAAAACTCTATAAATACCCACATCACCTTCATCACAAAGAGAGGGGACTTCATTCCCAGAACTACGCATGGCTTGATCCCTTACAAAGGGTACGTAGACAGCCTCTTCAGGCCCAGCTCATAAACACCAAACACTCCCCTCATCTTGCTCTTGAAGATCTTCATCTTGCACCGCCAAGCACCACCACTTCCATACGCTCTCTATATAGCCAGATATCCACCTTTATATTCACTCAATTATGTTGATGACTTTTTCGGCATCATCAATGATTGAGACACACCTTTCTTGCACTGATGTTGTCCCCCGAACTTTTTTGAACCATACACTTGGGATTAAAAAAGAAAAAGAAAAACTAAAATCCTGGACTACACAAATACATAGTCGGGGGATGAGTGTTACCCATTTTCGGGACCTTCATCATTTTCTTTTATGAAAGGTGATGGAGGCACACCTTTCTTGCACCGATGTTGTCTCCCGAACTTTTTTGAACCATACACTTAGGATTAAAAATAAAAGAAAAAAATCCTGGACCACACAAATATATAGTCGGGGGATGAATGGTACCCATTTTCGGAACCTTCATCATTTTCCTTTACGAAAGGTGATGGAGGCACACCTTTCTTGCACCGATGTTGTCCCCCGAACTTCTTTAAACCATACACTTAGGATTAAAAAAAAAGAAAAAGAAAAACTAAAATCCTGGACCACACAAATACATAGTCGGGGGATGAGTGGTACCCATTTTCGGACCTTGTGTTAGGTGTAGTGCCCGAAAAACAATTTTGTATTTGTTTTATTTAAATAAATGACCGAATTATATATTCATTTTATTATTTGCATTTATGCTTATATTATACACTGCTGATAACCCTAAGTATATCGGTATGTAATCACATAACTCAGTATATGGCATAAGCACGAGGATTGAGTTAGTGATGATATGCTTAAAACTAGTTAGTCCGTGGTGAATTTAATCAGAGTATGGGTCTCATGATTAATATACCAATAATGCGCCCAGAACACTTAACGGTGTGACCGTCTTATCCGGACCGTCGGTATAGGGTACCTAGTAGGGCATTTATATATGATGTCTATCATATAGGACTGGACCGATTTGATTTGAATTCTCGATATAATTCCGTGATCGAGAAATCTTATCGAATCACAAGATAATCATATATGGATTAATCTCAATCCTGATGTGATCACAGTCTACTGTTTGGTTCAAAGTAGGGTTTGATGTGTTAGTTAAGGATCACTTGGATACATGTGATCTGAATACTTCTCGTTGGCTCTATTCTGGAATGAGTGAGTAGTCTGTGACTTCATAGATATAGAATCCATTCCTTCCTGCGGGAAATAGACAGACAGATCCCTTATTTGTTAATCCTAGAAACTAATCGATGGGCCCAGTTTATATTATATTAGTTATGAACTAATTGATCACTAGGGGTTAATGGTAAATAGGATAAGATGTTTTGAGAAGGGTTTACGAAAATATCCCGAATCAAAATGAACAGTCTATGTAGGATTTATCCGTATGTAATGATTATATCAATGGACGCTTATCGACTCAGTGATTAGAGTGTAAGTATATATCTATAATCGATAGAGTTCAGTTTCGGGTTTATGGTGGCGTAATCCCGGAATTAATATATTGAATAAGAATTGTTTTGTTCGATGAATAATTTTATTTAATTTATTGTAGCTACTGGTATAGGTCCATGGTCCCCGATGTGGCTCCTAACATGCATATGTTTCTTGACGTTGAGCCTCAAATAATAATTAAGTAGTTGGACTATTTAATTGATGTGCGATTTATTATTTGTTGGACTAAATAATAAAATACATGGAAAAGACATTTTTTTTAGTGGACTCGCCCAATAGTGTAGAAGTCGTGTGCTAGCCTTATTTGACTAGGGTTGGCGTGTTTTGTGTCTTGTTATTTATTAAGCAATTAGTTTTCTTGATAATTATAAGACATGTGATTAATTGTTTATTTTTGTTAAATAATTAATTAAGGAAAATATATTAGATTGATCCTTAAATATTCTAGATTTATTGTAGATTATTCTAGGAGTATATTTTATGGAAAATGATTATTATAATTGATTTTGTATTAATTATTAAATCCTTGGAGGACAAGGATTTCTCTCCTATATAAAGAGAGTTCTCCAAAGCCTTTTAAAACATCACAATACACGACATATACACACCAAAATAAGCTAGGAATTTCGGCCAAGCTTAGGGTTTTACGAGTTGGGAAAATCTTCGGGATTTTCCGGATAGCATATCAAGGAGGTCAAGCATCAAGGATCAACATCCACCGGTTGTTGCTTGGAGATACACATCGGAAGATCGTGGCATCTCAAATTGGATCTCGACTTCATCAATCTTTTGGATCTCGCTTTTGATTGATAAGTAGATCTCGCCTTCTTGTAGGTAGATCTAAAATTATGTAGTTTAATTATATATATGATCGTGATCCTCTTGTTTATTCCGGCTGCGAATCAAAGCGGATCTAGATCCGCCCAAATGATATTACATCCAACACCTTCATCATTTCCTTTACGTAAAGTAGGCAAATATCCTTTCTAGTTTGTAGAATTTCTGCATGGAAAAGTGTATCTTTATCATTGCTTTCCAAAGGCTTCTCTTTCCTCAACATTATTTAAAATAGTCAATCATATTTGAACATATAACGTTAACTCAAACTATTTTACACGCATTATAACGCCCCACAACTTGAGTCATAATATGCATCCATAACTACTTAGACCTCGATTACGTATGAAAGTCGCTATAACAAAGACTTTCATACGCTGAGCAAGACGGATCAAGAAAATCTTCAAAAGGACATTCTGCAGCCAAATTTTCAGTAGGATTCAGAGCCAAGAAACTTGAAGGAGATGAAGAACCACAGTTCTGCAGGTTTTCCCGATTATTGCTATAATTATTACAAGATGAATCGCTCACTGGTATTAGGTTCAGAAGTAGTATTGTTTAACATGGTTGATGAGTAGTTGGTGGTGGGCATAATATTGCAAGAGCTTTGTATAGACATTTCTCAACCGAGCAACTGCTTACTCTCAAGCTCGATCAAGATTACTAGTACCGTATGATGTCGGATTTGGAATCAAACAAGATTTAGAAACCGAAGAAATTAGCTTGACTCCCGTGAGAATAAACCGACTGTGATTTCGTGTATTGACATTGGCTTCGTGAATGGAAGTGTTGCATTGAATGCAGAAAAAGGCTCTATCTTCCCGGCAAAACACCACAGCCTTTATCTCCTGTTATACATCAAGTGCAACATATATAGTTATATACTTCACACACATGTTTATTTGGTCAAAACACACACACACATATATATACACACACGCACGGGTAACATTACATCCACAACCACTGAAACAAGGTAGATAGGTAATGTTATTGTTACCTGGCAAATATCACAAAGAGTAAGGGCGGCGTCTTTGAACGAGGTAGTCAGAAGAGGAAAACGAATGTGTTTGGTAACGAGCATGTTAGCAAGATGAACAACATTATCACAAGCTTTGCAAAGGGCTGCTTCATCTGAGGCACAAAAAACCGTCGCCTCTTCTTTCTCACAAATGTCACACTTTATCTTCATTATTATTCTCGATCTCTACTTGCAACTCAATTGATCTCCTTATCGCCCCGATGGTACTCTGAACATAGTTGCCCCTATTTATAGGCAGGGACTAATGACGATTATCGATTTACAAGACATAATTAAATATGACGCGACATAATTAATCATGATTACAATATAGCTACGTCGAATGAAAGCCTATCTTAGCGGCTTTCACTTGGTGTGGGTCCAACTTCGGCCCTGTCTTCGAGCAAGTCTTGCCCTTGTCATGTTTATGTCCTGATTGCCCTGTAGTGTGGGCATAGTCCAATCTGTCGGACTGCGGATAGGAGGCAGCAAGATCGGCCTCAATCCTTAGCATTGAGTAGAGTCTGACGGGTTAGGTCGCTTCTCGGCCCGCTTCGGCTTATGTGTATGCGGGTAGGAGGCTCTGAAGCCCTTTCCGTGCTTTTTGCTTTCCCGTTCGGGTTAACCGTGGATCCATATGATCACTGGCGGGTTTGGTATATCAATTACGTTATAAATGGTTTGGTTTTTATTCAGTTATCGGCAACCAACCGATAATTTCGGTTACTCTATAATACTAACTGAAACCGAACCAAAAATAGTAATTAACAGAACCGAATTGAACAAAATGAATTTGGTTTGGTTCGGTTTTCGAATAATCCGTATCCGTGTACATCCCTGGACAATATTATAGTGGATTGATTCAGGCCCTTTAACGGTTTTTTTCGTTTTTTTTTAATTTTTTAATTTACTTTAGGTTGTTTATTGGGTTGGAAAATCAATACTTATCTATGCATACAGTATTTTTTTCTTAAATCCCCCGGTATCCGGAACCTACTGGTCCGACTAATCCAGAGTGTGACCCGGGTCGTGCCTGTAGAGTTTGACTTTTACTCAGGGGTAAGGTATGGCCAAGAGCTTTTTCAACATGTCGCCTCAGAGGAGAATCGAACCGGTGACTTCCCTAGGCATTCTTAATTCACTTACCACTTGAGGCAAGCTACTTGGTTTATGTGTACACTATTTTGATAAATCAATAGTGTTTTAAGTATCCATGTATATTATTTAATAATGTATTTTAATTTTAATTATATTAAATATTAGAGGGGAAAGATCGAAGGTAGGAAGCACTTTTTGGAGGAAACACCGAAGATAGAAAACACTTTATAGGGTAAACACCTCATCGAATTTTTATTACGAGAGTATAGATATAGATATAGACTAGATGCTTAATCACCTAAGTGTGTATCAAGAATAAGCAAATAAATCCCTACACTACTACACACAATATTTCAACTAGTTTAGACTCTCAAGTTCAAGTACAATGATAATCAAATCCCGAAAGATAAATTACAAGGAGATCAACACAGTTCAGACTTATTGGTTTTTAGGAGAAGCCAATGAAAAATCTCAAAACGCAAAGCCACACCAATCAAATTAAACATTTTGGACAAAAAATTTACAACTCTTTAAATTGCAATACAACTGAACAATTACACTTTAACAAACTATTTACCAACAATACTTGGAATCAATGAGCCTACTAAAGCAGTTTCTACTATCCAAACTTGACAGAATCACCTAAACCAACCAAAGACCACACAGGTCGTAATCAGGTATCTCAAATCTGATTGCTCTTAAAGGCCCATAGACACTACTAGACTTGCATACAAAACCTAACTCAAAGTAAACATAAAGGGATAATGATAGGTGTACCTCCAAAAGTTTACATAGAGTTTACACCCTCGTTTATCTCGCCATTCATTTTTTATTTTCAAAGAAAATTAAAAAAAAAAAACATAGAAACACTCACAACCACGAGATGATGTTGGGTGTAAACTTTATGTAGACTTTTGGAGGTACACCTATCATTATCCAACTAAAAGATACTAAGAAACTTCAACAATAACGCAACTATGCACATAGCACATAAGAACTAAGAAAGATTCACAATCGCACCTTTACTAGCAAAATTAGAACACAAAATGTTGAAAAGAGAAAAAATTTCCTAAATAAACACACATGCACAAATCAATGATCAATGTTATGGGCATTAATTTTAAACCAAGAAGGCTTTCAAGGATAACAAATCTTCATCAGTGTACATGAACACAAATTTTAGAATGGTTTAGAACCAAATCTACTGGATACGCGTGTCAAGCCAATATGAGTGAAAAAAAAAACTATGGTGGACCCCTATGTATAAAAGGAAACCGCAATGACACGGTGGTCCATTTTCTCGGTCCAGGACGGCCATAAAATCGCCGGTACATGAATAGCAATTCACAAGTGTACGTAGTTTAAAGAAACAAATCTTACATGGTGTAATCGGCATATGAAAGGAAATTTTTTTCCCGAAAATATTATGAATCTGCAAAACGTGTAGTATTATCTCATTGGAAAAAAAAAATAATGTGCAGTAAATATAGGGCTATCCCAAAAATCCTATAAAAGGCAACATCGTCATAGTGAAAATTCACATATTCTCTCATTCTAAGTTCTGATATCCTTGAATTGAAAAATTCATATATTCAATATGGCTAAAGTTGTATTTTTTATGACACTTTTTCTTTATGCGTTTCTAACTTCTAACATTGTAAGAGCGACGACCTTTAACGTTGGAGATGACAAAGGCTGGAATTTTGGTGTTAATTCGTGGCCAGCGGGCAAAACTTTCAAGGTAGGAGATGTGCTTGGTATGTTTAAATAATTTTTTGATTTTTCTCACTGCAGACAAGATTGTATGTATCATTATACTCTTGTAAACGTACTATTAATCATTGTTTTGTGTATTCTTGGCAGTGTTTAAATATCCTCCAACCGTCCACAATGTGATCAAAGTGAGCGAAGCGGACTATAACTCATGTAATCCCAAAGGCACTCGGTTTAGCTCGGGAAATGATCAAGTAACATTGGAAGCAGGCACCAATTTCTTTATCTGTGGAATCGGCATGCATTGCAAAAACAATCTTAAGATTTCCGTCACAGCAAATTAATCGAAATAAATCTAAAATGGTGTCGACACTTGCTTTGAAAGCGTCCTGGACCATTTTAAAATGTATTCATTAATTAAGCTTCGCTTCGTTGTGTTTCTTTTTTCCATCAGAAATGAAACTTGGATTTATTATCGGTTGAATTGAAGTGAGTTCTTATTTGGTATATTCCTTTATATATATTGGCTTCATCTTGATTGGGGGACTTTAATTTTAAATTGTTTTAACCTCTCGTTTAAAGCCCTAAGCTCGATCGGTAAGGATATAGTCAAAACGTTCCTTCCACTTATGCAACAATCATGGAGCCAATCTCCTCTACATGCATCGTGGAGTGGTTTTCCCTCGTTCAACCCATTTTTCCTGGCTCTGTGATCTTGTAGTGTCTTGACACATATTTGTGGCCTAATTAACGCATACATATATATATACTAGTGAAAACGGGACTCCGTGCAACGCACGGAGTGCCCATGCTATAAGTTTTAACTTATTTGACGATATTAATACGAAGGAATGTAGCATGTAACGAACCGTTCAGAACGCAATTTTCAAGCGCACCAATGAAAAATAAAACATTTTACGTCGATCTCCCTTCGGATACCACAACCTACCACACAACTCTACCCTAGTCAACACACTATTTCTTATCTACTACACACATTATCAATCACCCAACCGCACCCTGTCCCAACATTTTTTAACACTTACCTATCCAATCCTACCTCACCATGCCCTACACCACATTATCTTACCACATATTATCTTACTACACTACCCCATATTACGTATTTTATTCAACCTACCAAACTTTACTTAACTTACGCCACATCATCCAACCATACCATCCTACCCTACTATACATCACCGCATTACATCTCATACCTCGTCTCACCTACATTAGCACACCCTACCGCACCCTACCTCTCTACCTACCTACAAACCTTAATCTACCTCCCAACCTACATATTAATTCACTATCCTAGCTAAGCCTATTACACCCTATTTTATCTCATCCCACCCTACCTTACCCTACCCACCACCCCATCCTACTCTACCCTACAACTCCCTACCCTACCGTGCCCACCACTCATCTTACTATACCCTACCCTTCCCACCACCCCAACCCAACGCACCCCACCCACCACCTACCTAACATCACTTTCCTCTTACACACCACCACGTGTTTTATCGATTTTCATTTCATTCCATCTGATTTCATCCTGGTCAATTTTCATTTTATGGAAAAAAAATTAATTCTACAATGTCAGACCTTACAAAGCAGACGGTCCAAAATAACAAAAAAAAAAGGCCGAAACACAAAAAGCAACAAATGAGAGTAGAAGAGATGATTTTTTGGTGGTTTATACAGGTGAGGAGCCGGGAGAGAAAAAAAAAAGGGAGGGTGCCACGTGACATACCCTTTCATTTCTTATTTAGATAGGAAAGAAAAAAAAATGTTTTTTTACAAAAAAAAAAAAAATCATTTCATGAATTTTAATATTTCATGTAATCATCAAACCAAATATTTTTAAGCATGATATAAAGATAGTGTAGGCAACATGTTGTTGATTTATATCTTGAAAAAACATGTTGTTGACTCATATCTTGAAAATAGTCATATCGCCATGTACAAAGATATGTTTTTTTATGAAATGAATTTATTTTAAAACATTTATAATATTTCATGTAAACGTCAACAAAATTGTTTTGGCATGATACAAAGATCGTGTCGGCAACAAGTCGTGGCCTTATATTTTGAAAATAGTCATACATTTATTACATATATTTACACATTAAAAGGTGATACAATTGAGTCCTCCAAAATGGAACAATTTAACTCAGACCCTTCTTCTCAAAAAAAAAAAAAAAAAAAAAAAAAAAAAAAATTTACTGGCCGCACACTTACATGAACAGTAAAATAAAGAATATATTAAAAAAAAAAGCGGGTCGATTTACTAGTAATGAGCGATAAAATGATCAACCAATAAAAAAAAACAAGTGTCACTAACAACAACTTTTCTCACTCATTAAAATGTGATACAATTGAGTCCTCCAAAATGGAATAATTTAACTCAGACCCTTCTTCTCAAAAAAAAAAAAAAACTTTGTAAATTTGCTTTAAATAAAGAAAAATAAAGAATATAATATAATAATAATAAAAAAAAATTGGTTTCCTTACAGTGATGAAACAATAAAATGATCAACCAATAAAAAAAAAACAAGTGTCAAACAACAACTTTTCTTTTCTTATCTTATATATATAGAAGGATATCATGCTCTAAATGGATTACGTTCCCTAGCTCAAATAAGTATAAAAAAATGGAAAATTAGGGATAAGACACAATCAAATATTTTTAAGTAAAAGAACCAACTACATATTTTTATAGGAGAAGGACAACAATCGCATAATTTTATAATGAGAAGGACAAACAAATGAATCCTTAAAATCGGTGAATCTCCCGGTGAATCCCGAAATCGGTGAATTTCGACGGTGAATTTCGACGAATGAATCCCAAAATTAGTGAATTTCGACGATGAATTTTGAAAATTAGTGAATTTCGACGGTGAATTTCACAAATGAATTTAAATAAATGAATTTGAACACAAGTGAATTTACGACGAATGAATAAATAGTTTTGTCCTTTATGCAAAAGTTTCAAAAAACTGTCCTTCTACTCAATTGATGAAATATTTTTGTCCTTCTCCCTCATTCCCCCTAAAAAAAACTATGACGGCTTGGTCCCCAAATGTACGTAGACAAGCCCAACGCAACGGCCCATCTGCATCCAAAAAATACCCAATGAGGGTTCCAATCATCTGCCCCCACAAAAAATGAAGGTGTTATCAGCCACCATCAAAGTATATTTTTACTTGCTCTTTTAATTTACAGTCTTGTCTTTAAAAGACTAAATAAACAGAATATGTAAAAGTAAAAGTGGGGAAAACTGTATCTCATTCCATTAGATAATCCCTTTATATAGGTCACGCTACATAATGTGAACACAGATTACATTGATGGCAATAAATCTTGATTGACCGCTACATAATAACCGAAAGATAATCGTCATTGGCTTTTGACGAAGGCACATAATAGTATTTTCCTTCAACACTCCCCCTTGTGCCAAGTCAAAGCGAAATGGTGCATGGATCGTTGCCTCGTTAAAAACCTTGCCAAGTAACAAAACCCAGCTGGACAAAATAAAACTTGGTCAAAGGGAAAAAGAAGAGCACAACGCACCTTTAATCTTTAAGGATAACATGTGTATTAGACTCCCGAGGTCTATATCTCCCTCGATCCTTACACCGATCAAGGAAGCTTTGAAAGCCTTCGCATTCCTATATTTTCACATGTTCCTCAAATATTGCTTTAGGCGGTGACTTGGTAAACAAATGCGCCACATTCTCCTCGAGACCTTACTTGATTCACTTGAATCTTGAGGAGAGCTTGTTGTTGCCGGTTATAGAAAAACTTTGGTGATATGTGTTTTGTGTTGTCACCCTTGATATAACCAAGCTTCATCTGCTCGATGCAAGCCGCATTATCTTCATAAATGCAAGTAGGCTCTTCATGGTGGAACTTAAACCACTCGGTCCTCGAATATGTGTAATGATGGACCTTAACCATATACACTCACGAACCGCCTCATGTAGAGCAATAATCTCGAGTGGTTCGAGGAGGTAGCCACAAGACTTTGCTTGGTTGATCTCCAAGATATCGCCGTGTTCCCAATGGTAAATACATAACCGGTTTGGGAACGACCTTTATGTGGGTCGATAGATACTCAGCAGTCCTGCAAACCCAACTAATACATTGTTTGGGGTTTCGTAGTAGGGGTGGCGATTTCATTGTCGACATTTTCTTTAGGGGTTGTATTTTCATTTACGGTCCTCTTGTCTTTGTGTAGGAAAAAATAGGCCCAAGTCAATGGTTCCTTTTAGGTATCGAAATATGTTTTTAATACCATTCCAATGACGCTGCGTTGGCGCGAGTCGAATCTAGCTAACAAGTTCACTTTGAGAATGCAATATCCGGTCGAGTACATTGAGCTAAATACAATAATGCGCCTATTGCACTTAAGTAGGGAATTTCAGCTCCCAATAGCTCTTCGTCATCTTCCTTTGGACGAAATGGATCTTTCTTTATGTCCAAACTTCGACCGATCATGGGAGTGCTAACAGGTGCACTTTGTCCATATTAAATCGCTGAGCATCTTTTGGACATATGCAGACTGGTGGATAAGTATTCCACAAGCTCGGTGTTCTAGTTCAAGGCCTAGACAAAACCGAGTTTTCCCAAGATCTTTCATCTCAAATTCGGTTTCAAATAGCTCGCGGTTTCTCTTATTTCATTAAGAGTACCTATTATGTTCATATCATCGACATATACCGCTACAATTGCAAATCCGAACTTGTTTTCTTTATGAATACGCAGGGCATAGTTCATCATTCTTATATCCCTTCCCAATCAAGTAGTCACTTAGGCGGGTATACCACATCCGCCGGATTGTTTTAATCCGTAAAGTGAGCGTTTCAATCGATTGCAAACGCACTCCGTGGTTTAGAGTCACTTGACTTGGGTAATGAAAGACCATCGTGCACTTTCATGTATATCTCTCGAATCAAGATCCCCATGAGATATGTCAGTAACCACATCCATGAGTCGCATTTCCAATCCTTCGAAACAACTAAACTAACTAGGTAACGGAAAGTTATTACATCCATTACAGAGAGTATGTCTCCTCATAGTCAATTCCAGGCGTTGTGAGAAACCTTGCGCCACAAGGCGAGCCTTGTACCTTAGGACTTCATTCTTCTCATTACGCTTTCGACAAATACCCATTTATGTCCTACAGTGCTTTACACTTGGTGGGGTTAGCACTACTGACCAAATACTGCTGCTCTTTGTCGAGAATCTAGTTCTCTGGATTGCTTCTTTCCATTGAGGCCAATCTGCTCTTTGTAGACATTCTCAATGTGTGTGGTTTCGACATCATCGTGCTCTATGATTTCTTGAGCAACAAGATATGCAAATATATCATCAATGTGCATGGAAGATCTTTCCATCAACTCGTATGCACTCTCATAATCCATTGAGATTTCTTTGTTCTCTGGAATCAATTCAAACATCGGAGCGTCCTCCCAAGATTGATTCATGGACATAATCAGATGTCGAGATAATCTCATGAGAGGGATTCTCTACATTGATGATTAATGGGTCGGATTGTGCCTTACTCGCCTCTTCTTCCTTGGGTGAGTATCACGAACCAAGTGGTCTCCCCTCTTCCTTTGGGCAGCCACGGCCTCATCCACACCTCCACTAAGTGTGGTCGCAATGCCTTTAGCTACAAACATTGTGCCCCTTTTGGGGACTTCTAACCTTGCGGCACGCTTTGCGGTGGTATGTGTGATCTTGTCACTTTAGCAATATCGAGAACGACTGCATCGAATCGCTTACGCTCAAGATTAAGTATTCTTTGCACTTCACTTTCACTTTGTGAAGTACGGGATCAAAATGAGACTGAGTGGGGACAAACCACGACAATTCCTGCTGCTCCTTTAGAAATCCTTTTTCTTATCTCCCTAACGACGGGAAGACAGTCTCATCAAAGTGACAATCCGCAAATCTTGCGGTAAATAGATCGCTCATCAAAGGTTCCAAATAGCGGATAATAGTTGGGGATTCATATCCAACATAAATACCTAATCGTCTCTCGAGGACCCATTTTAGTGCGCTGTGGAGGCGCAATAGGCACATATGCTTTGCACAACCAAATATGCGTAAGTGTGAAATATCGTGGCTCATATCCAGGTAACCAACCGAGTACGCAGAAAATGGTTGGCTAGCGGTGGGTCCAAACGAATAAGTAAAGCTGCGTGCAATATTGCATAACCCCAAGCGAGATAGGGCAAGTTGGTGCGCATAACCAATGCCCTGCCACCATCTCAGCCTTTTGATGGTGGCTTCATGAGACCATTCTGTATGCACACGGGGTACAGGATGTTCTACATCAATCCCGATAGACATGCAATAATCATCAAATGCTTTTGATGTGAACTCTCAGCGTTATCAAGCCTTATAGACTTGATAGGGTGATCGTGGTGGTGAGCCCTTAAACGTATAATCTGTGCTAAGAGTTTTGCAAATGCAAAGATTCCTTGTGGACAATAATGCGACATGTGACCAAATGCGTGTCGAGGCATCCACCGTAACCATAAAATACTTGAATGGCCCGCATTCGGATGGATAGGTCCACATATATCACCTTGTATTCTTTGTAAGAATGGAATGTTTTGTTTCATGTCTTTAGCATAGGAAGGTCTCGATCCTGCTTTTGCTAAAGAGCGTGCTTTGCAAAATGATTGGTGTGCCTTGGAAATGGTCAATGAGGAAGAGGATATAACTCATCCGGTGCTTGAGGCGACAATGGTCGCTTTGAAACAACACTACTTTGGACACTTTGCATTGTGTCGGATTTTTGTCCCATTTTGTTTTTCTCGAAAGAAGGGATGTCCGTGTGAGTTCTTTAAAATACGGATCATCATATCTCGACCAGTGGTGTCCTAGCGATCATGCCAAAGCTCAGTATGAGTCGATGTCCCAAATTTCATTGTTGGTGACAACATAGGATTCAATAATCCGAATAGTAGTAATATATAATCCATTAGATTGACTCATAAGCTTTTCTAGTATCGCTTCCTTCCACATTCATTTGTGGTAATATACAAATATTCGGTTCCATTCTCACAAAGAGTTTCCAAATGATAACCGTTGGCACGAATATCTTTGAAACTTAACAAGGTTCGATTGGCTCTGTGTGCATATAGGCGTTTGTGACTTTTATCGTTGTGCCGTTAGGCATCAAAAATGTGGCATTTCCTCGCCCTTGTATTACTTGTGATGATCCAATCATCGTAGTCACAGATGAATTACATGGAATTAACTCGACCAATAATTGTCTATTCCTTAAGATAGTGTGTGTGGTTTCACTATCAGCTAAGCACTCTATTTCTCCTCGATTCATTCCTACATTTAAATTAGATGAGATTAAAAAGTCGAAGACATAACTCATATTCTTTAGAGTTTTTCGATGGAGATGTATTGCTTTACACCTTAATAGTGCTATTTTCGAACCATGTATATACTGGTAAATAAAATCGAATAAAATTCAATACTTCAGAATAAAATCCGAAATTTATTAATAGGCCAACGAAAATCAAAATAAAAGTCTCGTACATCAAAATCCAATTCAACAAACCATTATTCAAATGAACTTTAAGACCAAAATAGTCTAATTAAAAATAAGGCATTCCGCCTTCACAATGTTCTTGGAAAAATAAATAAATAAGCAAAGCAGATCAATCAAAGTCTGGAACATCCATTGACTGAGCAGGGTTCTTGTTGCTATTGAAGTCCTGCAATGTGAGGTTGACATCGTTGTCATTGCCTCCATCTTCCGTATAGTGGGCCTCTTGTTCTCTAGATTCCCTATACCTCTTGTAATTGGCTGCTACTTTGTTACTTGCTCGGCAGGTATTATACCAATGCCCAGTAACTCCACACCTATAGCAAGGTTCAGTTCCAACTCTCTCCCTTTTTCCTTGAGGGTTCTTAGCCTTAGGACCACCATGGCCACTAGGACCATCACCACCATTTCTGCGCCATACATTAGGGGGACCTCCACGGCCCATACTACGGCCCCTAGGTCCCTTTCCACGTGGTGCATTGTTTCCACGTGGGTAAGGCTCAGCACGTCCAACTCCCTTTTCTTTGGGGTTCTTTCCACCTTTCATCTTGCCATAGTTAACCTCAGGAATTTTCTTTGTCCCAGCAGGTCTGGCATTATTATTCATGAGAACTTGATCATGCCGCTCAGCCACTTGCAGCATGTTGATCAATTTGTGAAAGGTCGTAATATTTTTCTTGTCGTACTCCAGCCTATACTGGTTCGCTAGTATAAGTGCTGAAGTAGGAAAAGTGGAAAGAGTCTTCTGGATCATATCATCTTCTGTGAGTTCCTTTCCACAGAATTTGAGACGTGCTCTAAGACGCAACATGTCCTTGTTGAATTGGTCTACCCCTTTGTAGTCAAGCAAGCGGATTTCATTCCACTGAGCAGACAGTTCTGGGAGTAAAGTGTCATGAATGTTCCCAAAACGTCCCTCTAGGGCATCCCACAGTTCTTTGGGTGTTTTCAATGAAGGTACTCCCAGCGTAAGCTGTAGTCAATATGTCGCCTCAAGAACATTAGGGCATTTGCTTTTACTTTAGCAGATGGGTCGCCCTTAGGGTCGGTGGGTGTTTTGATAGTGAGAGTGTAGTCCTTTGCAACAAAGGCCATTTCCACATCCTCGAAACCAGCGGTGGTACTCAATTCATTCCGAGTCCAAGATTTCAAATTGGTCGAGTTGTATCACCCATCTACATAAACAAGAGTGAAGAGCATATTAATTATGTAGTCATAAGACATCCACAATAATTAATTTCCAAGAGTGTGAATTGGATCACGATGCCATGGTACATATAGGTCACTCATTTTTTCGATGCTTTGTGAAGATACTTTATCACATTGATTGTTTTGTTCTTAGTATATAACGCCTATGAAATTTCTTTATCATAGGATGACGTATAATCTTATTTATAAGACAATCAACATATAATTATTATGCTCAATTTGAAATTTCGGGCAAACATAGCACATAACATTTTCATGGCAACATGCATATACATATCAAATAAGAAAGTCAAACCGATTAAACAACTTCATTTGAAATGTTTTATAAATAAACAAATTAATTAATTAGGAAAAGGAAAGGAAAAAAAAAAACCACATATGAATGTATAAAAAATTGATTTATTTCATTGCATTTTAATCATGTTTTAGAGGTTAGTAGTATAATTCAGTTAGCAAAATATCTCAATATTGCTTAGGATACTTGGCAGGCAAACATATGAAAAAAATCTCGACCGAAATTTAACAAATTTTAAATGAAGAGATATCGGTTTACGCGTTATAATAATCGGCTAAAAACAGAAAAATAAAAAAATAAAAATAGATAGCCTCAATCACCGAAAAGAAGGTCGTAGTCACGTAGACGCTTTAACGAACACCCAATAGCCAAAAGAAGGAGAAAACGCGTATTCAGAGAAAGTAAAAGTAGCCTATTCCTATTCACATGGCAAATATTAATCGCAATTGCAAAACATTCAAACCCACACCGCATTATTTCCGGTTGTTTGCTCGAGATAATCAATGCTATATTTTGAATTTGACAAAAATCGAAAAAAGCGGATGAAAATTACTTACCGTGAAGGAGTAGAAACGATGGGCGGCCGAACGGAGACGATGGACGGCGACTAAACCGATCGATTTCGCTCGCTTCAATCAAAATTAAGGCCGAGTGAAGGTGAAGGCCGAAAGAAGAGAGAAGCGACCAAGCCGGGTGAAAGGACGGAGGTCCGCGGATCGAGGCGACAAGAGCGCCGTTGTGAGGAGAGATCGGCGGTGTGAGTGTGTGACCTATCTGTGAGAGAATTGAGAGCGGCGGCGGCGCGGTCGGCGGCGGGTCAAGGCGGCGGCCGAGTCAATTAGGGTTTTTTTTTTTTCTCTGAGCTTCGTGCTGATAACGTGTAAAAGTAAAAGTGGGGAAAACTGTATCTCATTCCATTAGATAATCCCTTTATATAGGGTCACGGTTACAATGTGAACACAGATTACATTGATGGCAATAAATACTGATTGACCGTTACATAATAACCGAAAGATAATCGTCATTGGCTTTGACGAAGGCACATAATAGTATTTTCCTTCAACAGAATAATCATTGTCCAATCTCTTTATTTTTAACACATTCGGTAAGGATACATTAGTCCTCCTCAATCTTGAAGTATATATATCGGTAGACTTATGAATAAAGACCATTTTCCCTAGAAAGGTGATGGAGGCACACCTTTCTTGCACCGATGTTGGGATCGGATCCCTACGATACATATGGTAAGGTGTAAGGTGTTGTGTACCATTCTCGTCGAATTTTCGACGGATCCGTCGAAATTTAAAAAGATCCGTCCCGTCGAAGTTTAGACGGATCCGTCGAAAATTCCGACGGAAATGATGCACAACACCTTGCACCTTACCATGTGTACCGTAGGGGATCCGCCTCGCCGATGTTGTCCCCTAAACTTTTTTGAACCATACAATTTGGATTAAAAAAAAAACTAAAATCCTAGACCACACAAATACATAGTCGGGAGATGAGTGGTACCCATTTTTGGGACCTTCATCATTTTCCTTTACGAAAGGTGATGGAGGCACACCTTTCTTGCACCGATGTTGTCCCCGAACTTTTTTGAAACATACACTTTGGATTTAAAAAAAGAAAAAGAAAAACTAAAATCCTGGACCATACAAATACATAGTCGGGGATGAGTGGTACCCATTTTCGGGACCATCATCATTTTCCTTTACGCAAGTAAGCAAATATCCTTTCTAGCTGTAGAAATTCTGCATGGAAAAGCGTATCTTTATCAGTGCTTTCCAAAGGCTTCTCTTTCCTCAACATTATTTAAAATAGTCAATCATATTTGAACATCTAACGTTAACTCAAACTTTTCTTCAAAAAAAAAAACGTTAATTCAAACTATTTTACACGCATTGTAACGCCTTACAACTTGAGTCATAATATGCATCCATAACTACTTAGACCTCGGTTACAGCACAGAGTACGTCACTACAACAGCAGACTTTCATACGTTGAGCACGACGGATCAAGAAAATCTTCAAAAGGCCATTCTGCAGCCAAATTTTCTGTAGGATTCTGAGCCAAGAAACTTGAAAGAGAAGAAGAACCCTGGTCCTGCAGGTTTTCCTGATTATTGCTATAATTAATACAGTACGAACTGCGCCAGCTGGTATTAGGTTCAGAAGTAGTACTGTTTAACATGGTTGATGAGTGGTTGGTGGTGGGCATAATATTGCAACAGCTTTGTATAGACATTTCTAAACTGGAGCAGCTTCTACTCGAAGCTCAATCAGTACTGGTACCGTATGATGTCGGATTTGGAATCAAACAAGATTTAGAAACCGAAGAAATTAGCTCGACTCCCGTTAGAAGAAACCGACTGTGATTTTGTGTATTGACGTTGGCTTCGTGAATGGAAGTGTTGCATTGAATGCAGAAAAGGGCTCTATCTTCGCGGCAAAACACCATAGCCTTTCTCTCCTGTTATACATCAAGTGCAACATATATAGTTATATACTTCACACACATGTTTATTTGGTCAAAACACACACACATATATATATACAAACACGAACGGGTAACATTACAACCACAACCACTAAAACAAGGTAGGTAATTAATGTTATTTTTACCTGGCAAATATCACAAAGAGTAGGGGCGGCGTCTTTGAATGAGGTAGTTAGAAGAGGACGACGAATGTGTTTGGTAACGAGCTTGTTAGCAAGATGAACAACATTATCACAAGCTTTGCAAAGGGCAGCTTCATCTGAGGCACAGAAAATCATCGCCTCTTCTTTCTCACAAACGTCACACTTTATCTTCATTATTATTCTCGATCTCTATTTTCAACTCAATTGATCTCCTTATCGCCCCGATGGTACTCTGAACATAATTGCCCCTATTTATAGGCAGCGGACTAATGACGATTACGCTAATGACGACAAGACATAATTAACTATGACGCGACATAATTAATCATGATTACAATATAGCTACATCTAGGCCTGTAAGTGAGCCTTAAAGTTTGATTCGATTCGGTGTGTTCGGCTCGAAAAAGTTCGGTTCGGGGCTCGGCTCGTATCATCAAACGTAGAATAGGGCCTTGGAAATTGGTATTCGGACAAACGAGCCGAACATGTTCGAACATGTTCGGCTCATAGAGTTGCAGGGTATTTTTGGACATGTTATGTTATATTTTGGAATAGGGCCTTGAACATTTTGGACATGTTATGTTATATTTTAGGACATGTAATGTATTATTTTGGTTTTGGACATGTATTTTTGAACTAGAATTATTTATTGGGTATTTTTGAATTTTCGGATTGAACGTGTTCGAACTATTCGAACTGTTCGAGCCGAATAGTACCGAATTTTTTCCCTTTTTTTAAGTTCGAGCCGAACCGAATCCTGATATTTTAGGCTCGAAAATTTCGAGCCGAATCGAGCCATGTATTCGAACATGTTCGAGCCGAACCGAACTACTCCATGGTTCGGTAGGGTTCGGCTCGTTTACATGCCTAGCTACATCGAACAGCTATCTTGGCGGCTTCACTTGGTGCGGGTCCAACTTCTGGCCCCGTTCTGAGCTTGTCTAGCCCTTGTCATGTTTAAGTCCTGATTGCCCTGTAGTGTGGGCATAGTCCGATCTGACAGACTGCGGATAGGAGGCAGCGAGTTCGGCCCCAATCCTTAGCGTTGAGTAGAGTCTGACAGGTTAGGTGGCTTCTCGGCCCGCTTCGGCATATGTATATGCGGGTAGGAGGCTCCGAAGACCTTTCCGTGCTTTTTGCTTTCCCGTTCGGGTTAACCGTGGATCCATAAGATCGTTGGCGGGTTTGATATATCAATTACGTTATAAACGGTTTGGTTTTTATTCGATTTTTTAATTCGGTTAAAAAATTGTTCGGACAATGGTTAGGTTATATGCAATTTTTCATAAACGTTAATAATATTTTGGTTAAGAAAACTAGTTAACCCTACTATCTATTATATAGGTTAATAATAGATATTGCGGTTACGATATTCTATTCAATTTCGGTTAATGGATCAGTAATTTATTCAGTTTGATTACGGATAATTTATAGAGTTATCCACAACCAAACCGAAAATTTCGGTTTCTCTATAATACTAACCGAAACCGAACCGAAAATAGTAATTAACAGAACCGAATTGAGCCAAATGAATTTGATTCGGTTCGATTTTCGAATAATCCGTATCCGTGTACATCCCTCGATAATATTATAGTGGATTGATTCACGCCCTTTAAATTTATTTTGTTTTTTGTTGTTTTTTTTAATTTTTTTTATTTACTTTTAGGTTGTTTATTGGGTTGGAAAATCAATACTTATCTATGCGTCTGATATTTTTTTTTCTTTAAATCCTCAATATCCAGAATCCACTGGCCCAACCAATCTAATGGCCGTCGTCTGTAGAGTTTGACTTTACTCGTGGGTAAGACTCGCCAAGAGCTTTTTCAACATGTCGCCTCGTAGGAGAATCGAACCGGTGAATTTCTAGGCATTCTTAAGTCACTTACCACTGAGGCAAGCTACTTGGTTTATGTGTACACTATTTTGATAAATCAACAGTGTTTTAGTATCCATGTATATTATTTAATATTGTATTTTAATTTTAATTAGTACTAAATATTAGGGGGGAAAGAGCGAAGGTAAGAAACACTTTTTGGAGGAAACACCGAAAGTAGAAAACACTTTTTGGAAGAAACACCTCATCGCACTTTTATTTCGAGAGTATAGATATAGATATAGACTAGATGCTTAATCACCTAAGTGTGTATCAAGAATAAGCAAATAAATCCCTACACTACTACACATACAAGATTTCAAGTAGTTTAGACTCTCAAGATTCAAGTACAATGATAATCAAATGCCGAAAGATAATTACACGGAGATCAACACAGTTCAGACTTGTTGGTTTTTAGGAGAAGCCAATGAAAAATCTCAAAACGCAAAGCCACACCAATCAAATTAAACATTTTGGACAAAAAATTTACAACTCTTTAAATTACAATACAACTGAACAATTACACTTTAACAAACTATTTACCAACAATACTTGGAATCAATGAGCCTACTAAAGCAGTTTCTACTATCCAAACTTGACAGAATCACCTAAACCAACCAAAGACCACACAGGTCGTAATCAGGTATCTCAAATCTGATTGCTCTTAAAGGCCCATAGACACTACTAGACTTGCATACAAAACCTAACTCAAAGTAAACATAAAGGGATAATGATAGGTGTACCTCTAAAAGTTTACATAGAGTTTACACCCTCGTTCATCTCACCATTCATTTTTTATTTTCAAAGAAAATAAAAAAACACATGGAAACACTCACAACCGCGAGATGATGTTGGGTGTAAACTTTATGTAGACTTTTGGAGGTACACCTATCATTATCCAACTTAAAGATACTAAGAAACTTCAACAATAACGCAACTATGCACATAGCACATAAGAACTAACAAAGATTCACAATCGCACCTTTACTAGCAAAATTAGAACACAAAATGTTGAAAAGAGAAACAAAAAGGCTTTCATGGATTTTAGATTGGTTCAAAACCAAAACTACTTGGTACGCGTGTCAAACCAATAAGAGTGAAAAAAAATCTATGGTGGACCCCTGTGTATAAAAGGAAACCACCATGACACGGTGGTCCATTTTTTTCGGTCCAGAACAACCATAAAATTGTTGTTACATGAATAGCAATTCACAAGTGTACGTAGTTTAAAGAAACAAATCTTACATGGTGTCATTGGCATATGTAAGGAAATTTTTTTTCCCGAAAATATTATGAATCTGCAAAACGTGTAGTATTATCTCATTGGAAAGAAAAATAATGTGCAGTAAATACAGGGCTATCCCAAAAATCCTATAAAAGGCAACATCGTCATAGTGAAAATTCACATATTCTCTCATTCTAAGTTCTGATATCCTTGAATTGAAAAATACATATATTCAATATGGCTAAAGTTGTTTTTTTTATGACACTTTTTCTTTTTGGGTTTCTAACTTCTAACATTGTAAGAGCAACGACCTTTAACGTTGGAGATGACAAAGGCTGGAATTTTGGTGTTAATTCGTGGCCAGCGGGCAAACCTTTCAAGGCAGGAGATGTGCTTGGTATGTTTAAATAATTTTTTGATTTTTCTCACTGCAGACGAGATTGTATATATCATTATACTCTTGTAAACGTACTATTAATTATCGTTTTGTGTATTCTTGGCAGTGTTTAAATATCCTCCAACCGTCCACAATGTGATCAAAGTGAGTGAAGCGGACTATAACTCATGTAATCCCAAAGGCACTCGGTTTAGCTCGGGAAACGATCAAGTAACATTGGAAGCAGGCACCAATTTCTTTATCTGTGGAATCGGCATGCATTGTAAAAACAATCTCAAGATTTCCGTCATAGCAAATTAATCGAAATAAATCAAAAATGGTGTCGACACTTGCTTTGAAAGCGTCCTGGACCATTTTAAAATGTATTCATTAATTAAGCTTCGCTTCGTTGTGTTTCTTTTTTGCATCAGAAATGAAACTTGGATTTATTATCGGTTGAATTGAAGTGAGTTCTTATTTGGTATATTCCTTTATATATATTGGCTTCATCTTGATCGGGGGACTTTAATTTTAAATTGTTTTGACCTCTCGGTAAGGATATAGTCAAAACGTTCCTTCCACTTATGCAACAATCATGGAGCCAATCTCCTCTAAATGCATCGTGGAGTGGTTTTCCCTCGTTCAACCCATTTTTCCTAGCTCTGTGATCTTGTAGTGTTTGACACATATTTGTGGCCTAATTAACGCATACATATATATATCATTCTCTAAATGGATTACGTAGGCAACCCCAACGCAACGGCCCATCTGCATCCAAAAAATACCCTATGAGGGTTCCAATCATCTGCCCCCACAAAAAATGAAGATGTTATCAGCCACCATCAAAGTATATTTTTACTCCCGTACGTGTTTTAGTTAAATGAAACTTTTTAAATCTGAAATAAGAAAATATTTAAAATTTTATTAAGTATTTATTCCTCATGAAATATAAATATGTTATTATCAATTATTATACAAAAATGATCTTACATTTTTTTTAGTACTCCCTCCGTCCCATAATATAAGGTCTTTTGGCCATTTCATACGGTTTAAGAAAACATAATGAATGAGTTGTTTTTTAATATTTCAATGCAAAATATTGTATTGTTTTTTGGGACTAACTAATAATATTACACTGTTTAGTGTGAAAGTGAAAACAATGCATTTAATATTATATTGTTTTGTGAGAAGGACTTATATTTTGGAACACTATTAAAAAACCAAAAAGACTTATATTACGGGACGGAGGGAGTATTTTGATTTTGAATTTAAAAATGCATGTTTTCGATATATTATCACAGTTTTAAGAATAATAAGCATTCTGAATTTACAAAACTGTGTATTTAACATATAATGAGAACATATTAATAATTATCTAATAAACATATGGACATTTACAATATTTTAAAGCAACTTTTGCGAAATTCTTACTCTAAACAACTTATTTTGATAGAATACATGCAAAAAGCATAGCATGTGGGTTTCATGTACATATTTTATGTTTATTATATATTAGCTATGAATATAATTTAGTAATTATAAAGTCACAATTGTTAAACAAAGTAACATTTGAGTTAATAATCAGTATATTTTACACATTTTATGGATTAATCTAAGAATCAATTTAATTAGTATGATAGGAAGAATGGTGAAACTATAGAATTTTGTTGTAGGTAATAAATGATTAGACATATATTTTAATCATTATGACAATCATTTAGTTACTTTCTAAATTGTACTTTATCGCTTTTATTTAACTCGTGAAGTTGTCAAATCTGTGCATACCAATCCAACATATATCCATGCATAATAAATGTGTTCCTATTTAACGGGTGGATTATGCAACATGGAATTACTCTTTGTCCTCAATCTTATCCGTCATACTGCATTTGGATTAAACATGATCAACTCATCTTAATTGCTCTTATTTTTTCTCTTTCTCAAAATATCATTCCATTCACCACTCAAGCAAAGATTTCTCCTGAGGCACAGACTTTTTTATATGATACATATGCAAAGCCCTCTCTTAGCCAAATCAAACAAATTAAACAGTACCTCAATTCTATGCAAAAAGGTATTCAAACAATCTCAAATTATCTTCATGTTGTGAAAACTAAAGCTGGTGAATTAGTCCATAGATCCAAATGATCTCGTGAAACTTATTTCGGACAATTCGGGAGATGACTATAAAGAATTGGCTAGGGTAGTTCATGCACGTGACACCCCTATTGATTTTGAAAAGCTCCATGAAAAGCTACTTAATCATGAGACGCTTCCGTCTACGATGCAACCATATGCTTTATCTGGTCTTGCTACAACTCATTCGGCTGTATGACATCCATCTCCCGGTGTTGGTTCGTTCCGCATCGTACTATTCCCAATTCATGGAAACATTCACAAAATACTTTCTTTCATGCAGTAGGATCGAGTTTTTGCCCTGAAAAACCCTACTTGCGTATTTCCAGTGTGCAAAGTGCAAAGACATTCAAAGAAATTGAGCAATTCTTACAAGGTTCCTCTGACAACTTTTTCTCATTCGATCTAATCCTCCGACATTGCGTCCTCTTCAAGCACATTATGATGATCCGTCATCTTCTCTGTGTCTTCTTGATAGTGTGTAGACATCATGGTTGATGATGGAAATAATATTTTCATTACACACATAGGCTCTATTTTTATCTTTACTCCATAATAATATTGTACATTGAAGGATATTTGACGTTGCCTGGAATCGTTTGGCTTATTTGAGTTGATATTCGAGTAAATGGTCCTCTGAATGATGATCCAAATAACTTTTTCGAGTGGATTTGAAAGTGGGCATGCAAAACATACAAAAGAGATATAGGTCCCCGGAGCTTGCCTCTAAGGGGCATTCTAACGCTCAAGTCAATATAGATAAAGGAATTTCTATTAAGAAAGTATACGGGAATGTATTGCAAGTGTATTATGTGCGTACCTTGTAATTGAGGATGATGATCCTTTATATATCTATCCCTTATGGGGGAGTGAACTATGATGCACTGAATTCGGGGTCAATGGAGTATACCATGTATTGATTTAATGAAGCATGTTATGGGGCAGTTATGGCTCGGGATATAACGAAACGTAAATTCAGAGCCATCACCATAGCATTTATTATCGTGGAGTAATGTTTGCATGAAGTCCGGAATGCTTATTGAAGAGAATATAATCGTTGCTTGAGGTTGAGGATGAACTGTATTGTATTGAGCATAACTAACAGAGGTGACCTACACGACGTCGGTAATAAGAGACCGTAGACGTCTTGCATCTTGCCATTTATAAGTGATAGAAGGAGACCCGTGCCATGTTTGACAGAGGACAACATATGTCATGCCGGTTAATGATATAAGCGTGGCATGCATTGTACTAAATATGGACCTTGCTGGTTGAGGCATGATATCGAGATGAGCCCATGTCATCCTATATACTGACATGGCCTTTACCACTCTATGTGAGGCATGATGAGTGTCATGTGTACGGTGACCGCTCTCACACATGTCAATATTCGTTGTGTTTTCAGCATGTCTCGTAATTTATTATTTATCTCTTAGATTTTCCAGGCCCATAATGTTTCTTTTGAACTCTTACCCTCTAAATTTACTTGAAGGATCTTCAGACCAGTAGTTCTATGATGCAATGAATTGTTAATTATGGATTGTATGAATGACCGAACTCATTGATTGATTGGGTCATCCTCACGAAATTCATTTACCCTAATTTCAACCTGATTACATCTATGGCGATTTTGAGTATCGTCATATACAATATTAGGTATGTCTTAAATTATAACAATAGAAATCTATTCAATAGTATCTCATGTTTTTCATTATTTTTATTGAAGGATTTATTTTATTTTTCTTTCATATAATAAATTATTTAGTTAATTAAGGACTATCTTTTCACACCAATGTTGTTTTACATTTACCAAGAGTCGAGAGTGGGTTTCGTTTAGATATTCCACACGCCGCCATTCCAATCGACCGTAAATGAGTCCGGAAAATATATACTATTCTGGCCAATTTATGGTCAATTCACACAACAATCATTCTGACTCAATTTAAGTCAGAATACGATCATTATACTGATTTTATTCTAGTCAGAATTTTGAATGTTTTTCATACTCAATACCGGTCAGAAAGACATTCTAACTAAAATTGAGTGAAAAAAACTTTTAATATTCTGTCTGAAATTCAGTCAGAATCAATAGTGGTACTCTTATATTGTTGTTGTTATCCTGACCCAATTCTAATCTGAATGTGTAGAGTATTCCGGACTCAATATTGGTCAGAATGATACTCTGACTATATATGAGTTTAGAAAATTTCAAACATTCTAGCTAAAATATGGTCAGAATCAACCAGTGTGGACTCTCAACACGTATGTTCTGACCATGTTTCAATTATGGATATATCGTGTCACATTCGACCAAACTTTGGTCGAAATGAACACGCGTAAAAATAAAAAAAAGTAAGCGAAATTGGAAATAAATTTCATGTGATAAGATATAAACTTGTGTGAAAAGATATTTCCTTAATTAATATTTAACTATGATAACAATTTTTATTTTATTTTTTTGTTTTGAAAAAAACTATGATAACATCCCCCTCCATAAAAAAAATGAGATAATATTTTAATGAATGGGTATTTGTTTATAAGGACTTGTTTGAGTACTTAATTAGGCACTTAGGACACACCTAAATCTTAATTGGTTATAAGGACAAAAATAATATGAACACCCAAAAATACCCCATGTTAATCATTTTGCTGAAATTTTTCCGTCCATGCAACCGCAATCACAGCCGCCTCATCCGCCCGACAGAAGAAAAAAAAAAGACTCAACTCCTCCACCACCCAGAAACTCCATGACGCAGCAGAAGTAAAGATAGCTGTAGACATTCAAGGCAAAGCAGAAGTAGATAGATAAATGCTCCTATGATTATCACCGGCTCATTTTCTCTGAAATTCATGTTTCTCTAAAAATATCAAATTGAGTCCCGAGAATGGGTATTCTGGGGTATTGGTTCGTTCTTATGCATGTGCAGTTTATGCACTGATGCTTGGGATGTCTTAAATTGGTTCTATATTTGCTGAATCATCAATTTTGCCATCTGCGCTTCTTGAAGCTGTAAACGAGTTCCATACGGAAGAAACTGCGTCTTCTTATTCTAGCATTAGCATTTCAGTGCAACAATTTTGAAGAATCAATCCATTTCTCATCAAAATCCTTGAATTTTGTGTTACTTTTTGTTGCAAATAGGTGGAAGCAGAAACGAAATAGTGTCAAGAATGCTTCAGATTGGAGCTTGGTTAGCATCAACACCGATTTCAACAAATGTTTTATCCATTGCAGTAAAAAGTCTGCTTCCCACATCGACGAAACGGTTAAAGGTTGGACGAATTGTCTTAAGCTCACTCCTGGACAATGTTCAGGCTGTTATTTAGCAGGACAAGCATGGACTAATAAAGAGGAATCAACCCTTTTTGTTTGTGAATATGCACGTAAAGTTAACTGCCAACCCGGATGCAGGATTCAGTTAAACCCTAAAACACAAACATTCTTAAGATGGAAATACGGACTAACATCCACTAAATACGTTGTTCAATCCATTCTTTGGAAGGTAATCCATGCAGTGACATTGATGTCACTGCATATACAATTTGATCATTAATTTGATAACGGTATAATCAACATCTGTGGAGCCTTGACCAGTTGACCTTGAGGTTATGTTCAGGTGATGCATCCCTATATACAAGATCGCAGCGGCCGATCCCAAAATCCCTGATGCTGCATTTGCCAATTTTAGGGAACTTTGTAGGAATTTCCTTATAGTTGTTGCCATTTTAATTATAAGGCTAGACGATAATATCATCCTATTCTATGTATTTTCTCCATTAAACAAGATGCCAAAAGTTAATTTTTGGCAATTACAGTCCAAAGCATTAGTATACCTTTTATTTTATTTTATTAATCACTTTGATATTTTTTTCAGGGAAAGTTTGATGAGACAGTCAATGAAAGTTCAAAGCTTTAGAACTAAACCCCAGTTACATAAAAGTTTTGCTTAGAAGAGCAGAGGCACATGAAAAGCTAGAGAACTTTGATGAGGCAATTGGTGGTATGTTGCAGCACATTTTTTTATATCCAGAATCCCTTGACAATCTGTGTGTTCTACCGTTCTTTCTCTGACCTTTATGTTTTTGCTTGGCTAATTTATTTTGTGCGTTTCTCATGGTTATTGGACGATGTTGCCTTCTTTATTTGGTCATGTTTTTTTTTTTTGGTGCAGATTGGAAAAAGATTTTGGAATGTGTATTTCTTCTTCTTTTACATAGTATAACACAATATACAGCTGGAAATTTGTATGGTTGTCAAGAGTCCATGATGTAGCCACATTCATCATTATCTTACAATAACATAATGCCAAAGTTTTTTTACACCTCTATTTCTTGAATTTTCAATATCCATTGCAACTTTCAGTGCAAAAACAAAAATCATATGTCGAATATATTTATACTCCAAGTTGATTTTAAATGAGCATCAAAGAGAGCAAATGGTTTTTGTGTGTTGCCTTGATTTATGATCAATGTCTAAAAGAAAACCACAATTGCAAACTTGAAAGCCTCATAGACGAGAACTATTCCGAAATTTAGAAAAGAAATTTGTCAACTAGTTCTATTTGCAATGAAGCTTCATCTGGGTTGAATCGGGCTGATTTTGTTCGCACTTACATCTACAAAGCAAAGCTGTTATGTTGAGTAAATGTCTTCAGTTTTCACTCGAAAGAACATGTCGTGTTCTTGAAGTGCTTCAGAAAAGGTGATGGAAGAGCACCTTCTGTTAACTGGCTGGCTCAAAGATCTATCTTTGCTATTTCATCCCAGAAATCACTTCATCGCGATGTCTCTGCATCATTTGAGAATTGATGTCACTACATATTTGATTGCCGATGTCACTTTGCATAAATTGGTGATGTCACACATATATGATTACCGATGTCACTTTGCATAAAATTTGATGTCACTTTGCATATTTGATTGCCGATGCCATTTGCGCATAAATTGTTGATGTCACGCATGTATGGTTGCCAATGTCACCGCGCATAAAATGTTGATAAAGTTTGGGCTCGATGAAGCCATAAAAAGGCAAGATCAAACTCGACTCGCTAAGTACTCGATATAGCTCGACTCATCTCGTAAGGTCGATTATTTTCTTAGAATTCATTTAATTTTTAATAAAATATAACAAGATCGATCTCGACTCGTTAATAGAGGTCAATGCATCGCGTGTCACCGCTGCATCGCGGTTGTTAGTGCATCACGCCGTCTCTGCGATCGGGGTGGTCATCGCGATCGTGGTGTCTCTACATTGAGGTGGTCAATGGATCTGAGGTGGTCAATACATCGCGGTGTCACTTCATCGAGGTATCTCTGCATCACAGTGGTCAAAGCATGGCGGTGGTCACTGCATCGCGATGGTCACTGCATCGCGGTGTCTCTGCATCGCGGTGGTCATTGCATCGGGCGTCGCGGTGGTCAATTCTTCACGGTGGTCAATTCACCGTAGTGGTCAATGCATCGGGATGGTCATCGATCGTCAAATCACCGCATCGTCACATGTCACATCATCTTCACATGTCTCTCATCACGGTGTCTCAGATCGCGCAATGTCTCTCGCATCGTCAAATGTTATAACATCTCGGTGTCTCTGCGCATCGCGATGTCTCGCACCGTGGTGTCTCTGCATTGCGGTTTCACTTCATCGCGGTGTTTCTGCATCACGGTGTCTCTACATCGGAGGTGGTCACTGCATCGCGGTGTCCCTGCATCGGGGTGGTCACTGCATCACGGTGTCTCTGCATCGAAGATGGCCACTACATCGAGTTGGTCAATAGATGTGGGGTGGTCAAAGCATCGCGGTGTCACTTCATCGAGGCGTCTCCGCATCACTGTGGTCACTTCACCGCGGTGTCAATGCATCAGGGGTGGTCAATGCATCACAGTGGTCACTGCATTGCGGTGTCTCTGCATCGCGATGTCTCTGCATCACGGTTGTCAGTGCATCTAGGTGTCTCTGCATCGCGGTGTCACTTCATCGTGGTGTCTCTGCATCGCGGTGTCCCATCATTGTGTTGTCTCTGCATCGGGGTGGTCACTGCATCGTGGTGTCTCTGCATCGGGGTGGTCACTGCATCGCGGTGGTCACTGAATCGCGGTGTCTCTGCATCAGGGGTGGTCACTACATCGCGGTGGTGAATGGATCTGGGGTGGTCAATGCATCGTGGTGTCACTTCTTCGAGGCGTCTCTTCATCGCGGCGTCTCTGCATCAGGGGTGTCAATGCATCGCGGTGTCATTTCATCGAGGTGTCTCTACATCGTAGTGTCTCTCGCATCGCGGTGTCTCGTGCATCGGGAGTGGTCATCGATCGCGCGGTTGGTCACTTCATCGCGGTTGTCCGTGCATCGCGCGGTGTCACTTCATCAAGGTGTCGCCGCATCGCGTGTCACTTCATCATTTGGTCTCTTCATCTCGGTGTCATTTCATCGCCGTGTCTCTGCATCGCGGTGTCTCTACATCGAGGTGGTCAATGCATCGCGGTGGTCGTTGCATCGGGGTGATCATCAGATCGCCGTGGTGAATGCATCAAGGTGGTTAATGCATCACGGTGGTCAATGCGGGTCTCTGCATCCCAAAGTCACTTCATCGCGATGTCTCGTGATCGCGTGTCTTTGCATCGCCAAATGCCATAATTTCGCGATGTCTTTGCGTCGCGGTGTTTCGCTTCGATGTGGTCGTTGCATCGGGATGGTCAATTCATCGCGGTAGTTAATGCAGTGGTCACTGGGGAAAGAAAAAAAAAACGTCTCAGCGTCCAGGAAAAAAAAAATTAGCATCCAGAAAAGAAAAAAAACAAAACAACATGTTACAGTAGTATGCTGGATATGATGCCAAAACAACACGCGCGTCTTTCAGCCGCCTTTTTTATTTTTTTATTTTTAATTGAGGGTAGATTGGTCTATGTATTAATTTTATGTCCTTATAACCAAATAAGTTTTCTTTGTGTCTTATTTACCTAATTAAGTCCAATATGTGTCCTTTTGGACCATTGCCCCTTTAATGAAATACTATAAGCTTTGGGAAACGCTGATTAATAACAAAGCTATCGCGAAACGTAGATAGACAATTGATAGAGGCAACATATTTAGTATGATACTTAAAATTTAACGTTTTATTATATTTAAATAATAAATTAAATTAATAATTTAAAAATAATTAGGAAGAAACACTTTTTGGAGGAAACAAACTCATACTTTTAATGGGAAATTAGGGATAATGACACAATCTGGAATATTTTTAAGTAATGTGACAATACATATTTTTATATAGGAGAATGACAATCATAATTTTTATAGCGAGAAGGACAAACAAAGGACTCCTAAAAATCAGTGAATCTCCCCAGTGAATCCCGAAATCACTGAATTTCGACAGTGAATTTTGACAGTGAATCCCGAAAATCAGTGAATTTCGACAATGAATTTTGAATTAATGAATTTCGACAGTGAATTTCGGCAAGAATTTAAAACAGTGAATTTAGAAACCAAGTGAATTGATCTTTGCCAAAAATGGGCTCGCGCCACGTGGCACATCTTTGGTGGCTCAACGCTTGACCCGAGAGAGAACCACTTTTGATTTCCTAATGACGAACCTCGGAGGGGCTCTCCCACTCGCTCGTCACCGCCGATCCTCATATGTCCAACCTCCGTCGGATCGGATAGTCCTAGCCTCATAGTTAGTATCGATCTCCTCGATCGGATTAGGTCCTTGTGCAATTCCGTAATTGAGTAGGAGCTCGGCCATCTCGACCTCTCGTGGGCGGCTTCGCCATTCCAAGACATTCCCGACAGAGCCTGCTTTAATCTTATTCCTCGCGTGCTTAATAATTAGATGATTATTACGAATCTTGAACAATAAAGGCTCAAATCTTTATCGCTTAATGCTAATATTTGAATACCATAATTATCTCCTATAATCAAGAGATCACTCAATCATAATATTTTTCCTTAGGGAACACGTTAATCAAAGTCAATCACGCATACACCACATCAACCCTAGGGCATAAGCCCCTCTATATAAATCATCCTTAAGGAACTACGAAGACTTGATTCCAATTGAACCATTGGATACATATGCAGCTTGATCATCATCAAGTGCAGTCTAAAAATAAATCAAATCACCCCCTCTGTCATCGTTTTTCTGTCTTCGTGAAGCATCCATAGGTTATCACCAAGAGAAAGAGTCTGAAGGATCACTGTGACGATTTTTGGATCGCCAATTGGCGCTGGAAGAGGGTCTCTTTTGATTGATAATCTCGGAAAAGCTTCGAACAACCATGGTGACCACACGACAACAGGCTGCTAATGGTAATGGTGCCAACAACGCATCAGAGTCAGACGCTAACAACCAGAATCAGTCGCAGCAGGAAAGTGTCTTTCTTGACTCCATCCATCAGACGCGGGTTGATCAACTTGTAGCTTTAGATGAAGCCACGAAAGAAGCTGTTCTCAATGCTGTCTTGGCAGAAGAGGATGAAGAAGATGAGGATTGGGAAGGTCTGGAAGAAGAAGGCCCTCAATGAAAATTCGCAGGACATGAATCACCCAAATGGAGGCTCATCTGGAGAAAACTCCCAGGTTCAAGAATCTGAGGAAGAAGACGATCCCAACGATGAATCATGGCAGCCAACACCTTCCCCCCAAGCCTAAGAGCAATAGAAGAAAAATCGATCGTCATCCTCCAACCTATAGAGACAACCGGTCGCCTCAAGCCATGGAGGCGCTCACGCCGAGCTGTGGCCATAAGCGGGAAGAAAGTCAACAATCTTAACGCCGAATCTCCTTTTATATGAGTAGATCGATAACTACCCCCAGCCATCCAGATTCAAGATCCTCAAACTGGAAACCTATGACGGGACTAAGGACCCCCGGGATCACATGTTCCAGTATCTCACGCACATGAATCTTGACTGTGCCCCAGAAGAGATGAAGTGCAAAGCATTCCCCTCGCTACTCACTGGTCGGGCTCGGGAATGGTTCAAGAAAATACCACCAAAGACGATCTACAGCTTCGACACTCTGGGAAAGATGTTCCTCAATGCATTTATCACGGCGAAGCCGTTCCAGAAGAATGCTACCCATCTGTTCGCCATCAAACAAAAGAAAGACGAAACCGCGTTGTAGTACCTTAAGCGGTTCAATGAGGAATCATTGCAAGTTCAGGACGCCGACGACCAAGTTCGGATCGCGTCCTTCATGGCAGGGCTACACGAAGGCAGATATGTGCCAAACTGAGCAGTAGGCTCCTTACGTCTATGGAAGAATGTTTGAAGGTCGCTTTCAAACATTGTCAAGAAGAAGAAGCTAACCACGTAAAACGAGAAGTGGAGAAGTCCGACCCCAAGAAGGACAAGCTAGAAGACACCTCCGACAAGAAGAGAAAGTCGTATGGGGATCGTGCAAGCGGTTCGGCCACAAGCCGACCTGAAAAGAGAAATGCCCTGCAGCCGAGAGACTTCCAGTGTTAAATTGGCCTCGGGAACAGGTATTGGCGATCATGGAAAGAAAAGGTTTAACAAAAACTCCCACACCGCTGCGAAGCCCCTTGGAAAGAAGGGACCCGAGTAAGTTCTGCACCTATCATCAAGACACCGGGCATGAATTGGACAACTGTAGAGACTTCCAACGTGACGTGGAAGCAGCGATTGCGGAAGGAAAGCTAGATGAAGTCATGGATCGACCCCACTATGGCGAACGCCGAGGGCAGCGGGATTACCAGCAGAGAAACTATAATCGTGATCGCAACCGACAATGTGATTCCCAGCGAAGAAGAGATCAGTCTCCCGACAAGGGTCAACCAACAGACAATCGCCCGATCAACACCATCAACACCATTGTGGGAGGCCCTGGCAGTGCCTTTGAAGTTGGTAACTTAAGCGCCCGGGTGGATGGCGTACAAGAGAACAAGAGAAGTCAAATTCCGTTTCAGGAAGTAGGCTATGGGCCAAAGGACCCACTTCCTTTGGTCCCAAACAATGAAGACTTGGTCATTGAAGTAGTGGTCAACAAGAATCTGGTCAAGAGAGTTTGCGTGGACACCGGCAGCGTTGTTAACGTTCTTTATTTTACTGGTTTTCAGGCAATGGGTCTTAAGGAATCCGAGCTCATTCCAGTCTCAGAACCTTTGTTTGGATTTGACAGTCCCCCTGTTCACCCACTAGGCATGGTTCGGCTCACAACGACGTTTGGGAAGGATTCATCAGGAAGGACACTAATGGTCAATTACGTGGTAGTCAAATCTTCATCGGCATACAACATTATTTTGAGGAGACCTTCCCTGATCGATCTTCGAGCCCTAATCCCCCCAGCACACATTAGTCTGAAGTTCCCGACCGCCAGAGGGTCGGTCGAAATCAAAGGAGACCTGGATGTCACTCGAAGTTGCTATGCCGCTACCATCAAGGGCAAAGGAATCGTTTTTGCCTAGTTCGGTAAGTCGTTATTGGTTATCGTTTTTTCAAATTATCTTTAAATTCTGCACTTTAATTCTTGTTCGCACTTCTTCATTATTGGCTTATTATCAATTTAGTCCTGCACTTTAATTTTGCACCATTATTCCATACAAGCTCCATGTGATTTCATTTCGGTTAGTCGCACTTTGATTAACCTTGGGGTCTGTTATGTTTCATTTTATAAGTTTCACCTAACACATACTGCGCAGTAAACCCTCACACAAGAAGTCAGTCCAACCTGGCCCCGCTCGCCAAACACTCAAATGAGAAGTCAGCACTAGCCTGGCCCTGTTCGTCCTTAAAAACTACATGCGAGAAGTCGATCCAATCTGACCCGACTCGCCACACTTTTAATCGAGAAGTCAGCGCTAGCCTGGCCCTGCTCGTCTTTAAAATTTCGCATGCACCGTTGATTCATAATGTCATATATGGGTCACCCAAACTCGCTCAATTAGTCCTAAGGTCAATTTGACTTAGTTGATGTATGAACAAAGCTACCCTAACTCACCCAAGTGTAATATCTGGTCTACGGGCGTCTGATCCCAGAATTCAGGATCAACCATCCACTATTAAGTTAAGGCGATCGATCTAGGTCAGCTCTTCGAGCTCTAGATCCTCTCGCCCTTATAATTTTACACTATTAAGTTAAGGCGATCGATCTAGGTCAGCTCTCCGAGCTCTAGATCCTCTCGCCCTTATAACTTTACACTCTTAAGTTAAGGCGATCGATCTAGGTCAGCTCTCCGAGCTCTAGATCCTCTCGCCCTTATAATTTTACATTCTTAATAAAGGCAATCGATCTAGGTCAGCTCTCCGAGCTCTAGATCCTCTCGCCCCTATAACTTTACATTCTTAAGTTAAGGCGATCGATCTAGGTCAGCTCTCCGAGTTCTAGATCCTCTTTTATTATAACTTTACACTCTTAAGTTAAGGCGATCGATCTAGGTCACCTCTCCGAGCTCTGCATCCTCTCGCCTTATAATTTTACATTCTTAATAAAGGCAATCGATCTAGGTCAGCTCTCCGAGCTCTAGATCCTCTCGCCCCTATAACTTTACATTCTTAAGTTAAGGCGATCGATCTAGGTCAGCTCTCCGAGCTCTAGATCCTCTCGCCCTTATAACTTTACATTCTTAGGTTAAGGCGATCGATCCAGGTCAGCTCTCCGAGCTCTAGATCCTCTCGCCCTTATAATTTTACATTCTTAATTAAGGCGATCGGTCTAGGTCAGCTCTCCGAGCTCTAGATCCTCTCGCCCTTATAACATTACGTTCTTAGGCGATCGATCTCTCACCCTTGTAATTTCTCTTAATCGTATGCGTCGATTTAACTCAGTCTTCACGTCCATTATTTTATTAAACCTATATAAATAACTATAACAATAAGCACAAACTTCAAATTGGCATAGCCGACTATAGCCTTGGCGAACCGAACGCACACAACAAGCTCGGCAACATTAAACTGTAAGTATGCCATTCACAAATCAAGAAATATGAATGACATACTGGGGGCAGCACATACCCATATAACAACATAACAAAACAACCAACACATACACATAATTCAAAACGCACAAAAACAAAATCAAAATAAATTTTTCATTAATTAAGTCATAGTACAAAAACTACCTTTCCAAAAATAGAAATAAACTTTAAGAGTCAGGAGTAGAATGTTCGGTAAAAATGAGTTTTACAATTTATAACCGAAACACCCCAAGTATAAGGATCGTAGTATAAGATGTTAACGGGTCGTCCTAAGGGAGTGGAATGTTTATCGAATTCAAGTATAAACCTATATCGATTATGTCACAATTATTAACTAAACTAAGGTTGAAACTAACTAAAACCTAAACCTAAGAATTGAAACTAAAACAGGAATAAAAACAAGCAGAAAATAAGAAAACAGAAAGACGGACGAGCGTTCACTTTGATGAACGAAAGTCCTGAAACTAAATCTAATGGACGAAGTGCTGTGCGGCATGACGAACGTCCGATTACGAATCAAGCGAAAAGCAGCAAAAAAAAAGCAGAAATTAGGGTTTATAAAACTAGAACTTAAATTAAGCTTAATCTAAACGATTCGATTAATAAACTGTGGAAATATATCACTCGGCCAGATCACGAGGCTCAAAGAGGTGATCGGCGCATCACCGATCCTCATGATCACAAAGAGACTATGTCGTGCATAACTTTATTTGTACACTTTATTTATTTGTAAAAGACATATTAATTGTGATACATATAAACAATTAATATGTCAAACTCTAGTTTACTTTATGTCATAGACATAGACATAGATTGTACTTTTACTTTTTGCTTTTGTGCCACCCACATCTACGTACTCAAGTGGCCGCCCTAGCTAGCTAGTCTCTCTCCAAATTGTATCTATTTATACTCCTTCATTATCAATGAATAAAAGATAAGTTGAAGTTTACTCTTGTGTTAACACATTCTCAAACTCTCTTCATGGTATCGGAGCCTTACTGAGTTCTAAAATCCGCTGCAAAACTCAGTTCCTTTTCGGAAAAATGTCAACATTATCTCGAAGTTTCATCTTCTTGATGACTCACAATTGCCTCAAAGAGATCGGGATAATCGAACACTCTTCTTTACAAATCATAAACTTGATGGTAACAATTATTTGCTATGGTCAAGGTCTATGAAAATGTATATCTCCGGCCAGGGCAAGATGGGATATCATGCAGTTCCAAACTCGCCTCAATGGCCCGACCCCAAGTTTGAAGCATGGGACACGAAAATAACCAAGTCATGACCATCCTCACGAGGTCTATGACAAAAGAGATCGATGAGAACTTCATGATGTATGACATCATTGCTAAGGAAATGCAGGACAATGCCGAGACCTTTACTCAAAAAGGACAATACATCCAAGTCTATGAACTCGGCTCAGATTCAAAATTGCGAGACAAGGGGATATCCAGAACTCAATACTTTAATCAACTATCTAAGGCATGGCAACACCTAGATATGTTGGAAACTCACCCTGGAATGATGTTAAAGATCTTTGCACTCTTTAAAGACATTATTGAGAAAAGAGAGTATTTAAATTCCTTAGTGGATCGAATCCTACTCTTGATGATGTCGAGGTAGAATTCTTGCTACTAAACCTCTTCCAAATCTCAAATCCATGTTTGCTTTGAGGTCAAACATGAGGAAAGCAGGAGGAAAGTGATGTTTCTTTGAACTTCCTCTTGACAACCCTACTTGAAGGTAATTGCCTGCTAAAGGTTAATGAGACTTACGGAAGCCTTCTTGAGAAAGCCGGAAGGCGCTTGCGTGATCACCGCAAACGCACAAATCACACCAAGGACAATTGTTGGAAGCTACATGGCAAACCTAACCCCTCTAAAACCTCAAAACCAACCAGGGGAAAGTCAAGGCAAACTTGTCGGTGAAGAGGAGAATGACATGAAGTTTGAATGCTCGGTTTGTCTTTGCATTTAAAGCCTTTATTGCTCAAAGATCGTGAAGGTAGCTCCCCTAAAATGGCCACTCATGCTAAAACAGGTATATTTTACTCACCTCTTAGTAATGAGACTTGGATTGTTGATTCTCGGGCGTCTTCCCATATGACTAGTAATAAAACCTTATTACCCAATATATGCCATGCAACCAAATTCATAGAATTAAGGCTACGATGGTTCTGCTTATGCAAAAGGTGTTGGGAAGGTTAAACTTACTAATCGATATATCTACAGAATGTCCTGCTTTGTTCCAAAGTTAGATCAGAACCTTATATCATCAAGAAACTCACTAAAGATATGAATTGGACCGTTGTTTTTAATAAGAATCGGTGCACATTCCAGATCTTTCTTCTCGTGAAGTGATTGGTCAAGCTAAACCTCCTCGCTCAGATTGTTTGTGATCAACCTCGTCAAGATCAAGACAGAATCGCCTCAAGACTGCACTCAAAAACTTGACAATATCATGTTATGGCATTATAGACTAGGACATCCAAGTTTTGGTTATTTAAAGTCTTTAATTCTGAATTGTTTAAAGGATGTAATCTTAATGATCTTCAATGTGATATTTATCAATTTCCTAAACTCACCAAATCTGTGTATGCTAAGTTACCTCACTTGCCCTCTTCCCCTTTCACCCTAATTCACAGTGATGTATGGGGACCCTCAAGAGTGAAAAGTATAACAGGAAAAAGGTGGTTTGTAACCTTCATTGATGATCATACCGAAACATACTTGGTGTTTTTAATGAAAGACAAATCTGAAGTTGGACCTATCTTCCAAGAATTTTATCACATGGTCTCCACCCAATTTGATACTAAGATCAAGATCTTAAAGACGATAATGCTCGGAATACTATGAGTCTAACCTCATTAACTTCTTGACTAACAGAGGAATTGTTCATATCAAGAGTTGTGTGGAAACACCTCAACAGAATGGGGTTCTTTGAAAGAAAGAACAGCATCTGCTGAAATGGCCAGATCAATCATGTTCACTACACATGTTCCTAAATACATGTGGGGTGAAGCTATATTGATCGCAACATATTTAATCAACAGACTTCCCAAAGCAGAGTGTTAGGTTTCAAAACTCCTCTCCAAACCTGCCACCACACACTCCTGCTCTCATCTTATTACCCAATTGCCTCCAAAGATCTTTGGTTGTACTGTGTTTGTTTATATCCATGCTCAACACAGAAGTAAACTTGATCCTAAAGCTCATAAGTGCATTTTCCTTGGATATGCACAGGACAGGAAAGGTTACAAGTGTTACTCTCCTACTGAAAAGAAATTTTACAATTCTATGGATGTGAAATTCTTTGAAAGGACTCCATATTACAAAGAAACCTATTGAGCGATCCACCGATGGAAACTCGATTGAGATTGAACTAAGTCCGTTCCTCAAAGAAACCATTTACCCTCAAAGCAGAGTCCTAACCCACAAAGCAGACTCATAACCTTCAAAGATCCTGCGCGGATACTCACATTATCGACCCTCGGCAGCTCCATCGACCTGCCAGTCTCATGGACCCGAGCTCTTGAACGAGAACCTCAAGCAGCCTCATCGAACGCAGTCTGCTGGACCTCAGCTTATTGACTCTCAAAGCATCTGCTTGAAGTGGATGATGAACTCTATTGCTCTAAGGAAGGGGAAAAGATCATGCACTGATCATTCTATTCATTCTTATTTATCTTATGATCAGTTGTCTCCTGTCTTTGCCATGTTTACACAGGACCTGGACTCTCACTCTATCCCTAGAAATATTCAGGAGGCCCTTCAAAATGATAAGTGGAAGGCTGCTGTTAAAACAGAGATGACTGCCCTCCTGGATAATCATACTTGGGATCTCACAACTCTTCCAAAAGGCAAGAAGACAAATACCGCAAATGGTTATTCACTATCAAATACACCTGGCCGATGGCACTATTGACAAGTACAAAGCCGATTGGTAGCCAGGGGATTCACTCAAACTTATGGCATTGACTATAAAGAAACGTTTGCACCAGTGGCAAAGCTCAACACTGTCAGGGTACTAATTTCTCTACCGTCCAACTTGACTGCCTCTTCATCAATTGGACATCAAAAATGCTTTTCTAAATGGGGACCTTATCGAGGAGGTTTATATGACTATACCTCCGGTTTTATCAATCCTCATATTAAGGCAAGGTGTGCAAACCGAGGAAATCTCTATATGGCTCAAGCAATCACCAAGGGCATGGTTTGGAAAATTAACAATCTGTGGTCAAAGTCTGCTATATCACCAATGCAATTCGATCACACTATGTTCATCAAGACAACCAACCAGAAGAGGTCTATTCTTATTGTCTATGTGGATGATATCATCCTTACTGGAGATGACCCTGCTGAGATCCAACACTTGAAAGAATTGCTGGCAAAGGTATTTCAGGTTAAAGACTTGGGTTTACTTAAGTATTTTCTTGGCATGGAAGTAGCTAGAAACATCAAAGGAATCTCGGTCTCCCAAAGGGAATATGTCTTCGACTCTTTGAAAAGCGGGCATCTTTGGGGTGCAAACCTCTTTGTATCCCCAGAGACCCAGGTCATACCTCGCTACATGGTGACATTGTTGTAAGAAAGGAACAATATCAAAGACTTGTAGGAAACTCATCTACCTATCCCATACAAGACCGGATATTGCATATGGTGTCGATCACAGTTAGCTTGATTCATGCATTGCCCTCTTGAGCAACATTGGGATGCAAAGAATAGAATATCATGCGGTATTTGAAGTCCACTCCTGGCCAAGGGTTACACTTCACCAAGTCTGTGCCGATAGATCCATCAAGGTCTATCTTGATCTTTGATTGGGCCGGATGCCACATAGATAGAAGGTCTACCACAGCTATTGTTCCTATGTATGGGGCAATCTTGTTACTTGGAGGAGCAAGAAACAACCTCATCGTGGTCTAGAAGCGAAGGTGAAAGGGTGAACTCAGGGCACTTGTTTTAGGCATTTGTGAAGCTCTTTGGCTCAAAAGAGTACTTACCGAACTTCAAAGAACCTATTCGAAGAACCTATCACACGTTTGTTGTGATAATAACTCAAAGACTATGCATGGCAGAGGATCCATCCATCATGACAAAACAAAACATGTGGACATTGATGACACTTTCTACGAAGAGAAGATTGATGCCAAGATTATTCAACTCCAAGTATGTTCCTCGAGAAGATCAAAATGCGATATTCTTACCAAGGCTATTCCACCTCTTACGTTCAAATAGACTAAGTAGCAAACTTGGTGCATCAATATATACAACCAGTTTGAGGGGGTGGAAATATATCACTTCAAAGATCTCACGAGGCTCAAGAGGTGATCGGCGTGATCACGATCCTCATGATCACAAAGGCAGACTATGTCGTGCATAACTTTATTTGTACACTTTATTTATTTGTAAAAGACATATTAATTGTGATACATATAAACAATTAATATGTCAAACTCTAGTTTACTTTATGTCATAGACATAGACATAGATTGTACTTTTACTTTTTGCTTTTGTGCCGCCCACATCTACATACTCAAGTGGCATACTTAGCTAGCTAGTCTCTCTCCAAATTGTATCTATTTATACTCCTTCATTATCAATGAATAAAAGATAAGTTGAAGTTTACTCTTGTGTTAACACATTCTCAAACTCTCTTCATAAACAATAAAGGAAAACACAGCAAGGCGACTAGGTTCCACCTATCAACCAACAATCCAACTAGACGGTGATTAAAAAGACATAGTTTTTAGTAGTGATTTATTCATGAATTCAATTAAATTTCTTCAACCAAATTCTAGGGTTTCGTTTATCTTTTCAAACAAACTAAACATGCAATCAAAACGAAATCACAAGATTGTTTCCAAACTCTTACTCAACTAAACATGCTTAATCTCTTACAACACGAATAATTGCATTACTTTGAACAAAATAGAACTTAAATAATATATTTTCATATATTAATCCAAGCATCAAATATAAATAGATCGTTTCATCAAATTCATAATCCAATAAAACATAACAATGCAAAACTGATCCAAAGTAATGAAAAACTATGAATTAACTCACTACTCATCTAGTTTCGAACTCCTCTAGTTGGTTGTGTTGTTGATAAGCTTCCTCCGTCGACTCACTGCAAGGCTTTTAGCCAACAATCATGTTGAAGATGATTGTTGGATTGGAGATTTTCATCTCTGTGGAATTAGGGTTCTCTGGCCGCAGCTTTTTTTGGTGTGAAAGTGCGATCTCAATGATGTGTAAAAGTATCTCCTTAGGGTTGGGGCTGCTGCTGTATTTATAGAGCTCTAAGTCGGTTAGGGTTTAAGTCGGCACCGGACGCTCGTTCACTTATATGGACGCCCGTTCAAGATGCCTTAGACGCTATCAAGACGCTCGTCCAGATTCCGTCCAAACTCTCTGTTCAACTTTTCTTCGCTGGACGCTCGTCCAGATTGATGCAGAACGGATTCCTTGATATTTCCATCTTTATCTTGATTGATTTCTTTCCTTATCTCTTTTATTTTCCCATATCTTTGATTGATCCTCTCTCATCTCGAAATTAAGCCTCCTAAAAGATAAATAAACATTGTAAAATGTAGTGAAATCCAAATAATCATAATTAAATCAATTAAACACTTAAAATAACCAATTTTGCAAATAACCATATTAAAATGACATTTACTTAATAATTACACTTAAACCCTTAATTCTTATATAAATTATGCAAATGTGGGGAAAATAATAATGAAATAAACCCTTAATAATCATATAAATATGGCCTTAACATAGAACTCTTTTGAGGCCCAGAGGGAGGGGCCGACCCGGAAGCAGCAGCCTTATCTACTATGTCCACCTCCGCTCGAAAGTCTTGGACGCGTTCAGTATAGGCCGCGTCCATTCTTGGCTTATAGTATGCCTACTTAGGAAGGTCATCCAAAGCAAGCGCGGGGAACTGAGCCCTCGCCTCATCCACCCCCAAGGTGTACCCATGGTTGAGAATGGGGATCAATAGCACCTTCAGGGCCTCGGCAAATTCAGCCGAAGCCTTGTACTCTTGAATAGCCTCGGCACACCGAGCCGCAGTAGTAGCCTCCAGATCGGCTACTCTCGCCCTGAGGTCCCCTACCTCCTGCTCTCTTGCTTTTTTCTCCTCTGCTAGCTCACCCCCCATTGACTTCAACTCTTTCTCCTGAGCCTGGAGCTGAGCTTGCAAGGCCTTCATCTCTGTGTCCTTAAGGCGGATAGCTGCCCTAAGTTCATCCCTCGTCTTCCGCAGCTCGGCAGTTTTTCCGATTGAGCAGCCGAGTCTGCTGAGGCCTTACCTAACCTCCTAAAAATTCCTGGCCGATCGTGCCACCCTGAACAGACATAGAACATCAAGACAATTGATAATTAAACCAACAAAAAGAAAGAAGTAGGCTACACTTACCAGCTCTAGTGTTTTGCAACCAAGGATTGCCAACTCCTCATCGGACATGCTGGCAACCCGCTCCTTCTCAAAGGCCCCCTCCTCATGACCATCCTCATGGGCCTTCGAATTTCTTTTCTTTGAAGATCGAACCTCATGAGAGGTCGGCCTCTGACGAGTTGGTTTTCTGGGGACTAACCCCATCTCTGTAACCTCCCCGAAGGATTCCGTCCTGGCCGTTTCGGGGGGAGGAACCGAGGCGGAGGTATCCGCACCTTCGGTGGTCGGATCCTTCAAAGGTATTTCTCGAATCGGTCGAGTCGCGCATCCGGCGAACCGCCACTTCTTTCTCGCTCCAAAGCCATTAGATCGGCAAAGTCGACCACCGCACACACCAACAAAGAGATTAGTCGATAAGACACATAGATATGTCAACAAAGAAAATACAACATAAGTAAACCCTACAGGGATGCCACTCGTCCTTGGTAAACTTCACGTAAGGGTCGGGGCCCGCATCCCCCAGCCGAGCGGCCGCAATCAAGTCACCGTACAGATTCTGCCATTCAATGGAGTATCCCAACTCCCAAACCTTCTCCACCCAGGACTCTGGTAGATCTGGACGCTTATCACCATCCAGATCGGCCGTATTCCACACGCTTAGTTCGGCGTGACCATCGTTCCGCACATAGAAAAATCTCTCTTTCCACCGTTTGAAAGAATCCCGACCGGGAGGAAGGATGGGGATATTGAAAGACTTCCCCTGCCTTCTAGCAAAATAGTACCGGTAGGGAAGGTCCCTTAGCCCTATCCTGTGATAAAAATACCTAAACTTATCTACACTAAATATAATATTTAACAACCTACACCAAATGGCAAACCCAATAATGACCCTAATACCATTGAGGGCTATCTGAGATATACCTAACCCATAGTGCCGGAGCACCGCCAGAAGGCGAGGCGGAAGGGCAATCTTAGCCCCACCTCAAAATATTCCCGGTGGGCGGAACAGAAACCCTCCGCGGATCCAGCGCAGATAGTGCTCCCAGACGCAACAGGGGAGAAAACCTAGCCCTATCGATCCCATACCTCTCGCAGATTTCATCCACGTCTTTTTGTTTCAAAATCGACCCAACATCTCTGCTATCAGCTATGGCCATCTCAAGAAAATCGGATTTAGGATCCCGAGAGAGCAAGTTTTTACCTAAAGCGGTCAAGATTATGAAATCGAAATGAAGAAGGAGAAACGCTTACTTGCGAAATCAAATTTGAAGAAGAAGCGGAGAGTGGCAATCGGCGGCAAATCTTCTCGCTTTTAATAGCCCATGTATTTGTGAAATGATTGATCTAACGGGTTTATAACCCCCACTTACCTCGATAAACGGCCTCAGTAAATGTTAGTGGGCAACGGCCTTGTTTCCCACAATAGCTATAACGGTGTCATAACTAGCTTTGCCACCGGTCGCTCTAAATTTAATTTTAAAATCTATAATCTAAGACACCTACGCCGATCCACCACTTTCGTAGATCCGAACCGACCCTCCAGGTCGGCCGGATCTAGGGGGCTTATGATGCTTTGCCGAAAAAATGGGCTCACCCATGTGGCACCTCTTTGGTGGCTCAACGCTTGACTCAGAGAGAGAAACCACTTTTGATTTCCTAGTGACGAACCCCGGAGGGGGGGCTCTCCCACTCGCTTCGTCACCGCTGATCCTCATATGTCCGACCTTTGTCAGATCGGATAGTCCTAGCCTCTGTCAGTATCGATCTCCTCGATCGGATTAGGTCCTTGTGCAATTCCGTAACAGTAGGAGCTCGGCCATCGTCCTCAACCTCTGTGAGCCGGCTTCGCCATTCCAGTACATTCCTGACAGAGCCTGTTTCTAATCTTATTCCTCGCGTGCTTAATAATTAGATGATTATTCTAGAATCCTGAACAATAAAGGCTCGAATCTTTATCGCTTAATGCTAATATTTGAATACCATAATTATCTCTTATAATCAAGGAGATCACTCAATCATAATCTTTTTCCTTAGGGAACACGTTAATCGAGTGTCAATCACGAGACACGCCACATCAAACCCTAAGGCATAAGCCCTCTATATAAATTATCCCTAAGAACTACGAAGACTTGATTCCAATTGAACCATTGGATACGTGGCGCTTTGATCATCATCAAGTGCAGTCTAAAAATAAATCAAATCACCCCCTCCGTCATCGTTTTTTTGTCTTCTTGAAGCATCCATAGGTTATCACCAAGAGAAAGAGTCTGAAGGATCACTGTGATGATTTTTGGATCGTCATGAATTTCGACAGTGAATAAATAGTTTTGTCCTTTATACAAAAGTTTCAAAAGACTGTCATTCTACTCAATTGATGAAATATTTATGTCATTCTCCCTCATTCCCCCTATTTTTAATATAGTAGTGATAGTGATAGTGATAGACTTTTCTTTAAAAGACTAAATAAATAGAATAATCAATGTCCAATCTCTTTATTTTTACCACATTCTGTAAGGATGCATTAGTCCTCCTCAATCTTGAAGTATATATATAGGTAGACTTATGAATAAATAAATAAAAACAAATCATGAATGAACGCGGATGGATAATTTTTATAGTCAATAAGAAAATATGACAAATTTGATGGTGTATTTAAATGATAATTCAACCCCGGCCAAATTTCAAGGACAAAGAGGATTCAAAGACCATTTTCCCTAGGGAAGGTGACGGAGGCACACCTTTCTTGGGGAAATTTGTGAATTCAGGCCTTGTTTCCCTCCCTCTTTTGGAATTAAAGTTGTAATTAAAGAAAAAGGTAAACGAGAAAATATAAAAACTGGAAATAATTTTCCTTCTTTCTTATTCATTTGATGCCTTCTCTGCATTACAATTTATACCACTTTTTCTAGTACAAAAGACAGAGTTATTTGAGTATTTGAATACAAAAGATAAAGTTATTTTCAAAGGAAGGACTAATTTTTTTGTTTAAACACACGAGATTGGACTATATCATGAGGGATTTGATAGCTCTTGGACTCTTCATCACTTGGGCAAATACCAGCACTGGATTCAACGAGTTTGGATGTGATCAACTTCCAACCTTATCTCTCCTTGATCACAGGTAGTAGATTATCTTTCTTTTGAATTTTGCCTTGAATTTATTTGATTTAATTTGACTGGATAGATGAGTTTGACTGGATAAATGAGCAAATCTGGGAATTTTCAATTCGACCAGATAATGTTGAGTTTGAACTTGGCAGTTGTCTTTCTTGTCTGAGTTTGCATTGTCTGAAGCTTTAATACCCCCCCCCCCCCCCCTCAAACTGGGCTGGGGTGGGAGACTAAGCCCAGTTTGTGCCGTAATTGACTGAATAGAAGTTTAGCGCGGGGCTTGGTGAATAGTCTCGCCAATTGATTACGTGCGGTATATGCCTAGTGATTCAGAGTTTTCGAGCCACCTGTTCCACGACATAATGATAGTCCTATTCAATGTGCTTATTGCGAACATGGAATACGGGGTTAATGGTCATGTAGAGGGCACTTAGGTTGTCACAGTAGAGTGTAGGTGTGGCAGGGAGTGGAATGTGCAATTCCTGGAGATCATAGGTCAGCCATGTGAGTTCAGCTGCAGTGTGTGCCATAGCTCTGTATTCTGCTTCTGTGCTAGATCTTGAGACAGTGGGTTGTTTCTTGGCACACCAAGAAATAAGATTAGGGCCAAGAAATGTGCAAGAGCTGACGGGACCTCCCCGGTAATCTGACGACATGACCCAATCAGCATCTCAAAAGCGAGAGATGGAGTTTGGAAGATGCCTTTATGGAGATGCCTAGGGTGAGTGAGCCTTTAATATATCTGAGCAGTCTTTTGACAAATTGCATATGAGCTTGAGTAGGAGCTTGCATAAATTGAGATAGATGATTCACTGAGAAGGAAATGTCTGGCCTGGTGAAGGTTAAGTATTGGAGAGCACCAATAAGGCTTCTGTAGTAGGAGACATCTGGGAGGAGTGGAGAGTCTGGCACTGATATGACTTTGGTTGCCATGGGGGTACTGATAGGTTTGCAATCTGTCATACCAGCTCTTTCTAGAATAGTAGTAGCATAATGGGCCTGATGTAGATGTAGGCCTGCTGTTGTATGTTGAATTTGAACACCTAAAAAATGATGTACAGGTCCAAGATCCTTCATTGCAAATTCTGTACTGAGCACTTTCACCAGAGAGTTGAGGAGGTGTGTATTGGAACCTGTGAGAAGCATATCATCCACATAAAGTAGAAGCACTAGAGTGCCATGGTTAGTGTGATAGTAGAATAAGGATGGATCTGAAAAACTGCATATAAAACCATAATTTAGGAGGAAGGCACTGAATCTGTCAAACCATGCCCTAGGGGCCTGTTTGAGGCCATACAGTGCCTTGTCCAGTTTGCACACATAGTTGGGATGTAGAGAATCAACCATACCTGGGGGTTGCTCCATATAGAGGCATTCAGAGATGTGACCATGGAGAAAGGCATTTTTGACATCCAGTTGCTTGATGGGCCAGAATTAGATAGAGCTACACTTAGAAGAGTCTAATGGTACTAGGTTTGACTACTGAGGGAGTAGGTTTTACAGGCGGTGAAGGCCATCAATCTGATCAGCCCCTTAGCCACTAACCTAGCTTTTAGTCTATCAAGTGTACCATCGAGTTTGAGTTTGGCCTTAAACACCCATTTTGAGCCACTAACATGCATGTGTGGGGTTAGTGGACAAGATGCCATGTCTTATTTTTGGACAGGGCATCTAGTTCTTCCATCATTGCAGACTTCCAACCTTCATGTTTAAGGGCTGTTTTTACAGTCTTAGGCTCATGTGGTATGGAGGAATATGACACAGAGAGGGCATACTTGGGGTTAGGTTTGAAAATGCCAAGTTGAGCTCTAGTGGTCATAGATGGTCCCGTCGATGTCCCGGTGTGTGGAGGTGCGGGAGGAGTAGGACTTGCATGATCTCGAGAAGCTATCGGTGGTGTCGGGGCACATGTGAGGTGAGGCAGCATCAGGAATGTCTGAATTTGTTGAGTCTGTGTCTGTTTGAGGTGGTGTGGAAGGGGTTTGGATGGAGCCAATGTCCGAATTTGTGGTTGGTGTGGAAGGGGTGGAGATGGAGCCAGTGGATACTGTTGGTGAGGATATAGTGATATCTGGTGTATTGGATAAATGGTCAGTTGTGAGAGGAGTGTCTATGGGAAGGTCATCTGGAGTGGGACGAGTTTCATTGGAGCATCGTGGGTCATGGTGTGTAGGGGTTAGATACGGTGTGTGGAAGCCGAGAGTCAAAAATATTCAAAACATAAGGTTTATTAACCACGGAGAGGGGCTGGATTTATAGGGAAACATGGTTTCATCAAACCGCACATGTCTGGAAATGAAAAATCTCCTAGAGGTGGGGTGATAGCATTTATAACCCTTGTGTTGATTACTGTATCCTACAAAGACACATGGTAGGGTTTTGGGGTCAAACTTATGTCTTTTGGTGTCCCAAATGTAAGGATAGCATTTTGATCCAAAAACTTTGAGGCTGTTATAGTCAGGGTGTTTGTGATGTAGGACATAATATGGGGATTCAGACTGTAGAGTAGATGAAGGAACTCTATTAAGTATATAGACAGCTGTGGAAAAGGCTTCTACCCACAAAAACAGAGGTGTTCTACTGTGAAACAACATGGTAAGGCCTAGTTCTCTTATGGTCCTGTGCCTTCTTTCAACTATCCCATTTTGTTGGGGTGTGTGAGGACAGGTGATAAGGTGCATAATGCCTTGTTTTAAGAGATGAGTTGTGAGTTTAGTGTTGACAAATTCACCTCCTCCATCTGTGTGGATTTTCTTTATGTGTTTGCCAAATTGTTTCAATGCATATTGTTCAAAATTCAAGAAGACATCATAAAATTCAGATTTATGCTTTAAAGGAATCAGCCAAACATACTTACTAAAATCATCAACAATACTTAAATAATATTGAAACTTTCCAATAGATTCAATTGGGGCAGGCCCCCATAAGTCACAATGAATGAGCTCAAAAGAACTAGTGCTGACATGTTCTGATTTATTGAAAGGAAGTTTACTAAGTTTTCCAAGTTGGCAACTTTCACACAAGTGGTCTTGTTTATTTTTGCCTATGACCTCAATGAGGCCTTTATTTCTTAACAAAAAAACAGTAGGAAATTGAATGTGGCCCAATCTTTGGTGCCATAAGTCTGCAGTGCAGGGCCTGACAGTATGTGCAACATGTGCTTCCAGATTCCTTGTGATCACATAAAGGTCCTCTCTAGATTCCCCTTTCAGAAGCACCTTCCATGTTATCTTTTCCTTAAGAGTAAAATCATGATTAGTGAATACACAGTCTGCACAAAGTTGATTAGTGAGTTGTGTTACTGAGATCAGATTCCTTTTCATTTGTGGGACTAATAAAACATTTTTTTACAATTAGAATTATGATTAATATGTGCATCCCCAATACCTTGTATTTTAAGTGCAGTACCATTTCCTATTATTACATATCCAGGGCTTGTGTAGTCATGAATGTTATGTAGTAGAGAGGCATTACCTGTTATGTGACTTGATGCTCCAGTGTCCACTATCCATTCTGTATCTGCAATGGAGTTGTCTAGGGTTAGTGCTGATAAAGCTTGAGGGATGATGTCTTCCTGTGCTTTGGTGTTCCACCAACAGATTTTAGCAATATGACCAGTCACACCACAGAATTCGCATGTTTCATTTTTGTATTGATCCCTTTCAGACTTTGTCATTCTTTTGAACACCTTCTTTTGTTGATCTGTTGTACCAGGGTTGCCCCTGACTTGTTGTGCTTGAAACCCCACTCGCTTGAGTTAAATGGGCTGATTTTACGTCCTCTCATTGTGGTCTTTGATTGTAGAATGCCATCTCGTGATGAGTTTTGACCATCTCGAACTCTTTCTGAATGAACCAAACTTCTCCTTTGATCCAAATTCTGTAGTTGGGAAACCAATTCAATGTATGAGGGTCTAGGAGGCTTGAGCATGGTGGTGGTGAAGGTCTCATATTGTGGTCCCAGGCTGGTGAGAAGAAAGTACACCTTTTCTGCATCAGGTACAGGTTTCCCAATTGCGGCTAAACTGTCACATAATCTTTTAAAGTGCTGGATATGCTCATTTATGCTCTTGTTTTCTTCTTTCCTTAGGTAGGTTATTTGCTGCTTTAGGTTGAACTCTCTCTCCTGAGAGTCTTGTGCATATGCCCCTTTGAGTGCATTCCAAACTGCTAGTGCAGAGTCAAGACCTATTACTAGGCCAAGAGATTCTTCAGAAAGTGATCCAATGAGCCATCCCCGTAGGAGTCTATCTGCCTTTTTCCACTTCTCATACTCAGGATTCGATGCTTGAGTAGTAGTAGTTGTGCCATCTGCTGCAGTTGTCCTGCTTTCAGTGAATTTACTTGGTGCTGAAGTTTCATTAGTGAGATGATCTATTAGATCCTGGCTTTCTTCTAGAGCAAGGGCTTGCTCACGCCATAGAGGGTAATTTCTGGACGTTAATTTGAGTGATATGAAACTGGTGACATTCAGTGATAAGGTTGTCATGATTGTCTGTGTTTCTGTTTGCAATATGTGTGGTGATCAAGCACCAATTGGCTCTGCTACCATAAAGAAAAAGGTAAACGAGAACATATAAAAACTGGAAATAATTTTCCTTCTTTCTTATTCATTTGATGCCTTCTCTGCATTACAATTTATACTACTTTTTCTAGTACAAAAGATAGAGTTATTTGAGTATTTGAATACAAATGATAAAGTTATTTTCAAAGGAAGGACTAATCTTTTTGTTTAAACACACGAGATTGGACTATTATCATGAGGGATTTGATAGCTCTTGGACTCTTCATCACTTGGGCAAATACCAGCACTGGATTCAACGAGTTTGGATGTGATCAAACTTCCAACCTTATCTCTCCTTGATCACAGGTAGTAGATTATCTTTCTTTGGAATTTTGCCTTGAATTTATTTGATTTAATTTGACCGGATAGATGAGTTTGATCGATAAATGAGCAAATCAAATTTTCAATTCGACCAGATAATGTTGAGTTTGAACTTGGCAGTTGTCTTTCTTGTCTGAGTTTGCATTGTCTGAAGCTTTAATAGTAATTTGAACCAAATTCGTTTTTAGGTAACACGTCGTTAATAGTGGAGTAAAAAGATTTTTTACTCCAATAATAATGGAGTAAAATCAGTGCTTTTACGACATTATGATTTTTTACTCCACTATTATTGTCGTAAAAAGTTTAACTCCACTATTATTGTCGTAAAATCTGTTTTACTCCACTATTATTGTCGTAAAAGTTTTTTTTACTCCAATAATAATGTCGTAAAATCAATGATTTTACTCCATTATTATTGGAGTAAAAAGATTTTTTACTCCACTATTAACAGAGTGTTACCTAAAAACGAATTTGTTCCAAATTACAACTTTAATTCCAAGAGGGGGACAAGACCTGAATTTCCAATTTCCCACTTTCTTGCACCGATGTTGGGATGCGGATCCACTACGGTACATATGGTAAGGTGCAAGGTGTTGTGCACCATTCCCGTCGGAATTTTCGACGGATCCGTCTAAATTTCGACGGGAGCACCATTTATATATATATATATATCTATATATAATATATACACGAGTGAATTTGATCCAATTACCCGCTATTTGACCCATTATCCGACCCAAAACCCGGTTTTCCCCAAAAAAAAAATTTAAAAAATTACCCAATTATGATAAATAGAATATCATTAATTAATTAATTACAGGATCTCAAAATTGATTCACAATTAAAAAAAGAAATATTTACACACATGCTGATTAAAACAAACACACGCATGTTATAATTACCATATTTATGCACACGTTTTAATTACCATCAAGACGTTTGAATTGCAATTTTCGACCTTTTTTTTCATTCAGTATATTACAAGTGGATCAATTGCTATATTCAGTTTGCAAAGGTGTTTTCATCATCTTCTTCATCATCATTAAGGTAATTCTTAATCAAATGCATGCATGTGTTTTAATTAAATTATATATAATCAAATGCATGCATGCATGTTCTGTTTATGATAGTATATTGTCTATATACTCAGTAATTGCTATTTGTGTTTTAATTTTATTTGTGGTTATTATTTTTGTGTTTTATTTTTTGTTGTTGTTTATTCCTGATTGATGAGTTTAAAATTCATGGGATGTTCGATGTGATCATACCGCCTCTGCATTTACAAGATTGAAGGATTCTTAGGTTGCTTATGTATCATTTTTTTAATCTATTCGATCAGGTATCAATTTTTTTATCCATCGCATTATATACGTCTGTTTGGCTACTTTGACACTACATGTTCATCTGTGGTTGCACCACGTTCTAGGATTCAGATCAAGTTTGAGATCGGCCAACAGATACGTTATTTTTAATTGAAGGTTCACCACCATTCCCGTTGTTCATTTGAATCATTTTTATACATATTTTTATCGCAAAAAAGATTTTAAATTTTGTTGAAATGCATGAGTATGTGTTTAGGTATTCACAATTTCCGTTAATTGATTATGATGTCATCAAGCATGTTTAGGTAAAAGCATCCATTCTTTAAGTAAAAATGAAAATATAAAAAACTAAATAAATATCAAAAAAACAAATAGGGAATAAATTCGGCCGTAATTAGAAATATCATTTAAAATTTGATTTTTCTTATAAAAAATAGGGAATATTTTGCATCTAATTCCATCAAATATTGAATTTAATGCGAAATATTATTGCATTAAATTATAATATTCAAATATTATTGCATTAAATTATAATATTCAATTAATGCTAAATATTGCTCCATTAAATTATGTTTTTATTTTTCAAAAAACATAATTAGGGATATTTTTCACCTCAATAATTATTCAGACATTAAATACATCCTATATAACTGTCATTATTACAATAACCGAATATCATAATTAGAAAAATTATTTAAAATTTGATTTTCCTAATAAAAATAGGGAATAAATCCGGCTCAAATTAATGCTAATTATTCTTACATTAAATGTGTTTTAAAAAAATAATTATATTCAAATTCTCTATTTAAAAAAATATTCATAAATTTATGTCATATATGGCAATTCAGCCGCCTCAAAATTTAAAAAAAAAAACAAACCTACCATAATTACATAATTCACCTACCCTAATTATAAAAATCATTTAAAATTTTATTCTTCTAATAAAAATAGGTAATAAATTCGACCATAATTAGAAAAATCATTTAAAATATGATTATTCTAATAATAATAGTGAATAAATTCATCCACAATTATAAAGACATTTAAAATTTGATTTTCTTAATAAAAATAGGGAATATTTCGCATTAAATTCAATCAAATATGGAATTAAATGTGAAATATTTTTTTTATTTAAATTATAATATTCAAAAAAAATATTAAATCAATTTTACCAATTAATAAAAAATATCTTAACATTAAATTAAATTCAAAAATGAAATATTCAGATATTAAATTCATCCCTTAAAAATTAGATAACTCAATTAATGCTAAATATTGCTCCCATTTAATTATGTTTTTATTTTTCAAAAACATAATTAGGGATATTTTTCACCTCAATAATTATTCGAGACATTAAATACATCCTATATAAATTATCATTATTACAATAACAGATACCATAATTAGAAAAATTATTTAAAATTTGATTTTTCTAATAAAAATAGGAATAAATCCGCTCACATTAATGCTAATTATTCTTACATTAAATGTGCTTTAAAAAAATAATTATATTCAAATTCTCTATTTGAAAAAATATTCATAAATTTATGTCATATCTGGCAATTTAGCCGTCTCAAAATTTAAAAAAAAAACAAACCTACCATAATTACGTAATTCACCTACCTTAATTATAAAAATCATTTAAAATTTTATTCTCCTAATAAAAATAGGTAATAAATTCGATCATTATTAGAAAAATCATTTAAAATATGATTATTCTAATAATAATAGAAATAAATTCATCCATAATTAGAAAGAACATTTAAAATTTGATTTTCTTAATAAAATAGGAATATTTCTCATTAAATTCAATCAAATATGGAATTAAATGTGAAATATTTTTTATTTAAATTATAATATTCAAAAAAATATTAAATCAATTTTAACAATTAATAAAAATATCTTAACATTAAATTAAATTCAAAAGGAAATATTCACACATTAAATTCATCCCCTACAAATTAGATACCTCAATTAATGCTAAATATTGCTTTGCATTAAATTATGTTTTTATTTTTCAAAAACAATTTTTCTAATTATGGTATCATAATTTCATTTAATACCAAATATTCTTACATTCAATTCTTTTATTAACATTGCACCGATTGTTTTTTTTATAGTTTTTGAATTAACTTTGTTCGGTTTTGTTTTTATGATTTATGTCATTTAATGGGAAATATTCTTGCATTAAATACATCCCATATATATTATTCACTCCAATTAATACTAAATATTCTTACATTAAATTAAATGTTCAAAAATACCTAAATTAAAAAATGGAATTTAATGCGACATATTTTTACATTAATTTATAATTTGCGAAAATGATAAATTATTTATTCCAATTAATGAAATATAATTCTAACATTAGATTACAATGTCAAATGATTTTACATTAAATTATATTTTGAAAAATAACAATATTCACGTTTTCCAATTAATTCAAAATATTCTTAAATTAAAGTTATTCCTAAGCTAAATAGTCGCTTCCATTTAATACCAAATATTCATACAATCAATTATATTTTCAAGAATAACTTACTTCAAATATTTGCGAGTGTAAATGCAAATGTATTTAGATTAAATAAATATGACATTCAACGTGAAATATTCTTATATTAAATTACATTTTCAAAAGAAAAACAATTTCAAATATGTCAAAAGATAATAATCCTGTAAAACTATTTTAAATTAAATATATGGATCATAAATAAATTCAAATATGTCAAGAAAAAAAAATCATTATGTACAAATTTTTGAGTCCTCTATAGATACATAATATTCAGAAATTAAATTACATTTTGAAAATAACTAAATTCAAATATGCCAATTAATACGATATATTCTTAAATCAGGTAATTTGCTATGCATTAGCCACATCATTTAATGATGTGGTGGTATGGTAGGTAGGAAGCGTATTTGAATAAGGTTGGGTAGTGGGTAAGGTATGGTATAATGAGGGGTGGGTAGGGTATGGCAGGGTGATGGGTCAGGTAGGGTAGGGTGAGGTAGTGGGTAGGGTAGGGGTGGTGGTGTGTGGGGTAGGGTATGGTATAGTAAGGAAGTAAGTTGAAGTGGTGGGAAATGTAGTGTTGCTAGGATAGGGTAGGGTAGAGTAGAGTAGGGTAGGTTGGGGTAGTGGGTAAGGTAAGGTAGGGTAGTGTGGTGGGTAAGATAAGGTAGAGTGTAATGGTGGGTAGAGTAGGGTAGAGTGGGTAGGGTAGGATGGGGTAGGGTAAGGTGAAGTGGTGGGTAAGGTAGGGATGGTAGGGTAGGGTAGGGTAGGGTAGAGTATGGTAGGATATGTTGGGGTAGTAGGTAAGGTAATGTGGTGTGGTGGGTAAGATAGGGTAGAGTGGAATGGTGGATAGAGTAGGGTAAGGTTGGGGTGGTGGGTAGGGTAGGGTAGAGAAGGGTGTGGTGGTGGGTAAGGTTGGGTGGTATGATGAGTAAGGTAGGGTGGTAGGGTGTGGTGGGTAAGGTAGGGTTGGGGAGGGTTGGAGAGGGTTGAGTAGTGTAGGATATGTTGGGGAAGGTGGGGTGGAATGATGAGTAAGGTAGGGTAGGGTAGGGTTAGGGTGGATGAAAGTGGAGTAGAGTAGGTAATGAGTAAGTAGGTAGGATGTCGAGGGTAAGATATGGTGATATCGGTAGGGTAGGATATGGTGGTGGGTAGGGTATGATATCGGTGGGCAGGGCCGGGTGGAAGAGAGATAGGGTGTAATGGGGTATGGCGTAGGACTACTCACCTCTTCGCCTATATCATCTGCTTATGAACCATATCATACCCTACTCAAAGCCAACCTTAATTCACTACATTACTCTATCAATCACTCAATGTGTCAATCTTTTATATAATTTGTTTAATTCCAATCCTACATATTCTATTCAATTCAATTCTCACGTAACAAATATGCCAATAAAATCTTTTTTCATCCTTAAAAATTCTTTTATTGAAATATTCGTTCTTACGTGCAAATCTTTAAGCGATAATATAACCACAATTATTGGCATCGATTATAATTTTTGAACATGTTGTGTGGTCTGCTTTTTTGATTTTATCTCGAGGTAATCACATTGTCATATCGTCCGTCGCAATGCACGGGTTTATAACTAGTATATATATATATATATATATATATATATATATATATATATATATACGCTGAAATTTAGACGGATCCGTCGAAAATTCCGACGGGAATGGTGCACAACACCTTGCACCTTACCATGTGTACCGTAGGGGATCCGCCTCGCCGATGTTGTCCCCGAACTTTTTTGAACCATACACTTAGAATTAAAAAAAACTAAAATCCTGGACCACACAAATACATACGTAGTCGGAGATGAGTGACTCCATTTTCGGGACTTCATCATTTTCCTTTACGAAAGGTGATGGAGCACACCTTTCTTGCACCGATGTTGTCTCCCGAACTTTTTGAACCATACACTTTGGATTAAAAGAAAAGAAAAAAAAAACTAAAATCTTGGACCACACAAATACATAGTCGATTTTTTTAGAAAGTCTATACATTCTGTGGTATATTTGTCAATATAACACCCAAGCCAAAAACAAACGATTTTGGTTCGCGATTTTCTCCCATTTTTTTCATGAATATGCACGATTTTAAGGTGCACACAAATCACTCTATCGTGGTTCTTCTTCCGATTAGGGTTTAGTTTGGTTCAAAAACACCTAAAACGCGAAAAACGGAATGGTATTTTGACAATTGAGTGGTAGCGAGCAACATTTATCTTGTCTCCAATAGTGGTATTTTGACAAAGGTCACTGTCGGGGGATGAGTGGTACCTATTTTCGGAACCTTCATCATTTTCCTTTACGTAAAGTAGGCAAATATCCTTTCTAGCTGTAGAATTTCTGCATGGAAAAGTGAATCTTTATCATTGCTTTCCAAAGGCTTCTCTTTCCTCAACATTATTTAAAATAGTCAATCATATTTGAACATATAACGATATAACGTTAACTCAAACTTTCCTTAAAAAAAATAAAAAATAAAAATAAAAACGTTAACTCAAACTATTTTACACGCATTGTAAGTTGTAACACCCCACAACTCGAGTCATAATATGCATCCATAACTATTTAGACCTCGGTTTCAGCACAGAGTACATCACTATAACAGCAGACTTTCATACATTGAGCACGACGGATCAAGAAAATCTTCAAAAGGCCATTCTGCAGCCAAATTTTCCGTAGGATTCTGAGCCAAGAAACTTGAAGGAGAAGAAGAACCACTGGTCCTGCAGGGTTTTCCGATTATTGCTATAATTATTACGGTACGAACTGCGCCAGCTGGTATTAGGTTCAGAAGTAGTACTGTTTAACATGGTTGATGAGTAGTTGGTGGTGGGCATAATATTGCAACAGCTTTGTATAGACATTTCTGAACTGGAGCAGCTACTACTCGAAGCTCGATCAGTACTGGTACCGTATGATGTCGGATTTGGAATCAAACAAGATTTAGAAACCGAAGAAATTAGCTCGACTCCCGTTAGAAGAAACCGACTGTGATTTTGTGTATTGACGTTGGCTTCGTGAATGGAAGTGTTGCATTGAATGCGAAAGGGGCTCTATCTTCACAAAACACCATAGCCTTTTTCTCCTGTTATATATCAAGTGCAACATATATATATATATATATATATATATATATATATATATATATATATATATATATATATATATATAGTTATATACTTCAAACACATGTTTATTTCGTCAAAACACACACATATATATATACACACACGAACGGGTAACATTACAGCCACAACCACTGAAACAAGGTAGGTAAATAATGTTATTGTTACCTGGCAAATATCACAAAGGGTAAGGGCAGCGTCTTTGAACGTGGTAGGTAGAAGAGGAAAACGAATGTGTTTGGTAACGAGCTTGTTAGCAAGATGAACAACATTATCACAAGCTTTGCAAAGTGCAGCTTCATCTGAGGCACAGAAAACCGTCGCCTCTTCTTTCTCACAAACGTCACACTTTATCTTCATTAATATTCTCGATCTCTACTTGCAACTCAATTGATCTACTTATCGCCCTGATGGTACTCTGATCTTCGTTTCAAACATACATATACATATATATATATAAGGTTTGGGCGAGGGAAGGTGGTTTACAGATGGTGAGTAGATTTTAACTAAGGAAAGATGCCCATGAAATTTATTAATTGCTAGCTAGTGGCCGGGACAAAAATTGGGGAAAAGACAGAAGTATTATGGGCGAAAAATCAATAGCAAACTACTAGATACTACTAGGAATCAAACCGCAGCTAAAATCCCAAGAACCATAAATTAAAGCTATAGCTAGGAACAACTTGGCTTTTTTGTATTTTATGTATAAAGATATGGCAAAGTTGGCTGGCTATAGGGGCCAGCTGTTTACCCTCTTTTCCACAATAATTGGTATAATCGTCAAAATGTTTTGTTATTTTCTATCTCCATCCTATAAAAAGTGTCGACATTTTACTATTCATGCATATTAAGAAATTCAATTAATGTGTTGTGTTTTAGTAGTAATAGACATATATAGTCCTATCATATAATTAATGCTTGTATTAGAATATAAAATGAATATACAATAATAAATATTAGGTTAGGGGTATGTTTGTAAAAATAGCATTAAATGATCTATTGTTTTTCTAAATGTACACTTTTTATGGGACAAAATATTTTTCAAATGTGGACACATTTTATGGGACGGAGGTAGTATGTGAGGCAGTACAATTTCCAATGCAACATTTATTGTGTTTTTACTTCATTTATCCTTATTTATTACACTAGGAGACATAAAAAAGAAAGTCGCATTAATTATATCTAAGGACATTCTAGTAATTTCATTGTAAAAATTAATACTACCTCCGGTCTAAATTATAAGTCATCTTAGAATTTTCACATTGATTAAGAAAGTAGTTAAATGTAATTAATGTAGGGATAAAATGTCTAATACACCCCTTGACTATCATAAATACAATAATTGTGGAGTAAATAAAAGTGGTTGGATTGATATAAATTAGGGGTAAGATAAGGAAAATGTTCATTAATCGCTCTCTTGATATTGTGAATGACTTATATTATGGGAATAAAGGAAAAAAGCTAGGATGACTTATATTTTGGACCGGAGGTAGTACATTAACTTACCTCCTTAATATGTGTGATTGTGGCAACTGCCTCAGATAAATTGAAACAGAAGGAGTAATGAATTGAAAAAGATGTAATTATACACATTTACTTTACACTTTCACCGTCTAGGAGAGCATTTTAACAACTATACATCATGATCAACGGTGCAGATAGCCGTGTGGTGTGGTATAACAGTTGTGTCCGTATCATTAGTCCATATATATTATTAGGGGAGGGAGTTAAAAGATTAAAATATTTTCATTATATATGGTAAAAAAGATCATCATCATATCCTTACAATATTAAAGATGAGGCAACAAGTTGGCTATAAAGGGAGGCCGGCTACAGTACCATACTATAAAGAGCCTGAAAAGGAAGCATGGCCGTCTGAGAGACAACATCGTAGCGGCCTCCTTTAATTAGTGCTCCAGTGATAAAATTATTCTGTCACAATATCATCTCATTACTCTATAAATTTTTTATTCCGGCTATTATTTGCACCACCTATCAATAAACCACTTCGAAAACTTAGAATTGGCTTTATTAAAGTCGGTTCTAGAGTAAAAACCGATTTTTCCTATGTCGATTTCTTTTAATACACCTATGTGAAGTCGGTTTTTTGTTCCTGAATCGACTTTTACAAGATCGATTCTATTGTGATGTACCACTAGAATCAGTATGATGCGAATAAAGATTTCTGTTTATTTATAAACATTTTCTCCATAATATAAAACTTTTAAAGAACTTATAGCATTGACTATAAGTATCTCAATATATACTCTTGAATAATGAAATACAAAAGTAATGCCCGACCCGAATTTCTAACCCAATATTGGTATGAGACGTCCGTCCATGCTCCGAAATATGAATACTCCGGGGGCGCGAAGGGCGAAGGCATAGAAGTGGTAAGTGTAATATAAAACGATTATACAAGTTTGGAAACAAAATAGGGTCTAAATCCCAAAATTCTAAGCCTACAAGTATACAAGTACTGCATACTTTACAATTACAATGCCGGGATGGTAGTTCTACTTCAATCCCATAGTCCGGTCCCTATCAAGAATTTAAAATGTATAATCCCAAATCTTACACAAAGTCCATCAAGAAAGTACAACTCACATACAGGGGCGGATCTACCCTTTAGTAAAAGGGTCCACGGATCTCGTTTTATTTATAGACAAATATTTCAAACACTGTGAAAAAAATATTTACGAACCCCGCTGGATAATCATTCTGGATCCGCCGCTGCCCACATGTGTGATGTCATGACTATCACAATATGAAATCCTCCCAAACTTAGATACCACGATTCAACGCTATTTACTCGATATTCCAACATGTAGTAAATGTGAAAATAATAGAGATAAACATTATGAGCAAAACACAATGCTCATAAGAAAGAAAAAAAATGAACAAAATGTGTGTTATATATGTACATTACCGGGTAGTGGCGGAGCTATGTGTATCAGGGTGGATCACGTAACCCTACTGAGATCCGATTTTTTTTTTAAGATATTAAAACGATGTAGTTTTAATGTTAAAAGTGTTATTTTGTTGGTAAAAAAATGTAATTTTAGGCTCCGATGACACCACTGTAACAAATTTTTGAATAAAAATGTAGTTTTACAATCCGGTGACCCTTTTGGAAAAACTTTATGGATCCGCCACTATTGCGAGAATAAGTTATATTTAATTTTAAATATAATAATTATTAAGTGGGGCGTAGTTGGTATTTTATATAAGCGTAGGGTTTTCTTCATGATTTATAAATACCCAATGTAATGATGAATGAGAGAGAAAAAAAGCTGATTAAATCTATTGTATTTTGGCGTAGTATCGAGCCAAGTTCGATTACTTAAAAAAAAAAAAAAAAAAAAAAAAAAAAAAAAGGCGTGACCTGCAAATCATAATGAAAAGAAGGTGGCTGATTGCTTCAGGAAATTTGAAAAGGAAATTGATGGAAAAAAAGAAGAAATACGAAAAGAAGTTGACCGTGTAGCTGAAAAAATGCTAACCATTTACAAATATTACAGGGATGAACGTGATAGCTTCCATTGTGAAAGAAATATCATGTTGGAACAGCATGAGTGTGACCTCAATAATTTTTCACATGAGCATGAAGCCTTTCGCAGTGATATGGAGCTTGAACGTTCTAAATGCTTCAAAGTTCAAGATGCTATTCAAAAAGCTGAATTAAAAACTGAAAACTCAGAAGATTCAGCCATCGATGCAGCAGGGGCTGCAAGTGGTTCGGGCCATCCTGAACGCAGCTCGGTTCGGGCAAATCAGGCTACAGTGGGAACACAGAGTACCAATTCTGGCGGACTAAATCAGCCAGGGACAACGGAGCAGGCTGGTCTTTCACACTTGACGCCGGCGTAGTGGCAAGGGATATTGGAAATATTGAACCCCGGTAAACATAAAGATCGTTTAACGGGTGAGTGTTCGTAGATAATTGATATTGGAGCAACTCATCACGTGACCGGAACGTTTAATACTTTACGAGATGTACGGGTGATTGAAAAATGCCCGGTGGGGCTTCCGGATGGTCGGACATCACATGCTACGCATGAAGGAAGTATTACGTTAAACGAAGGATTGAAACTTAAAAATGTTCATTATGTGCCTAATTTTGCATGCAATTTGTCGTCCGTAACCCAGTTACTAGATGAATTTAATTGTCAGATTCAACTCACTCCCACATTGTGTGTTATGCAGGACCGAACGAAGAGGAGGCTGATTGGAGTGGGTGAGCGCGAAGATGGACTTTTCTTTTTCCGGGGTGTTCCACACGTGAAAGTTATGACCATTGATGGAAGAGACTCTATGGATCTGTGGCACAAGCGGTTGGTACATCCATCAGAAAGAGTGCTAAAACAGGTTCCCGTTGTGGGTAAGTCTAGTATTTTAAATAAGGATGGATGTGATGCGTGTTTTCGGGCTAAGCAACATCGGGAAAGTTTCCCAAATAATGATAGTAGGGCTAGTAGGATTTTTGAGCTTGTGCACTGTGATTTGTGGGGACCATATGGGACTCGATCTACATGCGGGCGTCATATTTTTGGACGATTGTGGACGATTACTCTCGTTCAGTGTGGGTTTATTTACTCTATAATAAATGGGAAGTTGAGACTATTTTTTTGGATTTTATGGCGTTGATTGATTGTCAGTTTGGTGTAAAAATCATGCGAGTTCGGAGTGATAATGGTACAGAATTTAAACGTTTGCTTCCGCATTTTCAAATAGAATGAATTATTTTTGAAACCTCGTGTGTAGGAACACCCCAACAGAATGGTAGGATTGAGAGGAAACACCAACATATTTTGAACGTAGCTCGGGCTTTGCGATTTGAGGGCCACCTCTCACTAAAATTTTGGGGGGAATGTATCATGACCGCTTGTTACTTAATTAACCGTACTCGCCTAAAGTGTATTGAATTTTAAGACACCGTATGAATGTTTATTCAGAAACCTCCGAACCTTGATGTCCTGCGAGTGTTTGGGTGTTTGTGCTATGCTCACAATTTACTGACATAAAGGTGATAAGTTTGAGAGTAGAGTCGTAAGTCTTAGGATACCCATTTCGCAAGAAAGGATGGACCCTTCTCGATTTAAAAACCGACTAAATATTTGTATCCAGGGGATGTTAAATTTCTTGAACATATATTTCCTATCACGAGAGTCACAACAAAACCGACCCTCCTCAGGTTACTTATCCGGTGGTGGGTGATAATGAATTTTTGGTTGATGATGTAGACCAGATGGTGGATCCGACTCCACCCATTGAGAATGACATTCCATGTGAGATCCCAGGGGAGGCCGAGACTCCTGCAGGAGGAGATGGGGTACCAACAGAGGGGGAGAATGTGAGTGCAAGTGAAACCCCTCTTGTAGAAACAGTGGAGTTGGGCCGTGGCAAACGTACTAAAATTCCCAATTCTCGATATAGCGAATTCGTTACGCATACAATAGTGGAAAAGAAAAGTCCCTCGGCGCGCTTCTCCAGTCCATCATCCTCCTCAGGTAGTTTATATCCTATAACGCATTTTGTTGACTATTCTTGTTTTTTCTAACGCACACAGAAAATTTCTAGCGAGTGTGACTGCAGGGAATCCTCCTCGATCCTTTAAATAAGCTGTGAAATATGACGGTTGGCGCAAAGCTATGGCAGAAGAAATTCGTGCTTTGGAAGAACAAGGCACTTGGGTACTACAAGAATTACCCCCAGGAAAGAAGGCCTTGGGAAGCAAATGGGTCTACACCGAGAAATATGGGTAATATCCAACGTTTGAAAGCTCGGTTGGTTGCATTTGGTAATCACCAAGTTGAGGGAATTGACTATAATGAGACTTTTGCTCCGGTGGCAAAAATGGTGACTGTTCGCGCATTTTTGGCAGTTGCAGCCGTTAAAAAATGGGCGATCCATCAGATGGATGTTCACAATGCTTTTTTTTCATGGGGATCTCGATGAAGAAATTTATATGCACATTCCGCCAGGATTTGAGCGTCCAGGGCGCAATCTCGTCTGTAGGATGCGAAAATCTTTATATGGGCTGAAGCAGGCACCGCGGTGTTGGTTTGCGAAATTGGCTGCGGCGTTGAAAGATTACGGTTTTCAGCAATCCTATTCAGATTACTCACTATTCACCCTTGTTCGTGGGGCTATCCGGATAAGTGTCTTGGTATATGTCGATGATATGATTATTGCCGGTAATGATAATACGGCCCTACAACTTTTCAAAAATTATTTGGGCACTTGTTTCAATATGAAAGATTTGGGCCGTTTGGAGTATTTTCTTGGGTTGGAAGTCGCGAGAAATTCCCAAGGAATTATTTTATCTAAACGAAAGTATGCATTGGATATTATCGAAGAAACGGGGCTCTTAGGGAGTCGTCCAGCCAAGTTTCCTATGGAGCAGAATCACCGCTTGGCGGTTGCGGATGGTGTGATGTTAGATGACCCTGGATAATACAGACGTTTAGTGGGTCGGCTCATTTACTTGGGTGTTACGCGGCCTGATTTGACATACTCTGTTCATATGCTATCTCAGTTTATGCAGGCGCCGTGCGTTGAACATTGGGATGCTGCGCTACGGGTTGTACGCTACTTGAAGAAAAATCCAGGTCAGGGATTCTCTTGCGGGCCGATAGCCCATTACGCTTTGGAGGGTGGTGTGACTCGGATTGGGCTAGTTGCCGAGTCACACGTCGTTCTCGAGCGGGTGGTTTGTCGTGATTGGGACCTCTCCGGTCTCGTGGAAAACTAAGAAACAACAGACGGTGTCCCGCTTCTTCCTGGCGGCGGAATATCGGTCCATGGCTCATTATTGCGTGTGAATTAAAATGGCTTCGCAACTTTTGGTGATCTTGGGGTCACGATTCCTATGGGCATCCCAATCAGTATTGCGAAAGTCAAGCTGCGCGTGCATATTGCTCGAAATCGCTTTTCCATGAACGGACCAAACATATTGAAGCAGATTGTCACTTTGTTCGTGATGCGATTACTGACAAACTCATTGCCCCTACGTATGTGTCAACCCGTGAACAACTGGCGGATATATTTACCAAGGCGTTAGGGAAGCAACAATTTGAATTTTTACTCCGCAAGTTGGGCGTTGGCGATCTTCACGCTCCAACTTGATGGGGGTATTGCGAGAATAAGTTATATATAATTTTAAATGTAATAATTATTAAGTGGGGGCGTAGTTGGTATTTTATATAGCGTAGGGTTTTCTTCTATGATGTATAAATATTCAACGTAATGATGAATGAGTGAGAAAAAACTGATTCGTCTATTGTATTTTGACAGTCACTGTTACCGGGTACAATGCATATGTCACTAGTTAAGTAAAAATGTCGCACATTGCATGGATAAACACATTATATGCCATGAAAATAATTAAGAAACATAACTTAAAGTTTGAGGGCTGATCATGTAACTCAAAATACGTCATAAGAATGAGCCCTTTAGTTTCAAGAAAATTTACTTTTGTCGGATTATCAACTAACGTCGTTGGTGACCGACAATGCTAGGAAATTGTCTGGTTATTCTTTCGGGGTATTTTGATTCTTTTAGGAGAATTAAACTACTTAAAACTGGAGAATTTGTTGGTGATTTGTGGGTTTGTTCTTGAGATTGCCTACGCATTCAATGTGTATAGGATCATGTCAATAGTGCAGTTTTGAAAAAATGACAAAAGTCTTTTATATAAGCATCCCTCGTGGGGAGTTAATTTGAGAATCCTTGATTGTAGGGTATTGAGGGTTAGTGTGATGACAATTGTGTGCAATCATGGGATGTAATCATGGGTTATGGCGGTTAATGATTATTAATCGCGGGATCTGCCCATGAATGCGATATAACTATCTTGGGAGGTCAAAAGCGACCTCTTGTGCTCGAGAGCGATTTGGATGGCCTGGTCGGCTAATTGTTGATGAGATGAAGTCGGCCGAGTTCTAGGGCTACCCGAATGAGACCGGCTTGTTCCTGCATGAATCCTTCGGACTTCGATCTCAACTGTGGGCTTATCTAAGAGCATTGATTCTCCCACATTCAATCTACAAAATATATATGGTGAGCTACAGTACCACCCTAAATTTGAGATGACACTGTTTATAGTCCTTATTGTAAGGAAATGATGGGGAGGCTGATGCAGTGTGTTTTTTTTACTGTATCCCTATATTTTATCCCTATCGTGGAGATAAAATAAGATGTAGGGAGTGTGGTGTTAATGTTCTAAGTAGGCCCATTAACACATTTAACAGGTTTGATACATGGAAAAAGCTAAGTCCCCCGAAGTCAAGTACGTCCCGAATTGTCCCCGAAATTAGATCTATACCATTGATTTTTGTTTTGTCTTTATCTCATGTCTTGACAACAACATAATACACGCCCATGATTTAATTTCGGAGGATTTTCTGTGAAAATTTTCGGGGCGTGTATCCTCATCCTTTGATACATGTCATTGTGCTTTTGGTTATAACATTTTGACTCTTAAATGGAGAGATAAGTTCTCCAGACAAAAAATATATATATATATATATATATATATATATATATATATATATATATATATATATATATATATATATATATATATATATATATATTTGGAGAGATATGAGTCTCTGAAATGATATATGATAATAATACTACTAGTATTGCAATTTTATTTGACGCTTGCAGTTTACAAAATATATATAGATCAAATAGAATGTCAAAATTTTATAGGGGATGCTATTTCTGAGGACGAAAAAAATCATAAATGGAATTCTGGAAGGGCGTTACTACACGCTTCGTGATTAGAAATGATAAATTCATAATAAATGGACAAAATATACCTTTTACACATTACACGTAGTAACACTATATAAAATGTAGTAATAAAGAATGAAAATAAGTAATGTGATGTACCATAAAATGTCAGAACATCCAATGGAAATGTAATAATGACCAGTAAAATATAAGTAACGCCAATATACAAGTAATAACATCCCATAAACAAGTCGTAATAACGATAAAAAACAAGTAATGTAATGTACCAAAAATGTAATAACAACCAATGAAAAGTATTAATGACCAATAAAAATCGTAATAATAATGAAATTCAAGTAGTGACAAACTAAAAATAAATAATGTGACCAGTAAAATAGTAATGTGTAAATAAACAAGTAATGTGATCCATAAAATAGATAAAGACATCAAAAAAATGTAGTAACGTTACAAAAATGATAGTAGCAACCCTAAACCCAACCAAAAAAAAAAACGGCCTGCCTTCTTGGCCGGAAATTGGACTTGGGCGGAGCAGTGGTTGCAGCCGAAAATCCCTTCTGTTTCCATCCTCAATCAAATCCTTGATTTGATTTTCGTTTTCCTTCTCCGTTTCTTTCCTAAATCGATTCCCCGTTTCATCCTTGATTTGATTTTTGTTTTCCTTCTCTGATTCGTTTTCCTTCTCTGTTTCAGCTTTTTTATTTGTATATGGAAGCAGAAACAGAAGCATCGCTAATCAGATTGTGCATTTTAAGATTTGTAATAATCAAAAGGGTTCAATTTATGGGTTTAAGGTTCAAAAAAAAAGTAATGAAGATAGGAAAACAATCAAATAAAGACTAGATATGGATTAATAATTAGTAAAAAAAATATTTCAACTGACTGACCATCTTCTTCTAGGTCACTGCCGGAATCCAGTGAAGGATCATCCTCAGCCGGAGAAGGAGCTGACGGCGGTAACTGAAGAGAGTCGCTTTGAATGATGTGGGAGGTACGAGAACGAACGCGGAGCAAATTAGGGTTGGAAACGAAGCCGAAGGACTTGTAATTGTGGGTAACGGTGGCCTTGTCATCCCATTTGGAATCGGTGGATTTTCAAAAAAAGGCATATTGGGGAAAATACACATATTTTGTCATTTTTAATATTCAGTTTCCTTAGATCATAATAATCAAATTATTCTATCCTTATCGGCAAAAACCTAAATTTTATATTCCCTCCGTTCCAATTTATCTGAGTCAGTTGTCAAAATCAAGCATATTAAGGATGTGAGCTAATGTATTAACTTTTACAATAAAATAACTATAATGTTCTTAGATATAATTAATGTGACCTTTTTTTCTATATCTCCTACCGTAATAAATAAAGGTAAATCAAGTAAAAACACAATAAATGTTGAATTGAAAATTATACTGTCTCACATAAAATAGAACAAAACATTTTGATAACTGTCTCAGTTATTATGGAACGGAGGGAGTACCTTTGTTATAGTGCGAATATTAATGGCATGCCATCACATTCCATCTTTTCGGAGATTATAATCGTGTAAATTTTGATTTTATAAACTTTAAAATATACTTTCAACCCATTTAAAATCGAGATTTGTGTATAAATTTAACTATAAAAAATGTCGAAATTGGTTGTTGCGTGTCAATTGAACGTGGAAAAATAGATTAGGATAAAAGGGAAATTTTATTATGGTCCTGGACCAATGATGACTTGGTGATCCAGGACCAATAGAAAAATGACAAATAATACAAGGGCCCACCGTGTAAAATATAAATCTCATGTATTGACGTTTTTTCCCTTCTTATAAGACATTTTATTGGTGGACAAGTATGACATGGTGGTCCTGGACCACCATAAAACCACTGAGGATAAAAAATTAATAAAAGCACACTAGGAGTAGTATTACAAGGATTACTTTGCTCCACAACCATCTTAAAAAAAAAACCTGGGGAAAATTGCGTGCCATTCATATAATCTTCTCCAAAACGATCTCTTTGCTTGACGAGTTGAGCGCCCACCCCCCACCCCACCCCCACCCCGCCCTCACAAAAAAAGGGGGAAAATGGCGGCATTCTGTAGCTTACGTGTGATTCCAGCCACAACAGAATTATCAGCTCTAACATCTCTTTGTTATCATCAGGTATTGCGTTCTGTCATTGTACTTTCTTTGAGTTTATTGATAATTTAAGCTTTGTGCTTTGTTCATGTAGTTTGCATTTCGCCGACGTTGGCATGATTCGAAGCAAGGGATTCAGTTTAGTTCAACTAAGCTTCTGCAGCGGAAAATGAGGTCTTGTTTTTCTGTCCTCAGTTTTTCTTTTTTCTTTTTTTCTTGAACAGCAATTGTTAGTGCTTGACGACAGGCTATAATATGTAGTGCTGTCATCCAAAATGCTTGGCTCCTGTTTTTTTGATATAAGTTGTCAATGAGATTGTTTGGTATAGTTGTTTGTGATGGAACTTGTTGCTAAGATTTAAGTCTTTACTTGAAATCTTTTCAAATACCATTAATAATATGGTTAGAGTCATAATTTCTATTGATTCAAGTTACAGAAAGTTGTTTGGGGATTAGAAGTGAATTTGAACAGAGTAAGTAATATATCTGTTCAAATAAGCAAATTTCAGTGAAGAATCAATCAAGATGGTAATCTTTTTTTCAACAAATGGGAAATAAAAACATTTAGTGACGGAGGTGAGGGAGTTTATAAAGTTAGGACACATGTGTGGGCTAAATAAATCAAAGAACAGTCCCTTACCTCCCGGTCCTAGTGAAAATATCCGCAATACTTGAATGTACTCAGATACAATTGGAAGGATATTGGATGTTTATCGATCAGGGTTTGCAGAAGAATTTTATCAGGTTACACAAATTGGAGTTAGAGGTAGAACAACTAGTAAGTACAAAACTGGCTGTTGGCCTTTTTTAAGTAACCGGGAAGAGGGAAACGTCACTACCTGAAGTTGTGATTTTCTTTTGCAACTGCCGGTTATTTAAACTGTTTGTTTCGTGTGATCGTATAGGATTTTTCCATTACACAGAAGGTATCCTCCGGCTCTGATCTCAGGTCTTTCAGGGCGCGTGATACATACTGTATATAAGAGTGATGAATCGCTGAATTGGATTCAAAATTTTGCCTACAGATCTCTTTTATTTTTTCTCTTTCATGTTTTATCTTTATGCAAAACGATAAGTGAAATGTTTCTAAATCCTTTGAAAGTTGCCATAGAAGAGTTGGTCCATATTTTTTTTCAAGCGAGTTGTTGTCCAGTCATTAGAGCTCTGTCTTTTAACGCATGCGAAAGGGCCTGATATAGTTATCCTGCACCTTTTCTTACTATAGAGCTGGTAATTTTGCGTCATGATTGCTCCTTGTTGTCTTGAAAAAATAATGTGAGCTGAAAATTAGATGATGTCGCATAATGAATGTAGCACATGCTAAATTTTACTATACTGAGATGCTAACCAGTTCATCCTTTTAAACAATCTGATAACTGTTAAATCCCAGGCTTTTAGGTGCCTTTTTTTATTGTCTTTTAATAGTTTACTAAGTGTTTTATTATCTTAATTTAGTCCTAATATCTATATAAATTAGTGGCTAAATTAAGATCTTTTTCTGCTGCTTTTTAGAGACAGGAACACTGTCCAACTAACCGTTGGAACAGTGTTTCCTGTTTTTTCCTTTCTAGCCGTTGGACCTCCACTCTATAAATAAGAGTGTAATGGTCCATTATGGGTAATGAGCTTTCTATTCTAAATAATAAGAATACTTTCCTCATTCTCTCTACTCTTACATGGTATCGGAGCCTAAGATTTTTTCTGGGAATTTCTTACTTCAAAATTCAAATTCTTCTGTCTGATCAATGGCTGGTTCCACTGCATCTAGTGCAGCTACTGATTCTGCTATCTCTGAAAATCCTATAAACTCTGGTGAGCTTCAAAACATTCAGGCTGCATACAAGCTGAATGGAAAAAATTATCTGAAATGGTCACAGTTTGTCAGAACCTTCTTGAAAGGTAGAGGCAAACTTAGCCATCTGTTAGGGACTGGTCCAGCAAGGGATGATCCCAAGTTTGATAGCTGGGATGAAAAGGACTCGATGGTGATGTCATGGCTCTGGAATTCTATGACTCCAGAAGTCAGTGACCCCTACATGTTTCTTGAAACAGCTAAAGAGATCTGGGATACTGCAAAACAGTCCTACTCCAAGGTGAATGATGCTGCTCAAATTTATGAAATAAGAGCAAAGATTCAAAGCACCAAGCAAGGTAACAAATCCATCACTGAGTACTCCAATCTTCTTCAAGGTATGTGGCAAGAACTTGATCACTATCAGTGTATTCAAATGAAAGACAAAGATGATGCTGCCACCTTAAGAAGGATGATGGAAAAAGATAGGATTTTTTCCTTTCTCACTGGTTTGAGCCAAGATTTTGATCCTGTGAGGGTCCAAATTCTTGGAAAAGATGATCTTCCTAATCTAAATGAGACTATTGCTATTGTCGTGGCAGAGAGAGAGTAGGAGGGTGTCATGATTGACACTCCCTCCATTGATGGCTCTGCTCTGATAGCTAGCCAAAGAAATCAAGGATACCCTAAGATCAATGAATCAAAGGGGTATCCAGAAAAGAAGTCCTCATCTCAAAAGGACATGGTGAAATCTGACAGGATAACTCAGTATTGTACACACCGCAAGAAAAGCAGACATATCTTGGGAATTTTGTCTTTGAAATTGCATGGGAGACCAGGGCCTAAAAAGGAGTCCCTGGTTCACTCAAAGAAACACCCGACAAAGAAATTGAAAGCAATCAATCAAGGGATGGATCGACCTTCATGAATCGTAACCCTACTCTTGGACAATCTGAGATAGAGAAATTAAGGAAGTTCTTAGATACCTTGGAAAACCCTCAACATCTATGGTGTTTTCGGTGTATGGCTTCCTAAATCTCTTAAATCGATCATCACTTTAGAGATTGGGTGGTTGATTCTGGAGCTACTGACCATATGACCCCTGATCTTTCCTGTTTCTCCACCTACCTACCTTGTACCACTGAAAAGAGCATTACTGTGGCTAATGGCTCATCAGTCAGTGTTGCAGGCATTGGTAGTGTGGTCATAAAAGAAAAACTAACCTTGGAAGAGGTCCTACATGTTCCTAATCTATCTGCTAGACTTATATCTATCAGAAAGTTAACTAGAGATTCTAAATGCTATGCCATATTCTCTACTAATTTCTGTGTGATACAGGATCTAGAAACAATGAAGAGGATTGGATGTGCTAGTGCTAAAGAAGGCCTTTATGTTTTGAAGAATGCAGATAATGACAAGACTAGTTGTCAGAATGTTTCTCTTTTGTCTAGATTAAACTATGATAAAATTATGTTGTATCATAGGAGACTTGGTCACCCTTCTTTTCAGATTCTAATGCATTTGTTTCCTAATCTATGTAAAGGTTTGAATTCTGATGGCTTCAAATGTAATGAATGTGAATTTGCTAAACATAAAAGGGTTTCTTATCCTATGTCCTCTAATCTTTCTGATAAGCCTTTTAATCTTATACATAGTGATATTTGGGGTCCTTCCACCAACCCCAATATCAATGGTGCTCATTGGTTTGTCATCTTCATTGATGACTGTACTAGAACAACTTGGTTGTATCTTATGAAACAAAAATCTGATCTTGCACAGATCTTCCCTGTGTTCTACAAGATGATTGTGACTCAGTTTGAAGTAAAAATCAAAAAGATAAGGACTGACAATGCTAGGGATTACTTCAACAGATTCCTAAGTCCTTTTTTGGAAGAAAAAGGGATCATACATGAATCCTCTTGTGTATACACACCCCAACAGAATGGGGTGGCTGAAAGGAAAAATAGGCATCTTATGGATACAGCTAGGGCCCTTCTCTTCCAAATGAATGTGCCTAAACATTATTGGGGAGAGGCAGTCCTTACTGCTGCTCATCTTATAAATAGGATGCCTACAAAAGTCCTTGGAAAAAGAAGTCCTATTGATATTCTTACTAAACACTTTCCAGATTTTCTAAAATCTGAGGGAGTTCACCCTAAAGTGTTTGGATGTGAGGCCTTTGTTCACATACACCAACCTAACAGGGGAAAACTTGATCCCAGATCTGTTAAGTGTGTGTTCATTGGGTACTCCAACACACAGAAAGGTTATAAATGTTACCATCCTCCTACAAAGAGGATCCTCATATCCAAGGATGTTACCTTTTATGAAATGCATCCCTACTTCTCAGGGAAAGCTATAATTCAGGGGGAGAACTTTAAATCCGACTATGAAAGGGGAACTGCTTTACGCTCAATATTGATTCTCGATCTTTCAGAGTCTTGTGAGAATAAACAGGGTCCTAGTAATGATACTAATCATGAAGGTCCTATTTCTGAACATGCACTTGATGTTCCTCTTATTGAGCAACAATCTGATGCTCCTCGTATGAATGAGAGGAAAGAAAAGACTCCCATAATCTATACCAGGAAGAACTGGATGAGGGTTCAAAATGTGGTTCCAATTGAAGACACCACTGTTAACACAAGTGAACAAGAAGTTCCATGCACTAATGAAGAACCTACTTCTGATGCTACTGATATTCTTCAAAATACTGATGAAGATGACCCTACTGTTCCTATATCTGAACAGGAAACAGTAGTGGTTCATCCATTAATGATCTTCCTATTGCCTTGAGGAAACCTATTAGGGCTTGTACCCTACATCCTATGAAGAATATCCTGTCTTATGACAGGATTTCTAGCAAACAAAAAAGATTTATGAAGAATCTTCTAAATAGTTCTGTGCCCAAAAGGTTCTCAGATGCATTAAGAGATGAAAATTGGGTACAGGCTATGAAGGAAGAAATGAATGCTCTTGAAAAAAATAAAACATGGGAGCTTGTTGAGCTTCCTAAAAGGGCTAAAACTGTTGGCTGTAGATGGGTCTTTACCATCAAGTACAAATCTGATGGCACCATTGAAAGATATAAGGCAAGGTTAGTTCTTTAGGTATACCCAAACCCATGGAATTGACTATTTTGACACCTTTGCTCCTGTGGCAAAGATGAACACCGTCAAAATACTTACATCCTTGGTCGCTAACCTTATTGGAAACTACATCAATATGATGTAAAAATGCCTTTCTACAAGGGGACTTGAGGAAACCATTTTATGGATATACCTCCTGGTTTCCAAGTGGAAAAGGAAAAATATGCAGATTAAAGAAAGCTCTGTATGGCCTTAAACAGTCTCCTAGGGCCTGGTTTGGGAGATTCACAAAAGCTATGATAAGTATTGGCTATAAACAAAGCCAAGGAGATCATACCTTATTTATGAAATTCAATTCACATGGAAAGAGATCTGTTCTCTTAGTTTATGTTGATGATATAATCATCACAGGGGATGATACAGAAGGAAATGCTCAACTTAAAACTTTTTGGGAAATGAATTTGATATCAAGAACTAGGAAATTGAAGTATTTCCAGGGATTGAAGTAATGTACTCAAAGCGAGGAATATTCATTTCCCAAAAAAATACATCTTGGATCTTCTAAAAGATCGTGAAATCATCAAGAAACTATGAAGACCAGTATTGAATTCAACCATGGGATCAACCTTGCACCGAAGATGAAGAGGTGGAAAAAATGCCTACCAAAGGCTTGTGGGGAGACTCATTTACTGCCTCACACAAGGCCCGACATTGCCTTTCTTTGTGAACATTGTGAGCGGTATATATGCACTCCCTAAAAGGTGTCATCAACATCTTTCTTTGAAAGGATAGTGGACTACCTCAAAAGTCATCCCGGAAAAGGAGTGTTATTCAAAAAAGGTGATCAAAAGCTACTAGAGGCCTACACTGACTCTGACTATGCTGGCTGTATTGATGACAGAAGATCTACCTCTGGTCATTGTGTGCTTCTTTTTGGGAATCCTGTGGTTTGGAGGAGTAAAAAACAAGGGGTGGTATCAAGATCAAGTGCTGAAGCAGAATTTAGAGCCTTGGCAGTGGGTGTTTGTGAACTACTATGGCTCAAAATCATCCTGGATGATCTAAGGATTCAGAGACTGGCACCTATGATTCTTTATTGTGATAATCAATCAGCAATTGACATCTCTCACAACCCTGTTCAACATGATAGAACAAAGCATGTTGAAGTTGACAGACACTTTATCAAGGAGAAGATGGATTGTGGCCTGATTAAGCTCAAGTTTATCCACTCACAAAATCAATTAGCTGATGTTCGTCTGCCTAAGAAATCTTATGATTTTCTCCTCAGCAAGTTGGGAATGATTGATATTCATTCACCAACTTGAGGGGGAGTGTTAAATCCCAGGCTTTTAGGTGCCTTTTTTTATTGTCTTTTAATAGTTTACTAAGTGTTTTATTATCGTAATTTAGTCCTAATATCTATATAAATTAGTGGCTAAATTAAGATCTTTTTCTGCTACTTTTTAGAGACAGGAACACTGTCCAACTAACCGTTGGAACAGTGTTTCCTGCTTTTTCCTTTCTAGCCGTTGGACCTCCACTCTATAAATAAGAGTGTAATGGTCCATTATGGGTAATGAGCTTTCTATTCTAAATAATAAGAATACTTTCCTCATTCTCTCTACTCTTACACTTTTTTGTCCTGCTTTAGCCGTTGATAGTTGGATATCTATTGATTATCAAGTTGTTTGAATATAATAAGCAGGAGAATTTTGGTGTCTGCAGTCAACCAAAACGCCGAGGAAGCATTTAAGAAGACTGTGGAAGTAGATAAACTCATCGATATGCTGCGGGATGCAAACGACAAGGAAGTAAGGAGCGTCTCATCTAAAGTTTATTTTGGATCTACATGTTACACGACTCAGTAGCATGAGTCATTGTAATATAGTAGTGCGTTGACTCTGTTCTTTTCGCAAATCACGTCATACTGTTGTTGACAAATCAAACTTAATGTTCATGGCATTTCTTTGGTAGGTGATACATCTACCACACGTAGTGTGTAGTGGACAATCACTACACATTGTGTAGTCATGGATTTCAATAAGTACACTTTAATCATTGGTGGATCATTGTGTAGTGGATGTGCACTACACAATATGTGTAGTGCACATATCATTTTCCCGTTTCTTTACATTCACGAGAGTACTGATTAATAAATATCACAGATTATTATGTTGGTTCTGTAAAGTAGGAATTGGCTTGTGGTTTTCATTACATGTTAAGGCTCGTTATCTCGACCTGGTAGCATGTCATAATTGCTCCACAGTATGTGAAAGTGAATGCTTGTTGTGATCTTATGTAGATACAATTTCAAATTGTCCAAATTATATACTCCATTATATTCGCTGACTGGAGAAGGTAGAAACAAATGTATCATGCAGAAGCTAGGAGTAATTAATGCAAAGAAATAAGGGGTAGTGCCCGAGATAGTTTTGCAATGTGCCAATGCACTCTTTGAATACATGCCTTAGTCTTTGCAAAATCTAGGAAGTCACTAGCATTTAGTGATTGCTAGGTTCCTGGGGTTATCAAGCTTGGGAAGGTAAGAGAAAAATATTGAGGAAGATCTAGTGCATTCTTCAAGAATTTGAAGGACATGATGTATTGAGGATTCAATCACCGAATTGTACAGCCAACTCATTTAGCGGGAATACGGTTCTTACTGTTTTCCTCGTTTTCGCACCTAGATATTGCACATACCATTTTTTTTCTATATTTTTCCCATACCTGCTACATTTATCCGTTCAGATAATACAGGACCTGCAGGGGTGTAATGTTTTCTTTTTTGCAAGCCATTAACGATGTATTGTCATTTGTTTTGATATTTTAGACCTAATATGTACAAATGGCAGTATTTGCAATTTGTTGAGTTAATCTGGAAGTTTCTTAATTTTTTAGCTTCAAAAACTTGTTGCGGAAAATATCCTTGCCTTCAATGAGAGCTTCTGGATAAGACTTGCGGCCAGGGCGGAAACCTGCAAATCTGATGATGACAAAGCATGGTTCTAACCTTGTCAAGTTGAGTTTCCTTTGATTCTTACGTTGTTAGTCAAGTAAATAATCTGATATCTGGTCTTTTATTTGTAGAAAGACTTTGAAGAACTGGCAGCGGTACTTATGAGCACTGTGGATCGCCTCGTTCACAAGACCAATGTGCTTTCTTGTTTCTCCTCAAAATGCTTCTCCCTTTTTCGGAGAGATTCATAAATAAAATAAACATGTTACTTACATTCCCTTTAGCATGATTTGGTTATTTTCCGTGCAGGAAAAAATTGAGTCGGCTACTGATTTGCTTAAAGCAATTCTAAGTCCTGTAGTTGATGATGGGGAAGAGATTTCATGGCCTCCTAGGGACCCCAAAGCCCTTAGCCGTATGAATAGTGTATGGTCTTCTCATAACATCCATTATGCTAATATCTTGGGAATGTCTATTTACTTTTAACCTTGATTAGCAAATCAAAACCACAGATTTAAGATTCTTATAATAAGAAGCTGTGTCACTCTGAGTATCATAATCAAATCATGGCTCTGTTTGTATGGATTTCAGAAGATAGTTAGGCTTTTGACAAAAGCATCGCTGTTCTATTTACTATAAAGGATATTGCTTATTTATTGTATGTGGCTGAATAATCAATCATTTCAGGAATTATGTCAAAGGGAGCAGGAAGGGTATCTGGATGAAGGATTCTTGTCAGAAGTTAATGCACAGTTAAGGCAGGTAAGCTTTTGTCATTGTGATCCTAGTTATGCTTGATCCAGTTCTAATGGCTGGAACTGGAAGGTCAACTTCTGAAATTTCTAATCTTATCAGTTGGCAATTTCAGAATTTGGTAAACATGTATTTATCTTCTTTCATTTTTTATTTTTTTGTTGTTGTTAAAATTGGCATCTCCTAAGAAATAGCATCTCACACTAAGATAAAACAAGGGACTACCTGATTCATTTTTTCGTTCATAGTCCATTGCTTTAAAAAATGAATAGGATAATAAAACTATTCCCCCAAAACAACACCTTGCTGCTTTGGTTCATTTTCTGGATGACGCAACAGACTTTTTTTATGGTGTTCTAGTATTAACGACAAATAGCAAATGTTATGGTTACCTATCTTTCTTAATGTGCTTTGAAAATGGTACTATGGTCACAATAGATGCATCTTTATACTTTTCATGCATTTAGAACTTTAAGCATGAGATTTAGGAAACATCTTTTTGTTTAATTGCCACTTTCATTCTACATCTTGGCAGGCAAAAGAAGACGAGGACAAACCAGGGCTTCAAGCTATGTTGCAAAAAGTTCTCCAGCTCTATGCTTCTCGAGTTCTTTCAAAGCGTACTTATGCTCAAAAAGGTGCCTTTATGTTTCAAATTTCTATAGAACATTGCTAAACTGTTTGACTTCAATGACACCTTCATTAAGTTTTTCTGAAGTTGTTGAAAGGAGGTAATATGACCATTTCTGCACCTATATGTTTAAATTTGTGATTGATTGATTTGTTTCTTGTAAGAACAAAGTCTGTGTTTCAAAATCACTTAATCTATGCTATAATATTGTTGCTACAGGGAATGAGATTCTAAAAGACGAGGAGTTCCTTGAAACAATAATAAAAGGTATCTCGAATTTTTCATGTATGATGATTGTGTCACCATATGACACTGTTTATAATCATATTGTCATGATCAATATACTGTGCACTCCTTTCTTTATCCCAGTTTTTTTTTTTTTTTCTTTTTCCGGTCCTCTTCGGTATTGCTCTTTTCTCTATTTGGTAGAAACCTTTCTCAGAATAATTGGGAAGTTTTCAGTAATCAGCCATGTAAATGCATTGGTTTAGGAAATGACTTTCAATAATTGCTAGTTTCTCTTTGCCCAAGCTGTGACCTGTTCTCGTGTCTTTTCGCCAAGTGTATAGTCCTTGGATCACTTGCAGTAGTGTTGGTAAAACAAGGTAAAATCTGTAAAATAGATATCCAAACTATTCAGATCTACTACATACCGTATGCAGTGGAATCTTTTTCCTCAGATCTATAAAACACAGAAATTCTAAATTCTGCGCTACTTATAGCACACAAAATACAGAAGTTCTATTCAAATTATGCGCGGTAGAGATTCTGTAATTGAGAAATGTGGTGTTTGAGTCTATAAAATAGTAGAAAATCTGTTAAGAGACGATAATCACTTTGCACTCTTAAGAAACAGGATAATCAAGATTTTATTTTGAAGCTCTCATTTTAAGGACTTATTTGCAATACTGGCATCAATGTAAAAGACTGAATTGGCCTTTTTACAGCCCCAGAGGAGGATTGGAATCGGTTGTTGATTGATGGGTTGTCTGTTGGTAAAGGAGAAATCTCACCTGAGAAACTGGATGGTGTTATCAAGAAACGAATCGAACGAACATTAATACGAACAGTAAGCATGTCTTTCATATTCCTTTCTGCTTTGCTTTGGAATTCAATCTCCTTTTCTTATTCCTTTTATCTTTGCCATATGGTTTTATTGGATGGTACCCTAATGGTGCATGTATCCTCTCAGGAAGGTGGTTCTTACCAGCAGCGGGTTCTCGTTGAATATCTTAAAGGGATTCAATCAAGAGCAGAGGAAGTTGTTCAAGTACTTCAGGGTAAGGCCAAACAATAGACATAACGCCTCCTATTATTAGTATTACTACAGCAGTAAAGCGCCTTTTTTTAGTTTTGTATATCCATGTCTGTATATTCGGGAGACTTTTAGGTAGAGAGAGATGAAAAAAATAATATAAATACATAAATTCCACGGTTAGAGCACTTGCATCAAATACTATTACTGATTCTTTAGTTTACCGTTTCAAATACTACATTTTCAAGTTTACAGGATTTTGATCCAACATAAAATGCATTAGATTTTCCCTATAAAGAAAAAATGTATTAGATTCTCTATTTTACGTAATTTGGATTAATATGGTAAGATATAAATGAAATTTTACAGAATCTAAATAAATGCAGTAGAACCGGGATGGTGGTCTTCCACTTATTGAATAAAGATAGATCGTTTTTCAAAAAATAAATAAATAAATAAATGCAGTAGATATAAAGGAAATTCCTTACAGAAATAAAGTATCTACTACGTGTTTTTTTTCTTAAATATGAATGTTCAAAATCTTTGAAATACAGGTTCAAAAACATTTATTATCTACTTTTATTGACTAATATGGTGTGTAAAATGTACGAGTTTTTAAGTTTTATCCCGTGAATTAAAGTGCATGGATAAGAGTTATAAGGTGTGTAAATGGATGATTTCTTAAGTGTTATCCCAATAACTCTAAAAATGAATAACCAATAAGGTATCAGTGTAGTAGTTATAATTACTCAGGCCAAATCTTATGCTGAATGACTGTGTTCGAAATCGCTTGGGTGGAAAAAAAAGGTGTGTGTGAATCTTTCGCTTTACGGAAGGAGGAACAAAGTCACCCAACTTTCGAGAGATCGTCTTCGGTAGAGTTCATCCGTTAGATAATGCAAAGGGTTTGAACTATCAGACAAAGCTTTTATGTAAATCTTGTTTATAATACTAATTCGTACGTAACTATGAAACAAAATAAGTACAAAAAGAGATATGTCATGGAGGACAACAACCGCTTTTTCAATATCCACCGAACATCAGAATTCCGAATGGTAAGATAGTCAATAATATCAATTAAATTACCCAAGATAAGATGAACCCAAACTTTACTCGTATTAGTGGGTTCCTATTAGTTTATTACTATTAGGTTGTGCCATAAGCATATATGCGTAAGGTTGTTGGTTAAAATAAAACAATCTAAACCGTTTTACATGATCTTGTCACATGTTCTTATTAGGTTTGTTTCTATTACGTTGTTTCATAGCGCACATGTAAAGTATTAATGGTTGGTGGATTATCACATACTCCATCTGTTCATATTTAACTGTCATGGTTATCAAAAGTACAAATTCTTTTTTTATGCTCTGTAGTTACATTTCCAAAACATTCTTTATTGTATTTTTCTACCTCTACCTCTACCTTTATTTATTTAGGGGTGGGAGATAGAAAACAACAATGCATTAATTATATTCAAGGGGTGTTGTTGTCATTTTGATGTTAAATCAAAACATTAACTACTCTCCTTAATGGAGTATGTGTTTTTAGCAACTGCGACAGTTAAATAAAAACAAATGAAGTATTTACAAGGAACGACAATTCATAGCCTCTCTCTATCGACAAATATATAGTTTGGTTTTTAACGTTTTAAATTTGGAAAACAAAACCAAATTGTTTTTTACGGTGTGGTTTTTTATGATTCAAAAACCGACCAAGAAACATGGTATACGTTTTTCTAATTTGGTTCGACCGATTGGTTTGGTTTTCGGTTTTTGTTTACACCTCTAGTTTTACATGTCAAAACATGTTTTAAATACAAAAAAGAGTCTCTTCCATTGAAATGTGTAGAGGCATTATAGTTTAGTCTCACCTTAAAAAACGATAGAAATTGTGGTTTGGCCCGTATAACGTCGAACCTACAACTTAACCCTTTATGCCACGTTTAATGAAATGGAATGAAATAAAATAATAAGAATTGAATTGAATGGAATGAAATGAATTTATTCCATCACCGCGTTTGGCATGTTAGTAATGAGTATGACAGAATAGTGGATTGAGGTAGGGTGGATAGAGTATGGTATGGTTCGCATAAGATAAGATATGATGGAAGAGATAGGTTAGGTGGCGTGGGGTGGGGTTAGGTAGGGTGAGGGGCTACCCCACACCCCAACTCCACAAACCTGCTATACTTCACCGTCACCTACCCTTACCCTACCCCTACCCACCACCCCACTCCCTATACCAACCACCCTACCTTACCCCCCTTTCTGAATACTCCGCCATCACCCACCCTTACCCTACCCTACCTATCACTCCACTCTACCCTATCCTACCAACTACCCTACCTTACCCTGCCCTACAATACTCACCACCTTACCCTATCCACCACCCCACCCTACTACTACCCTACCATACCATACCCACCACACCCTACCTTACCCTACCCTACCCACCACCCCAAACCTACCCTACCTACCACCCCACTCTACCTTACCTTACTCACCACCCCACACTACCGTACCTTACCTCACACACCACCCCGCACTACCCTACATGCCTACCCTACCCTACACACCACCGAACCTTACCCCTGCCTTGCCCTACCCTGCCCTAGCCATCACCACTCCCCAACCCAACCTTACCCACCAACCCACATCTACTCTACCCTACTCACCACCTCACCCTATCATACCCTACCATACCTTACGACATCCTACCTACCTTACCCCACCACCTACTGTACTCCACCATCACCTACCCCACCCTACCCTACCCTACCCCACCTACATTACCATAGCCCACCCTACCACCCACCACTCTTACCCATCACACACGTGTTTTGTCAATTTTCATTTTATTTCATCGCATTCCATCTATTTTTGAAAGGAATGAAAATTGACTTTTTTCATTCCATTGGAATAAAATTCATTCAATTCCATTACTTCATTATCATACACAAACACTGGAATGTAATGAAAAATAATTCCATTCAATTCAATTCCCACCTAACAAACACACCATTAGTTCATCATTCGGCTTGTTAAAGGTAGAACTTGGTTCGACATTTGGAGTGTTGAACATCTACTTTTATAATGGAATAAATATAGTTAAAAAAGTATGGTGCCAGAAGTAAGAATGACAATTTTATAATTAAAGATGTGGTACAAATAAAGTGTGTAATATAACCAAAAAAATGTGGTGCCACAAGAGATTTCATTTAGGTGGTGTGGTGCACCTAATTCGGTATACCTATGTAGATTTCCTAAGGTGTCTTTAACAACTCAGTATAAAAATGACACGACCATAGTTTTTTCTAAAGTAATGCAATGTCCACAATAAAATGGACACAACACATCTTTACCATTGATTATGATGTATGACCCATAGACAGTGACCAATCGTATTTAATGGTGTATGATGTGTCATGTCTATTTTATTGTGCACACAACATTTTGCTAATAAGAGAGTCACTTCTATAACTCTTTTGTGTTAATATAATCCGGATCCATAAGGAAAATGTAAAGGAGTTTTTATTGGTACCTCTAATTACTTCCGGTAGCACGAGTGCTTAGCTTACAGAAAGAAATTACTTCGAAATCCACGGTTATCTTTTACGACAAAAAACACTATTGTTATTGACATTACTTTTCCTACAAAAGATTAGTGAAAGCAATTTTATTTATTATTTATTTATTTATTTTTGCAGAATTGGGGCACTGGTACCATCAATGACATTGATATTCTTTATAAACAAGGAGCATCGGTGGCAGCAAGGTTTATAAAAATGTCATTGAGCAGTGATTTTTCTATGTATGTGGTGTCGACATAATTTCACAACGTCATAATTTTCTTTAAATACAAAATATGATCTTGACAAGAAAAGAAATGTCAATAGAACCCTAAATACTTAAATAACGAAATTTAGGGTCCTTAAAGCTAAGGTCGAGTTCTATTGACATCCCAAAAATACTTCTGACTTATCAAAAAAAAACTACAACAATACTTGTCACATTCTATTCAAATATAAAAATTTATTATGTATAAATATGGTAACGAAAGTATTTACAGGGCCAATAGAACTCATCTATTACAAAATAGTATGCAATTTGAAAAGCCCAATTATGTTAGGCCTATTGACGTTCAGCCCGAGCCCAAATCTGTTCAATTTTGGCGGGAGAAGTCGGTCTCTTTTCCCGCCCGATTCTAGCCCCAGCTCAAAGCCCCCACTCACTTTCCTCCCTCATCCTCACTCTCACACACAGAGACCACAGAGACCATGGCTTCTGATTCATCTCCGACCAATTTCGGCGGTAATTTACCTGATTCATACCTCCGGCATACTGGAATTTTCATTTCACTGATGTAAACTTTGTATTTGCAGGTCCTTCTTCCCCGATGACACACAGTCCAGCCCAATCGGGAACACATTTTCATCTCCAGGCGATGTCTCCGGCCGGAGACGTAGTCGGCGCACCTCCTCTAATGCGTATGCCACCCCACCGCCACCTACAAGCAGCCGTTTCGCTACCCCTGAGGCCACACCAACTCCTTCGAGTACAAATTCACGCGGTCGACGCCGTAAGAGAGCAACAGCTTCTACCGCCACGCCGACTGGTGTAGCTGCCACGCCGACCTCCACTAACGATGCACCAGCGTCTTCTGATGCTGGTGATGATGACGATGTTGAGGAGGCCCCGCCGATGTACGTGTGGGGCACCAGTATAAGTGTTCAAGAAGTGAATGCTTCAATTTTAAGGTTTCTGAGGCATTTTCGTGAAAACCCTTCAGTGATTGAAGGAAGTACATGCGAGCAATCAACCATGTGATAGAAGTTGAAGGCGATTCCCTTGACGTCGATGCTTGTGATGTGTTTGATTATGATAATGATTTATACACCAAAATGGTTCGGTATCCTCTTGAAGTCCTGGCTATTTTCGACATTGTGTTGATGGATATGGTTATTAGAATCAATCCGTTGTTTGAAAAGCATATACAAGCCAGGATTTTCAACCTTAAGACCTCTACTTCAATGAGAAATCTCAATCCATCAGGTTAGTTTATTCACCTAGAAGCCCTCAGTAGTTGTGTTTAACTAGCTTTCTTGCTTCCATCGCATAACTTACTCTGCAAATTTCTCTTGGTTGCTTTATCTTGCATCATTGGACAGTGTTTCACCTTTTTTATTTTCCTTCTGAAACAGATATTGAAAAGATGGTGTCCTTGAAGGGTATGATAATTCGTTGTAGCTCAATCATACCTGAGATCAGGGAAGCAATATTTAGATGTCTTGTGTGCGGATACTACTCGGACCCTATTGTTGTGGATAGAGGTAATTTGCCTGTCGTGTTTTTAGTTGTCTTCATTCCCCTAAACTGTTCATTCCCCTAAACTGTTCATTCTCTGATAGGAAGGGTCAGTGAACCCAGAATATGTGCGAAGCAAGAGTGTCTTGCCAAGAATTCTATGACCATGGTCCACAATCGGTGCAGGTAATCTGTCAATTGCACTTTATTTTTTATTTTCTTGTTAATCTTGTTGTATGGATTGCACAATTATTAGCACTAGGTTTAATTTTGTCTTTGTTTCTACTTTTCTTTTGAATGAAATTGTCTGCTTTTACTTTTTGTATATAAGTCTTCATTTGATATGTTGGTTGCACAGTTTTTGTTTTTTGTGTATCTTAATGTGCTGTTGTTTGTTGAGATTGCTATCAGTGAAGCACTAGATCATTGTACATTTGTACTCTATATAAAACTTACCCAACTGTTCTTCTGAATGGATGGTAAGGAATATGTATGCTGCTTCTCATTAAAACTTTCAAGACTGAAAGTTGTATTATGAACTTGAATCTGCATGTTTTCATTTCAAATCTTTAGTCTTTCTAATTGCGCATGAGACTATTACAATTTTTTTCGAAACTATGCTAAAGAATTCATTTCATCATATGTTGTAGCATATCTTGTAAAAATTACCAAAGGGAGGTTTTAATACATAACAAATATGAATTCCTAATTCTGTTGCTTCAAAAACAGGTTTGCTGATAAGCAGATTGTGAGACTCCAGGAAACGCCTGATGAAATCCCTGAGGGAGGTACACCCCATACTGTGAGCTTACTGATGCATGACAAGCTTGTGGATACCGGAAAGCCAGGTGACAGGGTTGAGGTAAGACATCATTAAACTGTACGAGTATCGAGTCATAAAGATTAGCTATCTTTATGTTTTCCGCTATTATGCTCTGATCTGAATATTGTTTTCTTTCAGGTAACGGGAATTTTTAGGGCAATGAGTGTTAGAGTTGGGCCAACACAAAGGACAGTGAAATCATTATTTAAGGCATGACTTTTTACAGCATCATTCATTTCTAGCATTGGCATAGATTTTCTAGCTGAAAGAGATCTTTGAGCAACAATTTTTAACAAATTTCCAGCAGTTAGTTGCAGAATTTTTATAGTTTTTTTATTGTGCAGGCGTATATTGATTGTCTGCATATTAAAAAGAGTGATAACTCAAGAATGCAAGTCGAGGATCCAATGGAAACTGAAAATAGCCCTAGCCAAGAAAACGAAGTCACTCCTGATTCTGAAGAAATGGTACCTCATTTGCTAGTTATTTTTAGCGAAGAAGTGCGCTTTGGAATCCTCCTGTAATATTCTTTTTTGAACTGCAGGTGGAAAAGTTAAAGCAACTTTCTCAGCAGCCTGATATATATGATAGGCTGACCAGGTCCTTGGCACCAAACATATGGGAGTTGGATGATGTTAAGAGAGGACTCCTTTGCCAGGTAGTACAGCTCTAAATAATTGCAATAGGCCGAGGAACTAATTCTAGCTCTGATTATCTGACATTTCAGAATTCACTTTCATGTAGCTTTTTGGTGGAAATGCGTTGAAATTACCTTCTGGGGCCAGCTTTCGTGGTGACATCAATATCCTTCTGGTTGGTGATCCTGGTACCAGCAAATCCCAGCTGCTCCAGTATATTCACAAGCTGGCTCCTCGTGGCATCTATACCAGCGGAAGAGGAAGCTCTGCTGTTGGATTGACTGCTTATGTCACAAAAGATCCTGAGACTGGTGAAACTGTATGATATGAATAAATGATTTATATTGTTGTTTCTCTTCAACTATTGCAAATGTGGATCTGGGATATTGATGAGCACCACTACAGGTTCTGGAAAGTGGGGCTCTAGTTCTGAGTGACAGAGGATTTGCTGTATTGATGAATTTGACAAGATGTCTGATAGTGCAAGGAGCATGTTGCATGAGGTGGGATCCATGTACTTATATCTTGTTTTTACTGGATTAATTTACCCTTGTCTAAATTTTTAAGTGGTTGTTTCTAGTTTACTATGAATATAAATCAGGTGATTTATCTGGATTGAACCTTTTCCAGGTAATGGAGCAACAAACCATCTCGATTGCTAAGGCTGGGATCATTGCTTCTCTTAATGCCAGAACATCTGTATTGGCTTGTGCAAATCCAATAGGCTCTCGTTATAATCCCCGTGTATCAGTGATTGAAAACATACATCTTCCTCCAACCCTATTGTCTAGGTAAGATTTTAATAGGGATGAGTGCTTGTAAAGGAATTTGAGGTGGCATAATATCCGATTCATTGTTGATGACTTGAGTCATTTTATTTGCTGCTTTATGAACTGAGGAAGTTAAACATATATCTGTAATGTATGTGCTGTTTAAAATAGCAAGGCCAAATAAACGGGATTTTCTTATCGTTTTCTGTTTCCAATGATATACGACATTGAGGATGTATCTCGTGTATGATGCCGGTGAGCATAACCCACAATGATTAGACTAGAATCTTGGTTCTCTGATCCCAAGGTGTCAGCCTTGACCATTTGTGCTAGGCCTCCTTGAGAAACAACTTGATACAGTTTCTCTGATAGTAGCTTATCAAGTCCAGTTACTTTACTTTTCTTGGTCTTTGCTTGTCTCGGCCCTGTGATAATTCGTTCTGTTTTTTTTTAGGTTCGATTTAATCTACTTAATTCTTGACAAGGCAGATGAAGAGACAGACAGGCGTCTTGCCAAGCACATTGTTTCATTGCATTTTGAAGGCGCTGAGGTCTGTTCAACTTCATTTCCGTAGAGTTTTTATTTTCTGGCAATATCTCCGAATATGAATTTTTTAATCTGGCTATCTATTTTCTGCCACAGCATTCAGAGGACTTCATAGATCTTCCAACATTAACCGCTTATGTGAGCTATGCTCAGAAATAACATTCATCCACAACTAAGTGATGAAGCAGCTGAAGAGCTGATTAGAGGATATGTTGAGATGAGAAGACGAGGAAATTTTCCTGGTAGTAGTAAAAGGTAGCAACCTTGTATCTTCCTCTTGTGTAAACTCGATACTATGGTGCATCACAAACGTTTTCATTTTTATTGTGCCATTGTGGTTTACTGGGGCAATTCATTAATTACTTTTTGAAGAAGAAACTGATGTATCACTCCATTGGAATTACTTATGACTTGACTTGCTTCTTGTTTTGGAGTAAAATCCAATGCTTGTATCTTCAAACATTAAAAGAATCTTTGAGCTTAACTAGAGCGTTAATCATTTGCATTAAATATGATGGTTGGCAAAATTTGCATTATATTCCGCAGGTGATAACTGCGACACCAAGGCAAATTGAGAGCTTATTACGCCTTAGTGAGGCCCTGGCTAGGATACGGTTTTCAGAAGTGGTTGGTTTCTCTTTCTGTCTGCCTTGCCTACAACCTATTTAATAGTTTATTTTAATTAATTCCTTCCATATACTTGGTAGGTTGAAAAGAAGGATACTGTGGAGGCTTTCCGGTTACTTGAAGTAGCAATGCAGCAGTCAGCAACAGACCATTCTACTGGTTTGATTCTTCTGTTTCTGCAATAGTTATTGGCTTTTCATGGGCGAGTTTGTGTGTTTTAGTGGGAATCTATATAGTAAATGGAAAGTTGAATCTTTTGAACAGGTACAATTGACATGGATCTCATCACAACTGGGGTTTCAGCTAGTGAGCGAATGAGAAGAGAGAATCTGGTAGCAGCTGTTCGTAATTTAATAACGGAGAAGATGCAAATTGGCGGTGCTCCAACCCGTACGATGGAGGTGTGATGTTATTTTGAGTTGTTACACATGGTTAGACTTCTTAACATAATCAAAAGCTTACCTTTGTTTTGACATCTACCTTTGTAGTTACTTGAAGAGTTAAAGAAGCAAAGTTCTGGCGTTGAAGTCCACATGAGTGATGTAAGTGCCTATTACCGAGCCTCTGTCCCTCTTGTTCATAACCCCATAACTTATAAAACGTTAATGGTACTGTCATTTTTTTTTTGATATCAGCTGCGAAATGCTCTGTCTACCCTCGCAAGTGAAGGTATTGTCGTTGTGCATGGTGACAGCATTAAGAGGATATAATGAGAGCATTGCAGATGCGAATAGACAGTTCTTGGTTAAACGCCTTCAGCTCACTTGAATGCAGAGGTAACTGCTTTCATATCCTGGAGGAAGCGACACTGATCTACTCCGTGGATACAGTAGAAAGCTGGACACAACCCCATGATTGTTCTCTTTTTTCCAATTGGTATTTAATTTCGTTTGCTAATTCTAGAATTGGTCTCATCAATCGGGAGACTAGCCTTTTCTGTACTTTGTTGTGAGTAGTGAAGGCTTCCCTTAACGCGGAGATGCCAAGTATATGTTGTTGGTATAATATGTTCCTGATGTAATGGCTTCTTGTCCAACATTTAGGTTTAATCAATTGAGCCCAGCTTGCCGACTCTTTTTGTTGGGGCGAAAATGGATTATTCTCGTTTCTTGTCTTTTGTTTTGTAATTTATTTTTGTGTTGTTTAACATTATTCTTGCTTAATTAGTAATGTAAAACGGCTTGAATGTTGAGACAAATCCAAAGAGTTTGAGGGTTATATTTTGGGACGGAGGAAGTATTAAACAAGACACAAATGCCCAAAGTAAAATAGAATTTATGATGCACCACATAGAATGAGTTCAGGATAGACCACATAGAGTGCCAGTTACACCCCTGATCGTGAAATATCGATTGCTTGTTGAACCCTGTGAATTGCGTGAAAGTAGGATACTCCAAATTCGAGGGTCAAAGAGTTTTAGAAAACGTTCTTGGCGGAAAAAAATGTGAATGAAAGATCCCACTGAATTGAATTCAGCAATAATGGGAATGCCAGAGTTAAGAATAAGAGCAGCCACACTTGTAATAATTAATAACTTAAATGAAACAGAAAGTAATCTATACACAGATTTCCCAGAGACCTAAGACAAATGCCATTACAGGCATATTTTGTAATGTGCCTTTTTATGTACAAAATAGATAAAAGAACAACTACTATGACGAGTATCTCAGTTAAGAGAAATTAGTTACAACAGCTCCAACAGCTGAAACCATGGACTCCACTCCACAAACGTTTCGAACTCGACAGATTTTGTAGAATCCATTTTCTCCCCAGCTTCCACCCCATGAATTCTTAATGATCCAATATGGCTTCTCCTTCATGCGAATTGGAGAATAACCTGCTGAACCATAGCCCACCAATAAAACTCCATGATCTAACCTCTTTGAGCATATGTATGGGCACGACACTCCTCCAATGTATGTTTGCATATACACTGCATTAATAGCCACTGCAAAAAAAACAAAACAGCATGCTGTTAATCAAAGCTGTCATGGATGGATGGATGGGATGGGGAACAGAATCAATATCACCAAACACTAATGCAAGTAATGAATGAATGTTGAGAGTTGGTCGTCGGTCACTAACCAGCCAAAGGTCCGTTTTTCACAAGATTTGCAGCTATTTGGTCCTCATCAATGGAGACAACACTGAAGTTTGCTACCTTAGCAACAACTTTCGTTTTGTCAAATTTGCAGGTTCCATGGTCAGTGCCGGTATAAGGATAGTCGTCTTCTCGCATAATACCACCAGCTTTAAGTGTATACTGAAAGGCATTATTCATGAGACCACCATTGCAACCAGAGTCACATGAGTCTGGTTCAGAAGGATCACACTGTAACAGACATCATTTATGCGCAATTGACATTGTTAAACTAAATCCAACAAGTAAAGCTCTAAACATCCCATGGTTTTGACACCCCTCCCCTTCCCTCCCTTAAAATATATAAAACTCAAACAAAAATTGCACCTCGTGGTCACAATCAACGAGCTGCTGCTCACTGAGGCTCACAAGCTTCCCGGTTGCCAAAAAGTTAGCGCCTTCCAAAGCTCCTGTAGTACTAAATGACCAGCAAGATCCACAAGAACCCTGTTATAACAGCACTATTAGTATTACCATCATCTTTTGTCCATCTCTTATACAATAAACATCATAAAGTGAAAGGAGGCTACAATTACAAACCCATAATAGAATCCAGAATAAACTGCAATTACATGGCACAATAGACATATACAATCAGTCTGCGTCTAATTTTTCACTATTGCAATCCTTACGTGCAGAAAACCTCATATACATGTTCTAGACACTAGAAAAAAGAATTCCCCTTTGACTATGTTCTATGACCGTCCAACAAAAAATAAGTTTTTATAAAGATCAAATTAGTGATTGGCAAGTAGCAATTTCATAACCGAAGCATAACAATATAGCTAAATTATAATTGTAGGAATAATTTCCATAATCAATCTGTAACAAAATCAACATTGTAACAAAAAAAATAGTTGAAAAAAAATAAAAATACACGAACCTGATTCTTGACAGGGCCGACGGCGCCGTTGTCTCTCCAGTCGAAATCCTTAGGAAGATTATCAGTAGGAAGGATCGGAGCTTTGTTAGCATCAGCAGGAAGCCTGAGACGACGAGAGCGGCGATGCAATCCTAGAAAGTTGCGTCGGAACTCTTGCGGAGTCAAATCTGAAAACTGAGTGACACCATGGACAGCGGAAGGGTCAAGTTTCTGATGACGCATAGCTCGGTGCAAGTTCGCCTTGAACACGGAGAACCTATAATCATGTTCTTCCTGGGAGGCATATGATTTGCTAAATCTCTTCTTAAATAAAGAGAAGTGATGATGAGCGTTACCCAACTGATCATCATTCTTATTGACCACCTGTTGGATGACAATATCATCTTTGCTGCTGCTGTTATTACCATCGCCGGTTAGAAAGTCATCGCCGCCGGCGAAAACGAAGGCGATCGACGTCGTCGCAAGGAAGAGAAGAAAAAGCAAGGGGAAAAACTTGCGGAGAGCCATGGTTTTCCGTTGAAGGAAATTTGCTTTGCTTTGCTTTGCTTTACCACAAGAAGCTATGTGATTCGTTCTTAAATAAGAGTAACGAGCGAATAGCGTGAGAGTGGTGGGTCCCTCTTAGTAAAAAAATTTAAATCTCCTTTTCCTAAGAGTGATAGTAATGGCCTTGTCCAATAATGGGATCCAAAATAGGTTAGTCCCCCACAAAACTGATGGGAAATGAAAATAAGTGGAGCAAATGGATGGTAAGTTATTTTTATCTTATAATGGTTTTTTAAAAAAAAAGGTGAATTTATTTATTTATTAATAAAATAGTAAGGTAGTGGTTAAATTTGTTGGATATTTGTGGTGTTGATGGAGAGAGAGACAAACTCATCTCATCTATTTACTCATCTACTTTTCGATGGAAAAGTTGAGTTTTTTTTTTTTCATGGCATGAAAAAAGAGGCCATTACCCAATTTTTTTTATTAAAAAAGCCCATTTATTTTTTTCAGGGACACAAAATGAGGTAGGAAAATAGGCTACTACAGCCACTCTAATGGGAATCCAATATCGACATGATGCCACGTGTAACATAGGTGAACGAAGGTTTCCGGTTAACCATAAGCATTAAGGCTGAGTTTGGATTGACGTTTAGGTAGAGTTAAAGTTGGTTTTGAAAGACTTGGATCGGTTTGGGGCGTTATAATTGCTTCAAACCAAACCAACGGAAGTCAACCCGAATAGTTTGGTTTGAAATGATTTCGGTTTGAATTGAGTTGATTTCGGTTTATGAAGTCTAATATTTAAAATTAAAAAAAAAACATGACAAAACCAATCTTTTTAACATAAACTCTAAATAGCTACATCCAAACTAAAATAAATTACAAACCAAAATGATAAAGAAAAAAATTAAAACAACTTACAAATAACAACACATTCTGATATTATTCAAATTATAATCAATCATCCATAAGTGCATACTTACATACATGCGTTTACCGATTTACATATTTATATCAAAAGAAAAATCTTTGACCAACTAAACTCTACTATTGCGCTTAAGTGGTTAGTAAGTCTAAGATTGTTATATATGCAGTGGACCCACCTTACGCCTCAAAAGTGGTCTCAAGCCTCAAATAATCATGGCCCCACATATATGGTCCCAAGCCCCCCAAATTTTTATTATTGTAGTAGTAGTGTTAATATTAGTATGTTATGTGTCTTTTCTTGACAAAAAGACCTTATATCCTAGTGGTTTAAAACAAACCTTTTAAGTCTCCATAATTACAGGTTGTAAGTTCAAATCCCACTCCAACATTTTTATTTTTTTTTCCTGATTTTTTAACTTTCAGTTTATATACTAAGAATAATTTCAAAATTTTTCCTGGTTATATAATAGGTTATATTGAAAAGAAAAAAAATTGAGTTATATTGGGTCGATTGGGTAATGAGTATAATATATATAATTAATGTATAAAAATTTGGTTTTGTTTGGATTGGATTGGATATAATTAAAAATATCCAAACCAACCCAACGGTCAGTTTGGTTTCCAAACCAAACCAATTCAATTGGTTTTTTATTGGTTTGGTAAATTCGGATTGGTTTGGATCGGTTTACGGTTTGGAATGATTTACTGATTATTTTGCTCAGCACTAACCACCGTTAGAAGATTGGGTTGTTTGCAATCCTGGGGTACACGCTAGATCAAAACACGTAATATTTAGCCAACAAGGCATCGGCCCAGCGGTAGTAAGTGCTGTGGTTATTATTCGGAGGTTTCGGGTTTGAGTCCCAGTGGGGATAAAAGTGTGTGTGCGTAAAAAAAAAGTTAAATTAAAAAAAAAACACTTATATTTAAATATTTATTATTTTCACTTTTTTTGTTGTTTTTTTTGAAAATTTTGTTGTACGGAAAAAATCCCCTCCGATGCATTTGACGGTCAAATGTGAAAATACATACAAAACGACGTTGTTTTATGTTTTATGTGTCTTTTTATACTTGATTGTCAAGTGCATTGGAGGGGATTAATATCCGTCGTTTTACATACATATATTTGACATAATTACATAAATAGTATTAAAAAGAGACATAAATAAAGTTCATCAATAAATACATGAAAAAAACACATGTTTTGAGACTTCAAAAATAAATAAATTAAACTCTTCAAACAAAACAGAGTAATAATGGTTGTTGAATCTTACTAGTGACGATACTTGAAGTCATCACTGGTGAATTCGAGTAATAATCCGAGTGATCGGACCTCGTAAGGATAACTTAATTACTTTAATCGGTGAATTTTGTGATTATTATAGATGAGCTAATGAGGATAGACCGCCACGTGTCTCGGAAGATTTAGGATCTAGCTATTAGCGTCCTATTATAGGCCTCTCGTGAGGAAGTTGATTGTGCTTCCATTGATGTCGTGGTCAATTACCTGAAGCGATTATGAGGCGATCATGGTGTAATCATGTCCCTGTAAGCGTGAATCATGGAACTGTTATGATCATGGGTTAAAGTCATGTTGACTTTGTAACCGTTGTATGAGTTCGTTGAAGACTTATAACAAGCTGAGGGTCTCAGACCGAGGTGAATCAACACCATGTCGGTGGTACGAGCTGGTAAGCATCTTACTTCAAATTGACTATATGCGACATAGGACGACCTGTGCCATGTCGATTGTTTATGAGTGTCATGCACTTCGTAATAGCCATTTTGTTGAGGTCGAAGTCTGTTCGAGGCCCGATGTGGTGTTGAACTCGTTAGGCCCGTTTTACTTAGAAGATCCAAAATGTGTCTTTAAGTGCCACGTGTATGAGGTCGGGTCATACCCAAGTCAAATGCCCACAGACCTGAGCTAGGATGCAACTCATAGGTTAGCTCTGTTCGATGATGACGTGGCACGAGAAGAGAGGCTGCGACTCAACCGTTCCGACATTTGTGACATATGACAGCCTGCATTTGAAATTTGAAGAGTTGATTGCATATCCCGAGAAATCATAATTGCTTTCAAATCCTGCATATCGAGTGATCTTTAACTCAATCATGACTTTTTACTTGCACCATTCGACTAGTTATAAAAGGCAAACTCGAATCACTGATTCATTTCTTCGCATCTTCCTCAGTCATCACAACATTTTTGAAGAAAAAATTGTGTTCCTTCTTCAAAGTTCTTTATAGATCTCTTGATTCGTTCATCAAGTAAGTCCATATTCTCCTTTTCAGTGTCATTCTTCTTAATTCCTTGTTCGAATTACGATACCCACTTAAGTTTTCACCATGAGTACCAATTCCGGAGAAGCCCTTAGTAGCGATTCATCTAGAAGTGATGAACTTACAACCCAATAATCATCTTTTGCCTATCCAGATGTGGAAGAAAGTTCTCAAGAATCAATGGCGGTTTCCATTTCTGCTTATCGAGAGAAGGAATCCCTCTTAATGATGAATATCTCTTCTTCCCTTTCCTTATCCTAGATGAATTGGTTTTGCATCCAATATACGATCAACCAAGGCATCTTCATTCCAATTATGCCCAATCCGAAAGATAGGGTTGATGAGCCTCCTGAGGGGTATTGTATTGGATACGTGTCCCAGCCAAAGGCTGGCCTTAGGTTCCACATGATAGACCCCCTATGGAGCTGGTCTTTCTCATATTTTCCCAAACGGGATGTGGACAATGGTTGCTTTGCGTTATTTTGTAGGATCATAGGCGAGAAGTTTATAGTCCCATTTTATAGGTCTGTTTACTATCTTGTGAAGTGTAGCAAGCCTAGAGGATGTTAATCTTTCAAACGCCAAATTAAGGACGTAACTCGACCTAAGGTTAAGATTTTTGTCAAATGTCCGAAGTCCATCCCGAACTGGAAGAAGCTCTTCTTTTATGTTAGAGTTGTGAATTTGCCCGGCTTGGCAAGGTGGATGCGTGATACCTTGGGAATGGATGAATATAATGTCACATTAGTTGTGCCTTCGAGATGAATTATCCAGGCTCTGGGAGTTCGTTTAAGGGGGTTTCTATCTTTTCATCCGACATGCTCCGTTTAGCCGAATTAGAGAACACTGGTCCAATGACAAATCGAGCTCTTTCCGTCACATCAAAGGATCAACGTAGGACTTTTACTAGTATGGTGGCTTGTAAGGACATTGATTAAATAAAAGTATGTCACTTCCTTTAAAAATACTATGAAGTATTAATATAGATGCGAACGAGTTAGACTGAATTATCAATTGCTCCTTGAAGTTCAAGATTTAGAAAATGATAGATTTACCTCAAAAAGTTTATAGAATGTATACACTACGTCTTTTCTTCACAAATTTGTCAATTGCGAAAATATCAAGACACTCACGATCACAAGATAATGTTGGTACAAACACTTTTAGGTGTAAATCTATCATTTTTGTTTTCGTTGAGCTTGTGATGGTTTAGTGACATTTATCTTTTTTCTTAACCACCATACACCGCTACACCAACAACGAGGTTCACAATTGGTAGGCAACGTGTTTGATAAAATGCTACATCCATTTAAAAGTAGTAGTAGTGCAGCATATAAACCAAACAAGGAAGAAGATACCACCAAATCAGACCTGATTACGTTATCAGTCTCATTGTTAAGTCGACTGCAACCTGGAAAGCGTAAGGAAGCCATGAAAACCGTAGCAAGAAAGAGCCTTTGAGAGATACAAAATTATGTTGGCGCTTTGGCCATGAATCTTTTTTTTTCCGTTTAGGAACTCAACATATATCATTGTAATCCTCCATAATTAACTTTACAAACATCATAACCAATACGTTGCAGTATTCGTGCCAATAAGTAGCTGCTGCACAATACGCATGTAAGTACGTAGTAGGAAACAGCATAATGGTAATAACTACCTCATATATATCCTAGACCCTAGTGTTAAGACAGGAAGAAGATTAAGAAGGCTTCAAGTAATATGCCAGGAGGAATACATACAGCCTTATGTAATGTAGCGGTGGTGGGTCTTAATCCTAACATCTAGGATTTTTAGTTTTTCACACCCATGTCAACATGAACAAGATACATAACAACAGCAAAGAGGAACACGAAGAACACAAGAGCCATACACACAGAAAAACAAAGCATCCTATTGAATCTTTGACATTTACACCAATGTCTGCTGACTTGTACTCCACAGACGTAGCAAAACTGGGCTCGGCATCTACATTTTCACAAAAATAGTATATACATATATAAGCAAAGCAATTAGATATGAGATGCACAGCTCCATGTTGAATGCTTTCCATGTTTCATCAAACTACTAGTATAATACCATTTGGCTCACCTACAAATTCAGCTGGTTGAGAAAATTAAGATATGTAGAAGCTGGTTGCGAGGAAAAAAAAAAAAAAATCTACAAGAAAAAAGGTATAAAATCCAACTCATCAAAACATGTTATTTAAACTCATCCAATTGTCAGAGAGGATAGTCTAATAAATTCACCCGAACTTGATTCCTGTTCCGTCATAGTCAAGCAAAATCTTGTAGGATAAGGGATTTTATTAAATCTTGAATAAAGTAATTTTATCTTTGACGTTTCTTTATAACAAATCTACATTACATTCACTCCAAACAGCGTTATAACCAAAATTTATGTATAGAATTAAAAAAATGATGAATTAATTCATGTCCAAATGTACCCAAATATATTAGAGGTAATATCAAATGTGGATTATGTTTAACTAACCAAAAGATATCTTACAAATCCAAGCCTTGTGTTATCTTCCCCAAATAAATGAAGTTAATCCGAAAAAAGGCAACTCAAAAACACCAACCCCACCACAACCCCAAAAGTTTCAATCAAAAATTGAATAAAAGATCAACTTCAGAGTAGATTTAGTAGTTTTTAAAATATGCTTAAAGTGAAAGGAGTAAATGGCTGCATAGAGATAAGGTGTGCTTTCCTTGAGAAGGTATAATAAAGAAGAAAATGAAGGAGAAAAAAACAGAGTAGCAAAACCTGCAATTGATGATCCGGCAGCCATTAACACGCTCAACAAAGTGGCGACACCTAGGACACCTGATCCAACCCTTGTTCTTCGCCAGAATCCCAAACTCCATATCCCTACTTTCCCTGAATTCCCGACTCTCATCACACCCTAATACCCCGTGCCATGGCAGCATGCACCGGAAACAGAATGGTGTCTTGCAATTGGGACAAGTGGCCTTCTTACCACGGCGTCGGCCGCCGCACTCGTTGACGATCAACGCCGAGCAATTTCTGTTAGGGCAATAACTTCTCTCCAACTCCATGACTGTTGACTCACACAACACGTCACACCATCTCACAAACACCTTGGGGTCAATATGAGGCTGACAAGTAAGAGGGTCCAGAAATTGGCTACAATCGAGTGCAGGGCAGGGAATTTTGCCTATGTTGTCATCCAGCTTAGCACAGATGTATTTGATCATACACTCTGAGCAGAAAGGGTGGTCACAGTGTAATAGGAATTTGAACTTCTGAACAATAGGAAATTGCATCGGCTCGATGCATATTTCGCAAGTGGAAGTTTGGGTTTTCGGGGTGGTGGTCGTTGAGCTTGAGTGGTTGTTCTCTGGTGATTGTGGAGGAGGAGGCGGCGGCGGTGGTGGTGGTTCGTTGTCTTGTTGTCCCATGAGGAAAGCTGTTAACCTGCCAAAAGTAGCAGCAATGAAAAGACTAGACCTAACCACCATTGCTCTTACTGTTAGAGAGGAGGTGGTGGGGTGGCCGGTGGGCGGGGCCGTGGGCGGGCGGTGGCCGTTTGTGGACGAAGCAGAAGCAGAAGAAGCAGTTTACAATTAAAAAAGACACACTATAGGCGTTTGGGGAAAGAGACAAAATTTTAGGTGTTGGTTACAGAAATGAGTTGTATGTATGTACATAAGCACGATTTAGGGAGGGTGGGCGTGTTAGACGTGGGGGATGCCGAAATTTACTAAAACGAAGTATGTATGTATAGACCTGGCCAAATGAAACCAGGACAGCTGGTTGAAACCCGGAACAGCGAGTTTCCAAAGCAAACGGTTGGCCAGGTTAATGTCTGCGGTTTGTGATTTTTGAATCGAACGACCGGGCTGTCGGTTGAGCAGGACCGGCGGAACAGGTTGAAACCGAATCTTTATAAACTTTCTTTGTAGCAGTCGATTTTTTATGTTATATGTTTATGCCATATTTTTAATTTATGTGTAAATGATGGTCTAAAAGTTTTTTACCATAATATTAATGCAATACAAACTGTGATTTCACATATTTTAGGTAGAAATATTCAGTTAATAAGTGGTATAAATTTCTTAAAGAGAAAGGTCATCGCCAAAGTCAAATCTAGCATGATATATACCGTATAGGTGGAACACGACTCATGATCTTTGGAAAAAACAAACAAAATTAAAAATACCTTTTGTGAATTTTTAAATGAACATTTGTCGAGCGAATATCGTTTGTATCCTCTATTTGGACTTCATGCAAGAAACTGATGGATGTTTTTGAAATATTCAAAAAATTTACAGTATTGTTTTCAAAATGTTATCAACCCACGGCACATTTAGTCTTGCCTGCTTGTGGAGAAATAACTTCCGAGTTTGAAACCATGGAACACGACGCAGAATTATTTCAATGTTTAGTGCCGATGAAGGAGAAATGGAATAAATACATGTTGTATATTCCTGACACTTATCGCATTTCTTCTATGCTCGACCCTCGTATAAGACTAGTAGGTGTGTCTAACATGTTAGGTGTTTACTATGATGCTTTGTCTGTTACTCATAATGTTCCCCCGGTAGATTTTACAGTTGAAGTAGTTAGACTAGAAAATTTATTAAACGCTTTGTATGTTGAATATGAGCATATGTATGGATTGAGAAACGACGCGGTTCCCAATCCATCCGCAAGTGCTTCTACTAACCCTGCAGACGTCCTACAGGGACTTAAAAAAGTTCTGGATAAAATGAATTCGAAACGACAGAAGGGAGCGACATCGCCATCCAATCAATGAACAGAGATATCCAAATTTCTAAACACAACATTTGAAGGCTGTGAAATCGAGACCTATGATTTCGAGTTCGACTTATTGAAGTGGTGGAAGAGACATGTTAAAGAATATCCAGTTCTGGCAATGATGGCGGTCGAGTTTTTAAGTTGTCATGTTTCGACCGTCACTGTTGAACGATGTTTCAGTATGACATGATATGTGCTTACCAATAAAAGATGTTAAACTTCATCCCACCACTTTGAAGAAGCAATTTCTTTGTCAAGATTGGGTACGAGCCGAGAAGAGGTGCAAGACATTGAGTCGAGAAGATGAGAGTCACAGATTCGGCGGTTACACGAAAACTTCGGAGGAGCAATGTTACCGAATATCTAAGACGTCGATTAAAGGTATGCAATTTATATCTTACTTATATATTTGTTACATTTTATAGAACAACTATAAAAGATTAAAAAAAAACCTATTAAAAATAACTATAAAAAACCTACTACTAAAAACTAAAAAAAAAACTATAGAAAACTATTAAAAAAACCATTAAAAAAATCCGACGGAAACTATAAAAACCTATTAAAAATAACTAAAAAATACCTACTACTTTAAACAAAAAAAAAGTATAGAAAACTATAAATAAAATAAAAATAAAAATAAAAAAAACCATAAAAACCATATACAAACCTAAAAAATTATATGAAACTATATAATACAAACACATAAGAACAGGGGCGGACCCACGTACCCCAGGGGAGGGGCACGTGACCCCACTGGAATTTAAAAAAAAAAAAAATTTAGTGTTAAAACTATGTAGTTTTGTTGTTAAAAAGTGTAATTTTGTAGATAAAAATTGATGTTTTAGACACGACCCTAATCGAAATTTTTGGATAAAATATGTAGTTTTAGACTCCGGTGACCCCACTGGAATTTATTTCTGGATCCGCCACTGCATAAGAACCATATACAAACCTAAAAAATTATATGAAACTATATAATAAAAACACATAAGAATACTATAAAAGACTACAATAAAACAAACATTTAAAAAAATACTATAAAAATACAAAAAACAATAAAAACCTATAACAAACCATAACAACACTACACAAAACTAAAAAAACTATAAGAAACTATAAAAACACCCAAAAAAACCATATACAAACCTAAAAAATTGTATGAAACTATAAAATACAAACACATATATATACTATAAAAGACTACAATAAAACAAACATTTAAGAAACCTTTAAATACTATAAAAACATATAAGAAGACTATAAAAGACTAAAAAAAAACAATAAGATAAACGACTAAAAAATAAACAATAAGAACTACGTTGCTTTGATTTTTTATATGTGTTGTCATCCGACACGATTACATATAGAAAATACGTAGCAAACCGAATTACTGTACATGTGTTGAAAAAATAACACAATTTACATATAAAAAAATAACACAATATATCTCACCTAATATTTAATAAAACAACATTTATAATCAACGATATCTTAAAATCGACTAAAAAATTATAAAAAAAACTATAAAAGACTTTAAAAAACAATAATAAAAATTACTATAAAAACTTTTACAACAAACTATAAAAGACTAAAAAAATATACAATAAGAACTTCGTTCGCTTTGATTTTATATGTGTTATCTATACAACACGATTACATATAAATGATAATCGTAAAGCAACGAATTAATTAATGTCGTTGAAAAATAACACAATTTTTCAAAATAACATTATTTACATATAAATAAAATAACACAATATTAATATTATTTTTAAAACCGAATAGAAAACTATTTATAAAAAAATATATATTATATTCGATTTAGTAATTATCGTGAAAAGAATAATATTTTTTTATTGTAGTGAAAATAATAAGTATTATATGAAAATGAAAAAAAAAAATTATGAATTTTTAAAACCGTGGCCGGAACCGTGATCTGAACCAGGAGCAAACCGGTAAACCGTGAACCGGCACAAACCGGCAACTGCCGGTTTTGAACAGTAAACCGCCTGTTTTTCAAATCGGCGGTTCGTCAAACCGGCCCAAACCGGTACTGTTTAAAACCGCCGGTTCCGGTCCGGTCCGGTTCGTCCATTTGGCCGGGTCTATATGTACATCGATAGATATGAATAATAAAAAACATAATAATGATATGTATGAATTTGTTTAAAATTAGATTGTTTTATACAAGAGAATAATTATTATTCAACGGTCATTGATGAACGATATCAAGTGAAGAAGTGAGATGTATCAAAATCACCCTTTCACACTCTTGTTTTACAAGAAAGATGTGTGTAAAACTCATCTTTATCACAAACAAAATCATTGTTATATGATAACTTATGTTGTTTTATATTGGTGAATAAAACATCTGATACGGATGGAGCTACGGATGCAAACAATTAACAAATTATTAGTACAACAAAGGAAAGATGTGTCACACAGGGCAGAAAACGATTCATCCTCTTGATAACAATATCTCATCCGTTCTTATTTAATTGATTAATTCAACAATATGAAATCTCGGATTTCTAAATGAAATCTATCTTTCATTTCTTAGGATTTACTTCTCCTATTCTTTTTAACTTAACAAGTTTTTCTTTGGCATTAAGAAAGAGAAAACCAACTTATGTCTCTAAAAAATACTATAAAAAGACTCCAAAAGCCGTAGACCTCAGAATTTCGTGTTTTTTGTGTCCAGAAGGCTTGCACGGTTTAAATCACCGAGCACCACCCTTGGAGAACCGGCCCTGTCGAGTTTCGAACAGGGTTCTGGTTGCATTTATGCGTGCTCAGCAGACTGAAGTTCGAATTTCAAAGTGGCTAAGCACCCAAATGTAGTTTCGTTCCGCAATCCTCTTTCAAAGGTAAAAGTAATCTTTCCGTAGAGATTCTCAATTCTGATCTTGATTAGGTTTGAATTTCATAGTATTCATATTACATTCATTTCTTGTCGTATATTCGAGTGGTTACGGAAAATAGTTGTAGTTTTCTTCCTAGATTCAGCTTTGATAAGGTAATGAGGTATTCTTGTAAAAAAAACCATCTTTATTTTAAAGGTTGTGTGTTTGACTTATTTAATTATTGATTTATCTTAAATTGCACAATTGGGACGTAATTATGTTTGTATGGTAGTTGACGGGTAGTTGTGGCACAAAAAAACAGACACTGAGAGTTTGGTCAAGTTGGATCCCGATAGCACTGTCGGAGAACCAACCCAGCTGAACCGTTAGAGCTAGGTTTTCGGCAGTTCAGTGATGTATGCAGTATCTCCAAGTACTGCATGTTTTCTGGTAATTTTGCAGACGGTTTTATGCATTTTGTAACGAGTAGTGGAGATATGTTGGTAGTGTGGTGTTGCAATAGCCTTTGAATGATAACATAGGGGGAAATTGGCTTAAACATGAGCTTTTGTACTCTTACGTGCTCCTACATGCTTGATGTGACTACCTAAATATTCATGTATGGTACAATTACTTACCCAACAACGTACTGAACGGAGTACCATGATTAAATATCATGTCGGATGTATGACTAGTTGTATTTCTCATGTTGTACTAAGACGATGTATCGAACCAGGTACCGTGATCTTACGTGTCACGCTGGATGTATGGCTAGCCATACTCCCCGTGTTGCAACATGCCGTCATGCTATGTGGTAGCATGCATTGTACCCTTGACTATTTGGTTTTGTTTTTCAAGACAAGAACATGAAATACGAACAAGATAGATAGGACAAGAACATGAACACACTAAGTAGGTTAATAAGAAAATTGAACAAGTACGTGCAAAATGAACTAATGTAGTTAATATGACATGTTTTATATGCATTGTGCACGTCATGCTTTTAAACTAGTTTTCCACATGTTTCAAGTCAATGCTTTTAAATTGTTTTGTAAACTGCGTAAAGTATATTCATGTCATGTCTCCTGGCATTTGACAACATAAATCTCTTTTTTTTTTTTTCATTTTCTATTCTTTACTAGGCATAGTTTAATCCTTTATTTGGAATAAGAAATATGCGGGTACCTGAAGTGTTTGATGGTGAACTTGGTGAGCAAGTTTAGGATGAAGTCCATGGATGCCTAAATGTATGACATGTATGACCATTAGATATGTTTTGTTTCGTGTACTTGTCACACATCTAACGATAACAAATGGAACCAAGACTCGATGCAAAAAGGCAACTTTCTTTGATCACCTGTAGCAAAGAGTAGTAGTGCAGCATATAAACCAAAAGAGGAAGAAAGAAAGATACCACCAAATCAGACCTGATTACATTATCAGTCTCCTTGTCAAGTCGATTGCTACAAGGAAAGCATTGATTTCGATCCCAAGATTTATCTATCTATAATAATTCACTTTACAAACAGCAGGTTGCAGCATTCGTGCCAATAAGTAGCTGCTGCAGCATTATGGTAAGTAACCTCATATATATCCTAGTGTGTGTTAGACAAGAAGAAGATTAAGAAGGCTTCAAGTAATATGCAGGAGGAGGAATACAAACAGCCTTATGTAATGTAGCGGTGGTGGCCTTAATCCTAACACATCTAGGACTTTTAGTTAGTCACACTGGTTTTGGTTTGTTTGGGGGAACAATAAACAGAATAGCTGCAAAGAGGAACACAAGAAGAACCATACACATCCAAAACCAAAGCATCCTATTGAATCCTTGACATTTACACCAATGTCCCCTGACTTGTACTCCACAGACGTAGCAAAACTGGGCTCGGCATCTACATTTTCACAAAATATAGTGTACATAATAAGCAAAGCAATTAGATATGAGATGCACAGCTTCATTTCAATACCACCATTTGGCTCACCAACAAATTTAGATGGGTAGAAGCTGCTATCAGTTAAGGTGCACAAAAACCTTGCAGGATCACGGATTATATTCCAATACAGTCTAAATAACATCACAACCAAAATTTAGGTATAGAAAACAACTCAAAACCAACCCCCCCCCCCACAACCCCAAAAAGTTTCAATTGAAAATTTGAATAAAAGATCAACTTCAGAGTAGACTTAAGGTGTGCTTGCCCTTTAGAAGGTATAGGAAAGAATAAAATGAAGGTACTAGCAAAAAAAAAACAGAGTAGCTAGCTAACCTGCATTTGATGATTCGGCAGCCATTAACACGCTCAACAAAGTGGCGACACCTAGGACACCTGATCCAACCCCTGTTTTTGGCCAGAATCCCAAACTCAATATCCCCACTTTCCCTGAATTCTTGACTCTCATCACACCCTAATACCCCGTGCCATGGTAGCATGCACCGGAAACAAAAGGGTCTCTTACAATTGGGACATGTGGCCTTCTTACCACTGCGTCGGCCGCCGCACTCGTTGACGATCAATGCCGAGCAATTTCTGTTAGGGCAATAACCTCTCTCCAACTCCATCACTGATGACTCACACAACACGTCACACCATCTCACAAACACCTTGGGGTCAATAAGAGGCTGACAAGTAAGAGGGTCCAGAAATTGGTTACAATCGAGTGCAGGGCAGGGAATTTTGCCTATGTTGTCATCCAGCTTAGCACATATGTACTTGATCATGCAGTCTGAGCAGAAGGGGTGGTCACAGTGTATTAGGAATCTGAATTTCTCAACAGACAATTGCATCGGCTCGATGCATATTTCGCAAGTGGAAGTTTGGGTTTCTGGGGTGGTGGTGGTCGTTGAGCTTGAGTTGTTGTTCTCTGGTGGTTGTGGAGGAGGAGGCGGAGGTGGTGGTGATTCGTTGTCTTGTTGCTGGTTATCTGGAAGTGGCAAAGAATTCCCCATGAGGAAACTCGTTATTAATCTGTCAAAAGTAGAAGCACTGAAAAGACTACACCTTACCACCATTGCTTACTGTTAACGAGAGGAGGTTGGGGGGGGGGGGGGGTGGGGGGGGTAGGTATGGGCGTAGCAGATTATAAATAAAAGGACACACTATTTGCGTTTAAGAACAGACAAAATCTTAGGTGGGGCGTGTAGATGTGGGATGCCAAAATTTACTAAAAGTAAATAGTAAATTTTAGGTGATTCAAGACCAATAGAAATTTAGAAAAATATATGGGATCCAACCGTATAAAATACAAATGTCATGTATTTGTGTATTTGTGAATTTGCTCCTGTTTTAAGAATTTTTATTGGATGCATGAATATATAACGTACATGATTTGAATGGCGCATAAAACTACTAAAGTAAATATGTAAATCCATAGTTTTATAATATAAAAAATATATATGTAGATCCATAGATATGAATAAAAACATAATACATTGATGTATGAATTTGTTTAAAATTAGATAATTTATACGAAAAGAATTCATTATTGTCTATTGATGGGTGATATCAATAGAAACGCGAGGTGTGTCGGTTTTATCCTTACACACTCTTACTCTTCGAGAGAGTGTAAAGCCACATCAATCCATCCATTTGCTATTAGCTACAAAAGCATTGCTAAATAATAACTTTTGTTGAAGGAAAGATGTGTTACACAGGGCAGTCCAATGGTCCGAGGTCTGAGAACGAAATTTGAGGGAAAGACAGTTTATCATCTTGATAACAATACATTATCCGTTCTTATTTAATTGTTGTATTCAACAACGTGAAATCTTTCTAGAAAAAGGAAAGGAAAAAACAATGTGAAATCTTCGAATTTCTAAATAAAACCCATCTTTCATGTTAGGTTTTTTTTTTTTTGTTTTTGGGTGATTGTTTTTACTTCTCCTATTATTTTTAACTTAATAATTTTTTATTTGGCTTAAAGAAAGAGAAAACCGACTTATGTCTCTAAAAAGACTTTAAAAATGCTCCAAGAAGCCTTACACCTCAGAATTTCGAGTTTTTGTGTCCAGAAGGCTTGCACAATTCAGATCATTGAGCATTGCCCTTGGAGAACCAACCCCGGGGTTTTGGTTGCTTCTGTGTGTGTTCGGTAGACTGGAGTTCGAATTTCAAAGTGGTTAAGCATCCAGATGTAGTTTCGTTCCGAGAATCCTTTTTTGAAGGTAAAAGTCTAATCTTCTCGTAAAAGTTCTCAACTCTGATCTTGATTAGGATAGAATTTCGTAGCATTCATGTTAGATTCGTTTCTTGTCGTAGATTCGCGTGGTTTCGGAAAGTAGTTGTAGTTTTCTTCATAAATTCAGCTTTGATAAAGTAATGATGCCTTCTTGTAAAAAAAAAATCCATCTTTATTTTAAAGGTTGTGTATTTTACTTATTTAATTACTGATTTATGTTAAATTGCACAAATTTTGTCATAATTATGTGTGTATGGTAGTTGACGGGTAGTTGTGGCTCAGAAAATAGACTTGGGAGTTTGGTCAAGTTGGATCCCGATAGCACCTGTCGGAGAACCGACCCAGCTGAACCCTCAGAGCTAGGTTTTTGGTAGTTCTGTGATGTATGCAGTATCTCTAGGTACTGTATGTTTTTCTGGTAATTTTGCAGGCAACTTTATATATTTTGGTAACGAGTAGTGGAGATAGGTTGGTAGTACAGTGTTTCTATAGCCTTTGTACGATAACACAGGGTAGAAATGGCTTAAAACATGAACTTTTGTGCTCTTACCTGCTCATATATGATATTCATGGCAAGTTATTATTTATCCAACAACGTACTGAACAGAGTACCATGATTAAATATCATGTCGAATGTATGATTAATTGTATTCGCTGTTTTTATTAAGACGATGAATCAAACGGGGTACCGTGATCTTACGTGTCACACTAGATGTATGGCTAGCCGTATTCCCCGTGTTGCAACATGCCTTCATGCTATGAGGTAACATGTGTTGTACCCTTGACTATTTGGTTTTATTTGTTAAGACAACATGAAATACGAACAAGATAGACAGGACAAGAACATGTACATGAACATGCTAAGTAGGTTAATTAAAAAAGTGAATAAATACGACGTCTTGCTAATCATACCGTTTTCTTACGGGTGACACGGATATAAAAGGCAGCATATAAGTGTATTGTATAAAATATCAGAGGATAAAATATAAGAACAAAATTCATTACTTGCCCCACTTATAAAGGCAAGAGTCATGAAACAAAAAAATCAGGATTGGAACCACCTCCTGAGCCGCTTAGAGCTGCTTTGCTTTTCATTACTACTTGCCTGTCCAGTATTATTACTGTGGTGTGCAAATTTGGATCTGTATTGTTCAATCAGCAAATCAAGTTTATCCGTCACTTCTCGTCCCACTGGATCTTTGTTTCTTTTTCTCTTGTTTCTCTTCTCTGTTCCTCCTCCTTTCCCTTCCTTTCGTTTTTCTGCTTGATGATTTTGCTTTTCTCCTCCTCCTTCCACATGTCCACGCTTACGAGGTGGATGTGGATCTCCTTCAACTGATTCCTTAGGTTTTTTATGGCTGCCATTCAGCTTCGTCTTCTTCTTTGATGACAACTCTTTCATCGGTGTTTTCTGGGACAGAATGCCACCTTTTATATTGTTATTACTATTCTTTTGTTTTTTAAAAGATCCATCTTCCTCTGTCTGATGGTTACTCAATTCTGCAACATCTTCTCTGGATTTGCGCTTCTGAGACTTCTCTCTTGGACCAGAATCTAGTGTGTTTGATCTGTAAGTCTGTCGTTGTGGACCTTCAAAATTGTTGCGGGAATCCTCATGCTGAGCTTGAAGCTTATCTTGACGATGCTTAAGAGTTTGTATGTTGTCAATAGCAAACTCCACGATTGGCCGATGCTCAGAACCAAAAGTGTCTACAGAAATCAGAGAGAGAAATTAACCAGATTAGCTTTTTTGGTCAGATATTCGCCAATTACATATTCATCAAGAAGTTTTCTCAGTTGGGGTACTCTTTAAAGACACCAGAATTACCAGGATTATTGTTTAGGACTCTCAAAGCCACCAGTGCATGTTGATGCTCAGAGAATTCAATAAACGCCACACCACGAGCACTATTCTTTCTGACTTTCTCACCTTCCTTAGCGTCTCTCAAAATTTTAATCTGAGCGGAAGAGGAAACCATAATAAGAATGAAATGCAACAGATAAGTCATTAGGGTGAATTTGATGAGAAAATAGTATCTAACTTGTTGAATTGTAGGTCTTTGTTTCGTAGCTCGAGATATCACAGCATCAATGCAGATTTGCTTCAATTTCTTCTCAGTCATGGACTTGGGCACATTGTACATTATGAGCCGTGTCCTTGACACATGGAAGTTTGGAGATTTAAGCTTCACCGTCTTTTTCTCTTGCAACCTATAGAGTTCTTGATATGCATTAGAGATTGTTTAAAGCATCACATAAAGACAGCTTACCTTTTCTTTCAATAAAAGACTGTATACACAAGGATAACCCCACTAGACGAGGAAAGAACACCAATAGATATGTCAACCAAGTACGAAAAATCAAAAACCGGAATACAAATACTAATATGCCAAATAAGCAAGAAGTTGCAGAACACCAGCAGAAATATATCTACGGTGCAAATCTGCAGAAAGGTCGTTACTCAAAGTCTTGGCCGGCTGTATGGACAATTACCTTTTGCGTTTTGACATATCACTTTCTGAAACCCCTTCAGCAGCAGGTGTACCCTCTAATATGAGCCCTTCCTGAGTATAATTTAAAAAAAAAACATATCAGCTTTGCTGGGGTTAAAAGGCCAGATGCAACACTATCCAAAATTACAAATAATGTTGTTCTTGATGAGAAATATACAATTCATATCAACCTTTGCCAGGTACAGATTACGGCTGTCAACATCTTCTTTTTTGGCCTTTTCAACTTCCTTATCTTGAGCAGCTTTTCTGTTTAAAGCCTTCATGATCTTCAATTGTCTACCCTTTAAAAATATACCCAAGGCAGCATCAGCATTGGCTGCTGAAACAGCAGCATCGGCACTCTCAGCATTCTTATATTTAAGAAATCCCGTTCCCCTAGGTCGCCTGCACACAAAAGAGACTGGTTACAAAACTATACACTTAATTGATTGAAGGAATATAAGAAATGCTCCACGCTTGTCCAAATCATCCTTACTTGGTGATTTGATGTAAAACTGGAAGAAAGTAATCTACTTCACCAAACGCAGATAAGCGCTGCTTCACTTCATCGTGGGTGATATCAAAAGGGAGGTTGTTAATAAAAACTGTCCTCTGCAGCTCTTCTTCATCCTGAACTATGTTTTTATTTGTTTCTTTGCTGATCACAACATTGCTTCGTACTTCTTTAGAAACTTTAGTTGCATCGGTGGGCATAATTTGGTTCGGGTCAATGGAATTATCATCCTTTTCTTCCACGGATGGATTATTTTCTTCCTCGGATGAGTTAACATTGTTGGATGAAGCCGGCTCTTTAGAAGATGATGTCATCATGTTCTGAAGAACTTTTCTCAGTATATCTGCTTCTTCATCAAAGTTAACTTCATCATTGTTGACTTCCACTGCATCAGCATCATCCGAATTGATATCATCCTCGGGGTGAATCTGGGCTGTTTGATTGACTCCCACTGCACTGTCCCTTTGATCACCACTCTTCTCATATTTTTCATCATCAGAATTCTGATCTGTAATTAACAAAGGAACACAACACAGTGAAACACATACAGACTAGTGTCAAATGCACAAGCATATTAGGACCTCGTGATGAACCCACTCAGCAATGTACGACAGAAGTCTATTTGCAGGAAACATGAGTAACTGTAGCAACAAAGGACTTGTCAGAAAATCAAGCCTTAGTGTTTATAATCAAATTGAACTATTCATTCATCAACTGTTTCGTCTTTTTGTTCTCTACACCACAAATCGTGTACACAGGCATATTCAAGCCCAATGGAGTTCCTAACCAATCATATACCATGAAAGATGCACCAAGAAAGGCCAGATGGAAATAAACAAAAAGAGGGAAATTTGGTGCTTGCAAGCATTCTGTTTATGCGAGGTCTGGGGAAGGTCCCGGCCATTAAGGCGCATTGCAGCATACTTACCTAATAGTTCTATAAGAAGCTGTTTAACTCATTTATCAGCAGTAAATTATTCCGTCTATCTTAATATTTCCCTTCTCATATACTTAGTCTTCAGACATAGCAGAAGTTTGTTGAGGTAGACGTTCTTCTTGTCGGATTGAGCACAGGCAGTCAATTTATCTAGTAAAAAGACAAGTAATCTCCACATTTACGCCACCTTCAAATATGGATCATGCTTAACATGCTAAACAAGTTTTGGGTCATGTACTACACAACATTAGTTGTGATTATGTTATGGCTCATGCACATTTAGCAAAAGTATTCAGGATCCAAAAAGGTGCAGGGAAAATGCTACAACCTTTTAACAAGTTAGATATTGGAGATAACAGTAAACACACCTTTATAGGATGACACTTGCTTCTCAGAAAAGATTATTTCTACAAAACTATGATACACAAAGACTATAGTATAATAGTAATGGACCTCTAAATTGTAGTAAATGAATTTCATATCAGAAAATACAACCAATCGACCACATTAGAAAGTTACCGTCTTCTGAACTAGCAAGAGATTGACCACCGGAGGCATACACTTTTTTTGGGATCGCCCAATCAACAGCCATAGTTCTTTTAACAAAGTTTTTCCCATTGAACATATTAATTGCCTACACAGAAAGCAATAGTTGTCACATAAAAGAGATGAAACAAGCATGAGAAAAAGACAACTATGAACACAATCCTGCGGAACACAAAAGCTTTATTCACCTGGATTTCTATCTTGACCCAATTCATATAAGAAGACGTTTTTTAAGCACAAAAGAATCCAAACATCACTTGCACTACAGGGCATCCAGACTCAAAAACCGACACCACTCAAAAACAAGATAGGCAGTATGCTGATGAAGGTCTTAAAACATAAGTGCATTTCACACGTCTAAGTTATCACACTACATAATGATTCATTTCAGGATCTTTATCAGGTATGTCTATTGCCTAACCCCCTTAAAATGTTCTTTTTTAAATGCCAGAAAAAGCATCGCATTTCAACAAAATTCCCAGAGTATAAGTACATCTCCAGAAGAAATGAGTATCTCACTGGGATTACAAATTTCACATCTGTACTACTTTTGAAACCAAGATCCAGACCTTTTCAGCATCCTTCTTTGATGTGAATTTTACAAAAGCAAACCCCTTTGGTAAACTGCAAAAGGTAGAAGAAGTGAACACATTTAGAAAAATGTTTGTTTAAAAGTTCAACAGAATTGCCAGCAGATTTATGCATTGTACCCTGTCTCTGAATTCTGAGGGATAAAGACATCCCACACGAAGCCTGCAGCTGAAAACATGACCCTTATCTCATTCACTTGAGCCTGCAATTAAATAACCACCGACTCAGCTCTTCCTTTTTATGAGTGGACAAGAGTAAAATCTACATTCCTTCAATTACAAAAAATAGAAAAAGAATCCAGATCACTTTGATAATTTTACCATCATAAAATTGTGTATAAAATAAAAGGAATAACTATCTAACAGTATAATACATGAAAATCTTGCCCAAAAAAAAAAAAAAAAAAAAGGAAAAGCAAAATATATACCTTGAAGGGGAGATTCCTGATTATAAGCTTCCACTTTTGAGTCTTTGATCCCTAGTTAATGTAATTTACATACAGAAAACTTAATCAACAACATGTCATATGTCTCTTGGGTACAACATCAATGACAAAATTAAAATACGAATACAAATGTGACATATCTATAGCTGCAAATATAAAGGCATGTGCATGTATGTATATGTTCATGTAAACCCTACATTAAAAAAAATAGTGCGGAAATAAACAATATACAAAGTTGGGTTTATTGGTACCACCAAAGTGCTGTGGGCACCATATTTACTCAAGACACCAAATAAAACACTTAAGGCACCACACTTTTTGTAAGATTATTTTTCAAGTGGAAAACAAACGTTTCCTAAATTACAGGGACATCACCCACGATGACAATGTGGGAAACGTCAATGCCGTTGGCATTCATATATAAAATGAACGTCAATCTTCGTGACGTTCCTGTCAGATAAATTTTTAAAATGAAGTGTGCTAAAAGTGGTTGTGGTAGGATGTAGAAAGATAATTTAATAAAAATATGTGGTGCTTGAAGCACTTTAGTGGTGCCAATAGAACCCACCTATATAAATAAATAAATAATGATAGAAGGTTAATTTTTCCACTTGCTTGGCCAATCATGCTTATTTCCAATCTCCTTTAAGCTAGAAGAAGTAAGCAAGAATCGACCTGTATAATTTTTTTCCCTGCTTCTAAGCAATGTTTGTCTAAATAGCTTTTATAAGCAGGTTTGACCAGCTTATAAGCAGTACAAAAGCCTATTAAATTTCAAACTAATCGAGAACAAATCCAGCTGATTATTCACTCCATTCTAGTCAAAGGACAGCAAACTTGCCTCTCCTCCCAGCTGTCTTGCCCAGACAGGTCTACCATGTATTTCTTTCTGGTGTAATGTTGAAACACAATCTCGGGCTGATTTTACACTGGTATAAAGCACAGACGAAGCCTGCATCCTACATCCATCTCGAGCTAAGCCTGTAATTTTGTCAAATCAATATACTAAGCAGGGTAAAAGAAATCTGTAACTCCAACAATGTGAATAGAGACAGATGTGACAGCTATAACTTTTTTGTTCTGTTGTTGAGAAAATAAATGCATGTTTTCTAACTGTAGGAGAAATATTTTCATGATGAAAAAAGTTCGTAAAAAAACTCGGGCCTGCTGCGCACCACAACATCACAGGAAACACAGGTAGCTCATGTAGGAAGAGTTCATAATCGCAACAGATTTGTGTGCCCATAAAGTTCTTATTCAAGGAATGGTATGTTTTAAGAGAGGTGTCAGGCTATAGATATCCGAACTGGATCGGCCATTGACCAAATAAGTACAGTGGGTGTGTCACAGATTCAATCGGCAGATTCCTTACATTAATAAGACAACATAAGTCAGCGATATAAAATATGATAATTGTGGGGGCAATAGCAATTTATAGGTTGTTATTTTTGATAAAAACAGAAGTATCATATGTTATTATCAAGACTGACGTTAAAGAGAATTTCAAAAATGAATTTCTTATACAACTTCTAATCACTTTTTAGCACATACATAAATTCTATTTTATAAAATTGTAACGTGTGTAATTTTCTTATACTGGAAACACGATCATTTAATGAGTTGTACATATGTCTTAACTTACAGGATAAAAAGAATTAAAAGATAACAGTCTAAAGCATTATTACGAGTAAAACCATATAAATTTGATAAAAACTATTCAATTTGAATTTATATGCAGCATATATAATAATGAACTCATGGATTAATGTCTATATGTTTTACCATGGCGCTCAAGCTCCTCGGAAGGAAGAGGGTAAGTCACAGAACATGCAGAGTCAATCTCTCTCATGCGCCGATGAACCTCATCAGCCATATCAGCAGAAACAAGACCACCAAATATGACGGTCTTCGCAGCCCTGTTTTGAAGGGGAGAGAAGTGTAACTATAATATAATGATAATAAAATAAAGACCAACAGATGCTTGAGAGAACAAAGTCAATGCAAACACCAAAGGCAGAAAGCTTTACCAGGTGAAGAAAACATCGAGCAACAATCTGAAGATCAAAATATAACACAACTATGAGACACCCTTTTAGAGGTAAAAGGCTGCTTCTGCAGTATGAAAAATAGAGCTGCTATTGAGGCTTTTTTTTCCTTTTTTTTTGAGGATGACGGGTAGAATGTTATTAAACAAAACTGAAAAGATTAAAAGATTGAATGTTGAACTAGAAATAGATACACCTAACAAACTCTTAGCTGCCTCAGGCTGATTAACCACCCAAGACTCAAACTTCAAGAACAATATTTAATTGATTGATAATCAAGAATTCATCACTGAAAACGCTATATGTAGGTATTCCTGTTACATTTTTAAGTTTTACCATTTCCTACATCTTACATGTATACAAACTACAAGAAACAGTCACTCCAACCACATTTCAAGGACACATAAAGTAATGACTAATGAGAAAAAGCAGAATCATTCACAAGTAAAAAAGAAAAGGTGAAACAAATGGGGAGAACAGTTCAACATAATAACTCACATAATGCCTCCATACCAGCTATATTAATATCAAACAATACAAAAATAAATTTATATGTAGACAGGAACTGGACATTACTTTATGAACGATATGGCCGTAAAGCTCATACGGTCTATCATCGGATCCAATAAACCACATGTTTATTTGAAAGCAATATTGCTCAAGTAAAATGAAAAACAAACTGGAAAAATGACAGCAACAAACCACGATCTTGGGAAAAGATCCAGAAGAATGTAAGGGCACTATTATCACCAATAATCTTACCAATCTAAACCCAATGGATGTTTTTAATCCCAAATTATCAAGTACATGCAGTTCTTGTTTGCATCTGCCTTACAATGACAAACTACCATTTTACCTAAAAGCTTAAGCTGTAAAGACAAACTATAATTTATAAATGTCCCACACATGCAGGCAGACAAACAGTAACAGGGAAAAGCACTAGAGTAGCATCAATACAACGGATTTTTTTCCGTACTGCTTTTTTTTTTCCTTTTTAAACGAATGGACAACAACGAGGTTCAAACCAAAACCCTATACTTTAATACCAAGGATAATATGCGATCGCACCTAATGCTTAAGATGTTTAGGGAGAGCTGTTGTTTATACATGCAAACATTCTAACATATAACATACAATACTTCCCTATCTAATGCCAACATGTATCATATCCCATAAATACAAGCTCCTAAAAAACAGCAATCCAACAAAACCTAAAAGGACCAAAACTCAGGTAAGTAATGCATCACCTTTGCTTTTCTAAAACTTTGGGTTCTTCAGTAATGCTTCGGGAAAGTGTATGTGTAGCTCCTTTCTCTAGCTTGATATGATCACCTATAGTGCTTCTCGTGATTACTAAAAACAAGATATGCAATTTAACGTGGGTGGAAAATAAATGTCAGCTGTCACATAGTTGGTCACCTGTCGGTTGAGCCTCAGGCACCTCGACAACCTTAGCACTTTCATCAGACAAGTTAGCCTTTTGCTCCTTTTTCTGGGCTGCGGCATCATCAAAACTTTTAGGTTTTTCAGTAGCTCCTTTCTTTAGCTTGATATGATCACCTATAATGCTTCTCATGATTACTAAAAACAAAATATGCAATTAACATGGATGGAAAGTAAACGTCAACAGTCTCATAGTTGGTCACCTGCCGGTTGAGACTTAGACGCCTTCTTCAGCTTAGCAGTTTTAACAGACAAGTTAACCTTATTCTCCTTTTTCTGGGCTGACGTGTCATCAAAACTTTTAGGTTCTTCAGTAATGCTTTGGGAAACTGTATGTTTAGCTCCTTTCTTCAGCTTGATATGCTCACCTATAGTGCTTCTCATGATTATTAAAAACAAGACATGCAATTTAACGTGGATGGAGAGTAAATATCAGCTGCCTCAAAGTTGGTCACCTGTCGGTTGAGATTTAGGAGCCTTCACAAGCTTAGCAGTTTCAACAGACAAGTTAACCTTTTCCTCCTTTGTCGGGGCTGCGGCATCATCAAAACTGTCTCCTAAATGCAAGAATACAGATCATTTTTTCAGTTTTCTGCATAACTATCATATTGCAAAGCACATGCATCTATACATACATGTATATATTAACCCAAAGGAAGAAACATAAGGCAAAACGTCATAGAGAACTTTATATTGAGGCAACCTTGATTTTCCTTCGGTCGACGTTGATCAAGAGGAGTACGCTGCAAAGCATGTTTAACTTGAATTGTTCTACTTCCAACACTACAGCCGTTTTTCAGTTCAATAGCACGGTCTGCATCTTCAACCGATGCACTGGAAATGCATGCAAAGCAGGTATGAATACAAATCAAACCAAGGAACATATTGAACTATCCTAGTACTTAAAAGCGATTATAATGAGCCAACAAACAATGATTAAATACCGGAAATCAAATAAATTTTCATGCCTTGAAGCCTGACTAATAATAGGATAAGTGGTTTGTACACAAGGCAAATGATAGATCCTCACATTGACTTAAGAGGAAGTCCTACCCTATGCTATATAATGAACTGTTAGATGTATGACACGGGTAAAATGAAGAATTGATACATTTAACAGATTTGTGCAATTAAAGACTCCGAGTAAGGATTTCCCCAACTCCAAGCTAGTGCAAACACACACAAAAAAAAAAAAAAAAAAACAAAAACAAAAACAAAAACAAAAACAAAAGAAAACACAAAACGCATTCAAAGTAAGAAGATTTTGAACTTACAATTGAACGAAACCAAATCCTTTGTGCTCGTTAGAACCTGACACGTTACAGACAGGTATTAGGAATCAAGATTCTAACTTCGTTTGAACCAAAATCAGTTAAAGATTTAGACAAGCCAAACAGATTAGTTCAGAAAGCAAGCTAAGCTCTAACAACTTTAACGTGAACGTGAACAATCACATCTGAGCTGTAACAACCTACTCTAATTTCAGTCACTGCCAATTCCAAAAATAAATATTTAACCTGTAGAAAGCTACAAACGAAAATAGGATTTGAAATCAATATGGAAACGGAAAAAAATTTATTCCGGACTTATAATAGGCTGTTACCCTTTTTAGTCACCAGGAAGCACCTCCTTATTGGTCCGACTTCACTGAAAGCCTCTTCCAGCTGTCATATTCAACACCAGAACTTGAGAGAAAATTACATTAAGGAAAAAGAAAAGGGAGAGACAGGGAGAAAAATGTTTCATTCAAATACAAGGCTGAACAGAGTGCCTGAGTGTTAGTCAACGAGTACGGCAAGCCAGTGACGAAGACAGTGGAAGAAGAATGCTGGCTATCTCTGCCGCCGCCGCCGGTGACCTTCATGTTTTTGTTTCCCCGCCTTCACCAGAGGGTTTGCCCAGCTGAAGCGAAAGGATTTTCTTTCCTTTTTCTGAGTAAGAAAATTTTATTTATTTATTTTTTCAAAAGTTTTTTAATATGATTTAAACAATAAATTAAGATATATTTCCCAAGGGTTTTGAGTGTCGTACCAGTTTTATAGTTTCGGTCTACAAATTTTGGGCTGAGACAGATTGGATTTTTTTTTACTGTAGGAAGGTATAAGACAAAAAGATATAAAATGGAGAAAAAAAAGCGAAAAAAAAATAATAATGTAGAAGACAAAACGGCTCATTTCTACGTGTGTTCATTACATTTGGTTGTAGCAACGTGTAGTAACATCTGTGACTTTATCTCTCGACTCACTATCTTTTTTCTCATCGTTTTCCTCATTTTAGATCAAAAACGGTCATTTACAACCTTTAACTTTTTTTTTTTTTTTTCTTTCAACAAAATTTGGGCTTTGACTTAATGGACTTCATTCTCTTCTAAAGAAAAATTAGTTTTTATTGACAATCGTTTTTCGATCACAATTGCTAAAAATCATGATTATTTTTTTCCCTGAGCATTTATGAGCATCACATCAAATTATGTGAATATCTTTTCACACAAATTTTTATCTTACTGTATGAAATTTTTTTTTTTCAATTTCGCTTTATATTTTTTTATTTTACGCGTGTTCATTCTCGACAAAAGTTTGGTGAGAATATTACACATTATCCATAATCAAATATGGTCGAATATACATGTTGAGAAATTCACACTGGTTGATTCGACCATATTTTAAATAGAATGTTTGAAGTTTTCCAAACTCATACATAGTCGAGCATCCTTCCGACCAATATTGAGTCCGAATACTCTACACATTCGCACTATAATTGGGTCGAGATAACAACAACAATATAAGAAAGCACCACTATTGATTCTCGATGAATTTGATTGAGAATATTAAAAGTTTTTTGTACTCAATTTTAGTCAGAATGTCTTTCTGACCGGTATTGAGTATGAAAAACATTCAAAATTCTGACTAGAATAAAATCAATATAATGATCGTATTCTGACTCAAATTGGGTCAGAATGACTGCTGTGTGAATTGACCATAAATTGGCCAGAATAGTATATATTTTCCGGACTCATTTACGGTCAGAATGGCAGGCGTGTGGAATATCCAAACGAAGCCCACTCTCGGCTCTTGGTAAGTGTAAAACAACATTTGTGTGAAAAGATAGTCCTCAAATTATTTTGAGGTCTAAGGTTTAAAAATATACCTAAAGTGTGCTGCCTTTAAGGGCAAGAGTAGATTTAGTATGATGTCCTAACCCTTTTCTCTTATGGAAAAAAATGTCACTGCAATTGACTTTCCGTCCAACGGGGATGATGGTGGTTAATATCAAGGGAATATCAGGTTTTAGTTCACTTTCCGTCATGTATATAAATTTTAATTCAGTTTATATTTTTTTATTTTTTTTATTTAAGGACAAAACATTTTCCTTCGGACTATTTTGCACTTTCATTTAATCCCTAATATTCCTTTCTTTTAATCCCCAAAATTGAGATGATTCTTTCTCTGTCTAATTTATCATCTGTAATCTTGTTATCTCTGATCAGAAACATGAGATCCGAAAACCGCTCAGGCGAATTCGTCATCATTTCCACAATTAAGCATGAAAACTAAATCCCTTTTATCCAAAACAATTTCATCTAATTCTTCCTCATCCGAAATCGCCTCCTGCTCCGAGATTTCATCTGATTCTTCTGCATAATCAGAAGAACTTTCTGGGTCAATCCTCTTAGCATTCATCATAGCTTTGTGCAGATTGTCCTTATTATCAAAATGAACTTCATAGCCAGCGAAAAGAACAAGCCCTAAAAACCTCCCGAGATTTTGGGTCATATATTCTATTTGCATCATTATGATTTTATAGAAATAAACCTTCAACGAAAATTCTAGTTGCTTCTGTAAATCTTAAAGAATTCTAGTAGCTTTTGTTATGTCAATCTTACTACACTAAGCGTTAGTTTGATCTTGTCATCAAATATTTTTCTACATCCAGTGTATGATGTAGAAAATTTGATATCATTGTAATATGTTGAGCTTGTTAAGGTATGTTGTGTGTTTGTTCTTATTATTTAGTGACTTCTTTGAAATCTTCAAATACTATTATTGACTTCATCTTGTTGCCTTCTTCGACTTTGTTCAAATATACAGAAAGTTGCAATGTTACAATGTCTTTTTTTCAAAAAATAATCGATTGTAGTGTGATTCAAACCCCCTCCCTTACATTGGGAAGCATACTAATGATGATATTTCAGTCATTAATGGATAATAAATGCAATGTATATTTGTTTTCTATGGTTATTAGTACTGAAAAGTGTTTTGAGAAGTTGAAGAGGAAAACAGAATTGGTTGTGTTACTATGTTACTGTCGCTGTGTATTCTTCTTAAAATGTGTTATTGCTGGCATATGGTATCTTTATTTGGTTTTAATTTTTCCTTGTATTCCACTATTTTGTTGTGGTGTGTTTTGGCCTAGGTGATTGAAGGTTGTTGATTCAAATGGTGAGGCAATGTTGGTGTTTTTTTGTCTTTAGAAAAATGGAGGAGCCTAAATTCTCTATTGATGAGGCCGAGCTGCTGCTATTTAATGCATTTTCTGCTTCATACATCTTTCATGAAGTTTGATATGGTGCAGATTTGAAGGATAAAGGTCTATATATGGTAAAACTTATTGCTTTGGTCTTCAACAACTTGAAGAATGTTTTAGTTCCCCTGATATGCTTTTTGATTATATTCAATAGTATTATGTTTTTATTCTCTTGATTCCCCGGGAGTTGCATCTCTATAATGCTTTGATAGATTGTTTAATTACGATATCCACCATTTTTTGATAAATTGTTCTATTATGCAATGTTAATGGTGATATTTTGACTGTTAATAAAACATTTTACTGTTACTGTAAACGCTGCGATAAAATTCGGCTTTCAAATACTACGTCGAAAAGGTATCAAATGAGGTCTCAAAATCAGTGGCGGAACCAGGAATTTACTATGGGGTGGTCTTGGTTATTTTAGGGTGGTCTTGGTTATCAGTTTGGTCTTTATTATGAGATACTATAAACATATTCTCACTAGTTTTTTTTTTTTTTGGTGGGCTTGAGACCACCCCACCATACACTTGGTTCCGCCAGTGCTCAAAATGAAGATAAAAAAATATGAACTTTGGTGAAACAATTTTGATGATCGATGTTCTAAATCAAAAGTTACGGTCGTTTATATGAATTTTGGTGAAAAAATTTCGATGATCGGAGTTATAAATGAAAATTTACGGGTGTTTGAAAAAAAAAAACACAAACAAATAAAACACTACAGGTAAGCCAAGCAACCCAGCGTGCCAAACCCAGCGCGACTTTATATAAGGGGTTTTTTTGTCCGTCTAAAATTATTTTGTTCTTTTTGCAACTAAAAAAATGAGTGTGTACTAATTATTCATTTTGATTTTTTGTCATTTTCCCTCAATCCCCCTAATATCAATGGCAAAAACGTTTCTTGTACATAAGCAACGTTGGTGGACAAATTTTACAATACAACTGTTGTATGAACGATGTATCAAGTAGCATAGATTACAACATTTCATTTGTAATTTCTCACACACGATAAAATGTATTATGTAAAATAGAGTAATGTCACTTGGTATAACTTTTCTACAAATATCGCACCATAAAATCTTTCACGTCGGTGACACTAACTTTCTTGTCAACGTCAAAAGCAATAATAGGGTTTGATAAAGTAACATGTGATGGCATGGAAGGTGATAAAGTAATCTTGTGATGGCATGCAAAAATTAATAGGGTTTATTGTTAAAAAACACAATTCGAACACGTAAATATGTAATGAGGACAAATGAAATTTTTTCTCTAAAAAATGACGTGTCCTTATTCTAATGTGATAAGAAACATTAGATTTGAGGTCGGTCCAATCAGAAAAATAGTGGATTTTGGGTTATGAACAGTAGATTTGTCCTTATCACCCATTTTATATTGTCTTGATTTCTATTTTTCCTTTTTTTTGTCATTTTAAACCACCGCCCCAAAATAATAATCAAAACAATGGTGCCCAAAGTAAAAAGTATGGTGTCTATAGAATCTCCTGAACTCTTTTGTTTATAAATCCACGCTATACACAGACCCTGGCATATCTCACTTTGATAGGTTGAGTAGTAAACATATCAATTTTAATCATTTTCCCTATTAAATTTCCCAACAATGTCATTATATCTTTCTTGAAACACCAAGTATGGGAAATCTAACCCATGCCAGGGTTGTTAGGATAGCTTCGTTAGAGGGCTCGAAAAATGGCTTTCATTTTGTGACATGTAGATAGTGACCTTGGATGATCCATGGACCATTTTTTTAAATGCATTTTCATAGTCCTCATGTTTAGTAAAATGAACAATGTAGCATCTCCATCTTCCAAATCTGTAACTTCAAGCCTACCTGTCGATTTCCAGAGCTCCAATCGACGTTGGACCAATAAAATTTGTAAGAAATTAATCTACTGAGCAGATTGATGTTAAGCACTTAGCTTAACTAGGGTTTGATTTAGGGAAATAAGGGATTGAGGAGAGGAAATTGAGGATTGAGGAGAGGAAGATAGTAGGAGAGAAAACAGAGATTCTATTAATGTCCAAAGGTCAGGATTACAAGCAAAGAGCTTGGCTTATATAGGAGCCGACTCAATTACTAACTAACTAATGTAACTAATTTCAAAATGATGTCATCAACTAACTTCTTTCCAGACACTCTAGTGCCTCCCGACATCACCCTCCCTTTTAAACATCCTTGTCCTCGAGGATATAGAAAAAATTCTAAACCAAACCCCAAATAGGCAAATATACTATTTCCCACAACAACCAAACATACAAAATCAAACATCCCATTGTCTCCAATTACCAACATTCTCGTTATCACTATTGCTAGTATCCTCTTTCCCACCCTCTCAAAATCATCATTGTCCTCAAGGATGTAAACGAAAAAGAAAAAAAAATGGCACATATACCCGGATCCCAAACAAAATTTTCTAGGTTAGTAACCCCTACTAAATTTTGTGACCACTTGAAAGTATTTCTTCATGGACATGAAATGAGTTGTAAGGCATCCATACACTAAAATTCCCTTTGAACTCACAACTGTTCTCTCCAATAACCGAAACGGGTTCAAGATTATCTTTATAGGCATTAGAAATGGTCCAGCTGTCATCAAATGTGAACCCATATTTTGCTGTAATAAAACAGTGGCCGGATACAACTTTTGGTTGTGAAAATATGCTAGCAACTTCTGGACTGATGCCCCCAAGTTTCTTCACAGTTACGACACTTTTGAATCTGGCCAAGTCCTTTGGAAAACTGATCCAGGACCTCCTCCTCCCAACTTGTCCGGAAAAAAAAAATTAGTTGCACTCTGCAACCCTTTGAATCCGATTGCCACTACCCTCATTTTATGCCCATGAATTACACATGCAATAAGCCCCGAAATGGCCACAACAGCAACATCATGTGCCAAAACAACACCTATCCTCGTATTACTTTTGCCACTCAAAACCACAAAGGAAAAGACTCTGACGTTAATCATTTTACCACTTTTATCACCAACAGAGTATTGTTGTAAGTTCAATAGCTCAACAAGACCGTCCGTGATGGCCGATTTGGGTATAGATCCTCTCTTAATCACTTTTTGATGATTTTCATAACCATGACTCAAAATATGCTCATGAAAATTACACCCACGGATTTCCTTCCTTTTGCCTAAAACGAAAACCGTAGGCTCGGCAAAGAACACTACCCTTAATCCCATCATTTGTATGTGAGTCTAGCAGTTGTAGTCCTATCCCAAGCAAAAAAATTGATTTTTTGCCGAGCAAAAGGGATGACAGGGATGACAAGTGCTGCTGCATCAATTGGTTCAACATACGTGGAAACCACTATTGTCTCACTGTTCTTGTCTTAGACCCAATAGATGCAACTATAAAATATAAAATTCATGACTTTGTCTTGGCCTTCCATTTTCACATAAACGACAAGTGCTTCAACAGGACATACCCCACAAAATCAAGCACACCATTCAAACTTAATATTTCTAGCGAAATTGCGCAACCTACACCATATAGAATAAGCAACATAAGGCGCTCTTGGATCGAATAGCAAATTCATATGGTACATAAAGCTACCTCCTGGTCGAATATGAACCTCAAAATCTCACCCCACCGAGTTCAAAGTCAAGTCCGGGAACTAACATGAGATGTGAAATATCCAATCGACACTTCTCATTATTCCGCTCAAATCAAGTTTGTTCGGCATTTTGTCAAACAGGGGTAGCCACTTTTAAACTTATCATTTTCAACGAAGGAAAATCGCTCCAATTCGACAACCAACCGATTTTCAAACCTTAATGGGAGATGAATCATCCTTCCCTTCATCTCCAAACAAGGAACCCGTAGAAAACAAGTGTGAAACGGCCGGAATCGGACCGGTCATCTCATCGAGCACTTGGTAGGCAACCTTCACAACTTCTATCTTTGATGGAAATATCTCTCGACCTTTCTTCATCAATCGAATTTCGTGAAATGAATTCGAATCATCAAAATTGGCTCACATTTTTTGTCAAACACCTTGCGCCTCTGCATTGGTGAGACAATTTTTCCAGATCACCTCTATTTGCACTACTACATCATCATCGTTACTCTGCACAATGTCATCATAAAGCAACTAATATCCTCTCGATCTATGCGTAGTACCACCCCGTCCTAATACAACAAAGCAGGAGCTTGAAAGATGTATCCTCGCTTCTTATAACATTCTTCAACACCGCTTTCATCACTTGCATGAGAGTTTCATAATCGATTCTCAATCTTCTTATCAAATGAGCCTTGAATCTCCCCAAATCGAAGGTTCAAATTCACGCCGAATTCGTCCCAATCATTGATGGAACTCATCACTCATCTTCTTTGGACATTCCGCAATTCTTCGATGGATTTAGCGACCATGGATACCGAGCAAGATTATATGTTCTTCGATACCGGATGTTAAGCACTTAGCTTAACTAGGGGTTTGATTTAAGGAAATAGGGGATTGAGGAGAGATAAGACAGTAGGAGAGAAAACAAAGATTCTATTAATGTCCAAAGGTCGGGATTACAAGCAAAAGAGCTCGGCTTATATAGGAGCCGACTCAACTACTAACTAACATAACTAATTTCAAAATGATGTCATCAACTAACTTCTTTCCGTACACTCTGTGTTCATGACACTTGACAATTGTAGCTTTCCTTCAAAGGCGCCACACTCCTGCAATCGATCAAGTGGTATTGATACACAATCGATCATCCTGCTCCAGTCCCATTAGATTGCTAATATCATCCCTGAATTCGTTGAACACGTCATCATCAACTTCCCTAATGTAGATGCTTGTATCCGCATATCCACCCATGACGACGTCGACACCAGCTCAAACTGCCTAGGCCGGAGTAGGAAGGGTTGGATCTGGCTGCTTCGGCTTCTCTACACTCCGCATTAGAAGATCATCTTCTTCAGGAGTTTGATTGATCGCCATGTCATCCATGGCTTTGAATTAGCCGGAGAGGGGGCTTGGATAAGCGAGGGGGAAAAGAAAAAACAATGTAATAAAACACTTTCATCATAGAGTAACAAAAAAAAAAAAAACTGAAATGAGAGGTAGAGAAAAATAGCGTAATAAAAAATAGCAAATAATTAAAATAAAATTACATGACCACTCTCTTTTGCTGCCAATACAGGACGGGACACATCAAAATTCAAATTTAAGAGAATCAATCCACACACACACTGCTGCTTCTTAACTCAACAATAGAAATGGCTGATTTTTATTTTTTATTTTTTATCTTCCACTAAGAGCATCAAATTGAGCAAACATTACTGTTTTAGAATGATCATCAAGCACTTCAACTTCACCATGATTATTACTCTCTTGTCGTGAAGCGATACGCTGTTCATCGTCGCCGTCAGAGGATGTTGTCGTCGTCGGAACAACCACAGCCGGTGAGGCGGCCGGGATCGCCTTGTTCTCTTCATTCTCAGCAGTCTTTCCTGAAGCCTCTTGAAGCTGCAATGCATATTCCAAATTCCACAACACATCACCCATTGTAGGCCTATCAACCCCGTATTCCGCCAAGCATTTCTCTGCGGCTTCTGCAAATTTCTTCATGGACTCTGGATTGATATTGCCGATGAGATTCGGGTCTATGATCTTTTCGAGTAAGCCCTTTCGTTTCCATTGCATCGCCCACTCAGCCAAGTTCACTTGTTCTCGTGGCAATGCCGGATTTAAAGCCGGACGTGCACACAACGCCTCGAGCAAAACAACCCCGAACGAGTAAACATCTGATTTATCAGTGAGTTGCTGTTTCCTAAAATACTCAGGATCCAAATATCCAAAACTTCCTTTAACAGCAGTGCTTACATGACCTTGTCCTGTAGTCGGTGCATCTTTAGACAATCCGAAATCAGCCATTTTTGCCACGAAATTCTCATCAAGCAAGATATTGGTGGTCTTGACATCGCGATGTATAATCCCGGATGCTGTACCTGTATGTAGGTAATGAAGACCACGAGCCGCCCCGATGCATACTTCTAACCTCTGTTTCCATGAAAGGACTGGCAAATCCTTTCCATAAAGATGGTCCCTTAACGGTCCATTGGCCATGTACTCGTAAACCAATATCATTTCCGAGTTTTCATCACAGTATCCTATCAACGACACCAGATGCCGATGTCTAAGCTTAGACAACATCTGGATTTCGGTTTGAAATTCATTGATCCCTTGTTCTGATTGGGGATTCCCTCTCTTTACAGCCACTTTTGTGCCGTTATCAATCTCTCCTATATAAACGTTACCAAAACCACCAACACCGATAATCGCGCTTGGATCCCAATTATTGGTGGCTTCTTGCAGTTCAGCGAAATAGAAATATCGGCCTAAACCCGTTGTAGATGAATAGAATTGACTTTTACGGGATCCCGTAGAGGTCTTCGAGTTTGACATAAAGCTAGTATCTGCAGCATGGATAGGAAGCAACCAAGAAGAAAAACTATTCCTTCTTTGCCAATCTTGAGGCCTTTTTTGCCATTTGACAGCCATTGCACCTAAACCTACAAATGCTCCAAACATCATTGCAAATCCAACTGTAGCCACGGCTTGACGGCTCGGCCCGGGACCTTCCAATTTGCTTCCATCAGCACCATATTCTCCATTCAAGCTGCCAACTGAGTTGTTCATCTTCAAAATCTCAATCCCATTGAGTATAGCATTCTTGGTCCCCGTCGGCTCGTTCATCGGCCCGATTTGAATAGTAAGTGGAGATGATAATATAGTTGAATTAACAACAAAATCTTTGAAATAAGCTGTTGCCAACTCATTAAACATGGATGACAAATCCAACCCAGAAATCCCCATCTTTCCATTGACATACACATTGAAATACAAATCATTAAGGGATTTACTTATTATGTCACAGAAATGCAACCGTACTAGGTACGAGTACGAGGTATCGATATCCAAACTCCATGTAACATTGAAATTTGGTGTACCCACATTGGCATTAGCCATTTCAACAGCAGTTGCATAAACAGATGGCGGGGCGATCAACGGGGACCCACCGTCCGGGTAATTAACAATACTAGGTGCAACAGAGACATTGTTACCGGCTAATTCAGGTTTAAGATAAAGTTTATCAGAATCCCAGATACGTCCAAGGGTGTCATTACCAGGACTAATCAATGGTCCACCAACATTAAGCCTGTAAACGGTCTGATAAGCATTGTAGAACAAACCGGAATACGGTTGAACAGGTAGAAGATTCGAACCGTCATCTGTAACCAAGATATCAGGGGCGGAAACAAACTCAATGGCATTGATAAATGCATAAGATCCTTTAGCTGGAAGGAACACCATTTGTAAACGCTCTGTAGTTGCATTGACAAGAAACTCTTTAACCATCCAATTGCTGCCATTTTCGACCTGGTATTCATGCAAAAGAACGAAATTATTCGCAGTCACCGTGAATTTAGCTTGTTGCAAATCCAATTCTTTGTTGGGCAAGGCAAAGAAATGCAGCCTAATCCAATGCCAACCGACCCGAACGACATGGAAAGTATAAACCGCATTCTCTACAAACACTTTTGCTGATAAATATATAGGCAAAGGCACATTGGCTGATGGAACAGAGACATGAATATCACGACCGCTGGTTGATAAGTAATTCGCGGTATCTTGATCAGGTAAAAATACCCTGTTGTTAGAAACGGTAGTTTTCGAGGAGGAACCACAATCAAGAAGGTAATTGTCTTGTGGGATAAAAAAATTAGGTTTTTTAGATGGAGCTGTTAACTGAGCAGAGGTATTGAGAATGAAAAATGGGAAGAGGCAAAAAAGAACCAGAAGGATTTTCATTGTTGTGGTGGGAGGAGGAGAGGAAGGAAAAATGGTGGGTTTTCTTCTTCTTCCTCTAGGTTTCTCTTCCATCTCTAACCTCGTTTGGTTAGGAGGAAGAATTGAAAGAGATTATGAGAAGGGTGTTTTGGTTTATTACAGAGCTGCAGCATGATAAGTTTGATTTTTGTCTGTAATTTTGGGGCAAAAGAATGTTTTTTTTTGGGTGGAATGAAGTCAAAGGGATAGTTTGAAAACATGGAAGCTTTGGCTTTCCGATTTTTTCTCCTCTTGCATGTAAGGCCTTGAGCAAAATTTGTGGTCGACCCTTTTTGCTATATACTTTCTGCATTCTGTAATTTACTTTCTTGGATTGGATGAGGGGGCAAAATTGAAATCACAGGAAAAATGTCCAGATTCATATTCTTGTGTCAAAATTTTGCAATTCCACAAATAGTGAACTCAGGGGCGAATATCATGACCTTGTTGTCAATGAATTTGTGATGCATGAGCTATGCATGAGCCTTTTGTGACAAGCAAGGGTGTAATCGAGCTGAATCAAGTAGATACTTTTCCGAGCTCGAGCTCGACTTGATTTAAAAACTCTGGCTCAAAACACAACTTGAGCTCGATCGAGCTATAAAAAGAAATGATCGAATTTGACTCACTAAGTATTAAATATTTTGCGTTGACGTCGTTTCTAATAGAAATCTCCGAGCTAGGAAGGCAGGATTTCTCTCGCCAAATTTGAAGATTCTTCTCCTTCAAGCACCAAAATCCTCTTCTTCTTTGATTGATTTTTCTTCCAATCTCTTCATTTTTCTTGGTTTTTCACTTGATTAATTCCGTCACGGTAAAACGAAACAATCTCCTAGCCCAATATATTGGAAAAGATCTTTCAAGCTATTTTCGTTGAAGGTTTGAAGTATTCAAATGTTGGAAATTCAATAAAAAGATTCAATCTCCTAAATTTCCGGACTTTTGCCAGAATTGTACACTTTCATGTTCATACGCGAAACGACTTCATCTTTTAGCTCAGTATCGGGAAATTTAGAAGTGACTTACCAGGTGTTCGACGGTTTGCGCCAAAGCGACTCACATGTAGTTTAATATTTAACGCGTACAAATTCCGTGACAAATAAAGTTGTTGTCAGTCATATGAGTTTTGGTGACAAATATACTAACGTCGCGACTTAAACCTTTAGCGTCGCTGCATAAGCAACAAACGTCGTGTTGAGAAGATTTTGCATCATTTAAACAAAAGAAAATTTATAAACCCATACTTAGATGCAAAACTAACTCCTAACCGCCAAACACCGGGTAGTTGATAGTATAGCGAGATAAGTAAAGGGGTCGATCCACGAGGGGAATTGGGGACGTTGAATCTAATTTCATTAATCTTTCCAATTGTTACTACTAGTTATTACTAAATCTAAACTAAAGCGGAAGATAAACTGGACAGAGGATTTTTAGTCCAAAGCCAGGAAGGATAAAAACGATAAAAACGAAATAAAGCTACTAACTATGAAATAAATAAACGAAGATGATCATGGTGGATAAACAGTTGAACAAACAAAATCATCCTATCCAACAAATCCTCTATCTCCTCTCTAAGATAATCTCATGATGATTAACTAAAGATGTGGTTCACCTCACAAAGGTATGAATCCTACTTTCGTAGTAATTCGCCTATCAATCTCATCATCTTTCGATCTATAGAGATTAACGCATACAAAACGAGGTGTAAGATCTTTCAATCTAAAAACCTAGATAATCAACCTATCAACTTTCGTTATGTCAAGGTTAAAAATCACATCTTTTCTATGGTGATCTACGGTTTAACAAGACTCTCATCAAATTAAACATCAACAAGCAACGATCTTTCGATATGCATTGCAATGACAAATAAACATAGAAAAGATACACCTTTAGATAAAGATCATACAAACAAACTTAGATTAAAGAATAGAAAAACTCGATGAAAAGGGTTCAAAAGCTTGAACATGCTCACTTTCAAAAATCAACAAAACAAAGAATAAAAAGAGAAGAAATTAAAGCATCTAATCTAACCGGATCACCCGAGCACAAGGCTCGGGTGACCGCCTTAAAGCTCCTGAAAAGATCTGCGTCGCTCCGAGTGTTTTACGATGTAAAATGTCGAATAATCAATCCTTAATGGGTTTGGGATCTGCTTTGGTATTTATAGGAAATCGATGGCGAGAGATCTTGAACTCCGCCAGAGTTTGAACTCCAGTTCGAGCATGTAGAACGCCGATTCAATTCGAAACGCCGATTCAACTTGATTCTCGCTTGATTTACATACTCTTTGAATGCCTCTGAACGCCAGTTTCAAATGTTGAACGCCAGTTCAAACTCCAGAACGCCAGTTTGAGCTTTTGAACTCCAGTTCCGCCTGTGCTGAGCTAATCCGATGATTCTTATCCAATATCTCTTAACAACCCATCCTTATCCTTTTGTAACAGACCTTATCTCTTGGATATTCTAGATGATTCATGACTTGTCCTCCTTGATCTTATCCTTTTGCCACTTGTCAATTCCAAACTTCAACACTTGTGAGCTCCTAATTAATCAATGAATAACACCAAAATGTAATACAATTCCAAATTAATAATAAATCATCAATTAAGCACAAAATTCATTACATTTTGAAATTAACTCATTAAAAATATCATTTGCTCAATATTTAAATATAAAGCTTGATTTCTATGAAAATCATAAGAATATGGGGAAAATTGATATAAAATATATCGTTAAAAATCGTATAATTTGACCCTGAACAACTCCCCCACACTTAAACTTTTGTTCGTCCCGAACAAAACAATACATAAGCATCGCTCGAGACAAATAAACATCTTAGCAAATATAAAACATATTCAATACTTTAGAGGTTCACCCAAGTGTGTGTATGCATAGCCATAATAAATTTCCACCCAATCCACACTTGAAATTGATTCAAGCAAAACTAGCTAATACCCCCTCGTAGACTAGCAATAAATGACACTCATAAGATGCACCCTACAAACGTGACATATCCCGAAAAGAATGATAGATTGAATCTAGGACCTTTCTGAAATACTCAGAGGATAGTCCCTACAGCATATCTATCAGTTTATACTGGGATAAGATATACGCAAACTGAGTCTTATATTCAATTCATACCAATATCTTAGTTGATTTGACTTATTCACTTAAACACACATTAGAATGAGTTGCCCTCTCAGCGAGAATAGGACATTTCGAGATAATACCCTACCTTACTCCAATCATAAGGCGACTCTTTCTAGTCAGTCGTGAGCTTTAGTCATCATGGTGGAATAGGACATTTCGAGATAATACCCTATCGCACTCAAATCATCGACTAGCTTTCGACACACACAAATAATTCAATTAAATCAACTTCTTATTTGACATTAGCTACGCTTACTTATCACATTCAAACTTAAGATATTCACGATGATGACATACTTGGATCTAGATACAAACTATCATAATTATCACGATATATACGTAGCACTAAGCACATGACTTATAAGAAAATCAACAATCACTAATCCAAACGGGGTATAACTTTATAAAAAGCTCATCATCTACTATGGCACGTGAAAAATAGGTTGGGTGAAACATCTAAATTACTAAATATGCAATATAAAGCATCAATGATATAAACTCAAACAAAGACATGCATTTGTTCACTCGACAAAAACAAAAATTTTGAAAAATTTAGCATTTTTCATAGAAATATGACTAATATGGCAAAAGAATGTAGATACTAATCCTTTCCCCACACTTAGATTGCAACTTGTCCTCAAGTTGTACAGAAATAAAAAGTTTAGAACTTAGTGATTGTATTTCCAAGTCGGCAGTCGGAAAGAACCCCAAGAACCAAAATTGCTTGACTATCCTTGAAATGTGGAGCATCACAGATCCAAGTAAGCTTGAATAGATCGGTAGACTTGTGGAGCATCACAGAATACCGACATCGACGTGAAAGCGCACACAATTTATCAAAAGTGTCCTGCGTACTTGATCAATTGCAAAAGAGTCTACGGGAAAAAGAATTATACATTGAAAACACAAGGAGAATAAATCATAGAGATGTTTGATTAAGCTCGAGATAAGGATGGAACATATACATGGACATTGCAAAATAGTAGGCTAGGTGCAACTACATTACAATGCAAACTACATGATATGTAATCCTAATAAAAGAAAACGCAAAGCAGGCTCAGTGAAGCGAGTTGTGAAGACAACCCTACAAAGACTACGGCCTTAAAGAAAAGAAAACAATGCAACTAGATGACATGCAACTAAATGAGATGCAGAAATAAAAGAAAATAAAAGAAAGAGAACTAGCCCACTCATTTGCAACATGACATGTATAAAATAAACGTCTACCAAATAATGACAGGTTACGATAAACGACAGTGCTGTCCATTACAATGCAGTGTAGACGCGCCTTAAGACTCATCAAAAGTGATAGCATTATGGAAAACCAACAGTTAGCTATACTAAACAGATATAACTCATAAGACGCGATGGTAGCATACGGAAAAAGCGGCGGTAGCTACCCATATGAGTTACAAAATAACAAGAAAGCACATAAGTCTCAAAGCTTAAAAGATTCATCACGGTATGTATGTAGCATACGAAACCGACATTAGCTACTAATAACAATAAGACCGATTATAGCTTACGAGAACCGATAGATCCACTATAACTTGCATAGATGAATCAATTATTTAACATGGATTCGTAGATGGGGAGATAAACATGCAAATTCAGGACATCTACGTAAAAATAAAAAACCACATAAGCTCATATTAAAAACATCCAAGTCAAATAAAGCGTTATAAATCAAGACAGAAGAAATTGGAACCTGGACTCGAGGGTTGGGCGCCCGTCCAACTATTTGAACGTCGCGCTCCATCTTTCAAGACGGGCGCTCAATTGAAAATTTCACACTGAACGGGCGTTTGAAACTCAACCAGGCGTTCCACTGCATATTATAAACTTGGACGGGCGTTCGGATGCCTTGAACGCCGTCCATTTCCAAAAATGCACAGAGATAGGCGGGAAAAATAACAAAGAACCCAAAACTAATCATAAACTCAACACACATATAGCACAGCATAACACCACGCAGATAAATTTTTAGCACAGGGTCGATTAGAAATCACCTAAACACATAATTCACGTTGAACAAATTGAGTAAAAAAACTTTTGCACATTCTTAACCAAACGGTCATCAAACACGGCAAAAATAAAAACTCTCAATTCAATTAACGCTACTTTTATTGAAAGAAAGAAAACGTAACAAAATCGAGAAATTAACTCAAGTAGATTCAACAAAACACCAACTCCCCTGCAACGGCGCCACTTTTGTTGAGAAGATTTTGCATCATTTAAACAAAAGAAAATTTATAAACCCATACTTAGATGCAAAACTAACTCCTAACCGCCAAACACCGGGTAGTTGATAGTATAAGCGAGATAAGTAAGGGTCGATCCACGAGGGAATCGGGACGTTGAATCTAATTTCATTAATCTTTCCAATTGTTACTACTAGTTATTACTAAATCTAAACTAAAGCGGAAGATAAATCGACAGAGGATTTTTAGTCCAAAGCCAGGAAGGATAAAAGCGATAAAACGAAATAAAGCTACTAACTATGAAATAAATAAACGAAGATGATCATGGTGGATAAACAGTTGAACAAACAAAATCATCCTATCCAACAAATCCTCTATCTCCTCTCTAAGATAATCTCATGATGATTAACTAAAGATGTGGTTCACCTCACAAAGGTATGAATCCTACTTTAGTAGTAATTCGCCTATCAATCTCATCATCTTTCGATCTATAGAGATTAACGCATACAAAACGAGGTGTAAGATCTTTCAATCTAAAAACCTAGATAATCAACCTATCAACTTTCGTTATGTCAAGGTTAAAAATCACATCTTTTCTATGGTGATCTACGGTTTAACAAGACTCTCATCAAATTAAACATCAACAAGCAACGATCTTTCGATATGCATTGCAATGACAAATAAACATAGAAAAGATACACCTTTAGATAAAGATCATACAAACAAACTTAGATTAAAGAATAGAAAAACCTGATGAAAAGGGTTCAAAAGCTTGAACATGCTCAGCCCCAAAAATCAGCAAAACAGTAACAAAAAGAGAAGAAATTAAAGCATCTAATCTAACCCGGATCACCCGAGCACAAGGCTCGGGTGACCGGCCTTGAAAGCTCCCAGAAAAGACTGCGGCTGCTCTGAGTGTTTTCTGATGTAAAATGTCGAATAATCAATCCTTAATGGGTTTGGGATCTGCTGGTATTTATAGGAAATCAGTGGCAGAGATCTTGAACTCCGCCGAGTTTGAACTCCGGTTCAGGCATGTAGAAACGCCAGCTTCGAATTCGTAACGCCGATTCAACTTGATTCTGCTTGATTTACGCACTTTTGAATGCCTCAACGCTGATTTCAAATGTTGAACGCCGCCAAAACTCCGTAACGCCATTTGAGCTTTTGAACTCCGATTCCGCTGTGTCTTGAGCTAATCCGATGATTCTTATCCAATATCTCTTAACAACCCATCCTTATCCTTTGTAATGAGACTTATCTCTTGGATATTCTGATGATTCATGACTTGTCCTCCTTGATCTTATCCTTTTGCCACTTGTCAATTCCAAACTTCAACACTTGTGAGCTCCTAATTAATCAATGAATAACACCAAAATGTAATACAATTCCAAATTAATAATAAATCATCAATTAAGCACAAAATTCATTACATTTTGAAATTAACTCATTAAAAATATCATTTGCTCAATATTTAAATATAAAGCTTGATTTCTATGAAAATCATAAGAATATGGGGAAAATTGATATAAAATATATCGTTAAAAATCGTATAATTTGACCCTGAACACGTCGCAACAGTTTTTTATCACGAGAACTTTTAGCAACGGAAATTGATAGTTTTTGTGACGGTTTATTTCAAGAAAAGAGCTCATTTCTGCGGTGATTGAAATAAAAGAAGACTCATACATATGTCTGAACATAATTTCGAGCTCACAACCAGCATTTTAATACAATAAAATTATATTTTTACGGATTAGTAAATCACTAGAGAACACTTGTTTGCTTGGGGTTACGATTCTTCTAATTTAAAGAGATAATCATGAAGAGATCTTATATGATTTTCTAATTAAGGTTAATTACCTAAAATTAGGATTTCGATTGGAATTAGATTGAAACAAGTAATAAAGACATTACTTGTGAAAATGGTTACTCATACTCGGTGGCGGATCCAATAATTTGTTTTTTCAGCCAAAAGTCAGTCAGTCCCAAAACTACATTTTAATAGTAAAACTATATTTTTAACAATAAATTTACATTGTTTTAATACTAAAAATCCATGAGATCTCAATGGCATTCATACATGACCACCTCGGTAAGGCCGTCCCTACTCATATTATACTTACCATTGTGTTGTGTGTATATGTTGTGTATCAAGGGTTGACTTAATACAAAAGGGAGGAAAGAATTGGTAGTCCATATATGTATGTTATAGTTATACATTAAGGTATGCCAAGTTGTCAGCAAAAAGGGAGCCCAAGAGTTATTGTAGGGAAATAACGAGTTAAACATAACGAAATTCAAAATTTTATTTGCTTTCGACAAGACCGACTTTGATTTATTCTAACGAACGAGAGGAAAAAATATCGAAGCTTTAACTCCCGGTTGACTGTCTTTGGAAATATCTAAGTGTCCGGTCCTTAACGGTGATCCACATGAACAAACCCCGGAATCTGTATCGGAGCGCCACTCAAAGAGTGCGGTTGCTAGACTATCTTTTCTCCAGTATAGTAGTAATTCTTCTAACCAGTTGAGCTAAATAAGAAATTACACTAGAATTTATGCAAAATAATATACATACATGATCTTTAATACTATTAGAGGGTATTTTAGTAAGAATGCTGAAAAGTTGAGTGGGGGCCGTGCACCCCCCTTTTTGTACATTGGGTCCGTCCCTGGGTGCCATCATTTAGAAGAAAACCCCAAGTTTTCTCTCTTATGTTATGTTATGAGAGAAAAACAGTTATTTTGCCTTTTATAGGCAAAAATGACACCCCACCTAGTTTTAGATCTAGAGTAGAAGAAAATATTTTCTTTGTGTAAGAGCAATTGTAATGACTTCAAAATAAAAGTCATCTATATAAAATTCAATGATTTTAAAAGGGGTTAGAATTCGTATGATGTTGTAATAGCTCTAAAATAGATTCAAAAATGAATGATGCCTATTTTAATTAAGGGTTTATTGTTAAAAAGGACAATTTGAACATAGAAATATGCAAAGAGGACAGTGAAATTTTTTTTCGGGTAAAAACGACATGTTCTTATTCCACTGTGATAGTGAAACATTGGATTTGAGGTCAGTTTCAATGCAACAAACAGTGGATTTGGGGTTATGAACAGTGGATTTGTCCTTATCACCCAATTTATACATTCCACTGTCCTGATTCCCATTTACCCATCTTTTTTGTCCTTTTAAACCACTCTCCCTTTAATTAATTTCCTTAATCTTATTAAGGAACCGATCTCCTAGCAATTTCCGTGGGGTGGCGGGAAATTATTTTTTCAATTGTTTTTGTGGCACCAGAATAAAAGCGTTGCAAAAACTATTTTTTTTTCTCTTCTGATTTTATTTATTTATTTATAGTTATTTGCTTTTGCCGCGGTGTGACACCGTGACAATAGATTTTAAATTTTTACCGTGGTGTGGCGAAAGGCGTGGCAAGAACTTTTTGACACATAGTTGCTTGTCACGGGTGACACAAAAATAATAGATGTCACAATAGGTCTATTGTGTTTTTTGTGGCTCATTGCTTCCGCGGCAAAGCTAGAATTTTTAGTGGTGAGGCAAAGACAACGGTTATAGTTCCGATCAAGGAAAATGATGCCTTAAACGATCTTAAGCTCGTTAGCATCACAAACAATTCAACAACAGTTAATTAAGAATTTTGACAAGTAACAACTCGAGGTATAGTTTGGATTCAAGGTTTTTTTTTTTTTTTTTTGAAAGGTGGATTCAAGTTTTAGTTCTTCGTTGCCAAACCATGATGGCACAACCCATACTCTTGCAAGATGAAAAAGAAAACGGAGGAAAGTACATATGTAACGCCCCCGGGCCTGGTAGCGCTAAATGAGTCATAAATGGTCCGGTCAATTGCTTAGGCCGCCGTCCTCACTTGGTCTAAAAGGTCTAACCCGAGTTGAGAAGATATTTTATGTCTCACACTTATATGGATGTGAGCTTTCTGCTAATTTCCCGATGTGGGATTTTACATTCTCACCCTTTAGAGGGGTCGACGTCCTCGCCAGACGGCCAAGATCGCCCTGGATCGCCCATACCGAGGCAACTACACCATCTTTCTAATACGGTGTGGGCGCTTAGGGCCGTCGATAGTCGGCTCGATACCATTCTCATAACGCCCCTGCACTCCGGGATGGTAGCGCTTAAATGAGTCATAAATGGTCCGGTCAATCGCTTAGCCGCCGTCCTCGCTTGGTCTAAAAGGGCTAACCCGAGTTGACAAGATATTTTATGTCTCACACTTATATGGAGGTGAGCTTTCTGCTAATTTCCCGATGTGGGATTTTACAACATACGGGGAGACTTGGACGTACTGTGAGCTATATATAATATATATATTCCATCATCAATGAGAAAATATTAAACGTATCGTTTTCTTATAACCATTACTAGTGTGGTTTGGGCCTTGCACCGCAAGGCCCTTATAATGCCCTCGGTATACAAACATTGCTTGAAAGTAAATATTAAAATATAAGACATAAAACTTGGTTTGGGTAATACATTTTGGATATGACTTAACCACAGTTTTTTTTTTTCATTTTTCTCACAGATTTTAGAATATAACACATGCATATACGGTCTTAGTTTGGTAAAGATTAAAAGTTGCTTACAACATAGTTTCTGCGTTTTGCGGTTTTGTGTTGGCTTTTTTGGCTATATTTTTGTGATGTTTCTTACAGTCATCTTATGCAACTATCTGCTATTGAAATTGAAAGGGAGTATCGTGAGGAACAAAAACAGAATAGACGCTTTATTATTATAATAAAAATTGTAAATACAATATATTTTATCAATATCAATTTGGCAGAAATTTAAATAATTAATTAGATTTTTAATTAGTTATTTTACCAATTTGTTTGGTTAATAATATAATAAATTAATTTAATTATTCATTACACTTTTTATTGGCTGTTGATTGAATGAAATAAAAATCTGATCTGCCATTTTTTTTGTGAGGCCATGTTTCACAAAAGTCTGGCCCAACCCTCTTAACACCCTTTGACCCGAGGTTTTTTTTTTTATTTATCAAAATCCCCTAAACTTGATTCGATTACTTATTTCTTAGCTGAATTTTCTAAAACCCTATTCTTCCATCTCATTGCCGCTTCATCCGGTTGTTCCCCACATTCAATGCCAATCCTTTCGATTCTCAGTAAAATCCGGCGGCTTGTCCATTTCCTTCCTTATTCCAATGATTTCGAGCAATGAATGTTTGATTAAATCTGATCCGCCATTTTTTTTTGTGAGGCCATGTTTCAACTAAGTCTGGCCCAACTCTTTTAACACCCTTTAATGAAAAAAAAAACCAAAAAAAAAAATCTTAAGACTTGCTTGAAGTCCTTATAAATACACATGCTCATTCATTATAATCACATTTTTTTTCTTGGATGTCCAAACGCTCCTCACTTTCCATGCTTGTGAAGAATGTCTCTCTCGATTTTCATGTCATCACGTCTTAGAGTTTTGGCTATCATTACAGCGGTGGTCCTCTTCTTCATGTTCTTTACCTGCACAGGTAAGAACAATATCTTATATATTCAAGATTCTACTTTGTATTTTATTCAAATGTACATATGTATGTATTTTTATTTTAAATTTTGTACCATAATAGTCTTGTAGTAGAAGACTTATCTATCAACGTGATAGAGAATTTAAAAGGGTATATATGTATATGTACAAGCGTAAATTGGGCTAAACCATTTTAATTTCTTTTTCTGGACTGAGCCGATGAAAAGTTAAAAAAAATAAATAAAAGAACCAAAAAAACAATTAAAAAAAATTTAAAAAATATTTCTGGACCGGGCCTAAAAAAAATTAAAGAACAAAAAAAAATCTAGACCGGGCCGATAAACATTAAGAAAAAAAAAAAACTACCACCCTACGTAACAAAGAGTGAAAAAAAAAAATTCTACTTTGAAATACCATAAACAGTAAAAAAAAAGAGACCAATCATAAAAAAAAACACTTATCAAGACAAGGTTAACCCTCGTCTTCTTATATAATAGGTACACACCATGTTATCAATCAAACAATAGTGGTCGCCCTCAAATCCTTCTATAATTTTTATATAGCCAATAGTTTTTGCCACTTGGCCTGACATGTGCACAATAGAAGCCATCAAAGTTGTTTGATATCCACTTAGTCTTTCTCTAGTTGTCAATGTGCTTTTACGGAACCGTTGCTTTGAGGCATCAGATCTTGACTAAAGCAAGATATCCTATATTTTTCTAGCAAAGCTGGATTCAGGGCCGTCCCTGAGCTTTTTTAGGCCCTAGGCTAAATATAATCAAAACGGGGTCTTTCGAATGATGCGAATAGGTTTTAAAAGATATGTCATATGTTTAGATTAATAAACTTATTTAAATAAAAAAGAAAACCAGGACCTTAAAATTTGATTATTTGTCGAGAAACTCTGCGCCATATATATATATATATATATATATATATATATATATATATATATATATACACGCGCACATGAAAGAAAAGCAGTCAAAAAGTAGGGGTGGGATGCTTTAGGAAATTATGTAGAGTGTTACGTACGTGGTCATTTTGAAATCCATTTATTGTTTAATACTACCTTTGTCCCAAAATGTAAATTCATTTAGTTTTTTTATTTTGACTCATAATGTAAGTCAATTTAAATAACCAATGAAGCATTTATTGCATTTTTCTTCTTTTACCCCCAATTTATTATCTATCCACCAACTTTTCACTACTCTCGCATTAATAATGGTGAAAGGGCATTTTAGATTTTTTCTTCAAAATTAATGATAAATAACCAATTTAACTAACTTTCTTAACATGTGTGAAAACACCAAAATGGATTTACATTTTGGGACGGAGATAGTACGATATTAAAGATGATAAAAAGGAGCAATAGCCTTTTTCCATAAAAAAAAAATTGAAGGCTTTTCAGTGCAATTGGGATTAAATTTTTTTGGGAAGACAGATTTTTTTAATTGAGTTGGAGCAACAAAAATTGTTGGAATATATATTAAAAAAACCCTTTATTTAGGTTTAAAATGTAGTTGTAGACCCATTGCTGATGCTCTCGAAAGGGAAATTTTGGGTAGATGCGTCACTCACGTAGATGCGCATGTGAGATAAGACAATCGTAATCCATACAATACAGGTTTAAGTGCAGAATGAAATCGTGTGGATAGAAGTGTCTTGGCGTGAATGCTGCACTCACGCGTGAGTACACTATGCAAAAACTTCCCCTTGAGAAACTTTCTTCACATGAAAAGTGCGAAAAGGAGGGTCACGCTCACGTCTATAAAGTTAAACCATGACTAGCGGAAATTTTATTATGGTCCTGGACCAAATATGACTTGGTGATCCATGACCAATAGGAAAGCAACAAAACACACAAGGGCCCACCGTGTAAAATATAAATGCCATTAATTTACATTTTTACATTTCTTATAAGGATTTTTTCATTGGTGGATGATGATGCTAAATAAAGCACCAGTGATGTGTCAAGGTTGTTTGGAATCTAGGGGTGAAATAGAAAGGAGATGCAATATGAATAAGATGGTGCCTTTTATGGAAAGATGGTAGTTTTTGTATTATGCGGTGGGTTCAAGAATGTATCTTGAATTGCCTACGATCTCTCTGTCTGAATCCAGAATCAAGCCCAACGTAGTTCCTGGATGTACGTATTTATAGGCACATGCCCTTCTTCCGCCTTCTAACTTAAGGCGGTTTAGTCTATTGACAAATATAACCTTGGCTTCCTCGTCCGTTACTCCTCGTATCGGATCAAGCGTCTGCTTGTATTGACTCGACGGTCATCGTCATGGTCATGCCGATGTGAAAACCTTCAACATAACTAATCTATAATACATACGATCTTGACACATGTCGAGATGGTTCGCCCGCTTCGACGTCCTCATCATATCTGGACTCTCCACATTCCAAATTGACTACTCGGATAACTCCACGCGTGGAAGGGTGGCATATCGTATCGTCATAAGCCCCCCAGATCCGACAAGGCCTCTTTAGAATGCTAAAGTCGGATCTCAAAATTTGAAAATGATATTCGATCGAGACCTTTCCTTTGGCGGGATTTGGGCTAGTACCTCACCCGCCATAGTCTTCATAGGGTGACGTCGATCGCATCGTAATTAAATGGGCGCGAGGAACGCGTTTTTATTGGATGGAGCCTTTGATACTCGCGATATTTCCCTTTATAATCGCCCAAAACCGTCCTTTCAAATCATTTGGAGATTTTTCAAGATAAAAGGAGTTCAAGCCGGTGAAGAGTCATTCCATCCACTTTCCCTGTCCATAACGAAAACCACAAGTAAGCTTTGAACTTCCTCCGTTTCTTTCTTATTTCATTGTTTTCTTTGCTTTTCCCATTCCCATGTCTGTGAGTGAGAGCGATTCTCAAAATTTAGAGGAAATCGCCGTGTCTGAAGACGAGTCGCAGGAGGTAACGGTTTCCGAACAACTTGATACATCCGGCCAGAAGTTCACCGGAGAAGAAGGAGAGGAGGAAAGGGGGGAAGAAGAATCGACTTCCCGACGTATCACGAAACGTCAAACCAGAATGAAGGGTCAGGGAGCATACGGGTGCGTATTTGCCCTAACAGAGGAAAAGGTCAAGGCTTTATGCCAAAGGTTTGATAGTCCGTATTCATCTGATAATATGCAAGTCCCTCGAGGCCAAAATCAATTCGCTTGTGATCCTCCTCCTGGTTTTTGCGCCGTTTATGAAGCGCAGCTAAAGGAAGGATTAAGATACCCTTTCGACCCGTGTCTTATCGGGCGTGCTTCGACACTACCGGATATGTGTTGCTCAATTGGCTCCGAATGGTATTAGAAGCCTCATGGGCTTTGTCCTGGCATGTCGAGTGGCTAAAGTCGAATTCACGGTGCGCCTGTTCCGACAATATTATTCGATCCTGGGACTGCAAGACGCTGGGTGGTATACCTTCGAAACGCCCTTGGTCCCGAATTTGTTCGGAAGGCCATATCATCTCATGGCGATCGGAAACCTAACTTTCTTCTTTATCCGACACGGTCTTGGTGACCTCGATATACATACTTGGCACAAAAGACCTAAGAAGTGGCATGACAAGCTTGACTCCGATCCACCCGTGTCGTGTGGAGTGCTCGAACAAGTGCATCCCGATATTGCAACTCGAATCGCACTTCTATGCTTCGCCGACCTCGAGACGGCGGGCCCGGCGCCTATATGGAACTTGATGAAGAAGTCCGGGCTTCGTGTAGGATTTTCGTTAATTTTATCGAACTGTTATACTTCTTTCTGTTTACTTATTTCCGTCTCGATTATGTACTAAAAGTGACCTTTATTCTTGCAGTGGAATATTTCTCTGAGATGGAGTCGTCTACTAAGATGCCTGACCCCAAGAAGATACAAGAGCTGGCGGGGATCAAATCGAAAAAACCCGTTTCCGTTTCTATAGTCTCTGGAGGTAAAAAGACTCCGGTTCGAGCACCCACTCCTGCATCAACGTCGAATATTCTTAGGGACCAACCAGATGATGCACTGGTGGAGAAGCAACTGGGAGAAGGTGCTGACTCGAGGAAGCGCTTGAAGACCTCCGACACTAGGCATGGAATAGGAAAAGAGGCTCAAAACCTCCTCACCCAAAAATTATCGATCCGATCCCGAAACTACAACTTCGAGCCGGGAGCTTATGGCCCCGACTTAACTAAACAAATATATCTTCAAGCTTATCCGAGCTGTAAGCCTTCATAATTTAGAAATTGTATTCGTCAACGAGTCGATTTAACATCTCTCTCATTGCAGGTTCGTCTTTCCACTGAGGTGGCCACAAACAGAATTGGATCTCCTACCTCCGCTTTGGCTGAAAGGAGAGACTATAAAGCGGTAAGTCAAAGATCGAGAACCTTGAGGCCGGTGTGCGAAAAATTGGACGGTCGACGTTTGACTCTGAAAAGGCTTGATTTAGAGGTTTCCCGATTCAACTTGACCAAAGCGAAGGTCTTTGCGCAGAGAGGAGGCGGAGTTGACTGGGGTGAAATCAGAGCTCGAGACAACGAAGGCTGAGCTGGCTGGATGCATCAAGGCTCGAGACGACCTACAAATCGAGGTTGACAGCTTGGCTTCCCGCGTGGAAATGGCCAAGAAGGATTTTCTGGCCTCTGACGAGCTTAGAACTGAAATAATGCTGTTGATGACCCAGGCCATGAAGGGAGGATTCACCAATGCTCTAAAGGACGTCAAAGAGGCCTTCCCAGAGTTTAAGGTGTCGAGTATCAAACGGGCTCATTTGTACGACGAGGAGTCGATCCCTCGATACGGCCGGTACTTCGATGACTTCAGATCTGGGGTTTCTCTTCATGAGAAGTATGTACGACCTGCCCTCGATCAGGAAGGAGAAGAGGATGACGATGTCGACGTGGACATCGATGGTGTCGACCCGGATGCTTCCAGCTTAAACCCCCCTAACGCTTGACAAACTTCATCGCTTAACTATTTTTATTCGATATGGTTGTAAACTTTGGATTCGATTTGGTTGTACTTCCAAACATTTACTTTCTTTGTCTCTTTTTTACTTTTTGTCAATGAATTTACAATTTGAATCCTACTTGAATTTTCTTCCTTTATTTTCAACTTCGATTACCGCTTTAATTTGTCTTTTATCTTCGTTGTCATTTGTTTAGGGTGTAGTCATATCGGCTTAATTCTCTTACGGTTGATTAGGGTGTAGTCATATCGACTTAATTCCCTTATAGTTGATTAGGGTGTAGTCATATCGACTTAATTCCCTTACGATTAATTAGGGTGTAGTCATATCGACTTAATTCCTTATTCGTATGCGAGGTGTAGTCATATCGACTTAATTCCTCTTTATTCCCCCAAGTGAAGCATGAGTTCATGACTCATGGTGCACTTTAGTATGAGTCGATCTTCGCTTTATCGCCGTTTTGGCTTAATTGTGCACTTGATCGGAGCTCGGCTCAATTATGTTGAATCGATGCTTTTGTCTTTGATGGATGCGTGGCGTGGTGCCATCGATTGCTTTGCATCATGGCCTTTAGCGAGTTAGGAGTGATAAGCATTAAAACTTCGTACATCGTATCGACGGGTGCTTGTTATGATGGTTCAAAGAAAATTACATAAATTGCAAACATAAAGTTTTGATTGTCGATTCGACGCATTACAATCACCAAAACAGAAATGAAAATTACACATAATACTTTCTAAGATTAGTGGCGTGCCAGTTCGAGGCAATCGTGCTTCCGTCTGATCTTCCAAGTTGATATGCCCCTTTAGGATGGACTTTCAGGATCTTGTAAGGGCCTTCCCAATTCGGCTCGAGCTTGCCTATTGGGTCCTGTCTGCTTGCTTCATTCTTTCTCAATACGAGGTCACCAACTTGGAAATATTTATACTTTACTCGAACGTTATAGTATTGTGAAATCTTTCTCTTATACTCGACCACTTTCGATGTGATCTGAGCTCTCTCCTTTCTTCGACATCATCTTTCGCTTGCTTGAGATTGCCTCCATTTGTCTCGATACTATAAGCTAGAACCCGAGGTGAAGACAACCCGATCTCTGCTGGTATTACCGCTTCACACCCGTAGGCCATTGCGAATGGAGTTTCTCGAGTAGCCGTGCATTGGGTGCGATTCGATATGACCACAAGATGCTTGGCAATCGTGCCGCCCAATCGCGCCCCTCATCTTCCAATCGCTTCTTGACCGAACTTCAATCATCTGTTGGTCTGCTCGACTTGTCCATTCGACTGAGGTCGAGCCACGGATGTCGTTCTATGTTCGATCTTAAACTCTTTGAGCCAGCTTTGTACCCTTTCATCCAAGAACTGAGTGCCGTTGTCCGAGATCATGTACTTGGGGACTCCAAACTCTGCATAAAATATTTTTCCACAAAATTTCTTGATAGTTGCGGCTCTGATGTCGGCAAGGGCTTTAGCCTCAACCCATTTGGTGAAATAATCGACCATGACCACAACAAACTTTAGATTTCCCGGGGCTCGAGGCAAAGGCCCTACTATATCGACACCCCACTCATCGAACGGCCAAACAGATTCGATGACATTCATCTCTTGAGCCTGCTGATGCGTTACTACATCATGAACCTGACACGCTCTACACTTCATAACCAACTCATTTGCGTCTCTCTGCATTGAGGGCCAGAAATACCCTGCTAACCTACACTTTCTTGCCAAAGATTCGTGCCCTACAATGATTTCCACATACTCCCGATGTATTTCCTCGAGAAGATAGGCTCCTCGTCTTCCGATCATGCATCGCATCCAGGGCGCTACTGAATGACTTCTGTAAAGAACATAATCAAATAATGCATATCTTGCTGACTGTAATCGTACCTTCCTTGCCTGAGACTTATCCGATGGTAGAATCCCATCTTTCAGATAAAGGGCTATCGGGTCCATCCATGTCGACCCACGATGATTGGTTGCACATCGACTTCCTCGTAGCTACGCCTCGACAAAGATTTCTACTAGAACCTTCTTTTTTGATTTGAAATTAGATGCCGCTTGGATAAGGCATCGGCTCTTATTTCTCACTCCTCGGTACACCTTTCGATGCGAACACTCTTGAATTTTGACATCACCCTCGAACCACTTTTAGATAGCTCTTCATTGCTTCCTCTTTAGCTTCATACTCCCCTCGAATGTGATTTACCACGAGCTGTGAGTCACTGTATACCAGGAGGTTCTCGACCCCTAACTTGATTGCCAACTTCAAACCTGTGATCATGGCCTCATATTCCGCTTCATTGTTAGTGGCTTTAAATTCAAATCGAAGCGCATAAGGGAATTCCTCTCCTCTTGGGCTAACCAGCAACAACCCAGCTCCTGCTCCCTCCTTGCTAGAAGCACCATCAACATAAACGGTCCACTGTTTTTCAGGTGATTGCTTTTCTTGTTCTATCCGAATCGACAATCCTTCTGCAATGAAATCGGCTAGTGCTTGGCCTTTGACAGCTGTCCGAGGTGTGAAATCGATATCGTACCCTGCTAACTCGACCACCCATTTGGCCAGTCGACCCGACGTCTCGGGCTTTGCCAGAATCTGCTTCAGGGGCTGGTTTGTAACTACCACAATCGGGTGTGCTTGGAAATAAGGCTTCAACTTCCTCGACGCGTGGACTAGACCCAGAGCTAACTTCTCAGCTGGTGAATATCTTAACTCTGCCCCATGCAACGCTTTGCTGACGAAATAGATTGGTACCTGACCTTGTTCCGCTTCTCGAATTAATACCGCGCTTACGGCCTCTTCACAAACAGCGAGATACACGAGCAGCGTCTCTCCTACTCGAGGTGATGTCAAGGTGGGCGGAGTTTGTCAAGTAACTCTTTAAATCTTCAAAAGCTTTTTGGCACTTGTCATCCCACCTGGAAAGGACTTGCTTTCTTTAGAATCTTGAAGAATGGCAAGGCCTCGTGCCGATATCGATAAAAAGCGGTTGAGAGCTGCCATTCGACCTGTTAATCTTTGTACCTCCTTCACACTTCGAGGCACAGGCATGTTCTGGAGAACCTTGATTTTGTCTGGGTTCGCTTTAATTCCATCCTTAGATATCATGTATCCCAAGAACTTCCCTGATCGGACCCCGAACGTACACTTTTTTGGGTTGAGTTTCATGTTGGCAGAACGAAGAACCTCGAACACCTCTCTCGTGTCGACTATAAACTGCTCGAGAGACTTACTCTTAATTAACAAATCGTCTACATAAACTTCCATGCTTCGTCCAATCAATTTTTCGAAAATCTTGTTCACTGCGCGTTGGTATGTTGCTCCCGCATTCTTTAGACCAAACGGCATCGTAACGAAACTAAATGTCCCGAAGTCTGTTATAAAAGCCGTCTTTTCTGAATCTCTGGGGTCCATAAGGATCTGATAGTAACCTCGATACGCATCTAAAAATCCAAAAACTTCGAACCCTAAGGTCGAATCGACAAGCTGGTCGATCTTGGGGAGTGGGTAGGAGTCTTTTGGGCAAGCTTTGTTTAGATCCGTAAAGTCGATGCACATCCTCCGGCTCCAGTCGGCTTTCTTCTAAGAGACAAGGTTGGCTAACCATCTGGATATACCACTTCTTTAACGATCCGGCTACCAAAGAACTTGTCGACTTCTTTCTTAATCGCTTCTTTTTCTTTCTCGGTGCTAGATTTCTCTTCTTTTGTTTCACTGGTTTTTAGGTAGGGTCGACATTGAGCTTGTGTATTCGCAATGTCACCGGATAGGCCCGACAGATGTCGCCGGCTTTCCACGCAAAGACATCTCGAAACTCAACCAGGAGATCGACTAACGTCCCGAACATCGGGTGTGGAATCCACTTCCCGACTTGAACTCCTTGGCTTTCCTCTTCTTTCCAAACTTGAACTTCTTCCGTCGGATCGGCCGAAACCCAACTTTTGTCCTCTTCTTCCTCGAGGATTAGCTCTTCAACCAACACTTGGCTCTGACCTTTTCCTTTAATCGTCACTAAGTTGCAATTCACGCCACCGCCACATCTCCTTTACCTCGTGGGTGCCATGCCACGCGGGGAACTTCATCTTTGTTGTGGTAGGTGGAGATTACCGCCTCAAATCATAAAGTGCGGGTCGACCCAATATTACATTATACCCGAAGGGCGCCTTGACCACGACGACGCCATCTCCATCGTCGCCTCTTCTCACCATCTCCTACCGTGGTTAACAAGTTGATAGATCCGATAGGATGGATGGCTCGCCCGTAAAAACCGAATAGCGGGGTGGACAATGGTGTTATATCTTCATCTTTTAACTTCATTGCCCTAAACGCCGAATAGTATAGGATATTCACAAAGACTCCCGCTTATCGATCTGAGACTCTCTTTATTAGCCCTCGATCGATAATCGCTTCATGACTAAGCCTTCATCATGCCATGAGGACTTGGGGCATCGTCTCTAGGTCCATATCCCACTCTGTTGTAAATTTCAACTTCTTGGCTTCTCTCGACCCGTCCGTAGCGGTTGACTTGATCGAGGTCGGTCTAAATCATGTTCCGCCACAATCGTATTCACGCCATATCCGATTCGGTTATCTCCGTAAGGATCTCGATTCGATCTTCCCTTCTATCTTCTCGACGCCATCTCTTTGATTGTCCTTCTCACGGGCTCGCATTTAACTGCCTCTACGCCTTTGATTGCCTCGATTGGGAGATCGATCTCTTCTTCCGTGGTATTTCTTCCTCTTATACTCTCGACGCCCTTGGGCTCATCTTTCTCCGATCATGTCTACTACCTCGCCGAGTAGTCCTTCTTGAATGCCGCGTCGATATCTCTCTTTAGATCAAAACATTCTTCACGTGTCATGCCCCACGTCTTGATGGTAATCACGGATTTGGGGGTTTTTTCTCTTCTCGACATCCTTTGATATCGGTTTGGGTGTCCGAGCGATGTTCTTTTTTATCATGATAGCTAGCACCTCTTTCCGAGACCGATTAAGGGGCATGAAGTCTCTATCTTTTAAATTTCCTTTCCTCCCGAGTCGATCTGTAATTGGTGCTGTCATCCGATCGAAAACACTGGCTTTCCTTCATTCTTAGGTGACCTTTGGTCCGGCCTCGGTGTCGTTTTCGAGTTGAGACCAAGCGAGATGGTGTGCAAGCGCACTGCCTCCTCACCTTGGCAAAATTTATGGACTATGTTCACACATTCGTCCATGCTTTCTGGCATCTTTCTAGATAACTTGTCGTATAACTTCATGTTCCTGATCCCTGCAACGAAAAAGTTGACCTGAAGTGTCTCATTGAGATTGTGGACTTTCATTGCTTGAGGTTAAAACGCTTCATATAATCGATAGTTGACTCATTCCTTTCTTGCTTGATGTTAGTCAAATGGGTAGAACTCAGATGAAACTTCTTGTTTCCAATAAACGCGTCGCGAAACTTTTGCCCCAACTACACGCTAGAAAATCGACCGGGTCTCGGTTTGTGGAACCACTCTCGAGCTCGACTGGTAACAAGGTGTCAAATGCTCGACACTTCATGGCGCGTCGTTCGCATTTCTTAGCCTCATCATCGATATGTATCGGTATAGATGATCCTCGAGGATCTCACAGTGCCGTCATACGGATCCATTTTGGGGGTTTGAAGGACTCGGGCATCGGGTAATGCTCGATCTCGAAACAAAAGGCGACTCAAGCCAATCGATGTCTCGATCCTTACTACGATACGATTGAACTCGTCTCGTATACTTTCTCGACCCTTCTTAAAGGCTTCTCTTGCGCGACCCGCCTCTTGTAGTTGGTGGCACCGACTTCTATCTCGTCTTCACATTCTTCTCGGATATCCACCACCTTTTTCCCTTCGCTTCTAACTCTCTTTCGCCTGGTTGATCTAAAGGTTGCCCGTCCGGAAAATCGCGAGTCCTTTTCAACAAACACCGACGCTACGACACGCTTAAGTGCTTCTTCATCTAACGACGCCAAGTAGTCTGCAACATCCTGGCAACCGAGGGAGGAAGTCGAGGTTTTTGTGTTTGCACAATCGCAAATTTTAGAACCAAAGTGGGTTTTTCGAGGAGACGATCGGTTTTGTTCCCTGCGGCTCTGTGTCCGTGTGTTCTTCATTCTCATGACGTTCTTCTTTTTGCTTTTCTTCTTGTTGACGGCGCCATCGTACTACTCTCTCTAAATCACCGATAGATAAAGGCCCCTCCTTCTAGCGCCAATGATGATGCTAAATAAAGCACCGGTGATGTGTCAAGGTTGTTTGGAATCTGGGGTGAAATAGAAAGGAGAGATGCAATATGAATAAGATGGTGCCTTTTATGGAAAGATGGTAGTTTTTGTATTGTAATTTGGGTTCAAGAATGTATCTTGAATTGCCTACGTATCTGTCTGAATCCAGAATCAAGCCCAACGTAGTTCCTGGATGTGCGTATTTATAGCACATGCCCTTCTTCTCGCCTCTAACTTAAGGGCGGTTTAGTCTATTGACAAATATAACCTTGGCTTCTGTCCCGTTACTCCTCAGTATCGGATCGTGCGCTTGTATTGACTCGACGGTCATCGTCATGGTCATGCCGATGTGAAAACCTTCAACATAACTAATCTATAATACATACGATCTTGATCATGTCGAGATGGTTCGCCCACCTCGACGTCCTCATCATATCTGGACTCTCTCCACATTCCAGCTGGACTACTCAGATAACTCCACGTGGAAGGGTGGCATATCGTATCGTCAGTGGACAAGTATGACATGGTGATCCTGGACCACCATAAAACCACTGCCATGACTAGATGTTTTAAATCAACATTTTGTTAGTTATAATTTATTTTTTTAATAAAATAAAATCCTCATGAAAAATGCATGTTGCATATTTCTATAAATATTCATTTTTTTTTGAAATATTATTCAAATTTTATTATTTATATTATTAATTCGACAAACTTTCAACAAAACATAATTTTTAGCGACATATTTGCCCTGTATTTTACGAAAATCGCCCTTGCAATACCGCTAGCCAAAAACAAACGGTGAGGTTTTAGTCCACTTCATGTAGGTTTTTATTTTAGAGGGAAGGGGCCACAAGGACAAAAAAATTAATAAATGGATCTGAAAGGACAAAAATAACATTTTCATGATTATAAAGGACAAAAATCACAATTGTTACTTTAAAATTGTTATTTCACGTGTTAATGTTACTTTGTGTTTCATAATTGTTACTTCATATTTACTCTATTCCACATTTGTTCTTCATATTTATTCTTACATAATTATTCTTTTTATCCTTATTAAATTACGCTTTCTTTTTATCCCGATTTTTTTTGATAATTTTGTCATTCCTGACAAAAATATATTTATTTTATAGGGCTAAAAGACCCAAAAGACTGTAAACGAACATTATTTGACATATAGGATGAAAAAGAATCACATTTGAACATAATGACACAATATTTCCTTATTCCCCCTTCTACCCTTAATTAATACCTTAATTGTTTTATTTTTTTTACTTGAACGATGCGAGATAGAATCAATTCATTGGAAAACAAAGAAAATGAAAGAAATGAAACAGAAAGAAATGAACACGTCTGCAACAACTTCATGTTGCTAGCTTTTCATTCTTTTTAATGGATGAAAAAATACAAAAAATGATTTTTTCTTTTGATTTTTTTTTTTTTGAATTACTTTGTTGTTGTTTTCTTTTTTTTTTATATTTTTATTATTATTATGAGATGAAACAAACACTGTTGCTGGTTTTTTTTTTTTTTTTTTTTTTTTTTTTTTCAGGCGTTGTTCAGGTTTTTTTTTTTTAACCGATATATTGACCATCGCGATACAATGACCACCCCCGATACATTGACCACCGCGACGCATTGACCACCTCGATGCAATGACCATCCTGATGCATTGACCACCGCGACGCCCGATGCGATGTACATCGCGATGCAGAGACACCACGATGAAGTGACACCACGATGAAGTGACACCACGATGTAGAGACACGAAGATGAAGCGACACCGTGATGCAGTGACCACCCCCGATGCAGAGACACTGTGATGCAGAGAAACCGCATTCGCGAGACACCTCGATGAAGTGATCTGGCCCGACGTAGTGACCACCCGCGATCGCGAGAGACGCCTCAACGAAGTGACACCACGATGCATTGACCACGCCGGATCCATTGATCACCACGATCTGATGACCACCTTCGATCGCGAGAGACACCACGATCTCGTGACCAACCCAAATGCGAGACACCGCGATGCGGTGACCTCCCGATCTGACATGAGACATCACGATGTTATAACATTTGATGATGCAGAGACATCGCGATGCAAAGACATCGCGATGAAGTGACACTGCATTGTAGAGACACCACGATGAAGTGACACCGCAATGCAGAGACGCCGTATTGCACAGATATCGCGATGTTATAACATTTGACGCTGTAGAGACACCGCAATACAAAGACACCGCATTGCAGAGACACCACGATGAAATGACACCGTAATGCAGAGACATCATATGATATTGAGTTATGCATTGACGTATTGTTATAGCGATTTATGCAGTGATGCGTTACGGTATTACTTTATGCAGTGACGTCTTATTGTATCGATTTATGCAGTGACGTCTTATGTCAATTTATGTAGTGACATCTTATTGTATCGATGTATGCAATGACGTCTTATTGTATCGATTTATTCAGTGACGTCTTATTATATCGATTTATGTAGTGACATCAATGTCTCTTTATTAATTGTCTAATGTATGCGGTGACATCTACAGTGACATCAATGTCACTTCATTAGTTGTCTAATGTATGCGGTGACATCTGCAGTGACATCAATGTCACTTCATTAATTGTCTAATGTATACAGTGACATCTGCAGTGACATCAATGTCACTTCATTAATTATATCAATTTGGCTTGTTTGGCAACGGAGAAACTCTAATGGCGTGTTTGGATTGCGGTAATGGAATGGAATTGAATGATTTTTAATTACATTATATCAATTTGACTTGTTTGGCAACAGAGGAATGGAATATGATTTCATTCCATCCAAAATTCAATGGAATAGTCGGAATAGAATGAAAAAATAAATCCTACAATGAGATAATTTGCCTACCAAACAAGGTAATGGAATGATATCATTCAATTCCATTGCATTATATTCCAACAGATTCAATTCTTAGAGGTGACACCACGATACATTGACCACACCAGATCTATTGATCACCACGATACAGTGACCACCTCCGATGCAGAGACACAACGATGCAGTGACCAACCCAGATGCAAAGACACCGCAATGCAGAGACATCACGATGTTATAACATTTGACGATGCAGAGACAACACGAATTAGAGACACCGCATTGCAGAGACTCGTGATGTTATAACATTTGACGATGCAGAGACACCGCATTGCAGATACACCATGATGAAATGACACCGCTATACAGAGACACCGCGATGAAGTGACAATGCAATGCAAAGACACCGCGATGAAGTGACACCGCATTGCAGAGACACCGCGATAAAGTGACACCGTGATAAGTGACACCGCAATGCAGAGACACCGCAATAAAGTGACACCGCGATGCAGTGACCACCCCCGATGTAGAGACACCCCCGATGCAGAGACACCGCATTGCAGAGACACCGCGATACAGAGACACCGCGATGAAGTGACACCGCGATCGCGAGACACCTTATTGTAACGGTGTATGCAATGACATCTACAAATGACATCAATGTCACTTCATTAGTTGTCTAATGTATGCGATGACATCTGCGGTGACATCAATGTCACTTCATAAGAATGACATAATTAAAAATTAAAAAAATTATCTGGTTTTTCCACATGCTACCGTGTTCATCGGAGGTTTCTTCGGCGACATTGTGGTTATTCGCTTGATTCGGTAATGTTCGGTGGTGTTTAATGCATCGATCCGCCGGGTAATCTGTGTGATCCTTTAAAATACGGTTTGGTTCTCTGAGCTTTAGGGGAATGTGGCTAGTTTGAAGGCGCGATTTCGGTCTTTTGTGCCCTGGATCATGATCTAGGGCCGTGATTCTCGCAATTGAAAAGAGATATTGTTGTGTTCTCTCCTCGGTGGCGTCTGGAATTTTTATTTTTGAGGTAAATACAAAAGACGGCGGCGTAAACAGAACAATATCCTCAATACAGTTTCAGATCTTTCTTCCAACAGCTTGGAAGGAGAAGTTCCAGATAAAGGTCTGTTTAAAAACTCTACAGCATTCTCAATCGCAGGTGATAAAAACCTATGTGGAGGTATGAAGTCGTTACACTTACCTCAATGTCCAAAACCGACTCCAAGAAAACTCAGGTTTTCCATGGTGATGGTCCTTCCAAATTGTTGTTGTTGTTGCTTTCATGTCAACAAGAATAGATTAAAGCTTTCATAGGCTATATTATAAGGCAAAGAAGATTAAGCACTTTGCCTCATTTGTAAGTAACATACTTTGATGCAGATTTCCTGCTTGCTTTTAGCAAGTATTGCTTCAACAAGCGACTCACACCATATATGGACTTGAAGATTCACATTCTGCAACATCATAAATCGCCTTTTCTCTTTTTCAAAAGTGATTAAATAAACACAAACAATATTATTCTCGCTTTCTTCTTCCATCCTATTACCAATGTGATTACTCAACAATGTCATCGGTAGAAACAAAGCTCAAAACTTTAACAAACAACTTTCATCTATCATTTAGCTAAACACTATCAAATGACTCTAAAGCATTATGAATTCATTTCCCATCACATAATTCATCAGTATCCAAACAATTCTTCCACAAATAAACAATACCTTAGTTATTATACTCCACTCAACCTAAACAATCTAAGTATAAAGCAAAAGCTAAAGCTAAAGCAAAAGCTCAAAGCTAAAAGCAAAAGCCAACGAATCGCAAGTCACGAGAAAGAAAAAAAGGTTATCTTTTCCTTCAAACAAAAGAAGCTTTAAACGATCAAAAGGCAATGGAGGAAGATGGCGAAGATTTATCATCTCCATTTTGTAGTCCATCTACTCTTTCTTTCTCTGCTCAAATCTTCAAGCCTAATTCTCGCCAAGAAAAGTTGGGATTCTCTCAATCTAATCCTTGTTCTCATTGCTTTACTCACGGGTTTCTCTGCGAAACAAAAATGAGAAGATAGTCCCCGAGGAGGGCGGCGACGGCGAAGGATTTCAAGATTCTACTCGGTTATCCGAATGAGTACGGAATGATGATGCTAGTAAGTCAAATCATCTACCGAGCCCTCATAAATGGTATGATTATTCGGATCGAAATCGGAGTGTTTACTGATAGCTTTGTTCCTAGTAGAGAGATGTTTTTGAGAACTAATACTTCCACTCCGGATCTACGCCAAGTTCCGTCGACATCGTAAATCGCAGATGGAGTTTTCACGATGATCCATGGCGGTTTTCTCGATGATATTAATCGCAGCACCGCACCGCACTTTGGTCAATTTCTAACGTCGTCGTGAGCGGAAAGATAAAGATAAATCTGATGATCCAGGATGATATATTAGATTAGGGGTATTTTAAGTGCATGTAGATATATTATGTCCTTATATGTTCAACAGATTCCTTTATGTCCCTTATGAAATTTAATAAGTATAAAAAAGCTATACTTTTAAGTAATTAACCCTATTTTATATTTGTTATAATTTCAGTGTTTAAGTAGATAATAATAATGGTGAATAACTTTTCCAAAAAAAAAAAAAAAAAAAAAAAATTTTATTTTCTTATTGAGGAAGTGTTCACCAAAAAAAAAAGTTCAATTAAGGAGACGGACATCTAACTCAAATCTATTAAAATACACCAACTAATTTCTCTCTTTTGTTTTTGATCACACACCGACTAATTTCTCAACGAAGAAAATTACTGACAAATGTAATTAAATTATATACATAGGTCTAAGTTGTGACAATATCAATATCTATTATGATTATTTTTGTTGAAAATCATTTACGAGTTTCAGTGTAATAAATTTATTAAAAAAACACAAATATTTTATTAATCGCAGTCAGCAATGCAAGCATAAATTACATGAGATGATGGAAAAGAGCCTCAATCTTTACCTCCAACAAGATTTAGGCTTTCCCTAGCAAGAAAATGGGTTGGTATGTTGCCTTGTCTTTTTACAAAAGATAAGGAAATAGAAATAAAAGCAGACATCGCTTTTCATAGCCTTCCAAGATACTTATCAAATATGACAAATCTTCTGACCCGTGAGGCGTTGGTGAACTGTGGTCCCCTTCTATAATAATGTGAAAGAATCCCTTAAAAAAAAAAAAAAAAACACTTGTATTTTGCAGGATATGCACAATGGAGAATGTGTACCCAAAAAATTTCCCTACTTATTTCTATTGATATTGGTTTTCAAAAGATTAATTCATGATTAAAAGGGCTGGCCTGCCCGCTAACATCAAACGATACGTGCAGCATTTGATCAGTTTTAGGTGGTGTATACGTATGACGTATCATTGTGCCATTATGTTTTTCTAAGAATACTTTTCTCCGCTAAGCAATTAAAATAATATTTTCGAAGCTAAACTTATTCTTCAATAGCATGGAATTGTGTCTTCTCATGTCCACAAAAGCCATTTTGCTTTTTCTTCTTTAAAGCTCTTTGTTATGAACTGATGAAATGAGACTAGCTAGAATCAATATTAGAATATTAGAAATATATTATTTTTGGAATGTAAATATTCTGCATTACTACATTTATCGTAAAATATCGACAGCACAATCTCGGCAAATTAGATAGCTTGATTCTAGCAATTAGCCTAGCAGGGAAAGGTTGTAATTGTATATATGTATCTTGTACATCATTACGAAAGATCAAGGAAAATCAATTCCTCAATATTCTCTTACATGCTATCAGAGCTCTAGGTTGTAACATCTCTCATTACGTGTCCTTTCGTCCTCCTTGCTGTGTTTTCAATCGTCTTCCTGCTCTCTCCATCGCCATGGCCGGAAACACATCTGACCCAAAATCTACCCCCCTTCATCCTGCTCTCACTGTCTCAAACATTAACAGCTTCATCAAGGTCACTCTTGATATTGAAAAAGGACAATATATTACTTGGTCAGAATTGTTCAAAATCCATGCTCGAGCCTACCAAGCGATTGATCACATTTTCCCACCAAAATCTGACAAAGGCACTCTGAAAGACACGAAACCAGACCTTTGGTCTCGTGTCAATGCTGTCGTTCTCCAATGGATTTACGGCACTATATCTGAAGATTTGCTTCATACAATTCTTGAACCTGACACCACTGCAGCCGCGTGGAATCGTTTGAAGGATATATTTTCCGACAACAAAAATTCACGAGCTCTTTACCTCGAGCAAGAATTTTCAAAAGTCCAAATGGAGGATTTCGCTGACGCTTCCTCTTATTGTCAACATCTGAAATCTCTTGCGGATCAGTTATCCAACGTTGGTGCTCTCGTCTCCAACGAACGATTGGTGCTCCAGCTTGTCTCCGGTCTCACCGACGCATACACCACTGTCGGATCTCAAATACGCCATGGAGACACTCTCCCACCGTTCTATAAAGCTCGATCTATGCTAGTTCTTGAAGAAACGGACCGAGCCAAGAAGGCAGCTCTTTCAACACCAAATTCAGCATTTGCGGCTACCCACAATGATCACTTGGCTGGAAATCGTTCTCCTACCCATCACCTCGGTAATAACAGTCCTCCAACACCCGTGGCGAGGGGCGCAATGGTCGAGGCGGAGGGGCGAGGCAATGGTCGGCAGCGACCAAGGCGACAAACTCAGCTCACCGCGCCCAATCTGCAGCAGCCATGGGCTGGTCAACCTTGGTATCTTCCACCTTGGGCTGGGCAGTGGCAGCCATGGGAAATCCCTCCATGCCCATATCCGACATCTCCTTCTCCTTGGCAAAGATCCGCAGCTCGTCAGCCTGGTATTCTCGGCCCAAGGCTCCAAAGAGCTCACATTGCCACGTCGACTGAAGCCGTGAGTACAAAGCACATGAAAAAACCCTGCCAAATTATCAAAAGTACTGAAATGCATACGTTTAGGACTCTTTTTTTATATTTTCCCGGACAAAATGGCAATCTACCTCTATGTGCTTTGTTTTTTCATGGAAAGCGGGGTTTTCCACAATGTACAAAGCACTCTTGATATCACAAAAAAGAGGAACATACTGATCATAAGGCAACTGAAAATCCTTCAAGAGGTATAAAATCCATTGAATCTCACAAGTTGTAATGGCCATAGCTCCATACTCCGCCTCAGAAGAACTCCTGCTTACAGTGTCTTGTTTCTTGCTTTTCCATGAAATGAGAGATCCTCCTAGAAAATTATTCAAGTCAGTAACATACTTTCTAGTAATGGAGCATCTGGCCCAGTCAGAGCATGTGAAAGCTTTGAGCTGCAATGTGCTTGATGAGGGAAACAAAAGGCCTTGACCAAAAGCTGCTTTAAGAAATCTCAGAACTTTGTATGCAACATCAAGGTAATTTTTGTTGGCTTGTCTAAGAATTAGCTCAGTTGCTGAACTACATAGCCAATGCCTAGTTTTGTGTTGTCTAAGTACAAAAGCTTTCTTACTAAGCTTCTGTAAGAGGCATTGTCTGATAATAATGCACAATCGTTCTAACTTGAATTGAGGATTCATAGGTGTCTTAGATGGTTTAGCTCCTAGATAACCAAAATGATGTAGCAGGTCTATGCAATATTTCCTTTGATTAATGCCTATTCCTTGCTTAGATATAGCAACTTCAAAGCCTAAAAATTACTTTAGTGGTCCATGATCTTTGATTGTAAAGGCTTTGTGCAAGAGATCTATCAAATCCTGAACATGTTGTAGAGAAGGACTCCCTACAATGATGTCATCCACATAATTAAACTAGCAATGCAATGAAAAAAGACCCTTGTCCCTTGGTAAAAAGTGTGATCATTGTGGGACTAAGAGTATCCAAATTGAATTAAGCACTATGTGAGTGTAGCATTCCATTACCAACTAGCTTGTTTCGAGCCATACATGGATTTTTTCGATCCGCAAACAATGTTGGAGCTCAGGTCCGCAACCCAAATGGTGGTTTCATGTAAACCTCTTCATTTAAGTCACCATGTAGGAAGGCATTGTTTAAATCTAATTGATGCAAATGCTAGTTCTGTAAGGAAGCCAAACCGAGAAATAATCGATGGTCAGTCATCTTGGCTACTTGGAGCGAAGGTGTCAAAATAATCTATACCCCAATTTGAGTGAAACCTTTGGCTACAAGCCTAGCCTTGTATATCTTTATACTTCCATATGATTTCCTCTTGATCTTGTACACCCATTTACAACCTATGGGAACCTTCCATGGAGGTAAGGGGGCCAGAGATCAAGTATTAGTTTATGTAAGGCATCTTGCTCTAACTGCAATGCTTTTTGCCAATCTTCACTTTATAATGCATGTTTGTATGTGAAGGGTTCTTAAACAATATAAATATTATAGACAAAAGATTCATAGGAATCTGATATGTGATTATGCAAAGCCATACTCCGAATTGTGTGTGGAGCGGTGCCTTTAAAGGCCAGATTAATCTGATAGTCTTGAAGATATTCAGGTAGCTGTCTTGTTCTTGAAGGTCTTTCATGAGCAATTTGAGGAGGATCTATAGAATTTTCAAAAGGCATTGTAGGTTGATTGGGTACTGGTGGAAGCTTCACATTATCAAAAATGGAAACTGGCAGAACAATGGTATGGTCAGTAGAAGAATCTACAAAAGGAAACTTATCCACATGGAAAATAACATCTCTTGAAATAAAGATCTCCTAAGAATTGACATCTAGCAAGAGAAACCCTTTGGTATGAGCAGGAAGACCTGAGAAAACAGACTTCGTGCTTCCGGCATCAAACTTCCCCATGCCTTGATTGTTAGTTGTAGCAAAAACAAGACATCCAAAAACCTTAAACATGCTATAGTTAGGAAGCATATTATGTAACAAGACATAAGGGCATCTATCATATAGAAAATGGGTTGTGGTGGACATTTATCCTATAGAAGAGGGGTTGGAGTACAATTAATAAGCAAAGTAGCATCGTGCAAACAAAAACCCCAATAATACATAAGTAAATGTGCTTGATACCTTAATTCCCTAGTTGTAGTTAACAAATGTTGATGCTTCCTTTCTACTACACCATTTTGTTGAGGTGTATCAACTCAAGAAGTTTCATGGACTATACCCTTCTCAGCATAATACCGTTTTATATCAGTTTCTAAACCATTATTTGACCTAATCACCTTAATAGATGTACCGAACTGAATGTGAATTATATTACAAAAAGTCCGTAAAATGGTCTTTGTCTCAGATTTGGACATCATCAAGAATATCCATAAAAACCTACTATAATCATCAATAATAGAGAAAAAAAAATAGCATTCACCATTAAGAGTTTGTACCTTATTGGGACCCCATATGTCAACATGGATCAAGTCAAAAACATGCATGGAAACAGATTCACTATGAGGAAAAGACAATCTCTTATGTTTAGCTAGAGGACAAACTAAACATTCTTGTTTAAAGGATGCTTTACATCAGGTATAGAATGCTTCAAAACTTTAAGCCTTTGGTTAGACAAATGTCCTAACCTATAATTCCAAAGTAAAGACTGCCACACACTATTACAAGTAGCAGTATGTTGTAAACATGATGAAGTGGAGTTAGCGTTCAGAATGTAGAGACCATTAGTAACTCTAGCTGAACCAGTCATCTTCTGTACACTGATATCTTGTATCACACAATAATCAGGGTGAAAAGACAAAGAAAAACTTGTACCTATGGTTAGTTTTCTTACAGAAAGAAATTATATGAAAATGAAGGCACACAAAGAACATTCCTGAGAATTAAATGATTATTAATCTTAACTTGTCCTATGCGTGCCATAGAAACTATAGAACCACTAGGTAAGGTAACTGTGACATTGTGCACATGTATAGCATTTATCATAGCTGATAAACAAAAGGTTATATGATCAGTGCACCTGAATCCACTATCCACTTATAAGAGTTACCTCATGACAGTAAATTGTCTGATTGAACATTAGCTGTCATAGCAAATGAAGGAGCAGCACCAGAAACATCTTGAACTTTGACATTTTGCAACAAGCCCAAGATATGATCATACAGAGTCCTAAACATGACACAATAAGTGGTATCAGTAGACATAGCAGTAGCAGCATAAGTTGGATGGTCTTGATCTGATATGAACCTTGAGAAGAATCTACACAATTGGCTATAATACCTCCCTGCCTCTACCTTTAAAATATGAGGAAAACCCCATTTCTTGTAGCATTTGTCAATAGTGTGGCCATCCCTACCACAATGGGTACATCAGCACTTTCTTATATTGATTTGTGCCGAACCTCACCTAAACCTTTACCATAGGCAGGTTGAGCCTGGCTGGCCAAAGCTAAAGAACCAAAATCTTGAGAACTAGAAGAACTAATGGATCATACATTCAGTGTAACTGTCCCATTCTTGGCAGAAGAATAAGAAATCTGACTCTCATGTTGCAAAGCCATGGAGAAAACAGTTCTAATATCTGGAATAAGGCTAGACATAAGTACTTGAGGCTTAACATTGTTGAAATTGTCATTCACTATATTCTCTATACACAACCATGACATCACAAGAACAATGTGGAGCTGGCCTTAAAATGGCATACTGGTCCCAAAAACCCTTTCAACTTAATGAATTAACTAGTAACACAAAGGGAACCTTGCTTAGTAGTAAAAATTTCCTTAATCAGATTGGATAATCTGTAAGCATTTCCAGTGCTAAAACGATGATTTAGATCTAGCCAAACTTCCCTAGCAGTATGAAGCCACATTACATTTTGTATAATATCATAATCTAAAGAATTAATGATCTAAGCAGCGACAAGATCATTACATCAAGTCCGAGCTTCGAAGTTTCTATCATCCTCTTTAAGGAGAGATCCATCAATGAAACGCTTACCTTAAGTGGAGATGATCATACCAATAGCTCTCTTCCAGCAATGAAAAATCTTCACCCCTGTTAGTTTTGGTTGTACAAAGACAACAAGCGGATTTTCTCCTGGATGAATGAAATAGGGATTGACCACTACTTCCCCGGCTTGGTTTGCCATGATCAAGAAACTAGTAATTATAGAATATTTAGAGACAAAATGAAGAATAACTAGTAGGGCTAATTGAGGAAAACAATCAAACACCCAAGAAGAATGAGGAAACGAGATTGTTCGGATACCATGTTATGAGCTGAAATCAGACTAGAATCAAGAACAATAAATATGAAGAACATGAACTTCATTGGAGAAGAAGAATAGAGTTTTTGTATTACATAATTTTGTAATCAAAACTTCTGAACTTTACTTTCAGCTCATGGTAGTTTATATAGACCACAACCATGCTGCTTTTAGTGGAGCAGAGCAACGTTTGAAATAATTGTTAAAAGATTTTTTTTATATGAGGAAATTATAGTTCTGAAAAAAAGAGAGGACATTCTATAGGAGTAAGAAATCCTGTTGGGGCTTATTACTAGTCAGAGGGGCTCGGGGATTTCCATTGCCGTAGCCGCCATTATTGCCGGAAAGCTATGTGCAACAAAAAAAAAATATATATATATTTATTTATTAATTTTTTTTTTTTTAACTTGTAATTTTATTGATAAAAAGAAAAGTTACAAGTTTTATCATTCATGGCCTCCTTACTCCTATGATGTCGTTAATGTTCAATCCTACCTCCTCAAAACTATACTTCGAAAAATTCAGGGTGAGAAAAATCGGATGCTAGAGAAAGATTATGAGTCTTGACAAAAAAAAAAGATTGTGTCATAACGAGTGATACAATGATGATATGCATCGTTGATCATGTTTTATTTACATCATAATCAATTTACATTTATTATGATAAACAATACAGATCACCGTTGTGTCACTCAATGTATCACATGTTTATCGGTAGGGATGGCAATCTCGCCCAACCCGACCCTCGCCTACTCACTACTCTACCCGTTCGGGTATGATTTTCAACTACCCATTCGGGTAATGGGTGGGTATGGGTAAAATTTCTATACCCGTTGCGGGTATCGGGTCGAGTATCGGGTATATCATAAAACCCTACCCTACCCGTCCCCGACCCATTCCCCGACCCGCACTCTACCCTACCCGCTTCTTTGTTTTTTGAGGTTAGTAGAAATTGTAGTTAAACTAAACCTAATGCTTGTTAGTAGAAAAGAATCGATAAAAAAAACTAAAAACATTAGTTCCTAATAGGACATTCATTTGCAAAATGCCTTAACTTGTAGACTTAAAATCAAATTCATTTTGTCTTTAAAAATTATTTATACACGCTGACAGATGTCAAAATCTTACCCGATTCTCTGGGGGTGGGTATGGGGATTTTATTTATACCCGCTCGTTGGGTTTATGGCCAGATGGGTAAAAAATTAGGAGTGGGTATGGGTCGGGTGGAAATTAAACCCGCCCCCTACCCGACCCATTGCCATCCCTATTTATCGGTATCATTACTCAATCAGTGGTAAGACAATCACTTAGTCTACTATGCAATTTAATGATTTATTTAAATGAAACACCTCTTAAATAAATCCTCCTTAACCAAATACAAGCACTCATGAATATTCAACTAATTACATATAGGAATGTTTTATTAAATTGTGGATAGGATCTCTTGGACATTGTCTAGCGGTGAGCGGGTGTGGTGGTGTAATGTCTTTCTATATCTAAAGCCGGTAGGTGGGGGTTCGAGACCCGTAAAAGGTCGGCCCCTTTCAGTAAGAGATATCTAATAAAAAGCCTCATCCCTGAGCTGCTAGGTCCCATGATTAACCTCTCTTCACATTTCTACGTGATCGGAGACGAGAGGACCTCACGGTTAGGGTTTAAACGTTTTTACTAAATTGTGGATAGGCATATTACTTGCATTCACATTATACATAATAGATAACCTCGGGAAAACCCGTCATTTCTAGAAATTCTGTCTACGCAATCGGGAATAATTCATATTTTGAGACATTAGGGAATAATTTCAGTAATCAAACATATCAACTGAAGCCATCAGAGGCAGCTGGCAGTTGGCAAAAGCATGATTCCAAGAAGAACCGTTGAAGAAGGCATCATAAATCGGCTCCTCCGCCGGAGGCCCCCAAAATCCTCCATCGCTACCGGCGGCGGCACTAGATATCTCTATAATCTCGTTGAGCGACTGCAATCTGTGGCTGAGCTCAGCCACCTGAGCTCTCAGAACTGAATTCTCCGCCTCAATTTTCGCATAGAGCTGTGCTGTGGCGTTCATGGCAGTAATGATTTGACTGCTCTCGTTCTTGAATCGAGCAATTTCAGTCGTTAATTCATCCATATGCTTCTGTTTCTTCATCCGAGATCTCCTTGCTGATTCACGATTGGATATCATTCTCTTCCTTTTCTTCTGATCCATCATTATCTGAACATCTTCTTCAGAACCTGATGATCTTGAAGATGTCCCACGAGAGGATCCTCCAGATGCCATATTTTTATTTTTTTTTGGAAAAGTAAACGCAGATTTTACAAGGAGGATATATTAAAGATAATAATTTATGTAATTAAAACAAGGAAAATAATACAGATTATACTTTTATTTCCAGAAAAAAAAAATCATGCGACGTAATAAAACCAGTAAAGGAAGACAACTGAGAAGGATTGAACTAAATGGGCTCTGCTTAAGTAAGTAGAATTTATCATAAAATCAGAATCGGAGTTTTCACTGCGAGTTGCAGACATGAATTTCAAAGATTAAGATCAATCGGTTGAGCATTAATTAAGATTAATTTGCCAACAAAGAGCAACTTAAATGGTTCTTGAGGAGAAAAATGGAGCTGAATTTTTGCAAGAGCTTTGATAAACTCAAAGTTATCAGCACGAAATCTAATTTCGATTTTTAATGCTAATAATTATTCAGAGAAAAAGGAAGAAGGAGGGGGGAGATGTCATGAAGAGTGTAGGGGAGACTTTATAGAACCAAAAAGAAAAGCTGGAGAGTCGGATTTTTTTTTTTTTTTTTAACAAATCTGAAGAAAAAAGAAATAGAATAGTCTACAAGGTACAAGCAAAAGAATCCTTAAAAAAAAAAAATAAAAAAATAAAAAAAAAAAAAGCTCCCAAAATCATTTGGACCATCCTCACCGTAGAGTTATAGGAAAAACCAATTACCCCACGTTTTTTTTTTTTTTTTTTCCTGGAAAGATTTTGTGTGAAGAGGATTTTGAGGTGAAGTAGACGAAATAAACGATCGAACCACACACGCTTTAAAAGACAGAATGAAATTGTGTGGTGTGTGTATCTCCTCACGCTGTTTCACACACCGCAGAGACACCACAAAGAACCACCCTTTTTTTTGCAGCACGATCAAACTTTGTGGAGTCGGTTTTTGAAAAAGAAAAAGAAAACCGATTTCCATTCTACCTGTGATTTCACAATAAAATTAACATTGTGGAAATCGGTTCTTGAACTAAAAACTGACTTTCAATAGAGCCGATTTTGAATCGACAAATATTTTTTAGGGATTGAATCGACACTTTGAAAATCAACATAGATTTAAAACCGACTTTCACAAGTCGATTATGTGAAACTACGCGGTGTGACGCATCGGTAGGTGGGGTAGTCGATTCTCATAAAAACAATGAGTTGTACCAGTTGATGAGATGAAGCGGTAGATCGGGTGGAGTGCTCCTCTCATATACCATGTTAGTTTATATAGCATAAGAACCTATTGAGGATATTATTAAGGATGAATAATTATATTTTATTTTACGTTATTATTTTCCGTAAATTTACTCCTCAAGATGTGTTGTACTATATAAACATCTTGTTCTCCATTGATTTGGTAATGAGAAATATCAATTATATTTGTCAATATGGTATCGGAGCTAGGCGCGATCTCGTTTCTCATCTCGCCCATCCTCCTTCTTCTCCACCACTAAACCCTAACTCAAAAAAAAAAAAAAAAAAAAAAAAAAAAAAAAAAAAAAAAATAAAATACCAAGCAATAGCGGAAGATTCAAATGCATCACGTAAACGTCGGCCACCACCTCTCTCGCCCAAATCCTCCTTCCTCCTTCCATCCTCTTCCCAAATTCATATCATCAAGCTAAATCGTCAAAACTTTCATCTATGGCGTGCTCAAATCCTCCCTATCTCGCTGCCAAGGCGTATTTGGCTATGTTAATGGCACGATTGCAAACCCGGCGGCCACCATGGTTAATGAAAAAGGCACCACAGTCCCTAATCCGGCCTATGATGCTTGGCTGCAACAAGACAGTCTGATTCTAAGCACCATCACCTCTTCTCTCTCTGAGGATGTTCTGATGCAAGTCTATCACGCTACCACCTCTGCTGAAATTTGGACAGCCATCGAAACATGCTTTGCTTCCCAATCCCGGGCCAAACTCATGCAAATTCGCACTCAATTGGCCTCCACACGCAAAGGTACAATGACCGTTACTCAATATTATGTCATTTGTTAAACGCTTAATCGATGAATTGGCCATGGTCGGGCATCCTTTGTCCATCGATGATATTGTTGCGTGATTTAATCGCCGGTCTTGGTCCTGAATATGAAGCCCTTGTTACCTTGCTCTCTCGCTCGTGACTCAGTATCCATGGAAGAAGCATACTCCTTGCTCTATCGGTGAATCCCGCCTCCGTAATCATGCCCCCACTCCACCGGGCGGTTAACTCTTCTTCTCCGCCAACCCACAAAGCTAACCTTCATTCTCGGGCCTCAACACTCGGTCGTGGTCGTGGTTATGGCTCATCCGACAAAATCGTGGCGGGGTGATCGGGCTCTTCGTGGGCGTGGCTCGTGCCGTAATTCGGTCCTCCGTCACATGCCAAATATGCTCTCGCAAAGGCCATGTCGCTAATGCTTGCTACTATCGATTTGATGATGACTCGACTATTCCACCTCCCGCCAATCTCCTCGGCAACAGCCCCATATCCGCCCAAGCCTATCAAGCTCAACACCACCGCTTTCCACCGCCGCGCGTGAGTGGATTCCCGACACCGGGCCACCCATCATATGACCAACAACTTCCGAAACCTAAACTTGCAAATCCGAGCCTTATGATGGTCCCGATCAGATCAACATCGGCGATGGCACATGTTTGCCTATTTCCCATATTGGTTCTTCCCGCATTGGCTCTTCTTACTTACTTTCAAATATTCTAGTTTCCCGCCCCTTCATACTAATTTACTTTCTCAGACAAATGTTTGCTTCGAGATAATTCAATCTATTTTGAGTTTCATGATACTTATTTTCTTGTGAAGGACTACTCGGGCCACGTCCATCATAGGGGTTTCCTAAAGGATGGCCTTTACCACTTTTCCAGTCTATTCAACCGCCCCGTTGCTCGTGCTTTTCTCTCAACCCGTGAGTCTCCCCAGCTTTGGCATCAGCGGCTTGGTCACTGCTCTCACCAAGCCCTCTCCCAAGTTTTGCGTATTTTAAATATTACTGTGTCCAATAAAGCACCACCACTGTTTGTGCTTGGCGTGCCGTTTAGCTAAAAGCATCCGCATCCCCTTCCCGCTTCAATTTTACCTCTACTTGCACCTTTAGACTTGCTTTATTCTCGATGTTCGGGGTCCGTGTTTTGAACCTTCAATTTATGGTAATCGTTATTACATAAGTTTTGTGGATGATTTTTCTAAATTTATTTGGCTTTATCCCATTCGTGTGAAATCCGATGTTGAGACCGTTTTTCTTAATTTTTGCAACCTTGTTGAACGCCAGTTTAACCGTAAAATTAAAGCTATGCAAACCGATTGGGGTGGTGAGTTTCAACGCTCTTTCTCGCTACTTCACCACTTTAGGCATAGATCATCGTGTCTCATGTCCTCATACCCACGAGCAAATGGGGTCGCTGAGGCGTCGTCATCGCCATATTGTTGAAACCGGACTATCTCTCCTTGCGCAATCTAATCTTCCTCTACCTTATTGGGAAGATGCATTCACCTCCGCTGTTTATGTCATTAATCGCCTTCCCACTCGCCTGCTCCGTAATAAGTCTCCTTACGAAACCCTTTTTAATCGGTCTCCTGATTACCACTTCTTTCGTGTCTTCGGTTGTGCTTGTTGGCCTTACCTTCGGCCCTATAACCACCATAAAATGAACTTCCGGTCTAAAACTTGTATTTTCCTAGGCTACAGTCCGTCTCATCATGGCTATAAGTGCCTAGATCTTCAAACTGGCAAAGTATATATCTCTCGCCATGTTGTCTTCGACGAGACCACTTTCCCTTACACCTCGTCTTTCTCTCCCCTCACGCCTCAGTCTATCACGGTTCCTCTTCCGACAAATATTGTAGCTCCTCCCTCCATTTCCGTTCCGAATATATCTGAAGCAACACCGCTGTCCCCTTCACCATCTACGGCCCTCCCTGCAGACTCTCCTACTTCTTCCACATCCACTCCCTCTTCTCATGAGTCCTCACCTACACCCACCGAGCCCTCTCCCTCGGGTCCACCTCCGCCCACTCGAACTATGGTAACTCATTCCCAAACGCATAACCTGAAACCCAAATCCCTCCACCCTGATTTTGTCCGTTATCCCTTACCAAAGGCTCTTCTCTCTTCGGCCACTCCCTCTGAACCCACCTCTTACACCGAATCCAACCAACAACGGGTTTGGCGTGATGCTATGCGTGATGAGATCAACGCGTTAGTTCAAAATGATACATGGGAACTTGTCCCTTACTCTCCTGGGATGAATGTTATTGGCAATAAGTGGGTCTACCGTATTAAACAGCATGCAGATGGTCGTATTGAGCGCTACAAGGCTCGTCTTGTGGCCAAAGGCTTTCATCAGGCTGAGGGTGTTGACTTCCACGACACCTTCAGTCCTGTGGTCAAGCCTACTACAGTTCGTCTTTTATTATCTTTGGCTACTACTAACAATTGGGTTCTTAAGCAGGTGGATATCCAAAACGCTTTTCTTCATGGTTTTTTGTCTGACAGGGTTTTTATGCAACAGCCTCAAGGTTTTCAGCATCCAGATTATCCGAATCATGTATGTCGTCTCAAACGCAGTCTTTATGGTCTTCGCCAGGCCCCTCGGGCTTGGTACTCTCGGTTCACTTCTGCCCTTACTACATACGGATTTATTGCTTCCAAAGCGGACACTTCTCTTTATATCTATCGTCATGGGTCTATCTCTATCTATGTGCTCATTTATGTTGATGATGTAATCATCACTGGTTCCTCCTCCGCCGCGGTCGATCATGTCATTCGGCATTTGGGCTCTCGGTTTCTGTCAAAGATCTTGGATCGCTCTCTTACTTTCTTGGTATTGAGGTTTTGCGCCCTCGATGGTATCTATCTTACACAACGTAAATACATTCTTCAGCTTCTCCAGCGCTCTGGCATGGACAAGGCCAAGCCTTGCGTTTCTCCTATGGCTGCTAAGTGTAAATTAACCCGGGATGATGGTCCTCCTGTTGTTGATCCGTCCCTATACCGGACCATCGTCGGTGGCCTGCAATACTTACAGTTTACTCGTCCCGACATTGCGTTCGCAGTCCACAAAGTCAAGAAATTCATGCACTCCCCAATCGAATCTCATTGGGCTGCGGTGAAACGATTCTTCGGTACCTCAAACACACCATTTCTGAGGGTCTCTTTATTTCTAGTTCTTCCGCTTTGACTCTACATGCTTACTCCGACGCTGATTGGGCCTCTGACTCTGACGATCGACGTTCTGTAGGGGGCTACTGTGTGTTCCTAGGTACGAATCTTGTTAATTAGTTGGCGCTGCAAGCAACAGCTTATAGTGGCAAAAAGTAGCACCGAGGCTGAGTACAAATCACTTTCCAATGCGGCCGCAGAGCTCCAATGGTTGCTACAGCTGTTACGCGAAATGCGGTGCCCTCTGTCCACTGCTCCCACTCTCTGGTGTGACAACATTGGTGCTACCTATCTTGCAGCTAATCCTGTCTTCCATGCCCGCACCAAACACATTGAGTTGGATTTTCATCATGTTCGTGAATTGGTCGCCTCCAAGCTCATTCAAGTTGCCTTCGTCTGTTCCAAGGATCAACTCGCTGATGTGCTCACTAAGACTCTTGGCACACCTCGTTTCAATGTACTCAAGGCCAATCTCCACGTCCTCCCTCTTCCCGTGGGATTGCGGGGCGTATTGAGGATATTATTAAGGATGAATAATTATATTTTATTTTACGTTATTATTTTCCGTAACTTACTCCCAAGATGTGTTGTACTATATAAACATCTTGTTCTCCATTGATTTGGTAATGAGAAATATCAATTATATTTGTCAATAGAACCATCTACATATGCACAATTATAGACGGTATTTGGTGATAGGAAATACATCTCTTGTGAAGGGTCTCACTCTTTTTCTCTCTCTATAGTTCTCTCACAAAACCTTCCTTGTCAGTACTAATTTGCGCCGCCGCCCCTCTGCTGCCCCACTGAAGGTGGCTTTTGTTTGTTTGTTTCATGTCTGTGTGGTTTGTTTTCCCTCTCTAGTCTCTTGTCGTCGATCTCCATGGTTTTCGGCTAGCGGCTTCTTTCCGTTCTTCGACGGTCTCTTTTGGTAATCGGGCTCATTTGGTTATAGATCTACTTGTCGCGGAGGTTGCGAACGATGGTTTGTCGTTCTAGGCTTGGCGGTTGTTGGTGTTTCCCTGCACAGCCGGTGGTTTTATGCTGTTTTTTCGTCTCCGACAGGTGGTGAGGCTTCTTGTCTCCTAAATGGTGGTTGCGGTTTTTGTTCTTCGTGGTTTTCTATGGAGAATTGTTGGGCCCAGATCTAGTGGCTTATTGGCGGTGTCTCCACTTCCGGTTCAAGTAGTGCTTCACCTCTTGCGTATTACTCCTTGGGGTACCTTTTTCCTCCGTCTCCCCCGGGTTCTTGTCTTGTGTTTGGTGGTTGGTACCAGAGCTCAAACCTCCGGTGATGGCTCTTGGGTGCTATTCGGGTCCAGTTGTTCACTCATTCGGGAAGGGATGTTGTTGAACTACCATCTCTCCCAAAATCTTAAGCTCATGGGGAGGTAGATAATTAATCTATTATACACTTTAACACGCCTCTCAAGTGTGGGTAATCTCTCCCAACACTTGCACAATAGCAATTCTCAAACCTACACCCCCACCCATCAAACCTACACCTACACCCATCAAACCCCAAACACTTCCACCTAGCAATTCTCTATAACCTCCACCTCATATGCTAGTTTTCTCTACACATCCCACTACCCTAAACTTATACACAAAACTTCTCCAACATTTTTGCCATCATTTTCATAAACTCTTGCATTCCTCCATTTCACCACTTCTCATTTATTCCTACACAATCTAATAGAAAGAAAAATACCCCCACAAACACTTCATCATTTTATCTACTTTTCTTCCAACACTTTCATTTCTCTACATACTCCACCACCCTCAAACATCATCAAATATTTCACCTTTCCTTCATACGTTGAGAATCTAAATAAGAAGAAGAAAAGAAAGAGAAAAAGATTTAAGGAGGAAGAAGAAGCAATTCTTCATTTTACTATCTACTTGGGTTTGTAAATTGTTCATCTCAAAAGTATCATCATCAAGAAGTCTACATCTTGAGCCAAGAATATCATCTTTTGGGGTTTTGAAGAAGAATCTTTGAGCTTTTTGGAATTTCTTCACACTAGGGGTTTGGAATCAAATGGATTTTGGATTGGAGCTTTCATTGAAGTGCTTTGAGGTAGGGAGGTCTTCCATTGAATCCCTATTGTGTAAAATTCTTGTTATAGATGAAATATGTATTATAGACCTTATATCTTGATTATAGACTTTACACCATGTTTTAGACCTTGGAAAATCATGTTCTAGGACTTGGTAGAATACTTAGAGCCTTTTTATGTGTAGGATGAATTACCTTGAATTGGAGCCTTAAATCTTGTTGAAATCTTTAATTCATATTTTAGAACTTATATATTATGTTTAGACATGTTTTAGGAAAGTTTTGGATGTGTTTTGAGTGATGCATGTGTGAGATTTCCCTGAGAAATGACCTTAGAAAAGTTGTAGATTTTTGGCTGTTCAGGGTGCTCAGGCGTATGCTTGGAGGAGACAAGCACACGTTTGTTCTGAGCAAAGAGTTTGTAAAAAATTACTGGGAGCTCAAGAGCATGCCTGTGTAAGGCAAGTACACTCCTGGCTGAAAGGAGAAAACTCAAGCGCATGCCTCGCCGAGCACAAGCGAACTCCTATACCCTGCTTTGTGTGAAACATGTATTTTGACCCTTTTGAGCATGTTTTAGTGTAGATACCTTTTATGGATTGTTGTAGAGTTAAATGTGAGTGTTCTAGTGGCTTTGGCTCCGCACCGTAACTTACGGGAGCATTGGAACACGAAACGTTTGTCCTTACGAGGTGTTGTTTTGGAAATGGCAACATCGTACTTGTTATATGATGGAGTTAGGGGTTCGGTTTCTAGTGGATTGGCTCAGCACCTTATGGAGACCCTCTGCGGGGAGAAACTCGGGATCATTGGAAACCTTATACCTTTGCCTCGTGGGTATTGGATTAGAATCCGGTATTGCTGTGACACGTGCTAGGTAGCGTAACATAGAGTTGTCTAAGGTCTAGTAGTCCATAAAAGCCATTTTATGTGCAATGAACAATGTGGTTAGTTTAACCGCTTAAATACGTACTTGAGAGTCTAAAAGATAAAGCATACTAGCCCTTGGTGAGGCACGTTTTATTTTCGCAACCGGGAGTCGGACTCCACTTGATCCGGGATCATGCCATATGAGGGGTTGAATATATCGTGGTGCATTCTCACCATGCAAAGCGCCCTTGGACTTTTATGCAACACATAACCTTGTATTGTTGAGTTTTACTAGCCGGGCTAGTAGAGGGAAGTGATATGTTGAACATACGTGGCTCGTTTGTTACATTCGCGTTGTTGATATCTCATGTTGTGATCTTGTTGAATCTATCTGTTTGATGTTGTTGGATTCAATGCTTCTACTCCCTACTAAGTACGTTTGTACTTACCCCCTCGTTATATTGTTCCCACCCCGAGAATGTGTTGCAGGTATTTTCTTGCGAGTGCTTCGAGGAATGATCTCAGGATGCTTTGGAAGTGCTTTCTTGAAGTTGTTATCCTTTCAATTATGTAGTAGTTTGAGATATCTCGTTTTAAGAGACTGTTGAATCTTGTAGAAAGTTGAACTTGTGGAATATCGTTGAACTCTCGGACTTTAAATGTTGTGAAGGACTCGACATTTGGTTTTCCTATCTACCCCTAGCTTTTTATGTTTTTTTCCGAGTCGTTTTAATTTCCGCAATTATACTCTGATGACGTATATGTAAAGATTACGTATATAATTTGATATAAATTTAAGTTATATACGTGCCAGACGTTCTTTTCCGGATAAGGACTCGGTGTCTGGAAACGGGGCGTCACAATTGGTATCAGAGCGTAGTTTCTCTTCCTTCTTAGCTAGATGAACTTGTTAATGATAAGTTTATCTTTTAAGATCTCTAGCTAATCTATCCTCTCCATCAAGAGTTTAAGGAACACGTGCAAATCCAGGTGAAGCCGGATCTTTGAGGGAACCTCGGAGGAATATTGATGCTTCAGTATCGTGACAAGTTGATCAGAATCATAGTTCGCTCATTAGGTCAGAATAGTGTATAGAGACAGGAAATGCAAAGTACCAAGGCAATGGCCTGAACAGTTCTAGTGACTATCATGATTGGAAATAGTTTATGAGTCTTTTTATTGGAGTAATTTCCTTCGGTTAGACGAGCGGAGAAATTTAGTCAATTTCCGAATCCCCAACAAGGAGAAAGGATTAAGGAATATCAGCAGCTGCCACCCTCGGGAAAGATTTAAACCCGAGGCCTTGCTAAATTTTTTCTTTTGGATGCCAAGGCATACGAAGACGAGGAGACAATAGTTACTGATAAAAGAGTTTGAGTGGGAATTTTAGCAGTGTCAGCCTTGTTCAAAATGGTTGATTCTAACACCTTTGTCTCTAGTAAGAGAATGGAACAATTAAGGATACCCTTTGGTAAACTAAGTAAGCCGTTATCAGTTGCTACACCATTGGGGAAAATCAGTTAAGTTCGATAAAATGATACCTCAGTGATCAGTTCAAGATAGGAAAGTTCAAGAGCCAGTTCGATCTTATAGTGCTAGATCTTGCAAACTTTTGTGTAATCTTTGGAATAGATTTGCTATCTCAACAAGATGTTCTTTTAAGATTGTAATACCAAGAAAGTAATCTTTAACCCCTGGGTAGGACGTCAATCTCTTTTCAGGAAAATGTTCACAAGTCGGATAGGAAATGATATCATATCATTCCAGCAATTTGAGCCACGGGCAGTTCAAAAGGGTTGCGAAGGATATCTTCTTTGCTCTCGGTTGAGAAAAAGTAGTAATTTGAGTTGAAAGATGTGCCCATACTGTGTGTGAGTACCCGGTGTGTTTCGGATGAGTTACCAGGTAACCTCAGATAGAGTTGTTGAGTTTGAGATCAAGCTTGTTTTAGAGTCGAACCAAAGGCCAAGTCACCTACCGAATGGCCCCAACAGAGTTGAAATTTTTGAAGGAGTAGTAGAAGAATATGCATACAACCAAGTACATCACCATGAGGATCTCCAGTGTTGTTGTGAAGAAGGATGGAAGTACGAGGATATGTATCGGCTTTCGAGGGTTGTACCACCTCACAGTTAAGAATAAGCATCTTTTACCGAGGATTGATGACCTCTATAAGGAGCTTCAGGGGAAGAAGGTGTTTTCGAAGATAGATATGCATTCGGGTTATCATCAGATGAAGATCAAGAAGAGGACATTCCAACGACGGCCTTTGGTATGAGAGGCGTGTTAAAGTGTATAATAGATTTATCTACCTCCACATGAGCTTAAGCTTTTGGGAGAGATGGTAGTTCAACAACATCCCCTCCCGAATGAGTGAAAAACTGGACCCGAATAGCACCCAAGAGCCATCACCGGAGGTTTGAGCTCTGTACCAACCACCAAACACAAGACAAGAAGACCCGGGAGACGGAGGAAAAGGTAGCCCAAGGAGTAATACGCAAGAGGTGAAGCACTACTTGAACCGCAAGAGGTGCCCTTGGACTTTTATGCAACACATAACCTTGTATTGTTGAGTTTTACTAGCCGGTCTAATAGAGGGAAGTGAGATGTTGAACATATGTGGCTCGTTTGTTACATTCGCGTTGTTGATATCTCGTGTTGTGATCTTGTTGAATCTAGCTGTTTGATGTTGTTGGATTCAATGCTTCTACTCCCTACTAAGTACGTTTGTACTAACCCGTTCGTTATATTGTTCCACCCCGATAAGGTGTTGCAGGTTTTGTATTTTCTTGTGAGTGCTTCGAGGAATGACCTCAGGATGCTTTGGAAGTGCTTTGTTGAAGTTGTTCTCTTTTCAATTAGGTAATAGTTTGAGATATCTCGTTTTAAGAGACTGTTGAATCTTGTAGAAAGTTGAACTTGTGGAATATCATTGAACTCTCGGACTTTAAATGTTGTAAAGGACTCGAAATTTGGTTTTCATATTCTACCCCTAGCTTTGTATGTTTTTTTTTTCGAGTCGTTTTAATTTCCGCAATTATACTCTCTGATGACGTATATGTAAGGCTTACGTATATAATTTGATATAAATTTAAGTTATATACGTGCCGGACGTTCTTTTCCGAATAAGGACTCGGTGTCTGGAAACGAGGCGTCACAATATGACTGACCCATTTCGCCGTTAGATGATTGACCTCTTGTAATCAATTAGACCAACGATTGTCACAGATCTGTGAGTAGAGATGCTTGCGGAAAGTATGTTAGTATTCAAGTACGGAAACCAAGTGCACCGGAGCTCGGTTCCGCCTCTTCATTTCCTTCCTTTCCTTCCTCCGGCCATGGAAAATGTTGATACAAGAGTAAAGAAATAAATTCGAACAAATAGCAGATGACCGATCAGAAGAGCTTAAAGGGCAATTCAAATCCAAATAAAATCATTTTGTCCTTATTGCAACAAAAAAAAAGTGTGGATTAAAGGTTAATTAAGGGGAAAAAGATGGATTTATACCTAATTTTCTCTATTTTATAAAATTACTATAAAGTATCTAATATATTAATAGACGTCTTATCATCTTATGAGTTATGGCTGATTGGACATTGTTTTATCTATATAAGAAGGTTCATGAACATAACCGAACTTTCGCGAGTAAGTTCATGTTGGTTCGTTTAGGAAACGAGCTTATAATCTTGTTCAAACTTGGTTCGTAAAGCTAAACAAACAATCAAACGATCACAACTACTAACGAGTCAAACACGAACTTATTCGTGAGAGGCTCTGTTCTCTTAACACCATGCCTACCAATACGTTATGATGTTGAAGTTCCTTATCTAACCGGGCACACAAATCAAAGTATGAACCAAGGAGACCAACAAAACATCACATTCTGACTTGCATTAATTAAGAAGATCTGGAAGACAAAGATACCGGTTATTTACAATAATATGTTATCAAGTATTTTCTTATTGAGGATTGATTCTCAACACCCCAACTGATGATATAAGTTTGATTGTTTCAAATATCACACAACTCATAATGTGACCAATTGACATTGGTTTTAATTCTATATCATTATATATGTCACTTGGGGTTGATCTTATAATGTATGCTACATCATTTTCTTATTGCTTGTTTTCCTGTCATTAAAGATCAAAATTCCCGTCATTATTGTATATGTATATGTATAATTGCATATGTACTAATGCCAACGAAAATGTAACACTTATAGTACATGGCACAAAGCTATATTGATTTATTGAAGGCAATATACAAGTGCCTTAACATATATTTATCCAAGCTACTTTGCAAATCAACACAAATCATGACGACATCAAGAACCAATTTGATACATTGTATAATTAGGATGTTATAAGATAAAAGTTACAAGTTTGTATCATTCATTGCGATACTAACGGCCTTGATTAATCAACTTAATGAAGACGTAGAGAGCCACAAGATTAATACATGATCCAATGGCTACAAAGATGCAAAAATTCTTCATTTGGTACTTGCAAGGACAAAGTATAATCATCCACTTTCTTTACTCTCAATGGCTTCTTCCCAACGGATCCGTGATCCATTTAAGCTGCAATTTCATATGATAAGAGCTAAGTCTAAGAAGAAGAATGCAGAATGAAGGTTCTTAAGGGTATCAAAATCAGATTTTGATACCTTTGGACACTATTCATTTGGGGATCAAATATTTATCTCCAATGGGAGGGTTCAAATCATAGTGTCGATATTTCTTTTTGTTTTTATTAAATATTTTGATGATCTTAATAATTTATATGCGTGTGTTTTTTTTTTCGTATCCATCAAATTTTTTTACTGCAATTATAATTATTTCTGAAAAGTTATATACAATGTCTATCGTATATAAATCCATATTACGATACGCGGAAATGAAAATTAATTTACAGCAAATTGTAGCTTTTTTTTTATTTAATAATAATTCTTAAAAAAAATTATATAATTTCCAAGTTCCGATCATCGGATCCGTGTTTCAGTGCCATTTGTCGAAAAAGATATACTAGAACCTTTAAACAGACAAAATGAGAATTAGATTTAAAAGAAAAATAGATGTGAAGAAAAAATATGGATATATTGAGTGTGATGTGAGGTATTTATAGTATGTTGTAAAAATATATAGTCGTTGTGTTATATTTCCGTTGCAAAAATATATATGTTGTATCAATTTTTTATTTTTTAAATCAACCAATCAAAAAAAAGAACAAAGCAAGAGACAAGGGGGGACAAACCCACATGGGCTTGCAGGGAGCACTTTTTAGGCTAAAAAACTTTCACCCGCACGTGTATGTGTTGGGAGGTATTAATGCAAGAGCTTGAAATATAAGACTCTCTCACAGATATCACACCTTATTTTGATATTCATTAATTCTTTCCATTAGAGATGTTAATACGTTCCTATAGGGGTCAAAATTTGATTTTGGACCCAGCCCTAAGGGTTCAAACCAGGGACGGACCCAGTCCATTAAGGGTGGGGTGCACGGCCCCCACTCAAATTTCCGGGTGAAGTTACTAATATACCCCTCTTATAATAGTAAAACTGTGTATGTATATTATTACAGACAATTTCTACAAAAGTTATTCATTTTGTTCAACCTGGTTTGAAGGCTTTCATATTTAACCTGGGGCCATGGACCACAATTCAAATGCAACGGCTAATTTACCAATTCAGGTTGCTGCATACTTTTGGTTATAAAAGGGCTATCAACTGAGTTGAAGAAGGTTACTGCTCCACCTACCAAAGCTAAGCCTTCTTTAATACTTCTATGAACTATTGAATTAGGCTTTCATTCAAATCTACTTTGAGTTTTAATTGAAATCAGCATACATAATATTTTCTGTCAAGTTGTCTGTTATAGTTTGCTACTAAGTTGGTTTGAGACTCAGTTTTAAGCTTGAACAATTTCAGTTAATAGAGAAATTTTCTAAGGATCATAAGAATAGTTTTCATCATCTGAGAAGTGCATAATCCAACTCAAGGCACTCAGACTTTGAAAGACTGTAGTTTTTTTCTGCCTCGGGTTTGAACATTGATCTCTCCATGAGACATTATAATCTAGCATACCACTGTAGACCAATGCACCTTGTGTAGTTTTAGTCATAATACTTGTTATGTTTTTTGGGCGGATTCAGGAATTTTCTTAGTGATCAAGCTCATGATTTTTGATTACTTTGTGTTGTAACTCTTAGTGTAACACTGCTATCTGGAAATAAAAATTCCCACCAAAGGTAGGTTTACAAATCCAATGTAAAAATTGATACATAATTGGCAACAAGTTTGGTTTTTCATACCATATTGTTGGAACATGTCTCAACACTTGAGTTCTTTACTTCTACACTTTTATATTGTCAATCTAAATGTCTTGAATGTTTTCATTATGGTATCTTGATTGATCCATCACATTCAAGCATTTCAGTCTTAGAAATTCACCAGAACTTGCAAGTGTTACTGCATCGGATCAACTGTCACCGCATTGTGTTATCTGATGTGTTTGAGCTGATCTAAGTTATTCTAAGACTTGTATTGTGTTATTTCAAGACTTAACAAATGTTAAACTTACATCTTACCCGCACCTAACCACTTGATCTTTGATCTAACCACATAGTTTGTGGATTAGAACACTTGCATACTTATCTATCCAAGATAAAGTTTAAGGGACAATTTTAAATGTAAATATTGGGTCAAATCCGTTCACCTTCACTGATTATTGAATTGGACTTCGAAAGTTCTATCAATTGGTTATTTGTGCTAAATGTTGGATACATCATGATTAATGAGAATGACTTAATGGCTTTCACAAAGCCTCAAGAAGACGTGTCTATTATGAGATCACCATAATTTTCTAGAGTTCACTATGCTCACCGGAAAAGAGATTACGAATTGAATCTCTTGACACTGATCTTTTTTTACTAATTTCATTGAGTATGACCATTTCATCCCGATGAAAACCAACATTACATTAGATGTGGTTGAGTATATACCAAAGACTAGACAAGAATGTGGGGATGCTGATAAAAAGGTCGCTGTGAATGCAAAATCTATGACCATTCTGATAAATGCTTTGAATAATGATGATGCTAGACATGTCTCACTGCATAGCTCTGCAAGAGCAATTTGGTCAAAGCTAGGATTGATAAAAACTAACAATTTGTTATAGACGAAATAACATTTTATAAAATTACAGGGTTTCACACGTAATCCGTTAGGTACCAAATACATACAAAAGCAATATCCTCACGACAAAAAGATAAATTTTATGATTGTGCCATCGACTAATAAACTCAATTGACGTATGTCACGGTTCAAATATTCCGAAACAACAACAACAACAACAACAACAATAATAAGCCTTTCACTATTCATATAATTGAATTCACTTATTGAAACAAAAATTGCGTTTGTAGTGTTTCTTTTCGCCACTTCTAGATGAAGATATAATAGTGTTATAAAGTACTACTTGACATGAGCCCATCCTTTTCACGTGCACTTTTCAAATAGCATGTAAAACGAAATATGCGAGAAGCTGCCTAGCTGCTTCTACATATATGCTTTAATTTCACCTACTACTTAGTTTCACATATCCTTTTATTTAAAAGATTTTACGATACAACGGTCGTATAAATATTATATCAAATAACATATATTATAGTCTTTTATTTTTATTTTATTTTTATTTTTATCGTATATGAAAGGTTAAAAAGGAAATTTTGTAATGTTGTTACTTGCCGTTTACGGTTGTATCATTAAAAACAATTTATTTCTCCTGTTGTTTACTTCACCATGAAGCATTATTGATAAAAGCTTTGTTGACAGAGACATATGAAAATGGGAAGAAACTGTATCTTACTACTTGACCCACTTTATTTCAATGTTTCCTGCTAATGGATTCCATCGATCATGAATAATATTTGACATAAAAGCAATCCACTTCCAATATAAGTATCTAACCATAGATGATAATGGGCGTTATGTGTAATCGGAGGTCCTAAACCTAAATTCTGTTTTCGGGCCATTGGTTGTATAAGATGTTACGGTGTAACGGTTATTTTTAGACTATAATATATAAATTTGAATAGAAAATGATATATATAAGTTGATGTAAGACTAAATGTGTGTATTGATTTAGTGAAATTTTAAAATCTGGCCCAGAGGAAGGTTTCTGAAAGTGGCATCATATTTACAACCACTCATTTCTAACCTCTCACACACGATAAAAGTGTATTATGTGAAAGAGAATAAAAATGAGAGAATTTAATGTATATGTATGACAGTATAACCTTCCTACAACTGATGCACCATAAAATCTCTCATTTATTTAAGTCTTATTAAGTTTTTTGAATTTATATACACAGAAGAAAGATTAAAATGAGACCCTAAAGATATCAATTTTGAACGGACCCTAGGCCGTGACTTATGGACCTAATCCCGTAGACGCCATGGATAACAAATCTCTGTATGAGAATGTAAAATATTATTATTGTAAATGATGTAAATCAACAACAACAAAACGAAAAGAAAAAAAAAAAGGGTAATAATTCAATTTCATTTTTGAGAAAAAGTAATATCTCAAAATTGAAGCCATTATTTTTAAGTAGTAGTATTATTTGAAAGGGTAAAGTCTAAAAATGACACAAAATGACTTTAATTAAGCGAATAGACACTACTAAGAAACTTATTTGGTTATAAGGACATAAATTAAAAGATAGACTCCAAATATTTTTTAATGAAGAAAAATAAAATAAAAGACAATAATAAAAAACAGGCGCATGTTTGGCACATCTTTTTAATTTTTTTATTCATATGGCGCTGAAAGTTGAGTTGTTGTTGTTGTTGTTTTTTTTTTTTTTTTTTTTTTTTTTTTTTCAGGCGTTGAAACAGCAAGGCAGTTTTTTTTTTTTTTTCTTCAGGATTTGAAAGTCAGTTTTTCTTTTTTTTTTTATTTTTTTTTTAGGATTTGAAAGTCAGTTTTTTTTTTTTTTCTTTCAGGATTTGAAAGTCAGTTTTTATTTTTATTTTACCGATGAATTGACTATCACGATACTGATAATAACCCGTCATTGACCACAAATGATTCAAATGACCAACGCGACGCATTGACCATCCCGATGCATTGACCACCGCGACGCACGACGCGTTGACCAACGCGTGATGCATTGACCATCTCTCGATGCATTGATCACCGCGATCGCAATGACCAACCCGATGCATTGACCATCGCGATCACAGATGACCACCGCAATTCATTAACCTCTGCGATGCAGAGACATCGCAATGCAGAGACATCACGATGAAGTGACACGGTGATGCAGAGACACCACGATGAAGTGACACCGCGATAAAGAGATAGCACGATGTAGTGACACCACGATACAGAGACACCGCGATAAAGTGACACCGCGATGCAGGGACACCGCGATGAAGTGATACCGCATTGCAGAGACACAGTGATGAAGTGAAACCGTGATGCAGAGACACCATGATGCAGAGACACCGCGATGCAGAGACACCTCGATGCAATGACCACCCTCAATGCACAGACACCGCGATGCAGAGACACCGTGATACAGAGACACCTCGATGCAAAGACACCGCGATGCAATGACCACCCCCAATGCAGAGACACCACAATGCATAGACATCACGATGGTATAACATTTGACGATGCAAAGACACCGCGATGAAGTGGCACCGTGATGTAGAGACCACCGCGATGCACTGACAACCGCGATGCAGAGACATCGCGATGAAGAGACACCGTGATGCAGTGACCATCGCGATGTGACACCGCGATGCAGTGACCACCCCCGATGTAGAGACACCGGATGCACGCGACCACCCCGATCACGCGAGACACCGCGATGTTATAACATTTGACGATGCAGAGACACCGCGATGTTATAACATTTGATGATGCAGAGACACCGCGATGCGGAGACATCGCAATGTTATAACATTTGACGATGCAGAGACACCGCGATGCAGAGACATCTCGATTAAGAGACACCGCGATACAGAGACACTATGATGCAGAGACACCGAGATGAAGTGACACCGCGATGAAGTGACACCACAATGCAGAGACACCGCGATTAAGTGACACCGCAATGCAGAGACACAGCGATGCAGAGACACCACGATGAAGTGACACCGCAATGGAGAGACACCGCGATGCAGTGACACCCTCGATGCAGAGACACTGCGATGCAGTGACCACCCCCAATGTAGAGACACTACGATGCAGAGAAGCCGAGATGCAGATATGCCTCGATGAAGTGACACCGCGATGTATTGACCACAATAGATCCATTGACCACCGCGATACAGTGACCACCCCCGATGCAGAGACACCGCGATGCAGTGACCAACCCCGATCGCAGACCACGGTGATGCAGAGAGACGCCGATGATCAGAGACGCCGCAATCGCAGAGACATTCGCGATGCATTCACCACCGCGATTGACCTCAAATGATGCAATGACCAAGCCAATGTCTTGACCACCACGATAAATTGACCCATCGCGATACATTGACCACCCCCGATGCATTCACCACCGCGATGTAATGACCAACCCAATGTCTTGAACACCCCGGCGTATTGACCATCGTGATACATTTACCACCCGATGCACTAACCACCGCGATGCATTGACCACCCCAATGCATTGACCACTCGGCTCGTAAGCTCGATCTTGTTATATTTTATGAAAAATTAAATGAATCCTAAGAAAATAATCGAGCTTACGAGCCGAGTCGAGCTAGATCGAGAATTTAGCGAGTCGAGTTTGATCTTGCCTTTTTATGGCTCGATCGAGCCCAAAATTTTTTAGTCGAGTCGAGCTTGAGCCCTAGGGAGTATCGACTTGGCTTGAGTACACCCCTAATGTGAATGACACCACCGTGATGCAATGATATCAACATTTTATGCAGTGACATTGGCAATCATATATGCGTGACATCAACAATTTATACAGTGACATCGGCAATCAAATATGCAATGACATCAACATTTTATGTAGTGACACCGCGATGCAGAGACACCACGATGTAGTGACCACCCCCGATGCAGAGACACCGCGATGCAGAGACACCGCGATGAAGTGACACCGCGATGTGATAACATTTGACGATGCAGAGACATCGCGACACCGCGACGATAAAGTGACACCGCAATGCAGAAACACCACGATGTAGAGACACAGCGATGAAGTGACATCGCGATGCAGAGACACCGCTATGAAGTGACACCACGATGCAATGACCACTCCCGATGTAGAGACACCCCCGATGCAGAGACACCACGATGCAGTGACCACCCCCGATGCAGAGACGCCGCGATGCATTCACCACCGTGATGCAGTGACCATCCCCTACTCGAATAATTAACCGAGCCGACCTACTCGAATAATTAACCGAGTCGATCTCGAGTTTTAAAATATAGTAATCGAATACATCGTGAGCTAATCGAGCTTCATTTAATAATTATTTAAATAAATATATTTATTAAGTTTATTATAAAATATTGTTTATTATAATTCAAAAAGTATTATTCAAGTCGAGCTAGATCTTGTTATATTTTATTAAAAATTAAATGAATTCTAAGAAAATAATCGAGCTTACGAGCCGAGTATCGAGTACTTAGCAAGTCGAGTTCTATCTTGCCTCTTTATGGCTCGATCGAGCCCAATTTTATTCCCAATCATACACAAACCTACCATCAAATTCGTGTCACTACACCAAGCACCTAGCAAATCTTATTCTCTTCCTATTAGCAATCAAATTATCAGTATACATTGGTTCCCCCAGAAAGGTGTATATTTTGCTCAAGGACTTCTCATTCCAAAGACCAAGGGGAAGATTGGGAAATTGAATCCAAACCCCAGAGTTGGTATCCATACTAAAATAAAAAAAACTCAAGCATCCTTTTAAGCAAAAGAGACCCGTGATATCAAAATTTTATACAGTGACATCGGCAATCATATATGCAGTGATATCAACATTTTATGCAGTGACATTGGCAATCATATATGCGTGACATCAACAATTTATGCAGTGACGTCGGCAATCAAATATGCAGTGACATCAACATTTTATGCAGTGACATCGGCAATCATATATGCGTGACATCAGAAAATTAGACACAAAAAAGAAGGAGACCTAACTCCGATCAACATAATTATTTCACCCTCATTCATATTTTTTAGTCCTCTTTATTTTGATATCTCATTTGATATTTTTTCGAATTAATTTCAGAAAATCGATTTTTTTTCTTTATAAATTCGACTTCAAACGGCTATATCTTTTGAAATAAAACTCCGATCAACATAATTCTTTCACTATAATTCATATTTTTTCGTCCTCTTTATTCTGATATCTCATTTTATAAAATGACACCTTATGCAGTGACACACAATAACACTAACATTTTATGAAGTGACATCAACACCCAAATTGCAAAAACAAAAGCTTTGTAAATTGTATATGCAAAGTGACATATGCAAAGGATGACATCGATGTCAACGCATCATTTCTCTAATCAGTAAATGCAAAGGAGATTGTTAAGTCCAAACATCTGGACTTTTCCTCCGTCACTTTAAATAGGGTACTTTGAAGTCCGACTTAATTTCTCAAAATCAAAAATTTTTTCATAAAAATTGACGCGATGCAGTGAAACTCATTCGTACAAGCCTAGCCTTATGACCCATTTCCATCAAATATATGCTGCAAAAACACCAAGCCCAACCTCAAATCATCAAAGAAAAGACAGCAGCATTCAACCAGCAACTATCAAAAAAAAAACAAAAAAAAAAACAGTTTTTTGGTTAAAAAAAGAACAGCAGCTTTCCAAGATGCAGAGCAACATTTCATGTCCAAAAAATAGCCTTTGATCCATTGCAATTCTGCAAAAACTAGCCAAATAAGGCTCTAATAGCCAAGAGAAAACATGCTCTCAGAATTTGCAGCCTTTGTGAGACCACTCCCATAATGAGTGCATGAAAAACGGCATCAAACTTCTTCAAAAAAAAAAAAAAAAACCATCATATGTGCTTAGGATCATGAAGGAATGACAACAAATAAAAGGGGCCACTAAGGAATGATTGAAGTTTATATGCATTGTTGTCATTTTAGTTGTCTTTGAAAACATTTCAAAATGGCATTTTTTTAACCACTCGCATCTGTATCGATGGGGATTGTTTCGAACAAAGCTTTGGAACACGAAAAATAAATGTATTATCACTTATCAATGGTAAAATTGATCACAATACGATACAAATTGTAAATAAATGTCAAATAGATTCGTCAATACCAACCTTAAATTTAAGGAAGTAACATCATCATCAAATACCTAAAGTTTAGCCATTGCAGAAAAAAACATTGAAAAAAAAGATAAGTAACAATGAGTACTCATTGGTAATGATTTGGAGCATTTGAATATCAAAACAAACACATTTCTCAGTTTCACAACAGAGTATGGATTCGCCCTTAAATACCAAACAAAATTCAAGATTGATCTTCATAGCAAAATATAGTTGAACAAAGATGTAGTTACTAACAAATACATCAAAATACATCCATATCCAACAAATGAAAATTATCCCAATAAAACTGCAGCAACCAAACTCAAAATCCATCACCATCTTGAACAAAAATTTAAGGGCATATAATATGACCCTATTCATATATACCAGCAACCTGCATACAAATAAAAAAAATTGAATTAGGAAAAGATTGATAATGCCATGCTTACAAGCCTTCAACCTCATCAGAATAACAGAGTGTATTTCATCAGAATCAGACGACTGAACCCAAGCTATATCAGATTTCTTTCGATTTTTCTTTCCCATGGATCAAAAGCAAGATAAATGGGAGAAGAAAAGAGCAAAGCAAAGAGGAACTCAGTAACAATGGATTGCCGGACGGAAAGTTGCTAGAACCATGGCTGCCGGCGGGAGAAACATCTCTCGATCTAGAATCCACGGCAAGATATCTCCATTAATTCATCGGATTTTGAGAAATGATTTTAGCGTTTGTAAAACAGGGGTATTTTAGGAAAGAAAGGAATAATATGTCCTTATAAACAAATAAGATTCGTAAGTGTCCTAAATGCCTATTAAGTACTCAAACTGGTCCTTATAAACAAATATCCATATTTGAAATTGACGGAAGAGGGGCGGGGGCAGAGATTTGAATTTATTTTAGGGGCAGTGGTTTAAACCGACAAACAAGAGGAGAAAAATTGAAATCAGGACAGTGGAAATATAAAATGTGTGATAAGGATAAATCTGTTGTTCATAACCCCAAATCCACTGTTTTCTGCAGTGGAATTAGACTTAAATCTAATGTTTCACTATCATAGTGGAATAAAGATATGTCGTTTTTACCCGAAAAAAATTTCATTGTCCTCAATGCATATTTCTAGGTCCAAATTGCATTTTTAACCATAAACCCTGCATTAATGGAAAACGAAAGAGGAAAGAAGTAGTAGATAAATAGTAAAGTTTAAGAAGAGGAGGAGAGGGGGTTAAAGAGAGATATATCTTCTTAGAGTAAATGCCTTTTAGCGCGCCGGTTTGATCACCATATTTGCCTTTGCCGCTATATTTAGTTTCGCTTCTCGCTAGGAACTTTTGTAGCGATTTTTATTAAATCACAAATAACTAAAAATCCGTCGTAAAACATTGCTCCATCATAGAACATGCCGCTAGTAAAAATGGTTGGCGGCGGATATTCATTCTCGCTGCGAAACAAGCATTTGTCAATCAAAGATCCGCCGGTAAAAAAATTATTTCAGCCAGGATATGCCATCCGATTTACGCATTCATGGCACTGTTAGTGTAGTTTCCTAAACCCAATCAGTTTAGACCGGATCTGACCGGGTTGGATCATTTCTACTACGCTTTTATGTTTATGCATATAATAAATGTCATTTATGTCATTATATACTCTTTGTTTAACAAACCAATTCAATCTTGTATATAATAACGTCCCTAAGATTTAATCATGATAGATAAATTATAATGGTGATTATGGTTGATGAGATCTCGACTCACAGTAAACGGTTCAATTCTTAAATAGCTCTAGTCGTATGTATTATATAATGAGATATTAATAGTACAGTTCGACTAGCACGTATTATGTGTCTTCTATCTTTTGAAGATATTGATAGATCTCGTCTATCGAAGTGCAGCAATACTTGGACTGTACGTGGACGTGTACTGGAGAATACCTACATTAGACTGACCCACTTAATGTATTAAATGTCGCACGTATGTGGTGGTTGTGTAATTATCCTTAGACCGGAGTCTTTATAATATCGCGGTGTGGATTGTCATGCTTTCACGCTATTGAGGTTTCCCCTAGTCACGGGGCGATTGTGCGATAGTGATTGGGTATGATATTTTATCATGCGGAGGATTGATGTCGCTCGTCCGGAATTTGTGTTTCCTAATGGTAGGAATGTATATCCGAAAGAGACTTCTTATGGGGAATGTTTATTTTCGAAAGTATTTGCAAAACGGAAGTAAAATATCACATCGAGAGAATATAAAGTTAATAATATAAGATACGGTCGTTGATGTTTCGACACTCAAGTAATGACTGTATGGATATTGCGTATGCTAAAATATTCTATTTACACGGTAACAGTGTCCAACAGACCTAAGTCTAAGCAAAGCTAGCCTATTACAAATTGTTCAAAGCAAGACCCAGCAGGGTATGTTCCACAGATAGCACAAAAACAATAGGATATGCAAGCTTAAGCAAGGACATGTAAGGCACAGTAACAATGGGTGTTACTGCAAGTGAGTTTCAGTCACAAAAACTGAAATCCAAGTAGCAGTAACAAGGATTAAGGAGATTATCAAATTCATCAGTGAACACAAGAAGCCTTGTCACTTTGATTAGACCACTAACAGGCAAGAGCAGGTCCACAAGCCTTTCTACTTTGGCAGACTCACGTGGCACTTCAGACCAGTGAGTTCAATAACGAGGTTCAGTAGGGATCAATCAAAGGGCTACAAGCCACAAGTTTCACAAGTTGACCAGTATCTAGGATTGACTACTGACCAACACAGAAAACTAGTATTCAAGGACTTGATGTCCTTTTGAAAATCCATTAACAGTCAAGGTGTAATCTTAAGCATCACTAGGCAAACCACCTTGGCACTTCAGACCAAGTGATTCTGAGATCACCACCTTACAAGGGCTTGTGATCACGTGCAAAGCACTTACTAGCAATAGGACTAGGTCTATCGTAGTAGAGTACAGGCGAGTCAAGGTCGATCCCACAGAGACTCGTAAGAACGTCTAATTATCAAGATTGAGCTTGTCACGATTATGGACTACAACCAACTATAATATATACGGTAGTAAATTTGGTGCCTCAAACTATCAAGGTTATGCTAGTTAACACGAAGCAAAAATGAGTTTCTAATGTATTAGTTCAATTATGAGCAATTAGTTATTCCCCCACACATGCAACAGTCATCCCCATTGATGAATTTATTCATTGTTCATTTCTGGTACAACTCCTAACCCTATCTACTCCGACAATGGTAGTAGACAATCTATCATAAAGCTACCCTCCTTAATTAGTCCGTAATAGCCCATACGCATAAAGAACTAGAAGAGTCGATATTGAGCGCTAACTCATACCGCAAACCCGCCTAGACAGCTGTCGACACTGATCAGCACGTTCTTAGAGTCCATTCAAGATAATGTCCAAACAAAGCATTTCACTATTCGTATTTCATGTTAGTTAACGATGACATGCAAATAGTTGATCAGGCTACTAACATGTAAATTAAATCTATCGATCAACGTAGCTGGCGCCGATCATCATGAATTAGTAATTTACTAGGTATTCAGATCTAGTGATGTTGACCGTCGCAGATCTGAAGAACGCAACTACTATTTCATGATTTCTTCACCAACGAATCAGATCTATAACATATGGGGTAAAATAAACTAACTTCTACATAATTAAACTAAATAAGCAATTAAAACATACTAGTCAAATAGAGCAACGATAGATCTACATCTTGAAAAGACAGAAAATCATACCCTTGAAGACGAGCGTAGATCTCCCTCGGATCTCTCCCTAGGCGGCAGCTCCGTCGTCTCTCTGACCAGAACTCATAAAATAAATAAAATAAAGAACAAAGAACTTTTATTGCATAATTTGCCTCGAATAATTTGGGTACATTGAATTCTGAGGCGAAGCCTCTTTTTTATAGCTATCTAAACCGACATAGAAACACCTAGTTCTACCCCTCGTCCAAGAAAACGTGTATCGGAAGGATCTCGAATCTCGGTAAATTGGCGGCACCTCCCGGTAAACCGGGGGTATTTTCATCTTTTTTCTTCAGCCGACTTAACTTGGAAGGTTCTGGAATACCCTAGGCCCATTCCTTTCGTTCAGTCCACTCCAGATTCGTCCATGATGCTCAGCCCAATATTTCGTATCCTGAAAATCATCAAATAATGCACGAAATAATATTTAAATAGGGAAAATAAACGCTAAGTGTAGATTTCTCGACTCACAAACCCGACATATGCTATTCAACTCTAATGGTTCATATTTATAGGTCGAAACAACTATTTTTAGCTCATAATAGATAGAATGTTGATGCCGTAGGATAGACTATTTTAACCGTCATCAGCTTGTCAAAGTGACACTCAATCAATGAATTCAAACAGGAGACCAACAAGAACACAGACACAAAACTAAGCAGAAAACCAATGTCAACACTGACTACTGTTGACTTCAAAAACCACAGAGTAAAACAGTAAAGCACACAAAAATAAAGTGTAAGCAAAGTAACTGTGTACCTTGATCAAGGACATCAAGACCTAAGCCATCCAATGAATTCTAAACAAGCTATTGATCAGTTTAGAACCGTCAATAGGAAGTCTCATATTCCTTACTTGGTCATTCAATGCAGATTACCAGGAACACAACAAACCACTACTACTGGAAGTACATGACCTTAACAGAACAATGTTTGAATAGAAATAAAGCGTGCATGATTGCTCAAGAGGAATGTGTTTGAGTTGTTGCATTCTAATTGATGTCTTGGTATATTCATAAATAGGGCGAGAGGTATGTGGAACCTTCTATCTCTATGATTTCGAAATCACCTCAATTAATTCAAGGCACAACTTATGTGTCAAATTCGAAATGGCAAGTATATGTTGGGTCAAATACACACTTGGTTATCCCGGTTTGGAATCAGGCCAATAATAAGAGTGTATTAGCACATGTGATTGTACCAAAAAGTTCAAAGCCAAACCAGAACCGACACTAACACACAGTGTACTGAGCTATATGTCGCACAATCCAAATAAACCAGATTGGGACCGAGACTGGTAAATGATTAGCCCAAAGACAAGCATGCATATACATGGGTTAAGCCAATTGACCAAAAGCAGACATGGTTGAAATTTGACCAAGAAACCGATTATCAACTCACGAGCAGAACTTGTCAATCCATGCCATAAGTACTATTCCTCGGATTGTAACCGAACTAGGGCATGGTTTGACCATCATTGAACCGAGAGGTTCTCGAGGCGAGAATCGGACCTTTGACCTCACAGGGTAAAACCCCTTGGTCAGACAGGAACTCGAAGCTAAATTAGGTTTAAGCCAATTTACTTGAGCAATTCGGGTTGAAATTCACCGAATCGAGAAGATTTCCTAGCCATGGAAGTCAAAGCTACAATCTTGTAGTTAATTCTCCAATTTCAGCACGTGTAAGAGGATGCCAAGGCACATTGACCACGAGAGGTGTATCCTTTACGCTTTAATTGATCACCGGAGAAGATGGGTAGTGAAATCCTTAAAATGGAAACCCTAAATCAACACGTTTGGGAAATCAAGGCAGATTTCAACTCGTATCAAGCCTGCAATATCATCATAGAGGAGAATCAAGACATAATTGTGTTCATAACGGTATAATAATATAGACATGGAAGGAAATCACTGGAGAATCGGGGATATGGCTCACGAGCCTTCTCGAAGTGAAAAACTCCGAGTTGCTTAGGGAACCATTGCCAATAACTGCTCAGAATCATCGGAAGATTAAACACGATAGGAAAACTGAAAGGAATCATAGAAAAATGGGGTGATATTGAGCATTGTAGAAGAGAGGATTTGAGAGAACAATTGCTAGGGTTTCTGTGTTTCAAGAGGGGTAATTGCAAATGAGGCCGTAAACGGGGATTTGGTGTATTAGGGTGAGAGCCGGGTCAAAATACAAGTTATAGGGTAAAGGGAACGAGTCTTGGGTTTAAGGGTATTGGGCCATGCTAAGGAGTGGGTAATCTGACGAGCCAAGAGATAGGGCCGGTCAGCTGAGCCCATAAGGTTAAATAAAAATCAAACAAATAATTTTGTGTCATATGATGTAAGTTATGTCATGCTTCGTGGTAGGGCTGAGCAAAATAATCGGTAAACCAATCCAAACCGTAAACCGATCCAAACCAATCCGAATAAACCAAACCAATAACAAGCCAAATGAATTAGGTTTGGTTTGAAACCAAACCGAATTGCATTGAGTTGGTTTCGGATATTTTTAAATACACCCAATCCAATCCAAACCCAACCAAAATTTTTATACATGAATTATATATATTATACCCATTACCCAACCGACCCAATATAACCCAATTTTTTTGGATCATTTTGTTATGTTGTTTTGGTCGGAAGATACTCATGGTGTTTTGATCATTTTTTTGTGTCAACATCCAAATTTTTGCTCTTTTGATGTAAATATGTAAATTAGTAAATGCATGTATGTAAGTATGCAACTATGGAGGATTGATTGCAAATTGAATTATATTGTAATGTGTTGTTACTTGTTAGTTGTTTTAAGATTTTTAATCTTTTGGTTTGTAATTTTATTTTAGTTTGGATATAGCTATTTGAAGTTTATGTAAAAATGTTGGTTTTGTCATAATTTCTTTTTAAAGATTAGGCTTGAAAAAAAACCAAAACCAACCCAATCCAAATCGAAACCAATTCGAACCAAACCATTGGGGTTGACTTCGTTTTGGTTTGGTTGATGAACGAATTATGGCGCCCCAAACCGACCGAGTCTTTCAAAACCAACTCAAACCCACCCAAACCAAATCCATGCTCACTACTACTTAAGGGCCATTAGTGTCACGAAATATATAATAACACATAAATGATGTAATGATGAGCTTATATAACAATTGGTGCACATAATCCAATAAACACGACTCAGCTGTAATCAATATTTTCAAATCATATTGTAAATTAATTAATTGGATTAAAAGCCCAATTATCCGATTAACAATCCAAAATCGGTATGGACAATTTTTATTGTGTATCGTCAAAAATATTACATCAATGAACTAAATATCCGTTCTTCATCAAAACCTTGTTAGGAAAAATATTTCCCCATTGTCTCTCTACGACTAGGGTTTCGGTGATCCTTTAGCCGCCACCCCGACATATCCAAACCTGCCATGGCTGCTCATCAAATGACTGTTGATCAGAGTCAAGAGGAGAGAGACCTACTCCGGAGAAGCATCGAAAGATAGAAAGATTCGATTTCTCAATCCCCTTCGCCGGCTTGGAAAAATTCGAGCGGTGTAGATATCATTAAAGGGAGATATGCGGAATCATCTATATATATTGGTGAAGACGACGGTGATGAGATGGAAGCATACAAGGATGTGCTTGATAATTTTATTGGTCCTGGCGATGTAGATGAACCGTCATTCCTCCGGAGGATCAAGCTGATTTGTGGCGACCACTATTGAAAGGCCCTTATCATCAAGCTTTTGGGTAAACCCATCACATACATTTTTGTGTAAAAGATTGTCTGAGCTCTGGAAACATCGAGGAAGAATCGAAATCACCGATCTTGGACATGGATTCTACGTTGTTAGATTCACGAGAAAGGAAGATTACGAAGTTGCCTTAGAAAATGGTCCATGGGTAATTATGGGCCACTATCTTGCTGTTCGTAAATGGAAACCCTTTTTTCAGCCGGAGAAGGAGACCATTACCACCACCCTTGCTTGGGTTCGTTTCTCCAATTTGCCTCTCGAAATTTTCAAAGACCATCCATCGATGAAATTGGGTAATGTTGTGGGGAAAGCAACCCACATCGACCCCAAGACCGCATTCAATGAAAGGGGCAGATTCGCAAGAATTTGTGTGGAGGTGAACCTAGAGAAGAGACTAAAATCATCAGTGGTGATTAATGGAAGGCGATTTAAAATAGAATACGAGGGTCTACAGCAAATATGTTTTTTCTGTGGAAAGTTTGGACACAGTAAAGAAACATGCCCAGCCCGTCTTGCAGATGAACGAGCAAATGGTGCCCCCGAACCGGAGGGAGGTCAAATCACAAACGCGCAGGGCCCAACCGGAAAATCCGTATGGACCTTAGATGATCGCAGCTAGGTGTAGAAAATGGACTCAAGGTAAAGGGAAAGTCGGACAGCCAACTCAAGTGGCTGAGAATAATAAGCAAGCAGAGAATGCAGCCTTGCAGCATATACAAGTAGATTCTAGTGAACTTCAGCATCAGGCTGAAAGTTAGCAAAATGGAATGGTCCCGGAGGTACAAGTTTCTGGATTGAGATTTGAAGTCCTTATGGATGAAGAAGAATAAACAGGGGACGTGCCTAGGGTGGTAGAAAGTTTGAGGGAAACTGCTATGCAGGTGAAATCTCATGGAGGAATAACAACAACTATGAAAGTTCATAAATCATCTTCCATTCGCCTAGGTGGCAAGGACAAGCAAAATGTTGAGGGCTCAAATGCCAGTAAGCAAGGATCAAAATCGTTGAAGGGAGGAAACAGGTCCAATAAAAAATCTTCTGATCTCGGAAGATCTAAGGATCAGAGGGCTGACCTGGGTATACAAGGTCATAAGATGAAACGATCATCCTCCGCCAAACAAAAAAATATGGTAAGATCAGCTCTTACTGACTTGTCGAATGAGTCCAGTCAACGTGATGCCCCTTCTGTACCACATGATCAGGTTCGCATTCTCAATCGAGCTGTATCTTCTTCATCTCATCATCATGTCAAGACTAAGCCCCTTGGTACCGTGCAACCTCAAGGTGTCTGTGATGAATTGATGGCCAACCTAGGCCTTAATCCTCTTTATGAGGTGGAGGTGGTAAGTTCCCAACCCTCTGCATAATTTTCTTATGAAGATTCTATCTTGGAATTGTAGGGGATCTAGTTCTAATAGCTTCTTCCGACATTTGAAATATATTCTTAAAGACCATAAACCTGATGTGTTGTATTTTATGGAAACCCAAAGCTCAAGTGCTAGAGCTGAAGAGACCCTTCATAAAACTTACTTTACCGACTTGTTTGTTGTTGAGGCTAGAGGCTATGCAGGAGGGTTGTGGTGTTTCTGGGACAATGAGAAAACTCCTATGCAGTACATATCCTTCTCTAATCAATCATTATCCATGGAAGTGCTCAAAGAAGAAGTAATAGACTGGATTTTAACTTTGATTTATGCATCTCTTATTCCTAGTGCCAGAAATGAATTCTTGGATTATCTTTGCAGACTCCTTACTGTGTTCCGTAGACCTTGGTGTTTGTTGGGTGATTTCAACCAAGTAGTCTACCGGAGGATAAACAAGGTGGGAGAAGCGTGGGAGGTTTTAATAGAATGAAGTTACGTCGTTACTTCAACTGGTGAACTTCTAGAAATCCCCTTTTAGGGGCCTCGATTTACCTGGGTTGGCACAGTACGTGGTAACCAAACAATTCAGCAGAGACTTGATCAGGGCTGGGTTAACACTGACTGGATGGAGAAATTTGAGTGTGCTCTAATTAAACACCTGCCTAGGGAACACTCTGATCATAATCCTATCATTCTGACACAGATATTCGGATTGTGAAGAGGAAAATGGAGTTGTCTTTCTTTTTTCAACGAGCTTGGATGGAGCATAATAATTTTGAAGATTTTGTTACGGATATATGGGATGCAAGCCTTAATGTGCACGAAATGACCCAAAAATTTGCTCAAGCATCATCCAGTTGGAATAAACAAGTTTTTGGCCTTATTTTTCATAGAAAGAAAGCTTGCCTGGCTCGTATTCATAGGGTGGAGAATAGCCTAGAAGTTGCACCCTCTCACTTCTTATATACTCTTCATGACCAACTCAATAAAGACCTTGATTATATTCTGGCCCAAGAGGAGATCTACTGGCATCGGAAGTCTCAACTTAAATGGCTTGTTGAAGGGGAACAAAACTCCCATTTCTATCATCTTACTGTGATTAGAAGAAAAGAAAAGAAAACCATCAGCTGCCTCAAAAATGATCATGGCAACTGGCTCTATGACACTTCTACTTTGGAGGATATGGTGAGGAATTTTTATGTGCAGCTGTATAACTCTGACTCGGATAATGCTGGTCACTGGCCCAATCTCCATTTGCCTAAGCTGGACGCCTATGATATTCTTCTTCTGAATAGAAGGGTTTGTGAAAAGGAGATTGAGGATGCACTTTTCGATATGGGTGACTTCAAGGCCCCAGGCCCGGATGGTATTCCCGCTGACTTCTACAAGAAATGCTGGCCCATAACTTGTAAGACTCTTATCCCTTTGTTATCAATGCGTTTGATGAAGGGAAATTTGATGCTAGACTGAATGAGACACTTATCTCTTTGATCCCAAAAATCACCCCTCCTGAAAAAGTATCTCAGTTTTGACCCATTGCAATGACTAATGTTTGTGTAAAACTCATTTCTAAAGTGACTGCCAACCGCTTGCAACTGGTAATTGGGAAGCTAATTAGTCATTCACAGTCAGCTTTCATAACTGACAGAGGTAGTACTAGTAATATCATCCTTGTTCATGAAACGATTCACTCATTCAAACAGAAATCTAGAAGAAAGGGGATATGATGCTAAAGATTGACTTAGAGAAGGCCTATGATTGGAATTTCCTGGAACGCATTTTATGTGAAATTGGCTTCTCCCAGAAAATAATTGAGTTGATTATGTTCACTCTTCGTACATCATAACTCAAGTGATGGGTATAAATAATTCCACCACCTCAACAGTAAGGGACAACCCACTGCGGCCACCCTCCGGCATGACAAGAGAGATCGCAAAAGGGGCGGCCACTGTGTCTCACCTCGCCGCGACCAAGGCATTTGCGGTCCCAGGCAAGTGCAACAGATCCTGTGAATCTCGTCGAGGGAAGTCAAGAAGGGTCGCCAGGGGGCGAGGCCGAGAGGGCTTGCTCTCTGCGACCTCGAGAGATGGCCGCCGATTGATCCGATCTTTCCCCACTTGTAACTTAGATATTTCGTCTTGCTTAGTATCTAAGTAAGACCTAGCTATTAGTAAAATATCTAATAGATTACTTATTCCCTAAGTTATCTACCTCTATAAAAGGGGTGGTCATTGTAAACTAAAAGAGAGGAGATATATGAAATACACACTATACTTGCAAGCCAAAGCTCTCTCCATTCTAACTCTCTCCGTACCACCACCCGCCGGAGTAACACCACACCTTAAATACAGCCAGATATCCACCATCCATACACCGCAAGGACACCCGTGACGATTTAGACATCTTCAGTTGACTCCGTTACCGGGAACGCGATTGTGTAAAAAATCACCTAGAGCTCTTATCAAGGAGGAGATAATCTTACAAAGAAAGTCCTCAAACTGCCTTTATTTCTTCCTTTACCAAAGAAATCGCTCAAAAAGCCACCCCTTGAGAGATGGCCGGAAGTAAAGGACATCTAACACCCCAAACCCCCGCAAAGGTACTATGCTACATCAAGCTCGTGGGGAAGGCGCAGGAGAAAGCGCTAGACAATCTCCTGCGAGAAGGAGAAGGATCCCGAGAGGGGTCTTAGCACCTAGCGACGCCGAAATGTCATTAATCAAAAAACCAAGTCGAAAGAGGTCGTTGTTGCCCTGGATGGAACTCGCAGAGAGAGGTCACAAGAAAGCCAAAGATCGATCCTGGAAATACAACCGGGCTTCGGGAGGACCCGAGAGGTCGCGAAATGAGGGAATACGCCAGTCTGCTGAAACTATGTATCTCACCAATTCCCGCTGGTGGCTGGGGCCAGGCCCCTATGACGATTCGACCCTGAATCCTCCCAGAACGAAATCCCTCTTGCGACCGCGGCACCGGGGCCGCTGCAGAGCCAAATTCAAAGAGATCGACGTAGAGAGAGCGTGCACTCTTCAGTCGCTATGGACCGAGGAAAGAAATTCCACGAACCTCGGCCCCAAGATCGCGACCATCAAAAGGAAAGAGGATCGACAAAGGGGGTCCGCGTTTAATAGGTTGGGTGAGAAGGACAAGGCCTTAGCCCCAAGTCGTCTCGACCTTTCCTAGAGAAGAGATGCCCATCCAGGCAGGATAGACACGCACAAGATGCCCGCATAATTATCGTGGAAAAGAGGGCCCGCCAAGAGGATCACGAGATCATAGGGAATCGAGCGTAGAAACGGAGCGAGCCGACACGCAAGCACGATCGCGACCCGAATCGACCCTATTTTGGCGGAGCAGATGGAGGTAATGAGAAAAGAGCTTGCGAGAATTAAAAAGTCGAGGCCCGTCGAGAAAGTCGCCCCAATTTTGGGATCGACGTACTCGCTAAAGGATTACGAAACATTGCCTCCCAAAGAGAGAAAAGGTTAGTTATCCCGATTACAACTATTACAATGGAAATTCATGCCCAAACGATCGGCTCACCGCGTTCGAGGTCGCATCACCCTTGCTACACAAAATAAATCCGCTGGTGCATCGCATTGGTTGGCGGCGCATGCGAGATAGGGCATGCGCGTCCTGGATATGCGGAGCTTCTCGCGGCTCGCGATTGAAAGTTGGGAGGATTTGTCGGAAAAGTTTGTCGAGAGAGTTTGAATCGGCGAAAGCGAGGCCAAAGAAAACCATTGAGGACCTATATGAGGTTCGTATGGGAGGGCATGAATCGGAAAAGAGTATTACTGAACGGTTCGTCGAATATATGATCAAACAAGGAACATTCCAGGACGATGCGTCATAACATGTTTCCTCACCGAAATCGCCAAAGGCCCGATGAAAATCGAATTCAATCTGCGGCCCCAAAGCGGGTCTCGGGGAGATGTTAGAAAGGGCGAATGATGGGGGTCGGCCGAGGCGCCATCTGCGGGGAAAGCAAAGCCTAAGACAGAGCCACGTTCGCGAAGGAGGATCGCGTAGATGACCGTAAAAAAGAAAAGGGACGAGATACTAATCGTGATCGTGAGGTAAAGCAGCCGTACAAATTTAGCGAGGATAATTTTACCCCGCTCAACACCAAAGCATCCCAAATCTTGTTTGAAATTCGTGAACATTTCGACAAACCAAAGCCTATGAGGCGATCCGATAGCCGCGATAAATCCAAATCTCGCGACTATCACAAGGACCATGGCCACATCACCGATGAATGCTTCACCCTGGCGCGAGATAGAAAGGTCGATCCGTGAGGACCACCAATAAATATAAACGCGAGGGGGAACAACACTCCCGATCGGGGACGCCAACCTCGCGTCTATCGAGAGAGAGTTCAGTCATCCACGGAATATTCCCAAAGAACCATCAATCAAATCTCGAGATAAATCAAATCAATACCCGCGGCTTCGGCAAAGCGATTGTGTTGGGAGAGAATGAGAAGGGAATCATATTCACAAAAAGCGGCCGACAACGATCGGTGGCCTATGGAGATACCCTCATTCTAAAGGTGGGGTGAACGACAAGCACGGCGTCAACCGAGTAATGGTCGACCACAGGGGCCGGCGCGACGTCATCTATTTCGACTGTTTAAAACAGATCGGATTCGGGGAGGCCAAGTTAAAACCCTACCTTGGGGTCCTCGAAGGTTTTACCAACGACACAGTACGGGTCAAAGGCACGATCGACCTCAATATCATTTTGGGCGACTATGAGCCCTGTAGAGAACGGAGATAATAACTTTCTTGGTAATCGACCGCGCCTCTTACTACAACATGATTTTGGGAATCCCAAATATGAAGAAGTTCCAAATGGTGGCGTCCGTTCCCACCAACGGGTCAAATTTTACGTAGGGAAGAAGTTGGGGTCGCCATCACCGACCTGGAGCTTTCCTCGACTATATGACCAAAAACAGGGTCGACTCTAAGCGACCCGGCTGGATGGTCTTAACACGGCTACGGATCAGATTGCTATGATGAAAGAAATCTCGGAGAAGGCCGTAGAGGTAGAAACATTGCAAGTTCGGGACGAGCCCGACTTCACTGCCGAAGACGAGTTGATCGAGGTTATAATAAACGACAAATATCCCGATCAAAAGATAAAAATAGGATCGAGGACTACCGAGGAAGAAAGGAGGAACGATCGAGCTTACAAAGCAAACTTGGGCGCGTTCGCTCGGGAGGTAAGCGATATGAGAGGTGTGGAATCGGAGGTCGCCTTGCATAACCCGAGTGTCGATCCTAACTTCAGGCCAATACAACAAAGGCGCGCCAATCTCTGCTGAAAGGAGGTCGCAATAAAATTGAGGTCGAGAAACTTTTAGCGGCAGGCATAATCAAAGAGCTTCAATATCCCACCTGGTGGCAAATGTAGTAATGGTGAAAAAACACAACGGCAAGTGGCGGATGTGCGTCGACTTCACCGATCTAAACAAAGCTTGCCCCAAGGACCCTACGCGCTCCTCGAATCGATAAAATGGTGGATGGGATCGCGGGTTTTGAAACCTTAAGCTTTCTCGGCGCCTACTCCGGCTACCACCAGTCAAAATGGCCGATGAAGATAAGGAGCCGACGGCCTTCGGGGCGCGGCGGGCTATATTACTATGAGATGATGCCGTTTGGCCTAAAGAACGCAGAGCTCAACCTATCGAGAGAATGGTAAACAGAGTTTTTAGCACGAGATAGGCAAGAACATGAGGCCTACATTGATGACATGGTCGTGAAATCAAGTCGCCAAGATCACCTGGAGGACCTTCAGCGAAACCTTTGCAAACGTGAAGAATCACTCAATGAAACTAAACCTACGAAATGCACTTTTGGGGTCCAGGCGGAAATTTCGGGCTTTATGGTAAGTCAAAGGGGATCGAGGCAAATCCCGAAAAAATCGAGGCCCTGGTCAACATGAGCGAGCCTACCAGTATTAAAGAAGTCAAATGCTCAACGGCGGGATCACGACTTTGGGTAGGTTTGTCTCAAATCTGCAGAAAGAAGTCCGCCTTTCTTCAAAATTACGAAAGAAATGGTACCTTCTCTTGGGCAAATGGAATGCTCCCGGCATTTAAAGACCTCAAAGAATACTTGTCAAGACCGCCGTTGCTAACTTGACCCGAGGCTCGGGATACTCTGTTTTATATTTGGCGACCTCGAGATAGGGCCGTGCGCAAAGACTTGTAAAAGAGGAGGAGGCTCGCGGCTTGATTTTATGTTTCCAAAGCTTTAAGCCCGTTGAAAGTCGTTATTTTAATATAGAAAAGTTGGCTTATTGTGTTGTTATAGCGCCCGCAAATTAAGGGCTTACTTTTCATCGCACACCATCGTAGTATTATCAAATGCATCGCTAAGGCAGTTCTTCACAAACCCGGACTGTCCGGTCGATTGCTCAGATGGGCCATCGAGCTTCTCGAGTTCGATATCCGATATGAGCCCCGGAAGGTCAGTAAAGGCCCGAGGCTCTCCCAGTTTCATAAGCGAAAACAAGATTCAACGAAGAGGTGAAAGAGCGACTCTGCTCCGAGCGCGACCAAGATAGGGTCACCACAGAGGGGCGAGCCTATCGTGCCAAGTCACCGCTTGGCGACTCTACGTTGATGGCTCCGCTAATCACAAAGGGTGTGGCGCGGGAATAATCCTGTTAGAACCGGGCACATCAGAAGAAATTGAGCAGGCTCTGAGATTTGATTTCACCGCCTCTAACAACCAGGCAGAATACGAGGCCGTCATTGCTGGGTTGAAACTCGCCAAAGCCATGAAAGTCGAAAATATACAAGTATTTTGCGATTCACAGTTGGTGGTGAATCAAATCAATGGGTCATTTGGCATTCATTGCGAAATTTTACAAAGGTATATTAACCTCGTCAAAAGACTCAAGGCGACTTCACATATTGTCAATTCGAAAACATCCTCGAGAGGACAATCATAGGGCAGACTACTTATCCAAATTAACCAGCGAAGACGCGTCGTGCGATCCTAGCATCATGGTCGAACACCTATCGGAACCCGCCATCTCCCAGGACGAGATCATGGATTTCCAACCCAGTAACACTTGTTGGGTCGACATCATGAAGTCTTATATTGAGTTAGGAGAGCTTCCGGCGACCACCTTTGCAAAGCTAAGGCCTTAGTAAGAAGGGCCGCAAGATATCTGATTATGGACGACGTGCTTTACCGTCATTCATTCTCGAAACCCCTTCTGCGATGCGTCGACGACTGAGGAGGTAACGGGAATCCTAACGAGAACTACGAGGAATGTCGGCGCCATCTCTCCAATCGAACACTAGCACGAAGGTACTTCTAGCCGGATATTATTGGCCGAAATTAGCAGAAGACGCCAAATCTTATACCAGAGCATGTGATGCTTGCCAGAGGTTCGCAAGTATCCCCAGGCTACCCTCAGTCGAACAAAGCATAGTGGTAGTTTGCCGGCCTTTCGACATGTGGGCGATCGACCTCATCGGACCCTTGAAGAAGGGTCGCTCGGGTTCTTGAATACGTGGTCGTCGCGGTGGATTATTTTACTAAATGGGTCGAGGCTAAGGCCTTGGTAAAAACCAATACCAGGGGACATAACATACTTTTGCTCGATCAAATATGGACAAGATTTGGTGTTCCAAGAGTGATGGTTTCCGATCACGGACCTCAATTCGAGAGACGAATTCGACCAGTTACGTGAGAGAACAATGTTAAACATTGGCAATCATCCGTGTGCTACCCGCAGAAATGGGCAAGCCGAAAATGCCAACAAACAGTCCTAAGTGTGTTGAAAAAGAGCCTGGTGAGAAAGCGGAGTCAGCGGCGGATCACCTTCCAAATGACTCTATGGGCACTCGGGGCGTCACGAAAAATCACAATGAGGGAAACTCCTTTTGCTTTAACATATGGATCTGAGGCTATGGCGCCTGTGGAAATGGCCTTACCAAGCCCTAGGGTCGTTTTTTACAGCGAGGTCAATAACACAGCGGCGCGTAAACTCGAGCTTGATCTAGTAGAGGAACGGCGCATCCAGGCATACAGTCGTCTAGTCAATTATAAACAGGCGGCAAAGCGTCATCACGACAAACGTATTCGCAATCATCACTTCGCCGTCGGGGATTACGTTCTACAAAAAAGACAAGCCGCGGGCCACGAAGCGAAAAAAGGAAAGCTATCGGAAAACTGGGAGGGCCCCCTACGGATTTCGCGAGTTATCAAAAAGGGGACGTACGTGCTAAGTGACAAGGAGGGCCGCGAGTATAATAGGCCATGGCATGCAGACAATCTGAAAAAATACTATATGTAACAAGCCAATTCAAATAAAGCTGTTCTTCCAAACTGTATTTACATTCTTGTCTTTTCGTCATCATCAAAAAAAAAAAAAAAAAAAAATGACGATGAAAAGTTTTTTCAAACATATCGATCAAGCCTGGACAAACTTCCATCAACTGCAGGATGGTTATCTTCCTCCGATCACATGTATGGAGGTCCAAAAACGACACCACGCTTGCAAAGGGCTCCACCGGATAAGTTTTTTCAAACATATCGGTCGAGAGTATGGAAGGGGACCCTGGCGCCACTGCATAATTTGGTTATCAGCGATCACGAAAGGCATCGGCGACCATTACCACGGCGACCTTGAACCACCGAGCACGCATATCTTAGTGCCTCGCGATGGATCAACACTCCTCGTCTATATCCACTCGATGGTCGCGAATGGCGTCAGGAAGGAGCGCTTCGCTCTCACTAACAACATCAGCATCGGCAGAGATAAGAGCGCGGGAATTTATAAACTTCTTCCACTCACGGTCGCTGCGAGAGAGGTCGGACGCAGTCACTCCCAAAGACCAAACCCGCTGATTCTCGGGGAACAGCTCGCACATTGCAATACCTAGACGAATCTGCCTATTTTCCTCATCCGCAAGGTCCCAGGCGATCTCATAATGGGAGGAGGGATTTATGGCGGGTATGTTAAAAACTTGGTTAATTCTCTCCGGAGTAAAGATAACGGGGACACCCCGGAGAGAAATGCTGCTCACGGTCCCGCCAGAGGCTACCTCAGACAACACGGAATAAAATTCCCGTATCATGGTAACATTAACCGCTCCCAGAGGCTCAGCAATAAATTCCCACCCAAACCCGAGAGAAAGCGACGCGCGCAAATGGAGCCGTCTTACATTCGTTGTTCATTTAAGCCCCTCTCCTCATAATATCACGCCACTTAAAATAATCCCGAAAATAATCCTTGGCTACGGGGAGGCGGTGGTGAAAAAGGAGAAACATCCCGATAGACGAGCTTTCCATATCCGAACACAGCGCTTTCCCTGGATGAGACATAGAGTCGGGGATAAGCGGTAAAGAGGATAATGAACGATTGAGGAGAACGATTGAGGAGAAAGAAAGCAAATTCAGTATGAGGCAAGAGGTAGAGTGAGTTCCAAAGTAACCCCCTTTTTATACCAGAGAAGGGGTATAATCAACGGTTGGGATTAACTGGATCCTAGGGCCAGATATGCAAACTGACCCGAAAACCAAGGCAACAGGAGCGCCAGACCATAAAGAGACCGAAATTTATGGCTACGATTACAAGCGACACCTAGTCATTGGGGTCATAACTCTGCGTTAATGACACGATCAAAGGTCGCTCTAACAGGCTCTATCTTCTGGCAAAAGCACTGCTCTCAATAAGGCGGCTGAAACTTTGAAAAATTAGCGTCGCATAGCGACTATGGTTAGAACGAGACGACGACGTTTCATGACTGCTTGACGCTGCCAAATTATTAAGCAACCTCGCATACGAATCAAGAGGACAAAGAAAGAGAATAAAATAACTCATCACATACCTCGCGAAAGCCGCGAGATCGAATCGACGGGAAAAGCCAAGTTTTATAAATTGAAAAATGCGAGAAAATAAATTGTCAAGATATTACAAATCAAGATTCACCAAATCACAAAAGTAAATAGTCAAAGTTACAAATCAAATTTTCAAAGAGCTCATGAAAAGTCCAAGAAATCTAGAGAGCATGCGGAGTAAGCGGGTGTCTTTGGTAAACTAGTCGCCTTGCTCAGAGGGCGGAGGCTTCTTCAACATCTCAAAGTTTACAGGATTAACAGGAGCAGGATCCCAAACAGGCTCGCCGCGTTTAAGCTGTTCATTCTGAATCGAGGTAACGAGCTCGCTTGCATAAGGGATTTCCGGGTGAAAGACCACTAAATCGGGATGACCTTGATGCGTGTTCACCCACCGCAGCATATCTTCCAGAGTGATGTGCCCCTGCCTCGGCGGCCCGGATCTGACGAGCTAGGTGACTAAAGCCCTGGTCAAAGCTATTCTCTATAAGGTCGAAGAAGTCATCCGAATTCTTGTAGCGTAATGACGGCCCCCAGACTTGGCCTCCCGGCGACACCCTCGGCCGTTTTCTTCAGACTTCCTCAATAGCTTTCTCGGCAGCCTCTTTGGCAGACGTCTCCGCCTCAGCAAGCTTAACCCTCAACGCGGCCGATCCCCTCCTCGGCCCCGCATAATCCTTTGTCAAAGATGCAACTTTCTCATTGATCTCAGCATCCAATTTAGAGTGCTCCTCCATGATTGCTTTCATCTTCTCCACCTCTTGACCCGCGTGCTTAGCTTTCTTTTCGCGGTAACCTCGCTTTATCAGATTGCTCCCAGTGCGCCGTCACTTTCCTCACCTCTGCATCGCGCCTCTCGGTGACCTCAAGTACCTGTTTAAGCGAGCACCGGCTGCCGTGGAAAGCAGGATAATTAGCAAAAAAAAAAAAAAAAAAAAAAAAAAAAAAAAGCGGTCTTACCGAGAAGCCGCAATCCCAAATCGCGCTCAAATCTACGATTTCAACAATCTCATCTTGAGGCGGAGAGTCGTCTTGAGCCGCAGCGGGCTAATATGCCCGGCCAATCTCCACTTGAACATGATCGGGATAACCGAGAGGATCGGCCCAAGAGAATCACATCGACAATTGCTTCACCAACCCGGCGAGCTTTGGATAGGTCAAGATCCCGGGTAAAGCTCGGATCCAACCATAGGGCCTCTTTCCCGGAGTAACCTCGGGGCAAAGTTTTTGTGGCGGCGTCTCGGTGGTGCGCTCTTCTCCACCGGAGTTTCAACCTCTTCAAGATGCGCCGGTGGGAGCGGACCGTTTGGGTGGGCGATCATCCTTCGCCTTCTCTGGTTGAGGTCGCTTCACGCCGTGCGACTCTTTAGTAGGGGATGAGTCTTTTTGAGGCACCAGCGACTGGCTGGCCCCGCAACAACGGCAGAGGAAGTCGCAACAAGAAGCGCGAAGAGGTCGCGACTTCCGGTTATGTGTCTCTTCGACAATCGAGGCGTCATAGTTCGGGGCACCATCCCTGAGCTTTCTTCAAAGCCTCGCATCGAGCACCGCCGCTTGTATCGCCTCCGCATTAAGCTTGTTTCGGTGAGCCTGCGAGCATTTGGATCCATACCTACAAAAGAGAGCGGTTTAGAACCAGGGAAAACAAAATGAGCATTTACAAATAAATACAAGTGGACAAAGAAAGTTACAAAGCGGCCTAAGTATAGTGGTCGCCCCACATTCCAGCACTCGGAGGAAAACATTTGTTGATATGACAACCCCAATCCAGTCCGGATCGCGGCTCTCAGACCCATCCGTACCATGGGCGCGGCATTCCTTCGCCCCCCAGCCCGCCATACATACAAAAGGCTTGGCGAGATCAAGAAGTTCAACCCAGAAACATTTCTCCAAGATGGCGCCGCCCGTCCGGTCAATTAACGTCATCGGCCCCTTTTACGTGGCGCCGCTCACTCACGAAGGGTCAAAGATTAAAAGCGTGGATTTGCCTCCACGGACTTACGCCTACTAGGAAAAGGCCACCTACGCTTCGACTCGACTTTGATACCAGCGCCCCATTTGTGAAACTTATTGGGAAGCGGGAATAGCAGCGAAGTCTGCGACCTCGAGAGAGATTTGTCCAGAATAGGCGTCCCACGTAAGGAATAAAATTGCCCCAAAGAAAGTTAACGTCGGCTCGATCTTGAGAATCCGGCACATAACGATGAAGGCCATCAAGCGGATAATAGCCCGGACGGCAAAATCGGAGGGAGCGCGCCGCATCTCCTGCGAGATCTTCACAAAGAAAGGATCGAAAAGCGGTCTCGACCCGCACACAAATGATGGAAGTGGAGGATAAGGGTGTCCTCGGAGCGACGCCAAGCACCTACATAATCCTTATGGTCCCGGGTTTAAATTTATCGGACTCCTTCCCATAATCGAAAAAGAAAACCGATACACACCGGTGTCGATTCGAATATGCTATTAATGGTCCTGTTGAGATCGCTACTCTTGCACGATCGGGACCATTTCTTATCAACGCCCTTCTCATACGCCATTTATCGCAAACTCTCGCATAGCTTGAGATTGTTAGGGCGAGAGCTCTTCGGTGGTATCGGCGCAGCCGCCTCACCAACGTCATGGTTTGGCTCACAATTTTCCTTTTCTTCTCGCTTTGCGCAGGCATCCAGATATCCTTCCGGGGCAATTCCGCATTTTCGTCCTCACTGGACCCCATTAACTCATGAACCGCGGCGTCCTGAACATAAGCTTCGTCATGGTCGGGGCGCCGCTAGTACTGAGACCGCGGATTTGTCCTTCGATCGGAAAGCGATTTCTTGACCCACGAAATCGCGGAGACTTTTGAGCCCGCGCCTTCTCCTTAAGGCTCACTCTACGGCGGATTTCGGGCGAGACGAAGGCCTCCAACTCAAAAGGTCGACATCCATATGAGCGGCCTCGTCAGCCGTAATCTCGCCAATATCTCGCGCGACTACTTTCCACTTCAACCTCGTCCAGCCAGACGCTAACCGAGGCGGCGAGATAGTATGGGGTCATCCTCGGCCATAATCGTAAATCTCCTTTCCGTAGTCGTCGCCGCGAATAGTCATTCCCCGACATCCTGCAAAAACAAGGGAGGAAAAAGGTGGAGCTTTCAGACCTGGTATAATAATAAATTAGCCCAGGAAGGTGATCGCACCCACTTCAATACCGCCTCCTCCGTTTTTGCAAGAGATCGCAAATAAAATTACAGAGGATAGCAGGGGAGCGGGTGAAACCCCAATTTTCCCAGGAAAGCTATAATCTCTCCCCAGGAAAAATCCCCGTTTTTAATCGGAAACAAGGCGATGTTGCATCTCCGTAGCAAAAAGAATGACAAAATTGATATGTATGGAAAAACAAGGCAGGGATGGATGAGTAAACGAGTTAACAGAAAGGATTTCTTACCTGATTTGCTGAGAAAGATTGGAAAACCGTGAAAATCGGGAAATACTCAAAGAGGTGGCCGGAATCTTCAAAAGAACCGCCGTGAAATCCTAGAACCACCGCAGGAACGCCGTTGAACCTTCAAAGCTCTGCCAAAAACTTGAGAATTCTAAAAACAACAAACAACGGAGAAAATAAGAAACACTAAAAGTGTGAAGGGTGAGAAGCGAAAGCTTTATATAGGCAAGGGGGCCACGATCGTACGGTTGGGAACGCTTCATCCAACAGCTCAGATTAGGGGCGGCGGTTGTCGGTTTTAAAATACGAAAAGCGTCCCATCAAGTACCCGCATAACAACTACTAAGCGATTCTTTGAAACGCGCCGCGTCGTTCATGAGAGGAAACCTGGGGATCGACGTCGACCACGATTGACGGCGACAAGGTCGCAAAAAATAGACCCAGAGTTGCTTTGAGGTCGCATGCTTTGAAAGCACGGCTCTTAGCGAACAAGTCGCATCAGACGACAAGGTCACAAAAAATAGACCCAGAGTTGCTTTGAGGTCGCATGCTTTGAAAGCAACGGCTCTTAGCGAACAAGTCGCATCAGACGACAAGGTCGCAAAAAATAGACCCAGAGTTGCTTTGAGGTCGCATGCTTTGAAAGCACGGCTCTTAGCGAACAAGTCGCATCAGACGACAAGGTCGCAAAAAATAGACCCAGAGTTGCTTTGAGGTCGCATGCTTTGAAAGCACGGCTCTTAGCGAACAAGTCGCATCAGACGACAAGGTCGCAAAAAATAGACCCAGAGTTACTTTGAGGTCGCTTGCTTTGAAAGCACGGCCCTTAGAGAACAAGTCGCGTCAGACGACAAGGTCGCAAAAACAGGCCCAAAGTTACTTTGAGGTCGCTTGCTTTGAAAGCACGGCCCTAAGTGTACAAGTCGCATCCGACGATGAGGTCATAAAAGGTGTTGATAATTACTCCATCCTTCATATCCTCAGGGAATATCATTAAAGCACGGAGTAGGGGGCCATTGATGGGTATAAATAATTCCACCACCTCAACAGTAAGGGACAACCCACTGCGGCCACCCTCCGGCATGACAAGAGAGATCGCAAAGGCGGCCATCAGTGTCTCACCTCGCGCCACGACCAAGGCATTTGCGGTCCCAGGCAAGTGCAACAGATCCTGTGAATCTCGTCCAGGGAAGTCAAGAAGAAGTCGCCAGGGCGCGAGCGAGAGAGGGCTTGCTCCTTGCGACCTCGAGAGATGATGGCCGCCGATTGATCCGAGATCTTTTCCCCACTTGTAACTTAGATATTTCGTCTTGCTTAGTATCTAAGTAAGACCTAGCTATTAGTAAAATATCTAATAGATTACTTATTCCCTAAGTTATCCACCTCTACATGAAAGGGTGGTCATTGTAAACTAAAAGAGAGAGATATATGAAATACACACTATACTTGCAAGCCAAAGCTCTCTCCATTCTAACTCTCTCCGTACCACCACCCTTGAGTAACACCACACCTTAAATACACCAGGATATCCACCATCCATACACATGAGGACACCCGTGACGATTTAGACATCTTCATCAAGGTTCTGTGGAATGGTAATTTTCTGGGCCTTATTCAACCGGAAAGGGGTCTCAGACAAGGAGATCCTTTGGCTCCATATTTAATTGATCTATGTATGGAATATCTTAGCCAACAATTTGAGAAATCCGTGAGAGATGGAATTTGGAAGCCAATTAAAGTTAGCAGGTATTCCCCACCCTTCTCCCATGTGTTTTTCACAGATGACTTGGTTCCTTTTGGGAATGCTTTTGTGGAGCAGGCTACTATCATCAAGCAGGTCCTGGACGATTTTTGTGTTTATTCTGTGCAGCGTCTGAGCACTAGCAAATCTAAATTCCATGCTTCCAGAAATACCTCTCCACTTCTGAAAGCGCAGATTCACTAACAACTTGATATGCATCATACATATAATCTGGGTCTTTATCTTGGCATGCCTTTTCTCTACTCCAGAGTTAACAGGAACAGCTTTCAGTTCATTATGGATAAGATGCGGAAAAAGTTGACTAACTGGAAGATTAAATGTCTTTCAGAGCGGGTAGAACACAATTCTTATCAAAAGTTCTCTTGCCTCTCAAACCTTCTATGCTATGCGATTGCTTGAAACTCCCTCAATCTTATGCGGATGAGATGGAACGTATCTGCGAGACAATTTTTGGGAGTGAAGAAGATGGGGAGCATAAGATGCATACTCTCTCCTGGAAACTCTTTTGCCACCCAAGACTTGTGAAGGACTTGGTTTCAAAAATCCGAGGAACAGAATCTTGTTCTTCTCGGTAAACTAGTTTGGCAAACACTCACTGATGATCAGTCTCTGTGGGTGAAAGTTTTGATCCAGAAATATGGAAGCCCTTTTGAAACCGCTAAACCTACCAGCTTGATGTGATCCGTGACCGAATCAGATCCGAAAATGCCTGAAGACTTGACTGAAGGCACCAATAAACGAGCACCTCGACCCTTGGCTAACCTGTAGCCAAAAACCTTGGTATAATGGACACCCACAAGGTTCGCTCACAACCTCGATAGGTCCCGTTTGGAATCCACCAAACAACGGTGTTGGATCCACCAAGCACCAACGTGGGAAAACTCACCAAAGCTTTAAAAGCTTCAAATATAATATATTTACCAAAATTTGTCTGTTGATTACAATGACTCTAAATGCCTTTATATAGGCTACAAACTCCAGGATTAATTACTAATTTAGCAATGTGCTCTGTAGAAGTCTTCTTAACATCTGTACCACCACGATTACTTCGACCACTACGATTACCTATACCATTGCGTTTATCTCTACCACCACGGTTAGATTGTTCAGTTACTTCTTTTAACATCTTATGTATCTCATCCATCATATCATCAAAACGTCGTTCTATTTTCTCAAAATTCCGATTCATCATATCATCAAAATTCAAAAAATAGACATCCATAGGACACACCTTTGACATTCTCAAGATGGAAATTTACCAACAAGTAGCACACGACAAGTATCCAGAATGTCCAAACAAAATAATTCGGTAAAGTATTTTTTTTTTGAATGGCCGAACCCCTCTTTTTGGTTTGGATGCAAGAAACACAGAAAATACTAAGAACAAGAAGTCATGTAATATTCCGATTTTCGGAAAGAAGCGGACGCGTGTCATTTTGCGAAAACGAAATATTGGGTTCGATTCCGTTTATTCGAGTTTGAGTATTTGTTAAATTATATATATATATTTGAGATATATATGTATATATTTAGGGAGGAAAATCTGATTTTATGATTAAGGAAAATAATAAGATTTTTATTATTTTGGGATTTGTTATTTAAGGAAAATAAATCCTCACAATTCTTATAACTTACTAGAATCAGATTTCTCCACCTCCTAAATTCATCATCAGCGTGGGCTGAGGGATTTTCATCAATTGCTAAGTCAAATCATAACGGTTTTCAGATCAGAGTCGAGCACCGGAATCGTTGTGAAGAAGCTTCGTTTTGAAATCAGAAAGTTGGAGTTTTGTTGAGGTATGTTTAAGCCCTAATCCCTGTTCTTCTTCGAGTTTGGTGGATTCAAACTCATCAATTCGTAGTTTTTATCGTTTAGAAGCGTGTGATTGAATCTAATCTAAGTTTGGATTTATCACACATGTTTCCTACCGAGAAGGGACGGTTTTAGCTGCTGTTTTTTACTGAGTTTGGACTTGGATTTAGCTGCTAAAAAGGTAAGAAGCTCTTCCTACAATCTAATTGTGGTTTAGAGTAGAATAGATCATGTTTTTATGCTTATTGTATCCAGTTTTAAGCTTTGATGATGTTTGAAGATTAAGGATTGTTTAGGATCTTTAAAGTTATGTTTTTCCACTGTTTATCTGCTATACGTAGTGTACAAGAGGTTTGGAATCGAGTAGAGATCGTTAAGAGAAGGAAATCGAGATTTTACGGCTTTTCTGCGTAGGATGCGTCGCATTGCCCGAAGAATGCGCACGCATTCTGATCTGAGATTGCCAGGTTAGTTCTGAAGAGTTCAATGCGTATACAAATTCAAGGAATGCGCCGCGCATTGTTGTATCGAAATAGTGCAGATGCTTTACGGTGTGAGGATGCGTCGCATTCATAAGAATGCACACGTATTGATCAAACAGAAAGTTTAGCTTAGGTTCTGGTCAGAGAATGCGTACGCATTGAGCACAATGCGCACGCATTGCTTGGACATAGAGTTTTCAAAGATTTTATTGGCGAGGGATGCGTCGCATTCCGAGTAATCTTGCACGCATTGCCCCAGCTTTCTATATAATGTTATTTTAAGCTATGTTTTGAATTTTAAACCTTGTTTCATGATGAAATAACACTAATTAAACATGAACAAGCCCCGATTGAGTTTCTGATTCGTTCAGTTAAAACACCGAATGTACTCTTAAAGGGAGTTGAAGTTCGGATCCGTCGGAAGGGCATGAAAGGGCTTGTGCTTTGATGAACTAGAGTTCATCAATGTCTGTGTAATTGATAGGATGTGATGTCTAGATGTCTAGGTGAGGGAGTAGAGTTGATAAGGTGAGTTTTATTCTGAAAACACTTAAGTGGCTAGTTAATTCACATTAATAATTACATAAGTGTAGTAAAGCTAAAACGTCATTTATTCTCGGTTAGACACTATTTCATATCGGCGATGTGATACGTTCATAAAAGGTGAACAACGCTACTGGCCTTAAACGGCTGAAGGGTAGTGGAGGAAATTCATCGGACATATCGCATACCGGGAGACCGGAGCTAATCGATGGTAATCACCGTTAGTTAGCAACTATATCTTGGTGATGAACGCCATGCACGGTGTCCTTGAGTAATGATGTAACAAAGATAAGCTAAAAATTAGAAACGTATAGTCGTGGCGTGTCGATGGGCATGGAATGAACCTTAAATTGAGTCGGTCTCACTAAGATAATTAATTAATAACAAACCTTAATTAAATTGTAGTTTCTACTTTTACTTACTTTGTACATTGTACTTACCTCAAATGCATGTTTATTTATGTGTTTGGGGAGAAGAAACGAACAGTAATTGAAGAGTTCGAGGAGGATTTTGATGACGACGTTTGACGACGCCGACTTGAAGACCTTGTTTATTATCCGTTTATTTGCATTTATTTCATAGATTTGGATTATTGGAGCTAGTAGTTTACTTTTAATACTTTGGAATTAAATGCATTTTGGATTCGTTGGTTTCTTTTCGATGTAATAATATTACATTTCTCTTTAGTTCTTGAATTTCTATTTTGGGTTATTTGAAAAAATTATCCAGAGCTTTTTTAAACAGTTTCTTTTATTTGATCGACGTAGTAGAACTACGTGTAATATTATTTATTTGATATTATGCGTCTTAACGCGTTCGTTCCTGGATAAGAATTCGATTGTCCTAAGCGGGCGTTCTGTTGAAATTATTTTTAAGTAACAGGAACGACAAGGCTACGAAAAGAAATTTATAAATTTTTTTTTTGTTAAACAATTTTTTGTTAAACAATTAAAAGAAATAAAATAGGGACAACTCGGGGGGGTCAAAGAAGACTGCAATTTATTAGGTCATGGAAACATGTGATTGAGTGGAGAAAAGAAAAAGGCCAATAAAGAATTGCTGATAGAAAGAACGAGAAATGCTGCGGACGAGTATCAATAAGGAATTGCTCATGTGACTGGAACAAATGCTGGGATTTTTTTTTTTTTTTTTTTTTGATAATTCAAGAACACAGAAAGGAAGAATGCAGGAAAAATATGGATGGGACTATATTTGTTTTTCTTATTTTTATTTTTATTTTTATAATGATAAGAACATGAACGAAATTCAAGAACTGGATTTTTTTATTTTTTTGATGTTGAAAGGAAAAATATATGCAGGAATCAATGAAAAAAAAAAAAAGAAAAAAACAAGGATATTCGGATACCGTCAGTGTGATCCGTGATCGAATCGAGATCTGAAAATGCCCAAACACTTGATCAAGCGCAATAAACGAAAGAACTTGATCAAGGCGCTAATAAACGAAAGATTTCGGACCGACCCGCTGCTAACTCTGTAGCCAAAAACCTTGTGTATAATGGGCGCCCACGAGTTCATTTCACAATCTCGATAAGTCCCGTTTGGAATCATCAAACAACGGTGTTGGAATCCACCAAGACCAACACGAAAAGCTCACCAAAAGGCTTTAAAAACTTCAAATATAATATATTTACCAAAATTTTTCATTGATCACAATGATTTCTAAATCGCTTTATATATCTTTGCAGACTCAGGGATTAATTACTAATTTAGCAATGTGGACAAAATAACTATAAATAAAAATACTAACAAAAATAAAAGACTAATTAATGAATGTGAGATAATAAAACATAACTAAAAATAAATAAAGACTCAATATAAATTTGATATGTTTCTTCTCCAACGGGAATCACATCACAGCTCCTCTGTTTGGAAGAGTATATGTCTTGCAGCGGCAACTCTACATGATGGTTTTGGAGTGGTAGATGATACCATTGTCTGGAAACACTCGAGTACCAAGAAATACACTGTGGCGGATGGCTACCAATATCTCTCCCCCCTGTTCTCTATCCTGATGACAAGTTTTGGGAGAAAATCTGGCACTTCAAAGGTCCTGCTCGACTAAATTTTTTGACATGGCAAGCTGCCCACAACGCACTGCCTACCATGTCTCTTCTCTTTAGAAGACATGTCTCTTCTTCCGCAACTTGCAGAATTTGTAGTAGTGATGATGAAACCTGCCTTCATGCTCTTCGAGATTGCAGGCTTTCGAAACAAGTATGGAAATCCCTTGTACCCCGGCAAATTGGGCCGATTTCTTCTCCCCGGCAACCTCCCAAGATTGGATTCGCACCTTCTTGACTGCCAATGGAAGACAAAGCAAGTGGTCCTACCAATTTAGAGATATGATCTATAGCATTTGACATTGGAGAAATTTGATCTACCACTGAACTCATGAAGTCCATCCTCCCTTTATGTGATGATTTCCAAAGTCGAGTCTTGTGTTGAAATCTTGGATTAACATGAAACATAGATATTTTACATTAGCCTTTCTTTCTATTTTGTTTATGTACTTTGTGCATTTCCACTCTTGATTTATAATAAAGGACGAAAAGAAATGAACTAAATATCCATTGCAAATGTAGAATTATTTTATTATTATTGTTATTAGCAAAAGAGCCATTGCATTGACAATTTTGTATAGTATAATTTATGAACAGCCTGGCAAAGGGGCCAATGGACCATCTGACACTGCAGCAATTTTATCTTGCACAAATTTTAATTTGGTCTTATACGGTATCTGATTTGGTGGTCTTCAAGCAATAGATGTGGAAAGTTTTTGGTTAATCTCGTGCAACCGTGCCTGGAAGGCAGGGGAAGTATTAATCAAATTTGATACCGTTTTTCATACGATATCTAATTTTGATACCTAACATTTTTCTTCCATCGGTAATACTAATGGTTTAAAAGCGCACTTTTGTGAGCTTTCTTATCGGTCGCTATCCCTAAAGTGAAGATAAAAATAGAGTTTTTTCTTGAATAATTTCCTCTGTGAGATCTTATATCCTATTTATTTTTAGGGATATGAGCAGTCATCCTCTTGTGGGGATCTGACTATTCATTCTTACTAAACATATTTAATTATTAAAAATTATAGTGATAGGGATAGAGATCTTCTTTGAGGTGAAATAATAAATATTTAATGTGTATAAATAGGGTTGTGAGGTAGAATATGTATTATTTAATATTATTTGAAATGTTATAGGGATAAGGATAGAATCTTTGTTGTAGAGTTTTTGAAATGAGATGTTGTAAAATAGGGATATGTATTATTTTATATTATTTTAGGGATAAAATTTGGGAATTTCTGTTTGGGAGTCTTGCCTTAGCCTCATTTTTACTCTCTTGTGGCATATTACTCTTGGCGTCATCAAAAAAATTATTTCATGTAGCGATTATTTTTAACGTGAGTGGCGTTCTTTATTAAAAACCAAAAGTATCTTGACGTTCTTTGTTTAAAAATTACTGAGACTGACACCGTGCACATTTCTTTCAAAAGTCAATTATATGATTGATATTTTAACTTATAAAATCACCCATTTTGCTTTGGATTCAAACTTTAAAAATTTGAATGTGCATGTGTGATGTCAGATTCCTTATACTGATTGTTATTATTTTATTGATATAGGTTTTATTACCATGTGCCAAGAATTGTGCCTGTGTGCTGTGTTACCAAACACATTTGACATTTCCATTAATTTGCAACTTTCCCAATTACTTAGCCTTGTATTTGGTGATGGCTAGTGACTCCACAACAAGCTTTTGTATTAAGAGTGATGGCATAAACCCCTACAAATTAAGGACATACCAAGTTGTTGTAGCTGCAAGCAGGAATTTAGGCCTTGGTAAGGACCGAAAAATGGCTTGGGATCTGCCTTTAGAATACAAGTTCTTCCTAACTATCACGCGTATTACAAATGATCCTACGAAAAGAAATGCTGTGATAATGGGTCGTAAGACCTGGGACGCGACCCCTTTGGAGCATCGTCCTCACGTTGGTGTTCTTAACGTGGTTCTTACTCGTTCTTCGGAGAATCTCAATATTCCAACATCACAAAATGTTGTAATATGTAGAAGCTTGATATCTGCTTTGGAACTATTAGCTGCATCTCCTTACTGTGAATCAATCGAAAAAGTCTTTCTTATTGGAGGCGGCGAGATCTTGAAGTTCTGATTCCTATTTTTTCTCTTTCCTGTCTTTTATTCCCACTTTTTATTTTATTTTGTATACTCATGTTTTTTATTTAGGGATTCACTCAATGCTCGGGAATGTGATGCGATTCACCTCACGGAAATTGATGCAGAAATCGAATGTGATACATTTATCCCAGCTGTTGATACTTGTGTATTCCAGCCATGGTATTCGTCTTTTCCAACGGTTGAAAATAAACTTCGTTATTCGTTCATCACTTACGTTCGTGTGAAGAAATCGTCAGCTGCTAATTATACCAATGCCATGGAGCAGAAAAACAATGGTGCTGAGATAAACAATTTCTCTTTTCTTCCTGAAATGATCTTGCAAAGACATGAAGAGTACATGTACTTAAGACTTGTCCAAGACATTATCTCAAATGGCACCTTGAAAGATGACAACATAGGGAAAAGTAGTAGTACTCTTTCCAAATTTGGTTGTCAGGTAATTAATACTGAACTTTATGTATCAATCCTCTCTTAATTATTTCTTGTTACGGGCAGCCACAACAAAATGGTTACAACAAACAAAGTGCCACAACACGCTTTTACATTATGACGTGGGACCTATTCATATGAGTCTCGTAAAGATCAGAGAAATGATCTGATCACGATGAAATGACACAACAATGATTCACACCATTATTGATTTTTATAGCATCCATATTGATTGATCTAGGTCCCACAATAATCAATGTGTAAGTCATTTGTTGTGTATTTTAGTTATCTTGTGTGTCATTCTCTTTCAAAGATCAATAGCGTAAAAATGTGTTAATTGTAGCACTCATTTTCCTTTGTGTGTCAATGTTTGGCATATATATGACACTAATTAATCATGTTATGAATTTGTATCAGATGAGGTTCAATCTGCGTAAATCTTTTCCACTCTTGACTACTAAGGCATGCTCCAAAATGTTACCTTTTTTTACTTCATATATTTGTAACAAAACTATACAAAATCATACATTTTAAGCTAATATTGAAGCATAGATTGTAATTATTATTATTATTGTCATTTGGATATGTAGAAAGTATTTTGGCAAGGAGTTGTTGAAGAACTTTTATGTTACATCAGTGGTTCAAGAAGTGCAAAGGTACCTTATTGTCTCCCTCTCTCACAGTTCTCTTAAATCATACGATTCTAATTTAAAAAATTTGGTCCCAAGAACTTTGGGATGATGATACCAATTTTGGTCCCGTATGATTAGATGCAAAAATGATATTCATGTGGTATATATCATCCAGGTGGATACAGATTTGGGGCCAATATATGGCTTTCATGGGAGGCATTTTGTGGCTAGGTGGGCTGTTCTTTCTTTCTTTCTTTCTTTGTATCAGCTTATATATTTATTAATTTTTCGATTTCAAAACAACATTGCATCTGTTCAGAAGCGAGCTTGAATTTTGATGAGGGTGGAAATTTATCAATTTTTCCCAGATCATTATATTTGTATATTTACCTGTCATATAAATTATAAAGTATGAGATAAAAATAGAAATCGATGCGTAAAATAAGGAAATTCGATTCTGGCACTTGTATATATCGTTTATTAAAAAAATCCACACAAAAAGTTTTATTTTAGAAATTCACGCGCTGATAGGTGGAGCCGCCCCTGCATCTGTTTGACTTGTTAATATTTCCACAGCAAATACATTGACACGCAGGCTCGTTGTAGTCGTCGACAAGGATCGGATCATCAGTTGTTGGACGACGCAATCAACAAAATAAAAAATAATCCTCCTCCAGATCATGATGACCGGCCGATAATTCTTTCAGCAGCTTGGATTAATCCTTCTGATTTTCCGCTATTTTTGCAGTTGTATGTTGCTAATGGAGAATTATCTTGTCAAATGTATCACCACTCTGCTGATATGTATCTTGGAGTCCCATTTTACCTTGCATATTATGCCCTACTTACATGTATGATTGCACATGTTTGTGGTAAGTTTCTCTTCTTCTTTTTTTCAAAACCTTTTCTTTAGCCTTGGGTATCCGGGATCAACTGGGCCAAGACTAAATTATGAGTTCAACTCGGGTCACGTCTGCAAAGTCGTCTTCTTACTCAGGAGAAAGCTTTGACCAAGAGCTCTTTCAACATGGCAAAACCATGTGTCTTATATGGGTCGCGTGCCCTCCTAAAAAAACATCATTCGATTCTTAATGTTTTGATTTGATTTGAGGCTTGATTTATGAAACGTCATCGTAAATCCAATTTGATCTAAACAAGTTTTTTGGATCCTCTATTGTTTAAGTATATTTGGATGCATGTTTTGTGTGTATGTATTTTGTGCCTTACGAATTATGTCCTTGATGTCTTTCTACAGATCTTGTACCTGGTGATTTTGTACATGTTATTGGTGATGCTCATGTTTATTGTACACATATCAGAGCTCTAGAGGACCAGATCCAGAAACAGCCTAAACCTTTTCCTGTAAGTATGACACAAACCGGGAATATTACTGATAGAAGCGCAACCAATTATCTTAACGATAGGTGATATGCGTTAATCTCAGGCGTTGATCATGATGAGTCTAAATTGATCATCATTATCTACGATGCAGATGACCGTTGTGAAACAACGATTGTTTCCGTATTATTGCTCAAGCTGAGAAATGCTTGTCATTTATTATTCTTAATCCTCTCTCCATACACACATGAAAATTAAATTTATAAATTACTCATGTACATACATAAAAACATTAATATATATTTCAATGACTTATTTCTCCTGCCCACCCTTGTGATTGGTTCATTGCAGATTTTGAAGATCAAATGCATGGAAAAGGATATAAATTCTTTTGTTGCTGCTGATTTTGATCTTTTAGGTTACGACCATTATTAAATACTTGATATGAAGATGGCCGTGTCACACTTTTACTAGAATGATTCAAAGGATCGACATTTTATCTTTTGATTGTTTGCTGACCACTAAAGATATCCAAGCGGCTGATGTGTGCAGTTGTCACTGATTGTGCACGTGCAGAGCGGTTTTTTCATATTTTACCCATAGGGTTTGGGTTGTTACAATTAGATTTATGTGAGTTTGTCTTCTATTTATGTATACTTAGGTTAAGTTGAGCAAAAACATTGTATAAGTACTCGAAATTGTAGCTTGTGTTTATGTGAAAGTGAAATCATGCATCTATTTTAACTAGATGAATACAAAAATCATATCATTTTACTGTCCTTTTTTTTTTTCCTTCCTGAAATGCACGAAAGCTAAGTAGCTTTCAAGTCAAACAAAAGCGGACCGAACAAATGGTTTTAGCCTCAAAATCGTTCGGTTTTCGTTCACTATTTCGGACACCGTATAAATGATTTGGTTTTTTAAATTAAAGAAAACCGATCAAACCGGATCATATTCACCCCTACTCGTTAACATTTTGTACACATAGTTATAAGTACACGCCCGGTTATCAACTCGACCAAGTTTGTGGATCATCAGATCACTAGTTCAATCGTTGAGTTGATGTTTCAACACCGAGTGATCTGGTTTGACGGTCGACAAGGCTACTAGATACTCGACCATGACATCGCGAGGTTGTCAGTCCGATACTGATCGTTACACCCCGGCTACTATGTTGGTACTTTCGAGCACCGTCGGGCCAGGATGGACCGAGTCTGAGAAGTATGGTTTTACATGGGCTGTTTTTTTTGGTGTAGTTTTGTTGACAAGGAACATGGGCTTTTTTAAGACCATCAATCTACAAAAGCCTAATACATGAAACCCTACTACCATAAAAACCGAACCCTCGTCGATTTTAGAACATTTGGATTTTCTTCTGCATAGCCCCCGGCGTCAAAGATCTCCCACTCTCCGCCGTCACCTTTCTCAATCCTATTCCGATGGTGTGTTCAGCTATGCTAATCTTGTACACATTTCTCGTAGTTTTAACTTTAATTCGGGATTCTTTTTGCCGAGGTACATTATTTTTGTTTTGTTTTTGACAGGCGCCTAAGAAAGAGAAGGCTCCGCCACCGTCCTCAAAGCCTGCAAAGTCCGGCGGAGGCAAGCAGAAGAAGAAGAAGTGGAGCAAGGGAAAGCAAAAGGAGAAGGTGAATAACATGGTATTGTTCGACAAGGCTACCTATGACAAGCTTATCTCTGAGGCTCCCAAATACAAGCTTATTACACCCTCCATTCTCTCAGATCGTCTCAGGGTACTACTTTATTTCATTTATTCATACATACCCTTTGATTTGGTGACCATCATGTTTTCATCAACTACTAGTTTTAATTTATTGAGAATTTTAATTTATTTATGCATACGCTCCTGTTCGTGCATTCATTGCCAGATGGTTTATATATTGGTCTACGTTGAGTATTTACTGGTGTTTGAATTCCCTTTATGTTTGTTTTTTTTTTTCCTTCCTAAACAGTTTCTTGTGCAAGATTGTCTTTTGTTGTACATGGTAGCTGCTTAATTTATAACCGTACATGGTAGCTGCTTAATTTATAACCCAATGAGAATATTCGAGGAACATTTGCCAATCACCATTTCGTTTCCTCACGAGTTTGTTCTGTTGAACTAAATCCAGGCATTAGATATTCATATACTCTGACTGTGCCTGCGGGCCTAACTTTGTTGTGTAACTTGTGTTGTGTTATTTCACTTTCTACTCGGGTTGTGTTGCTGGAAACTTGAGAGGCCACTGCAATCCCTAGTCACAAGTTGACAAGTGAACGCCACATTCCCGAGTGTGTTGCATAATGACTGATGAGTTGAACTAGTTCTAGTCCGAACACAGTGATAACTTTCTCACTGAGCTGCTGTCATCTGTAAAGTAATTGGATGGTGTTGCATACATTTAATGTATGCCACTTGGTTCAATTCTACCTTCATACAACAATTGCAGTCTAACTTTAAACTTTTCCACTTTGTTGTTGGCAGATGTTTATATACACATAACTTTAGATGTGAGTGATACCATGTTGAATTCCCTATCTCCCAATAGGTTAAGGTGTGTGGGAGACCAGTAATTTAGATATTCATGGACTTTTTAACTGTTCTGAATTTGTGCTTTTTGTTTTGTTAGAGTCGTGTATATTCATTTTTTGATTTCTTTGCTTGGTATGGAAAAGTTGGTCAATTTTCTTACAGTATGATTTGGTGAAACCTGCAGATTAGCGGTTCATTGGCAAGAAAAGCAATTAAGGAGTTGATGGCAAGAGGTTTGATCAGGATGGTCTCTGTTCATTCTAGTCAACAGATATATACTAGGGCTACCAATAATACCTAGGTGTTGTTTTCCCTTTCCGGATGTGGCATTTGAGTTCTACTTTTTTCTTTTCTTTCTTTCTTGACAACGGGCTTTAGTGTTCTTGTACTCGAGTTTTATCACTTTTGAAAAGTTGAGAAGTCTGCTGCTACTGCTTTCATATGGTTTTGGTTTCTACTTAGGATATGTACTCATCCAGTGGATGGACAACTGTCCTTGCTTTATTTTAAGGAAACATTCTATTTATCTTTGTTTGGATTTATGGAGCTATGAATGAAAACGGTTTTCGCTTATCTAATTGGAATTTTGCCATGCTGATGAATGCAATTAAGGCAGGCTAATTTTTTTAGTGCAAATGTTTTAGGTTAGTTGTACTAGTTGAATTCAATGGTTAAGATGATAACCCACTCGTACACATTTAAGCAATGAATCCAAAACAAATTAGTTACACAGAAAAGTCCTTATAGCTATAATAAATATACTTGTATTCCCTTGAAAATAGTAAGAACATGAAAACATCATATATCTTTTATTTTTTTTTTCGTGGTCAAGAAAGAAAGTTCACACCGAACCGAAGTGTCAGGTGCAAGATCATTTCCTGAGAAATAAGTAATCCACAGAATGAGTGCAATCCCTCTGTTTACATCCTACACTAATCCTAGGGACGAGGCGGGGTGGTGGGGGACCCTTTTGGGTTGTTGGGGTTTAGAATTTTCATTTAATAGACGAAATCACTTGCATATAAAATTGCTACACATTAACACAAAGCTGTTGTGTTTAGCTAGTGATACAAGTTATCATCATACTGACGTGATACAATTGTTGCACGAACACCCTGGTGACCTGTTTCCCAATCAAAACAACTGGATGAAAGCAACAATTCAGCAAACGATTTCCAGGGAGTAAAAAGATAGTGTTTTATTTCCATCAGAATCTGTGAAATCTTAGAAGCCTTTGGTGCTCCAAACCATAACTGCTCCGCTTTTACGGATATCATACGACTCCAAACAATTCATGGTCTTGGCCATAAGGGCCATAGCACCTATGCTTGGTAACTGCTTCTTTTTTATGTCCTCTAACAGTAAGTTTGAATTACGCGGCTCACCACCACCAGTTTCTGCATTAGGGTTCTTCTTTGGAGTTTCTTGATGACGACACCACCTTCTTATCCAAGACTTTGAAAGCAATACATCTCTATCCTTCTTAGCTGAATCAATACAAGATGACTCCCCACGAGCTTTTAATGTCGTGGCCTCATCTACCACCATCGGTTCTTTGCCATGATTCTTGCTTGCAAGTGCCATGCTACTTTCAAGAAATCTTTTCAATGATAAATTACCTCTCTCATGATGTGGTTTTTCCATACAATCCGAGCTTTTCTTACCAATCGAGTATGAAGCTGAATCGTTCAACTTAAGGCGCTTAAGCCATCTGCCACCAGGTTCAGGCTTCAAGGAACCATGGAGATCGTTAACCGATTCCAAAGGATTAACATTCTCAGCATGGGAAAGTACAGTTTCTTTGTCCAGGCTTTGAGTTCTTGAAGTGATCGGTTCTTCGTATTCTAACGTTTGCTCATCGTCTGATGAAATGGGAGCCTCCAAGTTCATATCAGGCAGCTTTATCTTATGTTGTCCAGGTCTATCTTCTTCACCTCCAAATGAAACAAGCCCAGGAGTTGTACTAAAGCCCAGTTTGATTACCTGGACACGGAAAACTCACTTGATGCATTAGATTACTATGGCACTATAGCCCAAGGGCTTGTTTTACATGGAAACTGCATATTAGAGGCAAAACGAAAGAACAATGGACTGAAAGCAAGTACAGCTTAAAACTATTATCACAAAGGGAAATATCAGTATACCGGTGATACAATTGAAAGTGGTGATAGAGACACAACAAATCGAGCCACAACAAGTTTTACAGTGCACTTTAACACCAAATACTGTATGAATCTTCAAAACTAATACACAAGTGAACTTAACAACCGTAGATAAGAAAAGAACCGGTCGTTTTATGCAGCAACTCAACTACAGGACACATGTGTAGGCAGGCAGATTAGCAAAACGTGCTGGTAGTCGCTAATTAAGAAAAAACAAACGAAGGACAAAGTTGGTCATCTAACCTTAACAGGAGGGGAAGAATTTACACCTGCATCATTAAAGAGAAGAAATCAATTAGCTAGTGTGACAACTACTGGCAAAAAGCATAAATCCATGGGATATCTCAATAGAAATAAGTGCAATAACATGCTAGTAATCACTGTGGAAAGAAATGCATACCATGCCCATGAGTCTTCTCAGAATTGGTATTGGTAAGGTCCATAATATCTGTCTCAGCCGAGGATTCACTATCATATAACACCATTTTCCCCTTTTTGTCAGTAAGGTGTTCAACATCAGTGGCATCTTCCACATCATTCTCCTCTACACTTGCAAGTTTACTTAACTTATAAATGCTCCTAGACTTTTCTTGTGGTTTAGAATTGGTGAAACGATGCAAGTTTCGAACATCATGGTGAAAAAGTGGGGTTACACTGTTGAGCTTACCGAATGAATGTCTGCCTAAATCATTACCTCCTCCAGAATTTATGAAAGTTTGGTCCTCTTTGAACAAATTAGAATCACTCTTCTTTGTGATCAACAAACTTTGAGAGAATCTTGAATGCTTTCCACTCAATCCAACTACAGAATCAACAGTAGTACAAATTCTTGTAGTTTCTACTTCATCAAATGAGGATTGGAACATTCCGGTTGTATTAAACATATTATATAACCTCTCTGAATCGTTTTTCTCAAAGCTTTTGGAAGACCTTGAAGCATGTTTGGGACCAGAAAAATTCCATATATTCTGAAAGTTTTCCCCGGTAAATGCCTGCAATTCACCCTGGGCTTTAGATCTTTTTCCACTTTTTTCCTCCAAAGCAAAAAATGATGGGTTTATATTACCATATAAATCTTCACTTTTTGAATGCCTCAAATTACTATGGTGAGGCAATTGTGCATACTGTAATTGGACTTGAGAATCAGAACACAAGGAATTGAAAATATCACGTTTGTTCCTCCCAGGATGGATTGATTCAACATTAATAGCTGTTTGGTTGCTTTTCAGAGCCTTGCTCGTCTCTGCAATTCCATCTTGGCCGTCTTTGTTTCCCATGGATGATACCATCAAAGCCATCCTCTTTCCGTCGATTTCTGATTTGCAAGTTACTTTTTCAATGTCCTTGATTCCTTTGGTTGGATCATGAGAGTTGGCCATGGCGATCTCTAATTTGCAGGTTGATCGATCTCTGCCGGTATCCTTGCTGTTTTCCTTCTTTCCAAACATGTCAAATGGGTTATTAAAGCTATATGCCCCTTCAGCTTCGCCACAACTTCTCTTAGTCCAATGCGCCATCCAAGTGGAATGATAAGACTGAGCTGATTGCTCCATTTGCCCTGAAATCGAATCGTGCCCTTTGAGCCACATAATAAGTTCAATAAAAACAAAAAGGGAAAGTAACATATCTCAAGTGGTGTAATAATAATATCTTTCCTCCAAAAGTGTGTATATATATATATATATATATACATAATCTACCTCATATTATATTATAAGTCATTATGTCTCACTTAAATTTGTCATGATAAAGTTAATTCTACATACCGTCTGACATTTATTATTCATTTCTCCATCTTATCCCTAATTTATTATCAATCTAACAACTTTTCATTCTTAACAACTCTTTGTATTAATGATACTAAATGGACATTTTAGGCATTTAACCTTCAATTTATGACGTTCAATGATTTTTAATCATGTGAAAAGCGTCCAAAATGAAACATAATATGAGGCGGAGGTAATGTATATATCTTCTTATCTTCTTATATCTATAAAAAGCCAAGAAAGGTGTCTTGCATGATTAGTAGCGTGCCACGCTCTTGATTTGTGCGTGTGCACATTTTTTTTTTTTCAAACCTATGTTTTTTTAATCAAACGTGTCATAGTTAGTAGTTTGTCGTAGAATATTCAGGAGAGATAATCTTATATCTTATATATATATATATATATATATATATATATATATATATATATATATATATATATATAACATTTAGTACTACGTAGTCACCCTCTATATCTATAAAAGCCAAGAGGGTGTGTACATAATTAGCCACGCGTGGCACCCTCTCTGAGCAGTGCGTGTTTTTTTTTCTCTCTTCATACCTATGTTTATTTTAATCAAACGTGTGTCGTTAGTAGTTTGTGCATAGAATATTCGGGAGAGATAATCTTATATCTTATACACACACACACACACACACACACACACACATATATATATATATATATATATATATATATATATATATCTTATCTTATTATCTTATCTTATATCTATAAGAAACAAGAAGGTGTTCATGATTAGTAGCGTGTGTAATGATGATGAGTCAGCTTTCTTGTATTTTGGTGTGAGTTTAACCCCGTTTATTACTTTATTGGCATGTTTTGGGTAGTTCTAGACACTGTTTAAAGAGTAATATCGATAGAGTTATACATACGAGGAGTTAAATCGCCACATAGATAGAAAACTCCGTTTTTAATGATATTTAGCTCTTTTTGAGCACTTTTGTCTTGGAATTACTGGCGTGGTGTTTGTTCATACATATTATTGCGGGACTTAGGTGACACGAGGACCGGAAGGCAATGTTTTGGTTTGAGAAACATGGTGCGTGGCACAAAGGTAGCATAAAAGTGAAGGAAAATCAAGTTTGGAGTGAAATCAAGGCAAGCGGCGTTTGCTCTACCCAAGCGGTGTTTGAATCAAGCTCATACCAAAGCGGCATTTGGAGAGTTCAAGCGGGCGTTCACGGAATCGACACATGATCTTGAAAAGTTAGATTTTCAGACGGACGAGTTCAAATTACCCCGAACTAAGCGTTTGGATGGGTTCGACCGAATCAAAAAAGCTCGTATAAGACAAACTAGCGTTCAAAGCGGGCCGCACGCTTTCGTTCATGGAAGGAGAAACCACAATCAAGAATCGATTTCCAGGCAAGCGGGCGTTTGACATGAGGCAAGCGGGCGTTTGCGACCGGCAACGAAAAGAATTAGACTACTACATAAATACGCGGCTCGTTCGGCCCGCTTGCGTATTCTCGCGACTTTAGACATATTTAGGGCGATTTTGGTGCGGTTTTAGTGTAGGTTGATCATCCTTTGATCCTTTGATTCCATAGATAACATCTTTTGATTCTAAACATTTTTTATAGCTTAGATTTACATTTCAAGTTCCAAAGATTCGACTTTTGGTGGATTATTTTTTCATACTTTTTCAGATCAGATTTTGACTCAATTATATGGTAACGAATTTATTCTCTTTTATTATTTCTAGCATGATTTCAATTCTTATTTCGTTTATTAGCATAATCATGAGTAGCTAATTGCATGTGTAGTCGAATTATGTGAAAGTGAGCGAAAACCCTAAGGGGGATGAGATTGGGAATTGTGTAGTGCGTAATATCATGTTTAAACGATTAATCCACGTCCTAAATTTATTATAACATCTTTGAATTAGTTTGATCACCTAGTTCACTGTCATACATATCGAACTTATAGATGTATTTTGCGGTGAGATGTAGGACAAGGGGTTTTGGGATCGTTGCGTAGATTCGGCCTAGTTGTTAGGTCCGTTTCCAATACAGAGGTTTGTCATCGTTGTTCGAGCAGCTCTAAAACTTAATCATGTTAGGATAATCGGTTTTCTAAAGGGAGAGTCGGTTAGCTTCACATAGGGTGATTAGATCGAGTTGTTCAGTCTATTCACTAGAATAAGGAGTTGGCACCCGTGGATGTCGTTGGACTACATAGGATAGGTAGGTCGGTTAAGACATGCTCCTTGTCAAGTCCTTCCTAAGGGGTAAAAGTAGCTCGTGGGATATTTAGAAGTAAAACCGGTAGTTTAATCTTTATTTTTGCATTAGCATAATATCTCCCATCGTTGTTTTGGCCTGAACTAAGTTCTACGTCAGCTTTGGTACTTAGACATTACTCCCTGTGGATTCCCCGGCAATGGCGCCAAAAATTCTTTATAGCAAAATACTTAACCGCTAACTTTCACCGACGGAGTATCGGGTCAACGGGAGTATAGTGGTCACAAGGTCGAATCCACAGGGAGTAATGTCTAAGTACCAAAGCTGACGTAGAACTTAGTTCAGGCCAAAATAACGATGGGAGATATTATGCTAATGCAGAAATAAAGATTAAACTACCGGTTTTACTTCTAAATATTAAAGGGTATAGCCGAACTATGATCCCACGAGCTACTTTTATCCCTTAGGAAGGACTTGACAAGGAGCGTGTCTTAACCGACCTACCTATCCTATGTAGTTTAACGACATCCACGGGTGCCAACTCCTAATTCTAGTGAATAGACTAAGCAACTCGATCTAATCACCCTATGTGAAGTTAACCGACTCTCCCTCTAGAAAACCGATTATCCTAACATGATTAAGTTCTAGAGTTGCTCGAACAACGATGACAAACCTCTGTATTGGAAACGGTCCTAACAACTAGGCCGAATCTACGCAACGATCCTAAAACCCCCTTTCCCACATCTCACCGCAAAATACATCTATAAGTTCGATGTGTGTGATAGTGAACTAGGTGATCAAACTAATTCAAAGACGTTATAATCAGTTTTAGGACATGGATTAATCGTTTAAACATGATATTACGCACTACACAATTCCCAATCTCATCCCCCCTTAGGGTTTTCACTCGCTTTCACATAATTCGACTACACATGCAATTAGCTACTCATGATTATGCTAATAAACGAAATAAGAATTGAAATCATGCTAGAAATAATAAAAGAGAATAAATTCATTACCATATAATCGGGGCAAAATCTGATCTGAAAAAGTATGAAGAAATAATCCACCAAAAGTCGAATCTTTGATCTTGAAACGGAAATCTATCTATCAAGAGTGTTTAGAATCAAAGGATGTTATCTATGGAATCAAAGGATCAAAGGATGATCAACCTACACTAAAACCGCACCAAAATCGCCCCTAAATATGTCTGCGAAGTTGGCATAATATATAAAAGTCTTTGAATGAAATTTGCGTATTTATAGTGTAGGGTTGAAATCTATTTTCTTTGCCGGTCTTTGAGCGAGCGTTTGCTCCAAGGTGGGCGCTTCGTGCTGCTGGAGATCGATGATGATTAGGGTTTATTCTTCCGTGAACGAACGTCTGGACTGCCTTGAACGCTCGTCCGATCTGTATGAGCTTTCTTGACTTCGGGCTGAACCTAACCAAACGCTAGTTTGGGGGTAATTTGAACTCTCGTCCGTCTGAAAATCTAACTTTCAGTATCATGTACTGATTCCGTGAACGCCCGTTTGAACTCTCCAAACGCCAGTTTGGCATGAGCTTGATTCAAACGCCAGTTTGGGTAGAGCAAACGCCAGTTTGCCGTGATTTCACTCCAAACTTGATTTTCCTTCACTTTCATGCGAACTTCGTGCCACGATCATGTTTCTCAATCCAAAACATTGCCTCCCGGGTTCTCGAGTCACCTAAGTCCTACAATAATATGTACGAACAAACACCACGCGTAATTCCGCAAGACAAAAGTGCTCGAAAAAGAGCTAAATATCGTTAAAAAGACGGAGTTTACTATCGATGTGACAGTTTAACTCCCTGTGTGTGTGTGTGTGTCCACAATTGGCCACGTGGCCACCCTCTTGGCTTGACACGTGACACCTTTTTTTCCCTTTATACCTATGTTTTTTTTTAATCAAACGTGTGCCGTTAGTAGTTTGTGCGTAGAATATTCGGGAGAGATAATCAATTCTTCTATATATATATATATATATATATATATATATATATATATATATCTTATATCTTATCTCTTATCATCTTATTATTATATCTATAAGAAGCTAAGGAGGTGTGTCCACATGTTGCCACGTGGCAAATTTTTAAGAAATAAAAAAATAAACAGCAGATTTATTTTTTGCTTCGATAAAACCGAATTTCGGTTAGCGTTATATAAAACCGATTTTTTTATTCTCCGTTATAAACCGAACCAACGTGTATATCTCGATTCGGTTGAATTTTATTACCTCCAATGCGAGATAAAATACGGTTTTAATTTTAAGTTTCAATGAACCGAAAATTTTCGATTCGATTTCGGCACAACAATTGAATAAAACTGTGTACTTTTTTTTATCAAACGTGTACCGTTAGTAGTTTATGCAGAAAAGGAAAAAAAAAAAGGAAAGAACGATGGATTTGAAGTTCTACTGTGTAGTGTACGATGGAAGATGGGTCAAGTTTAGCTATAAAATACATCAACACGTGTACTCTTTTTTTATTAAACATGTACCGTTAGTAGTTTGTGCAGAAAAGGGGAAAAAAGGAAAGGCCGAGTTCTACTGTATAGTATACGATGGAAGATGGGTCAAGTTTAGCTATAAAATACAACAACAAAAAAATATGGCCAAAACAAATATCCGCGCCAAGAAGGTGTGCCCACATGTGGCCACGTGAACACAACATTAAATGTTTTTATTATTTTGAACAACATAACGTCGGTGGAACCGACGACCGTTTGCAGTACGAGCGTCACTAAAATTGACGTTGGAATACCAAATCACTTTTTATATTTTTCAAACCATTCGACAAGTATTTTCTTTTTCACCAAATGAATGAACACGAAATCAATGACGTATTCATTAATGATAAGAAAGATAAATGTCGTATAGAAAATGAGTGAAACACATTTTCAAGCATATTAATGATCTGGAAGCTAATGCATCCCGGGAGATTTGACCGTGTAGTTATGGTCCGCTTATTGTTTTTCTATAATGTTTCAATACGTAAAGTCGAAGCTAAAGGGATCGACTTTATGACATTGTTCTCCGATACATCATATTGTGGTTTATTTTGTAGGTGGAAACTCCTGATAAGGCTGGAAGAGAAGTGATTCACAATCTTCACGTCTCCAAGAAAGAGCTACTTCTTGTAGAGAATGTGATATGTTTCTGTTGCTCTCTTTGTCTTGTGCCTTGAATTTGTTACGGTTTAAACTTACGCAATTTATTTCACGTTGGGGATCTATTCTTTGATATTATCGTTGGTAACGATTTATGTTGGGTCCGCCGTGCATTGCACGGCTCACGTTCACTAGTACTCACATATGATGCACATATAATTTTTTTGGGTGGCGAATCTCGTTTGTGGATAAACATAAGATACCACATGGACATGGATGGCCCTATGCTATATGAGGCTTAAAGCTGATTGGTCGGACGGGTCTTTTGTTTATTGGTCGATCAGATGAGATCGGTAGGTCGGACAGACGATTCTGGTTATTATATATATATATATATATATATATATATATATATATATATATATATAAAAAAAATCATGAATCCATTTTTTTTTACTTGTGACATGCTGTATCTTAACGCGTGTTCTATTGTGATCATAAAATTGATAGTGTCACCGCATTCTGACATTAAACATTTGATTTTTTTTAATATACGGGTCGAAAATTAAACATTAAACATTAAACATTCTGACATTCTATTGTGACCATATGTGTTCATATTAGTATTATATGTATTTTTTGTCTAATAAATAGGTTATCATCGTTACACATGGACCTAATCCATAAGAGCGTGTCATGATGGCCAAATCTTTAAGCGAAAATGTAGAACCCTTCTCTATTGGGATGAGGTTGGTGAGAAGAATATCACCAGACCAGCGTTAGTTCAAAGGGGAAAAGAGAAAGTTACTTTGGTCAGGCGGAATCTAAAGGCAACTCAAGAGGGGAAGAAAAGCTGGGCCGATGAAAGAAGAACGCATTTGGAGTTCGATGTGGGATAAAAGTCTACTAAAGAGCTTCGACTATGAAAGGTGTAAGGAGGTTTGGTCAGAAATGGAAGTTTAGTCTCCAGTATGTTGGTCCATTTGTCATTACAGAAATGGTTGAACTGTTAGCTTTCTGCCTTCATTTTCGGAATCGATGTCCATGGTTCACAATGTGTTTCATTTCTCGATATTGAATAAGTGTTTAACTAAGTTCGACGTGGAAACTGAAGTGGATCCAATACTGTTGCAAAAGAACCTATACTATGTAGAAAGGCCGATACGTATCCTTGCAAGGAAGGAAATGATGATCAAGAAGAGGAAAATATTGTGGGTGTTATTGCAGTTGAGTAATCACACCTTTTGAAGCTATAAAGTAAGTCAAGGATAATATGATTTTTGAGTTTCCGGTGTTCCTTGGTCTTTCAGGTACATTCCAGATTTGAGAACGAAACTCCTTATAAGTGGGAGAAATGTAATATCCCGTTTACCCATTATGATCAAGCTTGTAATTTTGAAATCTGTAAATATTTTATTTACAATTAATTTTTCCCTTTAGTTAATTTATATAAGTTGATATTAATTATTAATGGGAATTAAATTGGAGAAAGTTATAATTTCCCTTCCATAACCCTTGCTCTTCGAACTTCTGTCTGAAAACAAGGGAAAGAAGCAGGCAATAAAGAATCTTCAACTTTCTAAACGATCCAACCGTCGGTTTGCAGATATTTAGCATTAGAACGATCATCAAGTCGAGGGGATTCTTTCGTAATGGTTTTTGTTTCAATCTATAATGTAAGAACCTTAACCCATATTAGATTCCAATTATAGTTTTGAAGGTTTTGGATGTTCTAGTGTTTACTAAGTGTAGACGTGTAATAGTGATTGTAGATTGTTTAATCATGTTGCAGGAATCGTAATTGGTAGAGTTTGGCTTTGGATTTTAGAATGTTGCAATTCAAATTTTCATCCTTCAAATCAGAGGTAAAGAGGTGTTCAGTTTTATTATCCTTGTTATTGTGTTGTTTATATTGTGCAATGTTGATAAATAGAGTGCATGTTAGTATGTTATGTTGATACTTTCCGTGTTGTGGATTCTTTATTGGATTGGGTGTCAGAGATCACACATGTTGCAGTCTAAAAGTCTGTAGTTTTCATCATCACGTGTGTGCATGGTGTCATCACCCATGCTTGATTCTTAATTTGTTGTGTAAGAAAGTTTTTGTCGTCCAAGCATGCACTTGGGTGACTAGATCTTGGATGGAAGAGTCTGCATGTCAAAGTGTGCGCTTGGTGAGGCAAAGTGTGCACATGAGGTGTCGAGCGAGCGCCTGAGCACCCAAAATGTGTGCTTGTGACCGTGGGCATTTTTTTTGTAGAATATAGTCTATTGTACCAAGTGTGCGCTTGGTTAGGTTAAACGTGCATTTGGCCTCTTTTCTTGATTTATTGTTTGACCAATACTTGTATTGTAGTTAAATTTGTGTAACCTTGTTGTGTTATGTGGCAATGTAAAGTGTTTTGTTGGTGTTTTTGGCACAACATCATGTTGAGATCCCTATGGGAAGAGGCACGGGAGCACCGGAAGACGAGCATCTTAACTTTGTGTGACGTTGCAATTAGTATTCAACGTTGTCTGTTCAATATGCTAAATGGTCTTAGATAACGTAGAACACTTTAGGGTAGTAGTGCTCTCTAGGAGAGACTTTATGTGAATGAAAATAAAGGGTTAGTTAACCTCATAAATACATATATGATGAGTCTAAAAGAACAATACCATGATTCTTGATAGGCTATGATCATTTCCGCAACTAAGAGTTGGACTTCTCTTGGGTTGGACCTATACCATATGAGGAGTTGACTAGGTGTCGTGGTGCATATGACTATACGTTGTGTAATTGAATCTTATGTGTAACAAGCCCCTTTGTTGGTTGTGTTGTGCTAGTTGGGCCAGTAGAGGAGAGTGTGTGTTTACTTATTACTTTGTAGTATTCATAGTTGATGCTTTATTAATTCAACGGTTCTATATTTTACTAAATATGTTTGTACTCACCATCTTTACATTATGTTTTCCCTCCTCGAGAAGATTGGCAAGTTGATGAGGTTTTCGATGATGTTGAAGTGTGATCATGTTTGGATATCTTAGAAGATGCTTTGTTTCTTATTATTTTTGGAAGTTGAAACTTTGTAACTATACATTATTGTTATTTCTTTATCTTTTTACCGATTGATGCGAATCAACATTATGACATTTTCTATATCAATTTACCCCCGAAATTGGACTTAAATAGGGTTAAATCATGATAAACTATACGTAAAAGGACTTAATTTGATTGGAAATTACGTATGAGCTTTCTATCGTGATTATTCATATTTTTATCTTATTTCTATATCGAATTATATTACTACACGTTTTATGATTCTTTGTAGGAATAATTGGTGGACTAATTAAGCTGAAGTGGATTTGGGTCGAGACATGTAGAAAGATTAAGATTGAACTGAAGGAGAGCTAAGTTGAGCTGATAGACAACCCATAAATGAGTCCAGGATGCCCAGACAAGTCCAAGGATCAGTCCAGGATGCCCCAGACAAGTCCAGGATGAGTCTTGGACAAGCCCAGGCAGAGCCCAGGACGCTGAACCGAGAACAGTGCTCGGTAAAGCGACTCAAGTGCCCTGGACGGGCCTAGGACGTGTCTGGACAAGTCCAGGATCAGCCCGGACGCTGAACCGAGGGCATATGTCGGTTCAGCGAGCTGACTTAACCTCAAACTTCTATATTTACCCTTCTAAGCCCTAGGTCGGTTATTTTTACTATAAATAAGATGTAATTCGACAGAATATGTACGATTTTCATAGCAAGAAACTATGTTGCAAGTTTATCATTAAAAGTTCTTGTTTTCTCCATTGTTTTAGAGTTCTTTAGCCCATTCTTGGTTGTATGCTTGGTGATTCATTGCGGAGGAATAGCTAGAAGATTGATCTCGTGTTTCTAGGTAATCATGTCAATTCTTTCTTTTATGATTTACGAATTTGTGATGATTATCGTTGGTACAAGCATGTTAGGCTAAATTACTTGTAGATCGAATTGAGTTATGTTAATTTGCACCTAATCGTGATTTATATTTATTCATACATGAGAAACGCCCGGTCTCGGGGAAAGGACTTTATTTTGAAAGAATACCCAACGGTCTATATTGGGGAAATGCTTTAATGATTTATTTTCCCCGATATGAATTGTTTCGATTACTTCTATTGTTTTGTTTTAAATTACGTGTTTGGAAATCGGCCACTTCTTTACATGTTTTCGTAAATTATTCTTGAAGGAACTAAGGTTGAAGAGAGTAATTGGACAAGAAACAATTAGATCGTTATTAATTAACTAGCCCGTACACGGTGGTTACGTAACGAGGTTTACGGTGTTAATCATCGGTATTTCCTAGTCCTTAATTCGTGTTTAGTTAATATTGTTCTAGCCTGCGCATGGTAGACGTTTAGCTATTCATAGGGTACTAGAGTCCGCGCACGATCTATGAACCACTTTAGGGGAATACACCAATAATTGACTCGATTCTTGTAACTGTAACGATAAAAGTGTATGAATTAATATAAGAAGCGATTATGGAATAATTAACTAGTTCGGTTCGATCTGCTTTCTTAAATTTGGTTAAAACTTGTCTTCAATTGATAAGCCTTGATCTTACTTTATTTTCCGCATTTATTTTGGTCAAAGACCACCAACCTTCGTAATCTTGAATTTTTGTAATTAAGTTTGCATAATTATCGAACAAATCTCCGTGGGATCGACCTTGCTCACGAATTAAGCTATACTATGGCTGACATAGTCCGCTTGCTAGTGTAGTCGTGATTTTCGCGAACACCGATGTTATCCATTTGGTGGCTTCAGGGCGGACCCAAATCTTGAAGGGTGGGGTGAATGCCCACACTCGAATCCGAAAAATAAAATAGTTTGGCTGGTAAAAAAATGTAAAAATACTATTAATGTCTCCACTAGATCTTTGATTTTGTTCTGGTATCCCTGCTGAGAAATTTTTCTGGAACCACAATGGTTGGCTTTAGTTTTAAGTTGGTACTACATCTGCTCAAAATGTAATTCCGTTTAAATTTTTACACACAAATTAAAAAATTGGTTAAATTGGTCATGTGCCATTCATGTTGATTAAAAAAAGTCTAAAATGACCTTGCAAAGTAGTGAAAAGTGTGTGAGTATATAATAAATGAGGGGTAAAAGGAGAACAATGTAATAAATGATTAATTGGTTTTCTAAAGAGACTTACGATATAAAATAAGATCAAAAAGCTAAATGGACTTACATTTTGGGACAGAGGTAGTACTAGACCTTTGGATGTTGTAAGTTTTTGATTGATCTATAAACAATAGCTCAGTAATATTCCGATTTTCGGGAAACGACAGACGTGTCTGATATTGCTTGGAATATCACGATTGTGGTGTAAGTGTTTAGACGGTGGATATCTGGGTGTAGAAGATGAATTTTATGGTGGGGTGACGGTGGCTCAATACAACAAAGTAGGCTTTTGACGACACTTTATTTCCGGCGTTTTGATAATTGCCGTAAATTTACCGGCATTAGTAGTTAATTGCCATAAAAATATGACTTTCTTACGACAAATTATTTTATGCCAGAAACTTATGACAATTAACCGGCAATTATTTTTTATGTCACTAATGTGTGGCATTCTTTGAGGCACTTTTATGTTATGCCGGAAAAAGTACGTTACTTTTCCGGTATTCTTAAATATGTTGAATTTTTTCCGGCTATGCCATAGCATTATGAATATAAGCCGTCATATGTGTGACTTTTTTTAGATTGTGACTTAACACGACAAAAAAACAAAATATTTGTGATGTTTTTGTATGATTCTGCAAAATATTAGACGTTTTTCTAATAGATTTTATATTTGTTATGAAGTTTAAAATGCTTTTATAGAAAATAATACCTATACCTTCATATAAAAGATTTTTTTTTCCGGCCCCTAACGGGGTTCGAACCATATAAAAGAGTTTTAATTAGACACAAACAAGACACACATAGGTGTATACAACGGTAATCTTTTTCGTAAAGACACCGAAGAATACTATAATATCCACATAGTTTTGTACCTTTGTCCCAAATTTATATATATAAATTAGGGATAAGGACAATCTCTGAAATATTTTTAAGTAATGAGACAACTATATATTTTTATAGGGAGAAGAGACAGCGTAATTTTTATAGCGAGAAGGAATGAAAAATCGGTGAATCTCCCAATGAATCCCGAAATCGGTGAATTTGATAGTGAATCGAAAATTAGTGAATTTCGACGATGAATTTTGAAAATTAGTGAATTTAAACGATGAATTTAAATCGGTGAATTTAAGCAGTGAATTTGACACAAGTGAATTTCGACGGTGAATAAATAGTTTTGTCGCTTTATATGCAAAGCTTCAAAAAACCGTCGCCTCTACTCAATTGATAAAATATTTTTGTCATTCTCCTCATTCCCCATTTATATATAAAATTCAAGTTAAAGCGGTAGCTTCCTGTATAAAAAAAAGTTTACGCGGTAACCATTCCCACCAATATTTCCCTCAAAAATGTTTAAAAGAAGGATATATTTTCTTCGTTAAAAATTATATTTTCACGAAAATTCCATTTTTTCCATAAAAAAATTAATTCCAACCATTTATGTTTCCGCCCTAAAAATTGGTCAAATCCACAGAAAAAAGAAAAACACAAATCGCATAGACTATTTCTGTCCCTCCTCTTACGCTCCTCCCCCTTCATCGTTGTTTGCTGTTGTCACTCGGCACTAATCGCTGATCTAAAAAGGTCAAGAATTGCGCTGCACTTGTATCACGGTGAGTTCTTTTGACTTAAATTGATTTTACCTTTGATTAATCCGGTTCTTAGGGAGGAATTGCATTAGGGTTATGCCATTTGAATTATTTAATCCATGCCAAAAATTGTGAAGATTAATCAACTGTAATCGAGTTCTTTTTGACTTGATAGAATATATTGCGTCACATTTTTAGTTTATTTATTTTGGAATTGTTAAAGATGGAAGCTTTTAGATGAACAGTGAATTGTTGATTATTAATCCTTTGCCATCAGTGAGAAATCATCTCCCCATTGAAGATTTTGGTTTGAGAGCAATAATGATGAAGAGATATGGGATCGAGGAATTCCAATTCAATAAACCATGGTTGTGAAAGTGGACAGGTGACTCTATTATTTTCTTTCTTTTGTTATGTTGTATGGAATTTTCATTTCTCCTTTTGAAATAGAAGAAAAAAGAAATATACCAAATATTACCCTGTACTAAAAATGAAACTATTCCAGGCATTTAAAAGAAAAAAACAGGCATTGCATTGTCAAAAGGTACTTGTTGAACCGCCAAAGAAATAGTTGCCTTTTTTCAATGTTTTGTAAGCCAAAAAGAACCATTGGTTTGAGAGTATATTTGAAACGGAATATAAATCAGAGAATTGATGTAAGAATCATGACAGACTAAATCAAATGACATGCTTAGGAAAGTTGGATTATTTATTGTACTTTTTTCCGTCTTTCAGAACTTCAAAGGATGACTAGGGTAGAAAGCTTTCAATTTGATTTCTTTTATTTAAATTTTAGTCTTGGTTGTTAAGTGCCTCAATTTAATATTTTCGTTTTCATTGATTGTAGTTGTGCGTTTTCTTATAGGAAGGGTTAGCACAAAAGAAAAGTGTTACAAGGTGTTTATGGTTCAATTTGCCTTCTCAAATTGTCACTGCATCTTTGGTTTGGCCCACTATACAAAGTAGTATCATGTTGCTTTGTTTAATAATGTGAATATCCACCTTATATGAACTTACGGTTCATTTCCTCTTGACAAGCAAATACTTGACTCCATAACATTTGTGTCTTTGATTGTTTAATTTAGATACATTTTAACCGGGTGTTTTGGTGCATTTAGTGTTTATTCTCTACTTCTTTCGAGCAAACTTCGATGTGACAAAACTTATTGCAGTTTGAATAAGACAAATACAATGAAGCCCATGTTTCCATCTACAGTTTCATCATCGGCCTTACAACTTTTAAGGAGCCTCTGGAACTCTTTTGGAATCATGCTAAGTACTACCTTGAATGTGATGTTCTACTCTTTAATAGAGGTAATTTTTGTTGATTAATAGTGAAATATTGATGTCAAGGGGATCTTATTTATTGATTGCAAATAACACATGCATTTAATCTTGTGATTCAGATGTTTATGTTTTTTAGTCTTGGTTTTTTGATTTGTTAGGATTATAGTTTGGTGCTGTCAAGAAGTAAGTTTCGCTTCACTAATGCAGCTCTCTACGCTTTGGGTTTTGAATCTTGTTTTCTAGGTTGACAATCATTTACTTTGCTTATTGAGAGATCCCGGTTGGAATACAAAGCTGAAAGCTTTTCTTTTCCTAAAATGCTATATGCTTCCTAGCTCCTACTTGAAGCTCCTGCTCTGCTACACGTATTTTTATGGATGTACTCTCTTGTAGTTAAAATTCCGGGTAGAGGTCTCTTTGGGAGCTTGTTGGTTTGAACTTCTTTGGTGTTTTAGCTTTTTTTGTGTTGTGAATTTTGTCACTTTCATCCAGTGTTAGTGTTTTTATGTTGGTTTTGTTTTCCAACATTAACTCGAGTTATGTTGTTTGCTCTGTTCTGTTTTTTTGATAGCATGTTGTTGAACAAAATTTGGTAACTCACGCTTTTTATCAGCACCTTGCTAATACATATAATAATATAATATTTTGTTACCTTCTAAAAAATCTTTGCATACTAGTATTTTACACAATTCATATATTAATAAACGTAAAAGTGGTCAATAATTTAGTAAAGCTAAGAGAATATCACCATAAATCTGGTTATTAAATTTATGACTAACAAATTATACAACCAAAGATGTCTGTTTGCAAGAGAAACAAACGACAGTAAACTACCACAAATTGTCAGTAAATTATTTTCGTCAAAATCATTGTGTGTCGTAAAAACAGCGACAAAGAAACACCGATACATTAAAAATGTGCCAGTAAAATGCCATAAATTAAAAAACAACACTTTATATAAGTGTCATATTAGTGCCACAAAAGCTTCCCGACAGAACAAAAAAATGCCACCAACATTGCCGACGCCAGTATTGACGACACATAAATGTCCGCCGTTTTATGTGTCGGGATTGCTTTTCCCGGCGCCTAATTTCTATCTCCCGGCATTTATTTTGTGCCGTCAAAAGCCAAAAATGTTGTAGTGTGCGCTGTGAAGATTACAGGGCGGTGCTTAGCCGGTGAACGCAATAAGTGATAAAGGGAAAACGTGGTCGACGAATTGGCAGGGTTTATCTGCTTATTTTGAATTGCGTATATCTTTTTTCTAGTTACATGAAGCCTCTATTTATAGGCAAAGCTCTAATTGCGATTAAACTAACAATGACAAGACATAATTAAGCATAATTAAGAAGACATGCAGCTGTAGAGGGTCGGGCCGAAGGGTCCACCGGTCGCTCTGACGCCTTCCTGCTGATAGTCTTATCCCTGCTAATGCTAAGTATGAAGCGTTCTCACTTAAAGGTAGAGGGCATTGCCCGGCCGACCGATATATCGGGCTGGGGGTAGCACGTTCGGCCCATCTCTTGAGGTCGGATACGGTCACGTGAGCTTGATGACCCGATCGGCTTACTTCCAGAAATGGGCTAGTGGCGATGGAGGTCAGAGGTTGAGAAGAGACCGCTGCGGTGAGTCTGACGGTGGTCCAGTAGACCGTGTTTGGCCGTGATATATCAATGGCTCCCTACTCCATGGTTAAACCATTCGCTATGGTTTAGTCAGGGAGTAGGTTTGTTTACGCTTGCATATCGTGACCCTGTAAGCTCCGTTAGAGTTGGTGCCGATTATGGTAGTATCGGGCTTGAGCTAGCCTTAACGACGTTAATCGATTTGTTGTGAGGTGCTGTGCGCTTTGAGCGGACAGGATTTGGACCGCTTTATGTATGGCGGGTTTTTGGAAACTTTCATGTCGTGGAACGACTCATTGCATAATGCTGCGTGATAAAGTAGACAAGCAAGAAACGCTGCCCTCTTGGAAGTGGCAAGTTTAGGACCGCGTTAGCATCGGCGGGTTTTGGCAATTTTCATGTCATGAAATGACTCATCGCTAGACGTTGCGCTATAAAACGGACAAACGTTTATGTGGTGCTGATGAGCGAGCAGATTTGAGAGCAGTGCTATGAAGCGGACAAACTCATTTTGCGAGTGGTTGTATTGAGTAACTATTGGCCGAGGCGAAACCTCGGTTCCGTAACTGCTGTGACGGTTGATATGACTGGCCACGGCTTCTTATTGGAGGGAGAATCTCGATAATCGTGAGGTGGTTGTACTTTGAATTTTGAAACGGTCGATGTGACGTTTCGGTTCCCGGCTTGCCTATATAAAGGGGCAAACCCCAAACTGATAATACTTTTCTCTTTTCTGCTTCCATAGCAAAAATACTTTGTGAAAAATCCTGTGGTTTTGCAGCAGTTACCGGCGGCATTTAAGAATTTTTTGGTGGTTACTTTGAATTTTCCGGCCGATCTTCATCCTGTTTCTAGTAAATCGTCCATTTTTAGGTAAAAAGCTTCAATCTTTTCCTCTGTGTTAGTTTCCCTATGCATTTCATTGTTCCTACTAGGTAGTCTTGCCTGAGGTATGTATAAAGTGCTTAAATGCTGAGTGTTTCTTGAGTAGGTTTTACTTCCACTTTTATGTATAATGTAGTATTCCAAAACGTCGTATCTCTTACAGTCGTTTGGTCCGTGTTCAACTTTTGCCCTTGTCGCTTGCCTGGGTCTTAGCCTTTCTTCCCCCAGAATCTTGATTTCATTATGGTCTGGGATTCAATTGTTTATTGTTTCTGCGGGAAAAATGGAGGGGCGATGTGTCATGATGAGCGGACACGCTCGTCTTGGCCCGACTCCCAAGTCTAGGTGACTGATAATCCACCTCACCCTTGTGTTTTTAGGATGTCTTTCGAAAGGACCCCCAGCCATGATGACGACCAGGAAGCTATGGAGTATGGGTCTGCTGAGGTAGATCAGGGCGAGCAGACCTTCGAGCATTTCGCCGAACAACTTGAGGTTGAGATGGTCGATAGAGAGACCCCGGGCGTCTCTGGACAAGACCCTGATGAAACTGAGGCTTTACTGCGAGCGGATGCGGATCGGTCTAGGAAACGAAGAGAGTCCAAAAAATCGAATCCGCGGCCCCCCCAGACAATATACCGCAGAGGGGCGTGTTGAGGTCGAGGCCCAGAAAGCTTTTGATAAAGAGGTTGCCCGGAAATGGAAGAAGTTTCATCGTTCCCCTAACTATACCCACTCCCTGGCCGCTTTTGATATTTCAACGGATTATCGTTTCATTAGCTTTTCCGGGGTTAAGGATAAGAAACGAGTCTATGGTCGCTCAAAGTTTGATTATATCTGGTTGCACTATGACCACCTGGTAGCTGGGGCTCGACGCCCATTTGATCCTTTCCTTGTAAAGTTTCTCGAGGTTACCGACACTCATCCCAGCAATCTCACCCTTGGATTGATGAGGGTCGTTTTAGGGTTTATCATTATGAGCCGCTTGTTGGGTAGGGAGCCCTTATTTGCTGTATTCAACCATTTCTTCTGGGTCATAAAATTTGGAGAGTTTGATCAGGTGGTGCCTCGGAGGAAAGCCTGCCGGTTGTTTTTCGACCTTCCGGAGAAAGTTGATTCGTGGCATAGCCGGTGCATGAATGTTGAGTCTCGGGTTGGATGGCCCTTTAAGAGAATCACCGGAGTTGACCCGGACTCGGAAAGCATCAAAGACTTCGAGGAAGAGGTCGATGACCAGCGTTTCATTTCCAAAATCAAAGAGCTGCTGGGGTTTGTTGGGGGAAAGAAGCCCTCATAGGAGAGGACTTTCAATCTCCGCCTCCTCCTCGACCCTACCGAGCCATACAGTCGACTGGCAGGAATTACCGGTCTTGGCGAGGGAGATGTGCTCGCCCCAATCGACCCGCTGTTGTACGATCCGGAATGGTATTCAGAGTGCCACCACATCATATGTCTGCCCTCTGAGTGTGACGAATGTGGGGGAGATCCTCGATTGCGGGAGGAGTTTCCTGTTAGTACTATATGTATATCTCAACTTTTCTACTTTGTTATTTTCTCTTCGTATTTGACTTTTCCTTCTTATATACCTTGTATTAATCGCGTCCGCTTGTATAGATATAGTGAACACGAGTCGTCTCCACCAGTAAATGCTAGAACATGCATAAGCTAGTGAGGGGAAGTGGGTAGAGATTCTGTGTGGTACTGGCGAGCATCACCTGCCCATGGTAACCGTTCCTAACAAAGCCGCTGCTGCTCAGTCAAAAGGAAAATCTGGTGCCTCAGTCATCAACGAACCCTCTCAAGCCACTGCTACCAAACGATACAGGTCTCAGACTGCCGCTGGATCGTCTGAGTCGACTCCGAGCATTGAACTAATTAATGTTGAGGATACGAGGGAGGTGGCGGACCCAAAGAAATCTAGAACCGACGGCAGTCAGGGTTATAAGGCAGCTGCTGTGGCTAAAGAGACCTTGCACAAAATAACTACCCAATCCGATATCCGCTCAGTTATGGAGCGTCATGCGGGTGGCCCCTCCACTCTACAGGGTGATAACCGACCTCCGTGGTTGCTTCCCGGGTTCTAGAAACCACGAACTGAGGATAAAACCATAGTCTTGGCTAGTGCTATCTCGAGGGTTCCCTAGCTCAGAAATCTGAGAATGGACGGGCCGGATGAAGTCGACCTGGTCATTGGGAAGGGAATTGGCTCTCGGTCTGTGATGATGGATGGACTGGGTCCGCAATCTGGGTTCTTGCAGCATGGGGAGGACTTAGCTGGCATGATAGGGATACTCACTACTTTTGTAAGTCTTTACTTTCACTTTCTTTATATATTTTCTCTTTATTGCGTCTAACTCTGTTTTCTCCTTTGTAGGCGAATACTGCGGTCGTCTAGCGTGACCACCTGGATGCCGGACCTAAAAGCGAGCGGGATGCGGCTGTGACAAAAGTCGGTCAGCTGGAGGGGCAAGTGAACCAGGTTACCTTGGAGCTTGGCACAACCAGGTGTCAGTTGGAGGAGAATAGGAGGAAACGTCGGGAGGAACTTGAGGCCGCAGAGACCACTCGTGTTGAACTCGTGTCCAAACTTGAGAAGGACACCCTTGAGTTCAATAAAACCATCAACGAGTTACAGGACAAAGCTAACCAGACCACGGAGGCATGGGCCACAGAGAGGGAAACCCTTGATGATCAAGTGAAGAGAGCCGAGTCTGACCTGAAGGCTAAACTTGAGGCGGCTAGAGTGGAAGCCCGAACTGAAGCGGTTGCCTCTTTCCAGGATTCTGAAGAATATTCAAAGGCTCTAGGCGTTGCGGGATTGGCTGGTTATAACGAAGGCTTTTACCGATTGGCTCGTTGTGCTCGATGGGCTCTAGGGGTTAATGCTCCCTCCTTGGATACCCTGAAAAACTGGTATTTAACCGATCAGTATGATACCCGACTGCTCCCTTTTCACGCCGAGATCCCCTTTACCGAGGAAGAGTTCATTGCTATTGCTGTGGACTTGGCCGATCGAGGTGAAGCGCTCTGGAGTCCACCACCGGTGATCCCTGATAACCTGAGAGCATTGGTTAACGGACCTCCTACCGTGGTCACGGCGAACCCCCCGGCTCCCTCAGCCTCGAGCCCGGTTGACTCATTGCTGCACCCCTCACTTCAAGGATAGAATGTTCACGATGCATTCTTGGTGCCCGATGGAGAGGAGACTCAGCAGTGATAATAGCCTCAATGCCTCTTTAATTTTTCCCAAGTTGTAAAATTTTGAAAACATTTATTTTCTGTCTTTGAAGTTGCTTTGTAATAACTTTTTAACTCTGGATGACGTAACGGCTGTTGCATAGCCCTATTCCTATAATTAATTGCATGCTCTCCTTTTTATTATATTGTGCTCGCCATCTGTTGCTTCGTTTTTTCTTCATTTTGCTCAAAAATATGACGTCTTTTGAGTAAGCGCGCCCCTGACCCTGTCCAGGGCATACGGCCCCCCTTGTTTTTAATAATCTTTGGGCCCGCATCGTGTAGGGTTATTGAAAATAATTTGATTATCTGCCGATTCAACCACAATTTCGGTCCGAGAGCCGAGCTTTCTTATCTTTTGATGAGTCCGTCAGGATTTTAAGTGAACAAGATCCCGGAGAGCGCTTAAACTGATAATTTAAAAATTGTAACCTGTGACCCCGTTGTTTCCGACATGACTCTTGTCGGGCCTTGGTCGAAATAATTTGAATTATTCTGTTGACTGCTCTAGGCGTGTTAGTCTTGGAAGTGTAAGAGTCTCCCTCTGACATGCATCTTTATGATTTGCCTTGATAACCGTAATCTCGACCGCCGGGGTAATAACTGACGTAACATTAAAAGAGGCTACTCTATCCTTTATCCGTTTTCAAAATTTTGAATTTGAAAAGATCTATTCTTGTCCGTTGGAATTGGCCGATCTGGACCGTAGATCCCTTTGGCTTTTTCTATAAAAGGAGTGCTCAGCTATCATGCTCACTCACACTTGAAAATTTGAGTTTCTTTTTGCCAACAACTTTGTAGGTCTTCTTTCATATTTACTCCAGCAATATGCCTCCTTCCAATGTTCAGTCTTCCTTCTTTAAGGCCTCTTCAAATGAGGTATTAGCCAATTTCTGGGTGTACTTCAATTGTTGTCCCTACTGATTGAGAGGGGCTTGAATTTGAACAAGATAAATGGAGGATCTCGTCTTCGTATCTCGTTGTCTGGGTGGGAAGACCAGGTGGCCCGGCCTTCCGTGAGTTTTACTCGGCTGTGTCCAAGGTGGGGTCTAGATTCCCACTAAACTCTGTACCTGTTCGCGGAGTTACGGTTCCCTTTACTCCGGCTATCATCAACAACTTCTTCGATCTTCCTTACTTTGATCCTCCCCTTCATTATGAGCGGGCATGGGCTTTGGATGAAGATGAGGCCTCCAGGCACACGCATCAGAATGGCGCTCTTCACTACCTGTTCCCTGCCTCATGGGAGTTTTCTCCAGAGGGGGTCGCATCCGAGTTGTCTCAAGATGCACGGGCATGGAAGCACTTCATCAACACTCGTGTGCTTCCCACTGATAACTTTGAAGAGGTTATATAGAAGGAATGCCTACTCTTGCATGCCATTGGCACCCTATCCATAAATGTAAATTAAGGTCTCTTGATGCATCGTGAGGCGGTGTCCTTTGCTACGGGCATGGAGCAGGGTCGCTCCATTCCGTTCCCCTGGTTGATCTCCAACCTTTGTTCTGCTTTGGTCCCTACCTGTCCGTCGGACGATATCTTCCCCGGCAGAACATTGTGTTTGATGAGATCCCATCTGGGTCTTCCCCCGATCCCGGCCTTTTCTCTGATGAAGAGTCATCATATTTTTAGCTCTCCTTTATGATGTTGTTTTCCTGCTTTTGATAATGGATTTTGATTGAATTTCTAATTTCTGTTCGCTTTTATATTTCTTGATTCTGTGTACAAACGCATCCATAATCCGACCCAATTGTGGCGGCCAGTCCTACGCCTGGCCCTATCACCCATATAGAGCACGTACCTTTCTCGTTAGGATGGATGGAGCATCAAAGCCGAGGACTTACGGTTGCCCTAAAAGACCGTGCGTTCAGCATTGCATTTAATGCGGATCAGATTCCTATCTTGAATTTGAAAAGCCTACTAATTTTGACCGTAGGATGCTTTTATCTCCCGCTGTTGGTGTATCCTCTTCCTCTTCTATAAATGGAGGGATAACTTTTTCTACCTTGAAGCTTAAAAAACTATTTTCTGAAGTCTTCGTTTCTGTTCTTAGGTTGACCATGTCGTTCTCCTCTGTCTCCACTTCTCCCTCTCGATTGTCCATTTTCTTTACCACGGCGTCAACTAATGCCATCCAAAATTATAGGGATTACTTTGCCGATCGTGCACATTTACCCGAGAGGATCTTGGATTTAAACAAGATTGATGGAGTGGATCCCTTTTCATGTGGCTTATTCCGGGTAGCGTCATTTTCTTCTTGGTCCCATTAGGAGGTGCAACCTCACCCTGGTCTGTGAATTTTATGCCGTTATGTCAGAGGATCAGTCCGTCGAAGAAGTTTCCTCTGTTTCCGTCCGAGGCACTCAAGTGCGCTTTACCCCGGCGGCCATAAATGAGCTTCTGCAACTCCCTGCATTCGATCCGGCCTTGCATTTCGAAATGGCTTAGGACCTTGAAAGCGAAGAGCCCTATTTTGCTCATAGACTTGACGCGTATGCGTGAATGTTCCCTGAAAGGAACGGCGAGCCTGTTCATAACGGCAATTTCTCTGGTCTCTATCAGTGGTATCGGGAGTGGAAACGATTTATCAACACTCGAGCTATCCCCGCTGACAATTTTAAAGTGTTAACTGATGAAGAGGCCATCTTTATACATGCTATATGTACCCTGGATGTGACTGTTGACTGGGGGCTCATTATTCACTGTGAGACCGTTAATGTTGCAAGGGATATAAGGCCAAACCATCCAATACCCTTTGCTTGGTTGATCTCAAGTCTCTGCACCACCAGCTTCAGGATGACTCTTACGCCCAGGGATCAATATATCCACATAAACTATAACTGCTAGCCCTTTTTTTTGTGTTGACTGTACCATCCCCCTAATTTTGCAAATGAAAAGGGGGTGGCCTTTTGATTTTCGCAGAAACAAAAATACTTTGAGATGGGGGAAAACTAACCGAACATAATTTATAACGAGCACGTCGCATCAGTTTACATATTCACAAAATAAGAAAGCGTATTCATTAATGTCGTAAACATTGAAATGAAGAGTCATAACCCAAAAAGAAAAAACGCTGACTCATGTACATCGTAAATGTAGTCATGGATGTGTCCGCGTGTTCCTGCTTACATATAATACCTCTTCAGGTGGTCCACGTGCCAAGGACGATTAAGCTCGTAGCCGTCATTGTCTTTCAGGACATATGTTCCTTTTTTGATCTCCCTAGAAATTTGATACGGGTCTTCCCAATTCGCGGTTAGTTTGCCTCTGTCAGGCTCGAGGCCTGTGGCCTTCATGTTGCGGAGGACGAAATCTCCCATTTTGAAAAAGTGGCCCCGGATTCTATTATCATGAACTCGCTTGGCGATCTGCTTGTAATTCACGAGTCTATGGTAGGCTGCTATTCTCTTTTCTTCTACCAAATCTAGCTTTACTTTCCTGTTGAGTTCGTTCTCCTCAAGATTGTGCTTTGTAACCCTAATACTTGGGAGTGCCATCTCGATCGGAGTCAGGGCCTCAGAGCCATATGTGAGCGCAAAAGGTGTTTGACATGTGGAGGTTTTCACTGTTGTCCAGAGTGACCATAGGATGGCGGGGAGTTCATCGACCCATCCTCCCACGGTTGCGCAATCACTCACACTTTTCTTGAGCATCTTAATTATTTTCTTGTTCCCGGCCTCAGCCTGGCCGTTGCCCTGCGGGTAGGCTACTGAGGACTTTCAGTGTTTTACGTTGTAATTCCTACAGAAGCCTGAGAACTCCTCCCTAAATTACGGTCCGTGATCCGTGACCACTGCTCTAGGAATGCCGAACCTTGACCATATCTGGTCGTGTAGGAAATAGACCGCGTCCCTAGCTCCTATCTTTGCCAAAGGCTTTGTTTTGATCCACTTGGTGAAGTAGTCTACTGCTACTATGATGAGCTTGCAGCTACCTCTTCCGGATAGGAACGGGCCAATAAGGTCTAAGCCCCACATGTAAAACGGCCAGGCGGTTACCACAATGCTCTGCTCTACCGCAGGCAATCGCGGTATGTCTGCAAATTTTTGGCATGCTGAGCACGTCTTGACTAGGATCTTGGCGTCTTGCAGGATCGTCGGCCAGTAGTATCCTGCGGATATGACCTTCTGAGTTGGGGAACGACTAGCAGGGTGTCTACCACACGCTCCCTGATGTAGCTCGGCCATGATGTGGCACCCGCTCGTCAATATTAATGACCTTGTCTCTGTCAATAGAAGGTGCCGCTAGATACTCAACCATAATGGAGGGATCAACGAATTCTTCGCTCTCCGACAGCCTTGACAGGAAGTCTGCCCTCAGATTATCCTTTCTGTCAATCCTTTTGAACTCGCAATAATTGAATTCTTTTTTAATCGCCTGACGAACTCACAGTACTTACTCAGAATACCACAGTGTGTGTCGTAATCCCCTGATATTTGATTAACGACAAGTTGCGAATCGCAGTAGACCTCTACATTGTTTACTTTCATTTCATTCACGAGTTTAAGGCCTGCTATGACTGCCTCGTATTCTGCTTGATTATTTGAGGCATCGAACTCAAATTGAAGGGCTTTCTCAATTTCTTCAGTTGTCCCCGGCTCAGATAAGATAACGTTGGCCCCGCATCCGTTCCTGTTGGATGCTCCATCAACGTATAGCTGCCAACAATATTCCGGTCGTTTTGTTTCTGCGATTTTGGCTCTCACTTGGTCACTAAACTCAGGCGAGCCCGACTGTTCTATGTTGAAGCTCGTTTCTATGATAAAATCTGCTAGCAACTGTGCTTTGATTGCTTTTCAGGGCTGGTATTGTATATCGAATTCTGTGAGTTCGATAGCCCATCGAAGTAAGCTTCCCGAGAGTTTCGGCCTGTGGAGTACTTGACACAATGGACTATTCGTAATAGCATGTGAAGTAAAGTAGCCCCTGAGCTTTTGGGCAACAACAACAAGCGAGTAAGCATGCTTTTCAACATTAAAATAGCGACTCTACATCGGACTGAGAGCCTTGCTTACCTAGAAAATGGGATTTTGGAGCTTTCTGGCCTCTTTTACAAGCACAGTGGCTACAGCCCTATCTGATACCGCCAAATATAAAAACAGAACATCCCCATCCATCGGCCTGACTAGCAATGGAGGTCTCCCTAGGTATTCTTTGAGTGCTCGGAATGCTTGGGAGCATTCTTCCTCCCATGCGAACGTTTTGTCACCTTTTAGGATCTTGAAGAAAAGAAGACATTTTTCTGCAGACTTGGATATAAACCTGCCCAAAGCTATGATTCTTCTGTTTAGTCTTTGGACCTCTTTGATGCAGGTTGGCTCATTCATGTCGAGCAAAGCTTGGATCTTCTCTGGGTTGGCCTCAATGCCTCGATGACTAACCATAAATCCCAGAAACTTGCCTGCCTGGATGCCAAATGTGCATTTGGCCGGGTTAAGCTTCATGGAGTGTTTTCTGACATTATCAAATGTCTCAGCGAGGTCAGCGGCGTGACCGCCGGTGGTTGATTTGACGACCATATCATCTATATAGGCCTCCATGTTCTTACCAATCTGTGAGTTGAAAACTTTGTTCACTATCCTTTGTTAAGTCGATCCTACGTTCTTCAGCTTGAAAGGCATCATCTCATAATAATACAAGCCCCCAGCAGCTCTGAAGGCCGTTTTTTGTTTTTCGCATTCTGTCATCTTGACTTGATGATACCCGGAATATACGTCTAGAAAGCTTAATGTATTAAAGCCTGCGATAGAGTCGACCAACCTGTCAATCCTGGGAAGCTGATAAGAATCCTTTGGACAAGCTTTGTTTATGTCAGTGAAATCGACACACATTCACCATTTTCGTTATGCTTTTTCACCATTACCACGTTGGCCAGCCTGGTCAGGTAGGCCAACTCTTTGATGATTCCAGCGTGCATAAGCTTATCATCCTCCACTTTGATGGTGGTCTCCTTTTCTAGAGTGAACTGTCGTGCCCACTGCTGGATTGGCTTAAATATGGGGTCAACATTCAGATGATGAAGTGAAATCTATGGCTCCACACCCCTCATATCGGTTACAACCCATGCGAACGCATCCAAATTTGCTCGGAGCTGGGCAATCAGGGCCTCTTTGTCGGACGTGGGTAATTGAGAGCCAATTTTTACCCTTTGGTCTGGGTAGGCGTCGTTGATGACTACTTCTACCAACTCTCCATCTACTGTGAAATATGGCTCATCTCTGACCTGCAAGGTTTCACACTCGACCTCCGTAAGAGGGAGTTGTTTAACCGTTTGGATTACAGCCATTTGTGCAGACGTCTGTGGTTGCTCGAGGCATGGTCTTTTATCTTCCACTCTTGATGTCCAGATATAGGTCAGGACCGACTCGGGGTCGCTAATGCAAACTCCGATCCCATCTTCAGCATAAAATTTTGCCCGTTGGTGTGGGATCAAATGACCATTTGGAATTGCCTTAGCGCCGCAGCCTTTATGATCACGTTGTAATTCGACTGGAGATCTACCACAAGAAAATTTACCTTTTCGGTCCAGAAAGGTGCGTAATCTCCCATCTGTACATCTAGATCAATGGCTCCCTTGACCTGGATTCGGTGATTGGTAATACCCTCAAGGGTGCCATTGTGCGGCCTTAGGTTTGAATTGCTGAAACCTAGTTCCCTGAAACAATGATAGTACATGATGTCTCTGTAGGCTACAGTGTCGATCATAACTCTATTTAACAGCGCTCGGTTGATGATTACCGAAATGCTTAAGCACGAGTCCTCAGTGTGGACGGATGTGACCAACTCGTTACGGGTAAATGTAAGTGGTTGCTCCTGACCGAGCAGAACAGTTGGTCTCTCGATGTGCTTATAGATAGGGTTGATTCGTTGCTTGATCTGGTTATTGCTGGGCACAATCTCGGTGATCATGTGGATCTCTCTATCATATTGGCGAGCTTGGAGATTATCTTTGTTAGCCCCACCTCCATCCTTTCGGTATTGGTCAAGCCTTCCTCGCTGTATCAACTTCTCAATCTCAATGTTTAACTGTCTGCATTCCTCCGTGGTATGTCCATTATCCCTATGATACCGACAGTACTTGGAGGTGTCCCGGCTCTTGTCGGGCCTCATCAGAATAGGGTCGGGAAGCTCATCCCTTACCTCAGCTAACAATCGGGTGTAGGAGATAGAAAGGGGCATGAAGTTGTCATCTGTAAACTTCTCGGGTTTCCTGAGATCACAGACTCTGTTCTTGCGGCTTTCTCTCGGTGGACTCCGATCAGCTCTCTGTCTGTCACGTCGAGACGTGGGCGCCACTGATGGCGCCTCAGTCGACGACATACTTTCTTGCTTGAGCTAGCATATCTTAGAGGTTTTTCGGTGTATTGAGAGCAAAGTGGGGCTTGAGATAACCCTTTCCTAGACCCGCTTCAAAGCTAGTCATTACCACATTCTCAGGTAACCCTCTGGTCTGCTCATAGATTCCGGTGAATCGATCGAAGTAATTGTGGGTGGTTTCATTCTCACCCTGGCGGATTTCGTGCAAGTCGGTGTGTGTCTTCTTAAGCTGACCCACATATCTAAACTCGGTTGTGAACTTGCTCACAAGGTCGTCCCATGACGTAATTGGCCTGGGAGGTAAACTGTGAACCCAGGCGGGCGCTCTATCCTGTATGGCTCCGACGAACGCTATTCACCATGCCTCCTCACTGGATGTGGCCAAACTAAACTTGCTCTAGAAGGCTGACAACCAGTCGAGGGATCTGTGGTCCCATTGTAATTTGTTGCTGTTGGATAGTGTATTCCTCCTATTGGGGCCGCTTTCAGTATGCTCTCGTGAAGAACACACGTTCCCCAAGTAGGTGTTTCAAGGAATACCGCTTTTCCTTTTTCTAGGTCTACAATTTTCTTTTTCATCATCTTAAGATCATCCGCCACTTCCGCATTGGAGTGCCGATCTTCTGCTCTTTTCAGGGACTGAGGTTGCATGACTGCTCTGCCATGCCTCTGTGTGACGGGGCCGATTAACCTTGATCGGACTTTGAGTTGGCTGTACCTCAGTCGGAGCAAGCATAGGCGGGGAGAACTTACTAACTGGTTGTGGAGGAAGGCCCCCCGCGATGAGATTTAAGTTGTAGACCCACATATTCTCTACATATTCTATGTGGGGCTTTAACGCCAGCATGTAAGAGCATGGCCTCAGAGTTAGATTCACACCATGTTCTAAGTTTTGTTGAGGAGGATCTCCGGTACGCTAGCTACGGCCCTTCCTTATGGCCGCGTCATCTAGCTCACGAGTCTTTGATTTTTCATTTAACACGCCCCGCACATCGTGTTCGATATTATTCCCGCCGCTTTCCCCGGCGGTGCGTGACCCCCTATTATGTGCACTCTGATGTGACGTTGTGCCACGTGGAGGGTCCTGATTCGGCCATTTGTTCGGTGTCTCAGGCTCTACTAATTTCCCTCCAGCCATTTGATTTGAAAGGAAACTTGCAAAATACGCTATCTAGGCAAACTGTATGCAACGAACGCAGGCTTACCCAGAATCCGGCGGAATGCTCAATTGATCTATCTCCAAGTTAACCAACAGGATGAACACTATTGCCTTATAAACTAAACCTGGGAGCATGCATGCGCTGATCCAAAGGTGGTGATGATCCCACTCCAAACTTTGTAAAGATACCGATGGTGATTCTTCTCCTTATTTGATAAGCTTGTCCAAAGAAAAGGCCGTGATTCGTAAAATCAAGAACCTCTTCACTTGCGATGCAACGATAGCAGTGAAAGCTATGATCTTTTGTTAGGAAATCACTAGTTTAACGCAGCGGAATTTAAAATTTTGATTTCCTTTTCTAGATCGTTCTTCGTTTAATGCAATAAACATGTTAAGTAGTTTGACGGTTATACCTTAGATGATCTACAAGATCGTCGCTTTGACCGCCAACGGAGAGTAGTTCAATGCGCAAGCCGTCCACGCGTCCGGCCTCTATCGCTAATCCACACGAACCCCTCGCCGGAATCCTCCTTGATTGCTATCGGAAAAACTCCGGTTCTGACCGGACCTTTTCTTCCCTCACAAACTCACTATGGAGAGCTCTCTATTTTACACAAGAATTATGAACTCTTGCAATTGTGTTGTACAAAAGAGCTTGACACCCACTTCCTTTTTATAGAGCAAGTGGCGCCCCATATGTAGTGTGGAGGAGAAAAACCTTTTTCAATAAAATAAGGAAAATCAATTAGATTGATTTATCTCTTTAATTATAATATTTTGTCAATATCATATATTGATTATAATTATCTTATTACCATAAATCTATTTTTCCAAAATCAATTAATATCTATATTAATATTATGGCAATATTTATTAATTAAAGTGCACAATCCAAGTGTATCTCATACACTCAAAAGTGGCGCCCACTTTAGTCAATAAATTGACTTCGGAATATTCTTTAATTAATATAATTTATATATAATTAATATCTTGTATTTTATTTATTCATAATAAATAAATACCACCATATTAATTTACCACTATAACCTTTATAGTCTAGAGATAAACTTTCATTATTTGGTTATCAACTATAACGCATTTTAATCCGACTCGATGTTCATATGTGTGTGACCCGATAGGCTTCGAATATGTTGGCCGTAGACACAAAGTGCAATTTACCAAAATGCCCTTTATACCTAACGATCACGGGATAGCGTCTAGCAACACACCGTGACCCCAATTATCGGAAGAGTCAAAAGCAATGACTACTACCTTTCATGTGAAGCAGTTACCGTGTAACTTACAATCCTATCGCTGTAATAATATCCATACGATCGTATCTCGAGTGTCAATACATTGGCGATCGTATCTTATAATCTGGATATCATGCTCTCTCGGAATAACACATTTACTCCCACTTTGCAAAGATTCTCGAGAGCTAGACATTCCTTATAAGAAGGCCATTTCGGATATTCAATCCCAATCATAGGATCTGCGATTCCCGGACGACCAATCATGTATACTCCGCGTGCTTCAATATCATACCCAATCACTACCGCATGATCGCCCGTGGTTAGGAGAAATCTCAATAGTGTCAAACCATGACAATCCACACCGTGATGCCATGAAGACTCGGTCAAAGGATAATTACACAACCGCCACATAGTGTGACACTTAATGTAAGTGGAGTCGATCTAACGTCGCATTCTCTAATACACGTCCACGTCACGGTCCAAGTGTCCCTACACTTCGATAGAGCGAGATCTATCCTACCTTCTAAAGATAGAAGACATCCAATACGTGCTAGTCGATTATATCATCAATGTCCCATTTGATAATATGTAAGACTAGAGACATTTAAGTACCAACCTTGTTATAGTGATTAGAGATCTCATCAACCATAATCACTATCATGGTTTCTCTATCACAGATCGATACTAGGGGCGTTACTATATATATACAACAAATAATATGAAGACAAACAATATATAATAACATAAGTGCTTTTATTAATCATAATAAAGTTATTACATGAACTAAATAGGCGTAAATGACCCGACCGGTCGGATCCGGTCCGACCCGATTGGGTTTAGGACACCTTTCAACAATCTCCCACTTGGCCTAAAGCCAATCACCCATATGCCTAAGCCCGTGCAAGTGAACATGTTTCTCATGCTTAGCTTGAGACAATGCCTTGGTTAACGGATCGGCTATGTTATCATCCGTGTGGACTTTCTCTATCTTTACATCTCCTCTATCTACTATCTCTCTAATCAAGTGATAGCGCCGTAGCACATGTTTGGACTTACGATGAGACCTTGGTTCCTTTGGTGAGATATCGCTCCATTATTATCACGATGCAGAGGCCTTTGGACCTTGATGGAGGAACCACACCAAGTTCGATGTGAACTTCTTCATCAAATCGCTTCTTCTTTTGCCGCCTCCGAGGTGCTATGTATTCGGCTTCCGTTGTAGAGTCCGCGATAGTCTCCTGCTTGGAACTCTTCCACTCAACTTTGCTCCGCCGTTAAGCGTGAAAACAAATCCAGTTGCGACTTAAAATCGTCCTTGTCGGTTTGAAGCGGCATCCAGTGTGTAACCTCGTAATACTAAATCATCGTTCCGAAAACCAGGAACATATCCTAAATGCGTCTCAAGTACTTAAGGATATTCTTGACAAACAATCCAGTGACCATCACTGGATTGGGTAAATACCTACTAGTCATACTAAGAGGGTGCGAGGCGTGCGGTCTTGTGCATAACATGGCATACATGATGGACCCGATTGCCGAAGCATAAGGGACTTTACTCATTTGTGCCCTTTCCTCCTCTGTCTTAGGACTCATTCCTTTGTGAGTAGACCCCATGTGACATGGGCGGCAATCCTTTCTTGGGTGCTCCATGCTTGAATCTCTTGACATCTTGTCTATGTAGGTGGATTGTGACGGACCAAGCAACCTTTTAGATCTATCTCTATAGATCTTTATTCCCGAGAATATAATTTGCCTCACCCAAGTCCTTCATTGAGAAGTTCTTGGATAACCAAGCTTTGATTGATTGTAACATAGGCACATCATTCCCTATGAAGCGATATGTCATCCACATAAAGCACTAAGAACACAATGGCACTCCCACTAACCTTCTTGTAAACACAGGGCTCATCTTAGTTCTTGATGAAATCAAAGCTGTTTGATTATCTCATCAAGCGAAGATTCCAACTCGAGAAGCTTGCTTTAATCCATAAATGGATCTTTGCGGTTTACACACCATCCTGGCGTCATTGGTTGTGAAACCCTCGGTACATGTCATATACACTTCCTCAGACGCAGGTTCCGTTAAGGAAAGGCATTTTCACATCCATCGCGATTTACGTAATCATGGTATCTTTGCAATAGCAAGCAAAATTCTAATGGATTTTAACATGGCAGCAGCGAGAAGGTTTCATCATAGTCAACTCCTTGTCTTTGCTTATAACCTTTTGCCACCAACCTAGCCTTGTAGGTGGTCACGTTACCGTCCATGTCGGTCTTTCTCTTAAAGACCCATTTACACCCTATGGGAACTATTCCTTGAGGCGGATCAACTAAGTTCCAAACTTGGTTGTCTTTCATGGATTCCATTTCGAAATTCATGGCTTCTAGCCATTTCTCTTTGTCATGCCTTAATAGCACTTCCTCATAAGTTCTAGGGTCCTCATCTTCCATGAGATACACGCCAGATGTACCTTTGGGTTCACGGCGTTCCACTGAATGGATCTTCGAGGTGCTAGTGTGTCCACGGTAGAGGCCGGTGTCACATCTGTGTGTGGCAAGTCCTCTCTACTTCCATCAACCCGACTATTATCCGTAAGTGGTTCTCGAATTTCTTCAAGATCAATTTTACTCCCACCGACCCTATCCGAATAAACTCTTTCTCCGAGAGTGTGGCGATCCTGGCAACAAACACCTTTTGTTCCTCGGGATGGTAAAATTGGTACCCTTTGGTTTCCCTAGGATATCCCACAAATAGACATTTGTCAGACCTGGGCTCTAATTTGTCAGGCATCATCCGCTTCACGTAAGTCGGACAACCCCAAGGTTTTAGATGACCTAGGCTCGGTTTTCTCTTAGTCCATACCTCGTATGGCGTAGAGTCAACCGTCTTTGATGGAACTTCGGTTCGAGTGTATAGGATGCGGTTTCTAGAGCATACCCCAAAATGATTTTGGAAGAAGCTGCGTAGCTCATCATGGATCGCACCATGTCCAACAAGGTGCGGTTCCTCCTCTCGAACACGCCATTCATCTGTGGCGTTCGGGAGGAGTCCATTCGAGTAGAATCCTATTCTCCTTCAAATAATCTTGAAACTCTCCATCTAGGTATTCTCCGCCTCGATCGGATCGAAGTGTTTTGATTTCTTTACCTAGTTGTTTCTCCACCTCACTTCTAATTCCTTGAAATTTTGAAGGCTTGATTTAAACTTCATTAAGTATATATAACCATAGCGAGAATGGTCATCGGTGAAGGTGATAAAATAAAGTATCCTCCTTTGGCTTGAATTGACATTGGGCCACACATCGGTATGTATGAGCTCAAGCAATTCATTGGATCTTATCCACTTTGCCCTTTGAAAGGTGACTTTGTCATCTTGCCAAGTAAACAAGCTTAGCATGTATCAAGCGATTAAATGTCGAATTGATCCAACATTCCATCTTTATGGAGTTTGGAAATGCGATTCTTATTTATATGGCCAAGTCTACAATGCCATAAGTAGGATTCATTCAAGTCATTTGTTTTGGCTTTCTTGTTATTTATATTAAGAACGTCAACATTCATATCTAATATATAGAGACCATTGCTAAGTATGCGATTACCATAAAAGATTCCATCACGTGAAAAGAACAACATTTATTCTCAAGCGTAAAAGAAAATCCATCAACATCTAATGCGAAATAGAAATAATGCTCTTCGTAGGCGGGAACAAAATAACGATTATTAAGTTCTAGTACTAGCCCATTTGGGCAATGAAAGAAAATAAACTCCTACGGCCGGTAGCGACGACACTTGCTCCATTTCCAGCGCGTGGGTCCACCTCTCCTTTCCTCGGATCTCTAGTTCTTCTTAGTGCTGCATATTAGTACAAATATATGAGAACCACAACCATGATCTAATACCCGGTGGTTAGACTTAGAAGAAGTAATGTTGATCTCAATCATAAATATACACGAAGTCGAAGCATCGAGAATGCTTCTTCTTGGTACTCAAGAAGCCACTTGCGGTTTCTCCTCCAATGTCGGTCTCACCGCAATGGAAGCAAGCATCCTTGGATTTGTCTTTTGCTATCTTAGGCGTTGGCTTAGGTGCGACCTTAGCCTTCTTGGACTTTTACGGGCTTTTGCCTTGCCTTGCTTGAAGTGACCAGCAACACTTGCTTTCCCTTCCCTACGGTGCCTTGGCGATTTTCAACATGTTCAATAACTCCGCTGAGAGCAATCTATCTTGTTCATGTGATAGTTCATCACAAAGCTGCGAGAATGAGTCGGTAGAGATTGCGAGAATCAAGTCAATACTCAACTCTCGTTCCAACTTGTGGCCCGACTTCCCAAGCCTCTCTATGTACCCGATCATTTTAAGCACGTGTGACCCCACAAAGATCCCGGATGCCATCTTACAACTAAACAGGGCCTTGAGACCTCGTACCTCTCGATGCGAGGCGAGAAGCATAAAGCTCCTTCCAGGTGGACCATGATAGAGTAGGCGTCCATGGACTCATCTTTGTTTCTGCGATTCGGTGTCATAGAAGCAAGCATGATACATGTAGCATCGATCTTGTCGAGCGATTAGCTTGTTGTACTTCTCGACAACATCTGCGGCCGAACCCTCGGCGGGCTTTTCCGGTAGGGCCTCGTCCAAGACATAGCCAATCTTCTCGTGCCTCAAAAGCGATTTTGAGGTTTCTTTCCCAATCGAGAAAATTAGTTTACGTCAAGCTTGTTATCGATGATAAAGCGAAGGTTCAATTTGTTTGACATTTTCTACAACAATAAATAAAAGATAGAATAAGTAAAAGCTCATGTATAAAAACCTAAATTTGCACTTAATGAATCTATAAGGTTTTACTCCCACTAGCCAACTATTCCTATTGGCTTTCAAGAAAATAATTCCTTTAGTGGGCAAGATCCCATCGAACTACCCCGACCCCAACTTTGGTGATGGGCGAAAATAATTAAGCAATTGGACAACGATTTGTCGATCGTATCTTATCGATTCTTGTTGTTTGACCAGTCAACTCTTTGACAATATTTCATCTTATGAAATTAGCCAAACCACTTGCCTCTAAAAATCCAAACGACCCGCTTTGGTGGTGGCGAGAGAATTCTTAGTCGAGTCTTAACCCCAATATTCATGAGATCTCTTTCGATCATATCTCAATAACGACGATATACCGAGGTAGGTCAACCCCGCTTTGGGTGGTGAGTTGGGTCGAACAAGGGCTCTTCACCGTCGTTATAATATGGGGAGGCAATTCCGACTTGATTTTTGATGTGGGAATAATTTTAAATTAATTCACTTAATTAATTTGGTTTAATTATGGTCTCATCTACTATGTGCATATTACTACGATATCATATAAAGTAAAACATACACAACATTCCGCGCATAAAATAACCGGTATGATCATGGACTTTTCTAGAGTGCGGTTTCGAATACAAGCCCAGCGAAACCGCGGGTCACAAACTAAGGGTATCTCAGCAACCGCCAATAGGATCTTTATTCTTTGTCGCCAATGGGTTCTTTATCTCTCCTTGGTCTTGAACTTCTTGCTCCATTCTTGTTACATAATAAATAATTACACCCGCCGCTTTGCAGAGGGAACTCGAGGAATGGGATAAATGCAAAAAGTAAACTAGGTCACGTTCTTCATATACGGCCTAGGACAATTTTCAAAAACCAACATAAAGAATACATTCCCATCTATCCTATTAATTGAGTCAGCGATCAATCGGGTCATATATATCACATTATATCTACACATCTAATCCATACAATTTTATCTTATGAAAAAGATTAAATTCTAATTTTAACTACTACTACTCATGCGTCTTTATTTTATCACATCAAATAATTAAATAACTTTTAATTAATTATATGATTTAACCAAAATTAAAATTAACATTTAATTTTAAATCGATTTCAATTTTAATTAAATTTGAACTATTCAAAATAAAATTAAAATTATAAAGTCTCTATTTGTTTCATTTCCAAAACTAAATTTAGCTTAGGCACTTGACTTTTCCAAAATCAAAATTTTGGAAGTGGCTGCAACTACTGGCCTATTCCAAATCAAATATTTGGAAAGGGCTGAGCTCTACTCCAAATCAAATATTTGGAAAGGCCAAATTATTTTAGTCTAGGCACAGCCACTTTCCAAAATCAAAATTTTGGAAGTGGCTGAAACTAAGCCTATCCAAATCAAATATTTGGAAAGGGCTGAGCTATTCCAAATCAAATATTTGGAAAGGCCAAATAATTTTGGTTTAGGCACAGCCACTTTCCAAAATCAAAATTTTGGAAGTGGCTGGCAGCTGGCCTATTCCAAATCAAATATTTGGAAAGGCTTGTGGCTATTCCAAATCAAAATTTGGAAGGCCAATGTCCCATATGGTTTCCCGATGGTCCAAACTATTTGAACCATTGGTTGGCCATATATGACACAACTAAACAAACGAGATATCTATGCACAATAAAATATCACAAAGCGAAAAGGGTTGATCTCCCCAAAGGAAGAGGAGAGCCGACGGACAGCGACCGAAGGCCACCGCCCGCCCCGCCGCCGCCCGCCGGGATGGGCGCGCCGCCATCGGTCGGCCGACCCATGAACCCTATATTTTTTTTGTTTTAACGTTTAGATTTAAATCTTGCATCTATCGATTAAATACTACGCATTTAAATTATGCTTATTGCTTAAGCTCAAAGTCTGTCTCTCGATACCACTTTGTTAGGAAATCACTAGTTTAACGCAAATGAATTTAAAATTTTGATTTCCTTTTAGATCGTTCTTCGTTTAATGCAATAAACATGTTAAGTAGTTTGACGGTTATACCTTAGATGATCTACAAGATCGTCGCTTTGACCGCCAACGGAGAGTAGTTCAATGCGCAAGCCGTCCCACGCGTCCGGCCTCTATCGCTAATCCACACGAACCCCTCGCCGAATCCTCGGCTTGGATTGCTATCGGAAAAACTCCGGTGCTAGATCGGACCTTTTCTTCCTCACAAACTCACTATGGAGAGCTCTCTATTTTACACAAGAATTATGAACTCTTGCAATTGTGTTGTACAAAAGAGCTTGACACCCACTTCCTTTTTATAGAGCAAGTGGCGCCCGTATGTAGTGTGGAGGAGAAGAAAACCTTTTCCAATAAAATAAGGAAAATCAATTAGATTGATTTATCTCTTTAATTATAATATTCTTGTCAATATCATATATTGATTATAATTATCTTATTACCATAAATCTATTTTTCCAAAATCAATTAATATCCTATATTAATATTATGGCAATATTTATTAATTAAAGTGCACAATCCAAGTGTATCTCATACACTCAAAAGTGGCGCCCTTTAGTCAATAAATTGACTTCCGGAATATTCTTTAATTAATATAATTTATATATAATTAATATCTTGTATTTTATTTATTCATAATAAATAAATACCACCATATTAATTTACCACTATAACCTTTTATAGTCTGAGATAAAACTTTCCTTATTTGGTTATCAACTATAACCGCATTTTAATCCGACTCGATGTTCATATGTGTGTGACCCGATAGGCTTCGAATATGTTGGCCGTAGACACAAAGTGCAATTTACCAAAATGCCCTTTATACCTAACGATCACGGGATAGCGTCTAGCAACACACCGAGACCCCCATTATCGGAAGAGTCAAAAGCAATGACTACTACCTTTCATGTGAAGCGATTACCGTGTAACTTACAATCCTATCGCTATATAATAATATCCATACGATCGTATCTCGAGTGTCAATACATTGACGATCGTATCTTATAATCTGGATATCATGCTCTCTCGGAATAACACATTTACTCCCACTTTGCAAAGATTCTCGAGAGCTAGACATTCCTTATAAGAAGGCCATTTCGGATATTCAATCCCAATCATAGGATACGCGATTCCCGGACGACCAATCATGTATACTCCGCGTGCTTCAATATCATACCCAATCACTACCGCATGATCGCCCGTGGTTAGGAGAAATCTCAATAGTGTCAAACCATGACAATCCACACCGTGATGCCATGAAGACTCGGTCAAAAGGATAATTACACAACCGCCACATAGTGTGACACTTAATGTAAGTGGGTCGATCTAACGTCGCGCATTCTCTAATACACGTCCACGCATACGGTCAAGTGTCCCTACACTTCGATAGACGAGATCTATCCCTACCTTCTAAAAGATAGAAGACATCCAATACGTGCTAGTCCGATTATATCATCAATGTCCCATTTGATAATATGTAAGACTAGAGACATTTAAGTACCAACCTTGTTATAGTGATTAGAGATCTCATCAACCATAATCACTATCATGGTTTCTCTATCACAGATCGATACTAGGGACGTTACTATATATATACAACAAATAATATGAAGACAAACAATATATAATAACATAAGTGCTTTTATTAATCATAATAAAGTTATTACATGAACTAAATAGACTGTAAATGACCCGACCCGGTCGGATCCGGTCCGACCCGATTGGGTTTAGGACACCTTTCCAACACTTTTGACTATACAACCTAAAGATCGAAACTTTTATTGACTTTGAGGCTTGAAGGTGGCGGCATAAGTCGCCGGAAATGCTGTAAGTATGATTATGACTCTTTTTTCCGGTAACGGAGCCAGCTGATATTGCTTGGAATATCACGATTGTGGTGTAAGTGAATGCGGCTGTGAAGATTACAGGGCGGTGCTCAGCCGGCGAACGCAATAAGTGATAAAGGGAAAACGTGGTCGATGAATTGGCAGAGTTTATCTGCTTATTTTGAATTGCGTATATCTTTTTTCTGGTGACGTGAAGCCTATTTATAGGCAAAGCTCTAATTGCGATTAAACTAACAGTGACAAGACATAATTGAGCATAATTAAGAAGACATACAGTTGTAGAGGGTCGGGCCGAAGGGTCCGCTGGTTGCTCTGATGCCTTCCTACTGACAGTCTTATCCCTGCTAATGCTAAGTATGGAGCGTGCTCGCCTAAAGGTAGAGGGCATTGCCTGGCCGACCGATATATCGGACTGGGGGTAGCGCATCCGGCCCCCTCTTGAGGTCGGATACGGTCGCGCGAACTCGATGACCTGATCGGCTTACTTCCAGATGGGCTAGTGGCGATGGAGGTCAGAGGTTGAGAAGAGACCGCTGCGGTGAGTCTGACGGTGGTCCGGTAGACCGTGTTCGGCCGCGGTATATCAGTGTCATTTTGCGAAAACGAAATATTATGTTCACTATTATTTTGGATTTAAGAATTTGTATATACATACTTACATATATATATATATATATATATATATATATATATATATATATATAATAATTGGGGATTTTTGGATTTAATAGTAATTATGGAGTATTAAAGGAAAATAACTCCCCATTAACCTTATAACCTATCAGTTTAATCAGAAATTGGTTTTTCATGTTCTCTGAGAAATGCTTGAGATCAAAAAGGGCAAACAAGAGAGTTCTTCCAATTACTCACAGAGTTCTTGACTATTTTTAGATTTGAGTAGAGGGTTGGAATCGTCGTGAAGAGGGCGTCGTTTCAATGCCAAAAGTTTGGAGTTTTCTAAAGGTATGAATTTCGCCCTAGTTGTCTTTTTGAACGAGTTTGATGGATTAAAACGCATAGGTTTTATGTGGAAAGGTTCAGAATTTGCTGCAGATTTTCTTGGTTTGGACTTGGAGTTTGCTTGCAATCAAGTAAGGGGCCTTTCTCTACGATTTAATTATGGTTTATAAGGATAAGGTTGATGTTTTGATATGTTTTAGATGATAGAAATCATGTCTACTTGTTTTTAAAGGAGTATGGAATGTTTTGGGTTGCAAGGGTTGAGTTTTCTATTGTTTCCGGTGTATTTTCAATGTTGAACATGTTTGGAATTGATTAGAATTCGTAAAAGTGCAGAAAACAATTGCTTAGGGTTGAAATCGGTGTAATGCGCATGCACAGAATAGATTGCGCGTGCATTGCGGGGTTCAAAAAGAGAAAAAGTGATACAACATTGGTCGTGTGCGTGCATATGATGTAATGCGGGCGCATTGCCTAACCATAAAGTAGAGAAACGGTACATTGTTTCTTGTGCACACGCATTGCGTGCAATGCGGGCGCATAGGAGGTCCAATAGAGCTGATGCGCGCGCATCAGAGCTAATGCGTGCGCATTGAGATAGTCTTTAGTGTTTAACATGTTTTAAGCCCTGAATATAGTTTTAAATGTTGTTTTTGATCTAATAACATTAAATGAACATGAACAATCTTTGATTGAGTTTCTGATGCGTTTAGTTCCGGTACCAAATAGATTCTTCATAAGAGTTGAAGTTCGGGACCGTCGGAGCCTTGTGCTTTGATGAAGTAGTATTCGTCAATGTCTGTGTACGTGATATGACGTTGTGTCTAGCTGTCTAAGTGAGGGAGTAGAGCTGTTAAGCGAGGTTTGCTTAAAACCACTTAGGTGGCTAGTTGACGGTTAATAAAATACATACATGAGTAATAAAAGACTAAACATCATGTCACTCTTGGATAGGCACAAGTTCATATCCCGATGTGTGGACGTTTTGAATAACTCAGCTGGCCTATAAACGGCTGAATGGTAGAGGGACTTTGCCGAATGTGTACACCATCGGGACTAGCCCGTGGCTATTGGTGTGATCCATTAATAGGTTGCACAGTACATCTCACGGCGGATATACACCATGCGTAGTGCCCTTGAGTGCGGGTGTAACATAGATAAGTTAAGTAGAAACGTATAGTCATGACATGTTGGTGAACATGAAGTGAACCTTAAATTGAGTTGGTTATAATAAGACAATTTAATAATTATGAATCTTACTTTATAATCTTTAATTAAATCATAACTTCTACCTCTTATCAAGTACTTTGTACTTACCTCAAATGCATGTTTGTTGTGTGCTTGGGGATGTGAAGATGAACAAGTGGATCCGGAATTCGATGAGGATTTCGAAGACGATGTTTGAGGTCGCCGACGTCGAATCTTTACTTTTATTCATTTTTCACATGATGTTTTAGACTAGTTGTTTCTTTTGGCTTCGGAATACGATGCGTTTTGCGTCGCTTTGTTTTCCGATTAAACCTTTTCATTTTGTATTGTGATGTTAAATTAAGTAAGTGTAATATCCCAAACTTTGGGAAATGGCAGACGTGCCAATTTGTAAATTTCGGTATATTATGTTTATTTAATTTATAGATTAAAGTATTTAATATATATATATATATATTGAAATAGGTTGGAAGGGAAATAAAGGAATTAATTGTAATTAAGGGGACTCATTGGTAATTAGTTAAGAGGAGTTATTTTTGGGGGAAATAACTTCTCCTCTATTTAGTGGAATACTGGGAAGTTGCCAAAAGGATAATCAAAAAATCTATGTTCAAAAACTTCAGGCAACATTGAGAGCAAACCAAAAAGGGGTAAATAGACTTTCTTCGATTTCTCACAAGTTATTCAACGGATTTCAGAATCGTTTAGAGGAATAGAATTAGCGGAAGAAGAGCTTCGTGGTGATACTAAAAGTTCAGGATTTTGAGAATGTAAGAATTTAGCCCTAATCTTGGTTTCTTCAAGAATTGATCAGGTTTCAAGGCATTGTTTGGTTTGATTCATAGTTCCGTTGTTTAGAAACCGTGATCATAATTAATTGTAGTTTAATTGTTGATCAATGTAGGTTTTTTGTTGAAGTTTGAGGAAGTGCTGCAGGTTTCTTTCCAGTTCTGCTTTGGGAATTGCTTTAATCAAGTAAGAGACTCTTCCTAAAATTTAATTCAGGTTTTATGATGTTAAGGTTGATTATTTGTGTTGAATTATTGGTTAGAAATCATGTTCTAAGTTGTAGTTAAAGTGTTGGATGTAATGGTATGTAAAAGCTATGTTTTTCTGCTCTTTTTCTACGTTTATTGTTGATAAACTTGTTAGGAATCGAGTGGAGATCGTTTAGATGCATAAAACTGACTTTTTGGGAGTTTCTACGCTTGGTGCGGCACACCAAAATCCGGTGCAAGCGCACTGAGGCCAGTGCGGGTGCACCGGAGCCCAATGCAGGCGCACCAGCCTGGCAGAAAGTCTCTGTTTGGCCAAGTGCGGGTGCACTGAATCCAGTGTGGGCGCACTGGACATGTCTTTTTTTGTATATAGTCAGCTTTGAGTCCCGAATCTAGTTTTAAATGTTGTTTGTTGATCTAATAACACTAAATGAACATGAACAAGCTTTGATTAAGCTTCAGATGCGTTTAGTTCCGACACCGGATGTACTCATCCATAGAGTTGAAGTTCATGACCGTCAGAAGGGTATGATTGGCTTGTGCTTTGATGAATTAGTATTCATCAATGTCTGTGTATGTGCTAGGTTTGTCTGTGTCTAGTGGTCTAAGTAAGAGAGTAGGAGGTGTGAGAAAGCTTACTTGAAAACACTTAAGTGGCTAGTTAATAACTAATAACAAACATACTTGTGTAGTTAAAAGATTAAGCATCATGCTATTCTTGGTAAGGCACTGTCTATATCGCAATGTTTGGGCGGTCAGATAAAGTGAATAACTCTGCTGGCCTCTAAATGGCTAAATGGCAGAGGGACTTCACTGAATGCGTGCACTATCGAGTCTACTAGAATTGACTTCTGTGGTTATTGGTGTGATCCACTAATATGTTGCACCCAGATACTTCGTGGTGAGTAGCACCATGCGTAGTGCCCTTGAATACGGATGTAACAAACATAAGTTATGCTAGAAACCAATAGTCATGACATGTTGATGAGCATGAAGTGATTCCTAGAGTTGTGTAGGTCACATTAAAATAACTTAATTAATATGAACCTTTTATTGTAAGACTCAGTTATTCTTTAGCTTCTTCCTCTTATCTAAGTACATTGTACTTACCTACATTACATTTCGTTGTATGCTTTGTGGGGTGAGAAGATGAACAGGTTGACTACGAGCTTGCCGAGGATGATGCTTTCGCTTTCTTTTCCATTCAATAAATATACTAGATATGTTGTTTTTTTTCCCAAACTTTTATAAGACAAGTGTTGTACTTTTCTTTTGACATCGTATGATGTAAGTTTCATTTGCTTTGTTGTTGTAAGTTATCTTTCTATCTTTATTATGTTTGGAGTTTCTATTCTTAGTAGCAATTATGATGATTTGCCAAGTCTTTTTAGATTCTGTTTGCTAAACTCGATACGACGTAGTAAAGGCTTACCTATAATATTGAATTTATTTAATATTATATGTGCCGAGCGTTTCGTTTCCGGATAAGGACTCGGTATCCGGGAGCGGGGCGTTACCGTTGGTATCAGAGCGAAGCGTCCTTTAGGCTTTCTTTCTTGAGATAAGTATCTTTAGACCACTTAGTAACATTCTGATCTTTCCTAATCTTTTAGAATGATAGAAACCTGTAGAGGCATTTTTGGAGGTGAGAGCTCTAGAGCTGGGCAAGAGGCCGGTCAGAATCAGAATCTGAATGAGATGCTTCATCAACAACAACCTCACCCCCAAGTTAATCAAGAGATACCTCGGGATGTTGGACTACCTGACGATGAACCATTATGTGTTACCGTGGTAGGTGAGATCCCATCGGTGTATGTACCTCAAGTGACGAACGTGTATCCACCTCAAGCTAACGTGTAACCCCTACCACCACCGGTGAGCCATCCACCTTCTCCGGTTATCCCTCCTTATCAACAGAATTTTTACCCTCCACTCATGAGTTATCCGCCTCAACCTACCATACCACCACCACCAAGAGTTGATCACCTTTATGGATTTGGTTACCCACCCTACGGACTTCACCAACCATACCGCATCCCACATCCACACCAAAAATACTACCCTTATCACCAAGTACCACCAGTGGCTCAACCTCAACAGCGATATCCACCTCCATACCCACCTCAAGTATCTCAAGCACCACAAGTCCCTTATGGATATCCACCAGTTTACCCTCCGGTTTACCCACCAGTTGCCTAAGTGATTAGACCTCCAGTGGCACCACCAGTTCAAGAACAAGCTGCACCAGTTGATTGGTATCCAAAGTTGAAGAGAAACAGGGTTCAAGACTTCTCCGGTAATGTGGAACCGGCCAAGGTAGAATTGTGGATAAGGAGCTTTGAGAAGGCGTGTAGGAATGTGAATGTACCTGAAATAGAGATGGCATAGTTGGCAGTAGGTTTCCTTCTTGGGGCAAAGGAAAGTTGGATAGATGCGTTTGAGAGCAGCAACGGTAAGGTCTTGGATTGGGGAGCATTTAAGAAGTTGTTCTACACCGAATACTTTCCACCCACAGTACAAGCAGATAAAGCAAGTCAAATTTTGAAACTCCAGCAAGGTGTAAATATGACGGTTTCACAATACACCAATCGGTTCAATGAGTTTAGTCGGTTCTACCCCGAGATTATGCGTGTTGAAGAACAGAAGATGTCTTTGTTCAAGAACAGTTTGTCTTGGGAAATACAAGCAAGGATGTTGGGGTTTACACCAAGGACCATGGCGGAGTTATTGAACAAGGCTTTGGAAGTTGAGACTTTTAAGAACAAACCCACGGTTTTGGTTGGAGTAAAGAGACATTTTGAGGGCAGCCCCATAGAAGATCAAGAAGCACCGCAACAACATTGATGATGCTGAATAATGCACCACCGGTAAAACAGGGCCACGTGTAATCTAAGGGTGAGTTAGGAAGAAGAATATGCAAGGCCAAAACTGATAAAGATGGTGCTTTTGGTGTTTTATGGCTGAGTCCAAGAATGTATCTTGGATTGCCTACGTATCCTGTCTAATGTCCAGGAATCAAGCCTTACGTAGTTCCTGGAGCTATGTATTTATAGGCACATGTCCTTCTTCTACCCTAAACATAGGACGGTTTGGTCTATTGACAGAAATATCCTTTAATGGGCCTTGCCCCCTTGTCCAAGTAACTTCTTTGGATGGTGGGCCTAGAATGCAAATTTGAGGAGGCCTTGGTCTCGACTCGATGCATACCGACATGGGTGATCGAGGTGGGATACTTGCAGAATCTGCCGGTTGCTGCGGTCTTCACTGGCAGGTCTTGTATTCGATCCGATGTGTATAATTAACATAGACTTTTCTACATGCCAGCTGGACCAATCAGATTATTCCACGTGGAGGGGTGAAATCCCGTATCGTCAAACATGATAAGAAAAGGGTTACGGAACCGCTTGCAGCAAGATCAACAGGTAGTGCACTTTTGTGTCCAAAGTGGGGAATGCTGGGTAGATACAAATGGATGTTACGTTTGTAGGAATACGGGTCACTTTGCAAGAGATTGCCCTTCAAGGAAAACTAGCAGGAACCAGAGATACAAACAAGGAAGTGCAGGTCAAACAGCACGGGTGTTTGCTTTGGATACAACCATGCCATGTACCATTTAGTTTGTTTGTCTTCCTAAAGTATTCTTTTATCATGAATTGAATTCAAGTTGTAATTGTATTTAAGTAAAGGAACTAACTTTTAGATACTTTATTAATGGACAACTTAGCCATGTGAACTTTGATCAATACAAGATGTCAAAAATTTTGTGTTAAGAACGATAGTTAAGAAGTTAAGCCTACCTTTCAACCTTTAAGAATTCTTTTGGGACACCATCAGGGTAAGTACATAGAGAGGGCTGTTTATTGAATAGAAGTTTGGTTAGTGCGGTCTTCGTAGTTCAAGAAGTGGTTGGTCAGTTTTGATCTGAGCGCACAAAGGTTGGTTTAGTTTTGGGAATCCTTAGAGCTTGGTTCTTTGGATAGAAATATCATAGTTGTTGTTTGTGATCCAAGTGTAAATAAGTGAAGCTTCGATTTTGGTTTTGTTTTGAGAAGAGTGTTAGAGGAAGATCTACAACTTGAGCATGTTCAAGTTTCGAGGACGAAACTCCTCTTAAGGGGGGAGGAATGTAATATCCCGAACTTTAGGAAATGGCAGGCGTGTCAATTTGTAAAGTTCAGATATTAGGTTTATTTAATTTATGGATTAAAGTATTTAATATATATATATATATATATATATATATATATATATATATATATATATATATATATATATATATATATATATATATATTTTTTGAAATAGGTTGGAAGGAAATAAAAAATTAATTGTAATTAAGGGGACTCGTTGGTAATTAGTTAAGAGCAGTTATTTTTGGGGAAATTAACCTCTCCTCTATTTAGTGGAATACTGGGAAGTTGCCAAAAAGATAATCAGAAAATCTATGTTCAAAAACTCCAAGCAACATTGAGAGCAAACCAAAAAAGGGGCAAATAGACTTTCTTCGATTTCTCACAAGTTATTCAACGGATTTCAGAATCGTTTAGAGGAATAGAATCAGCGGAAGATGGGCTTCGTGGTGATACTAAAAGTTCAGGATTTTGAGAAGGTAAGAATCTAGCCATAATCTTGGTTTCTTCAAGAATTGATCAGGTTTCAAGGCATCGTTTGGTTTGATTCATAGTTTCCGTTGTTTAGAAACCGTGATCACAATTAATTGTAGTTTAATTGTTGATCAACATAGGTTTTTTGTTGAAGTTTGAGGAAGTGCTGCAGGTTTCTTTCAAGTTCTGCTTTAGAAATTGCTTTAATCAAGTAAGAGGCTCTTCCTGAAGTTTAATTAAGGTTTTATGATGTTAAGGTTGAGTATTTGTGTTGAATTCTTGGTTAGAAATCATGTTCAAAGTTGTAGTTAAAGTGTTGGATGTTATGGTATGTAAAAGCTGTGTTTTTCTGCGTTTATTGATGATAAACTTGTTTGGAATCAAGTGAAGATCGTTTAGATGCATAAAACTGAGTTTTTAGGAGTTTCTACGCTTGGTGCGGGTGCACCAGATGCTGGTGCGGGCGCACCGGGAGGTAGAAAGTCAGTTTTTACGTACTGGGGATTGGTGCGGGCGCACGAAGCGATGCAAAGCGCCTTGAGGCTAGTCTTGGGCGCACGAAGCCTAGTCTGCGCGCACACACCGCGTGAAAAAGTCTGTTTGGCATTGTGGGGGCACTGAATCTAGTGTGGGCGCACTGGACATGTCTTTTTTTGTATTTAGTCAGTTTTGATCCCCGAGTCTAGTTTTAAATGTTGTTTGTTGATCTAATAACACTAAATGAACATGAACAATCCTTGATTAAGCTTCAGATGCGTTTAGTTCCGGCACCGGATGTACTCGCCAAAAGAGTTGAAGTTCGGGACCGTCAGATGGGTATGATTGGCATGTGCTTTGATGAATTAGTATTCATCAATGTCTGTGTATGTGCTAGGTTTGTCCGTGTCTAGTGGTCTAAGTAAGAGAGTATGAGGTCTGAGGAAGTTTACTTGAAAACACTTAAGTGGCTAGTTAATAACTAATAACAAACATGCTTGTGTAGTTAAAAGATTAAACATCATGCTATTCTTGGTAAGGCACTTTCTATATCGCAATGTGTGGGCGGTCAGATAAAATGAATAACTCTGCTGGCCTCTAAATGGCTAAATGGCAGAGGGACTTCGCCGGACGTGTGCACTATCGGAGTCTACTAGAATTGACTTCCGTTGTTATTGGTGTGATCCACCAATATTTTGCACCCAGATACTTCATGGTGAGTAGCACTATGCGTAGTGCCCTTGAATACGGATGTAACAAAGATAAGTAAGCTAGAAACCAATAGTCATGACATGTGGATGAGAATGAAGTGAACCCTAGAGTTGAAGAAATCGGAATGGCTTAAAGTATCATCCTATATAAGATAACGAATCATCAAAGGGTTTGCGAGAAAGCACGGGTAAAAATCTATTATGTTATGCTGGAATTGAAGACTCGTTGGAAGAGGTGCGAAGCCACTCGACCATAGGGAGAGGAATTCTCACTCTGTCTTTTGTCCAAGACAGCTTGTGTACTAGTTAGTCTTCCCCGACCTCATCTAAGACTATTCCACGAATTCCGGTGAAGAACGCTGATGGTAGTCAACTTTACTGTACTTTGGTGTGCAGTTAACCCCCGTTTATCACTTTATTGGCATGTTTTGGGTAGTTCTAGGCCTGTTTAAGGGAAATATCAAGGGATATACGCACGGGGAGCTAAACTGTCATATCGATAGTAAACTCCGCCTTTCCAACGATATTTAGCTCTTTTCCGAGCACTTTTGTCTTGCGAAATTACGCGTGGTGTTTGTTCGTATTTGTATTGGAGGACTTAGGAGACTCGAGGACCCGGAAGGCGATGTTTTGGATTGAGAAATATGGTCGTGGCACGAAAGTAGCATGAAAGTGAAGGAAAATCAAGTTTGGAGTGAAATCAAGGCAATCTGGCGTTTGCTCTACCCAAACTGGCGTTTGAATCAAGCTCATGCCAAACTGGCGTTTGGAGAGTTCAAACGGGCATTCACAGAATCAGCACTTGATACTGAAAGTTAGATTTTCAGACGAATGAGAGTTCAAATTACCCCCAAACGCATGTTTGGATGGGTTCAGCCCGAAACAAGAAAGCTCATACAAGACAAACTAGCGTTCATGGCAGTCTAGACGCTCGTTCGGATCTCAAGAACCCTAATCAAGAATCAGATCAAATGGGCAAACGCTCGTTTGGCCCCGACAGCACCTGTCCATTAATCTTTACTTTGACCCATCTTGGAGGTATTTTCTGGTCAAGTCGTCTTCATAAAAGTTGTAGGTAATTGAACGAGATTTCCGATGCATCTTGAATCGTTCAAATCGGAGCTCTGCACAGAAAGTTATCACCGATTTACTGAAGCCGAGTCAAGTTGGGCCCGAGTTGGTCGGCCCAACTAGGTCAAAGTCGCGATTTTTGTTCTATATAAGAGCATCTAAATCTAAGAAAGTAATATTCTGATTTTTATTGTCTTGGACTGAGTTCGAAGCCGGCTTAGGTGCTCAACCCAGCCGCTTCGGCGGTTGTTATGACAGGTTGACATCTAAATAGTCGGATTAGAGCTCTGGACTAGGCTCCGTATTTCAATTTCTTAGTTTAGATTTTTGTATATAGAGTAGAATATGATATTCGATCGATAGCTTGGTGGAGTTCGTGTCTGGGATCATTGTATGAATTAAAGGTTGTATCTTTTGATAATTTGGGATTCAGATTTCTTGATCTACAATATTTTGATCTTCATTATTGTAAGTTTCCTAATTTCGATTTGTTTTTATCTCGATATTGTTTTGATTGTGTAGATCATTGGTTTGATGAAATTTGATATTGATAAGAGTCCTTGATTCAGACCCTTGTTTATGCCGTAAAATATATAGTAAAAGCTTCGATCTTTTGTCTTGTTCATATACTCTTTGCCCTCTGATTTTAACACAAGTTTTATATTCGATTCAATCTCCCTATGGAATCGACCTCTCGGACTCTGACATTCTACTACGATCGACCGCGGCCCACCGCCGTTGTTAAAGTGAGTTTTGCCTAAGGTTTCGAGTTTCTATAAATTGTATTTGATCGAGCCAGATTGCGAAATCTTTCTTATCAAACGCAGGTCACATAAAGATAACTTAATTAATAATATGAACATTTTATTGTAAGACTCGGTTATTCTTTAGCTTCTTCCTCTTATCTAAGTACATGTACTTACCTACATTGCATTTCGTTGTATATATGCTCTGTGGGGTGAGAAGATGAACATGTTGACTACGAGCTTGCCGATGATGATGTTTGATGATGTTGATGTCATGATGATGCTTTCGCTTTCTTTTACTTTCATAAGATGTACTAGATATTTCTTTTTTTCCCAGATTTTTGTAAGACAAGTGTTGTATTTTTCTTTTGACATCATATGATGTAAGTTTCGTTTGCTTCGTTGTTGTAAATTACCTTTCTATCTTAGTATGTTTGGGGTTTCTATTCTTAGTAGCAATTATGATGATTTGCCGAGTCTTTTTAGCTTCCGTTTGCTAAACTCGATACGATGTAGTAGAGGCTTACCTACAATACTGAATTTATTTAATATTATATATGCTGAGTGTTTCGTTTTCGAATAAGAACTCAGTAATCGGGAGTGGGGCGTTACAGTAAGAATAACATATATATAATTAATTTATATTAATTATATACGTTTAGACGATTTTTTCCAGGATAAATATGAATAATAAATCTACACTTAAGTGATAAACATAAATCTGCATACTTGGCATTCTCACTTACCACAACCTCGTCTCCTTTACCAGATACATTAGCTTCTAAAAATGATTGAGTCGCGTTCAACAAAAATAAAAAAATAAAAATTGATTCAGTCAAGTGGTTTTTTCCTTTTTTTTTTTTGGACACATCAAAGATATATCATTATTTAAAACCAATATATATTACCCTAAAAAAACCAATATGTATGGTTCTGAAAAAGAAAAGAAAAAGACAGAAAAAAGAAAAAAAAATTATATAATACTATTGCTATTATATAGATTTATATTGCGGGACGGAGGAAGTACTATTAATATCGATACTCTAAATGTGCATGTGCATTTAATATATAAAGACTTTAGTACTTCACACAGGTGAAAAGACTTTACATTTATTTGTACATTCCCTTGTATATTCCATATAGTTTAGGTAGAATTACGGAGAAAAATAAAAATATTTTTTTAATTAATAAATATAACAATGTTTAAAAACTTTTGTATAAATGACAAATTATTTCTTTTTAACAAAAAACTGGACAACTTTCCCACAAAAATAAAATAAAATAAACAACAATACAATTTCTTTTTCGTCCATCATTTTTAAACACTTATATCTCTCAACTTTGAACTCCAAACTTGAAAATTCTTTCACTAATTTTTTTTTTCATACTATTTATTTTGAGACCACATCCACCTTATTCCAACGTAATTTCTAAAAATTCACAGTCGAAATTCACCAATTTTCTGGATTTATGGCGAGATTAAATGAGTGAATTTTGATAGTGAATTTCACGAAAAACGATGTAATGATATAGAACCAAGTCTCGAATAAAAAATAAAAAATAAAAAAAAAATAAAAAATTATATGAAATTTTCTTCACGTTTGAATATCTATATCAAAAGATATGAGTGTTTGAAAATAAAAGTGGAAGAGAAAAAGCCCAAAAAAAAAAAAAAAAAATTGAAGCATGCAAGGCGCCGGGTATTTTTTTGTCCTTTAATCTATAAATATTGGAGAGTTGTCTTTTTCTCTATAAAAAAATATATTTAATTATACAATAAATTGAAAATATTCCATAACGTGTGTTTTTTTCCTAATTCTCTGTATAATTTATCCAATTACAAAGTATTAACCGCTAATGCACCTTTCTTTCATAAAATCTTAGGGACACTGTCCGATCATGAGGGTAAAATTTTCTCATATTCTAATGTATTTGGGTATTACAATTGTTTTTTATAACGGAAAAAATTGCAATTTATCCGATCTTATATTTAACATGTCTAAACCAGTGTGTTGCGTATTTCCAATTAAGGTTAAAGGTTGTAAAGGACTGTTTTTTATCTAAAAAAGAAAAAAAAAAGATAGTGAGTAACAAAACGCCGCGCGTATTACACGTGTGTTCTTACATGTTCTACAACCAAATGTAGTGAACACACGTAGTAATAACGCTGCGCTTTTTCTCAACCATTAATTTTTTTTTCTCTTCTCTTTTTCCCATTTTATCTTATCTTATTTTCATTCTTTTCCAATTATAATTATAAAATAAAATGTTTCTCAAAGTAAAATATCCAGTTGACGAAAAATATATAAGTACTTTAATCTATGATGTACCGAACTTCAATTTGATCGTCGTGCGCCGTATTCGACACAAGACACAACACGACATGTTCCGACACCGTGTCCGACACGTGTTGGCTGATTAAATTAATATTATTTAAAATTTAAATATTCGACACACTGTCGACACTCCCCGACACGGCACCGAGACTCCTCGACACTCATGATCCCAATTTTTTAATTTAAGTTTTGTTCAATGGAAACGTTAAAATACACAATTTTCATTTTTGTAATAATTAAATAAATAATACGCCGTATCAATTTTATATATCTTTTTGTTTATAAACAATCATTTTGACAATTGTAATATTTTGACGGTCAATCACAATTTCTTTTGGCACCGTATAAAGGTCGAATATCTATTCTAGATATTCATAGAGTTTATGTAATACATATATTATTTTGTCTAGTTTTTTCAGATGATTACGATAAATTTTTTTGATAAATTGAATTTTATATATATATATATATATATATATATATAACGTGTTGGCGGCGTGTGGTGTCTTTAAAATTTTGAATTAACCGTATCGCCGTGTGTGTACAACATTGACTTTAATGATATAGGTTTAAAAATAAAACATTAGAAAATTAGAATATAAAAACCTGATTTTTTTTACGGAAACGAATCACAATTATAATTTATAAACCAGATTTCTTCTTTCCTTTGCCTCAACGGAGGCCCAGAAATGGAAAGGTTTTCAAAATATCATCGTGCCGAAAATATCTAGCAAATTAAATAACTGTTTACTTTTGAAGAAAGAAAATAATTATTTATTGTGGCATATATATCTCTGTATAAAGCAGCAGCAAGTGGCATTGAAGATATTTCCAGCGAGATGAAGAGAACACAGCTGTATGTACAGTACAAAGTAGTAGCAAGTTGGGCTTGAAGATATTTTCAGCGGGATGGATAGAAAACAACTCTAGATATAACGTAACGTTGAAGCAATTTGTGCTTGATATATATATATATATATATATATATATATATATATAGGGATAGGATCCTCTCAAGTAACTTGAGGAAATATTCTCTCAAGTATATATGATCCAACCACACACCCTAAAAGTGTAAAACATCTAGCTATTGATTAACTTTTTTCAAAACTACGTAGTTTAGTTCATTATATGTAAAAACATTAACTTTACTCTTAAGTTACTTAAGAGAATCTTGATCCATATATATATGCGAATTTCGGGTATGCCCACATTAAATATCTTCAATGGGCAATTTGACTTTTATATATTCGTACTAAAGTTGATTTTTCACATTTACCAAAAAAAAAAAGAGTTGATTTTTCACCGCAATACATGCGAATTTCGGATATGCTCCGGTGCGATTCACCGGGAGCTCATTACGTCTAAAAGTACAACTTAGATGATATTTGTCTTTGGAATCACTTGATTCGAAAATCAAATGATTGAGTAAGTGAGGACTAAAGTTGGTTGAAAAGTTGTAGGAGAAGGAGTTGAGGAGAGGACTTCACTCCCATTCTCCCACATACGAAACTTGAGTGTTGGAAACTCAAGTAAAAAGAGTTTTAGTTGTACTAGAAAATGAAAGTCGCGGAATATATATTCATTTATCGAACAAGATATTGATATGCACACGTGCGTGCAGGAGGGAGGACACGCACGTTCGCTGCCATCTCGAGCTCGGTTAAATTGTTACTACTAAATTTTTAAACAAACGTCTTTATGAAATGAATCAAAAATTGATTTTTAGTTAACAGTTTTATAACAAGAATCAGGGCCGGCCCTATGCTAAGGCCGACGAGACCCGGGTCTTAGGCCCAATTTTATCGGGAGGCCCAACGGTACATGTTTCGCTAAAAGAAAAAAAATCGTGTAGATTTAATCCGATCCAACCTAAAATAATATGTTAATTTTCTTTCTTGTGACAATCTTTCAAGAATTTTGACACATGATGGAGACGAGGATGTTGATGCGGATGAGTTGTTTATGGAGTTGCAACTTCTTTCACATGTTTTGCCTTCAGAAGTAGATGGACCTATCCATATTTTGGAATATTTGAAAAAGTGTAATCCATGTTATGCAAACACGGAAATTGTTTACCGAATATTGTTGACTATTCCCGTGACAGTTGCATCTGGAGAAAGAAGTTTTTCGAAGTTGAAGTTAATAAAGAACCATCTTCGAAGCACGATGACTCAAAAACGTTTGAATGGGTTAGCCATGATATCAATTGAGAAGAATATGGTTAATGAAATTGACAATTCTACTTTGATTAGTGATTTCGCCTCTAAATGTGTTGCAAGAGCGATCTTGAAATAGTAATATGTAAGTATGTTTTATGTATACGCATGAATTTGGTTTTTGTTTCTAAATATGCTAGAAAAGACTACTTTGTAGGCATGTTTTGAGGCTATCAATAACTTGAATTTTGTATTTACGGATGTTAAAAACGCGATAAGTATGTTTTTCAAAAAAAAAAAAAAAAAAAAACTAATAATAGGCCCAATTCGGGGACTTGGTCTTAGGCCCAACAAAAGCGAGGGCCGGCCCTGACAAGAATAGTGTGGACATGCAAAGTTAAGTCGGCCTAATTAACACGTGTTAATGTTTTTTCCAGAGACGAAAGACACACACCTATTTTAAACTACGCCCCAAGTGGGGTTCGAAGCTTGTTCTCCTCATTGGTAGCCAAGTTAGACTCTAGTGGTTTTCACTAAAGCAATGTACCTTGTACAATTAACACGTGTTAATTAGAGTCCGTTTAATTAGCTTTTCTTGTGGGAAAATTCAAGACGTACGGACGCGTGTAATTGAGTCATCCGACCAATCAGAATTGAGATTTAAGTTGGCCGAGCCTTAAACCAACGTGTTTAATCAAAGTCGGCCTTAATAACTTTTCTTGAGGGAAAAGTTGGCCGACTAGGATGTCATCCGACCAATAAAAATTGATTATTGACACACCATCTCCACCATATAAAGAACCTAATGAGTGAAGGTTTGAGCATCAATTTTTCTTTGGTATTCTCCACGACAAATAGTCTTAGTTCTTGAGTCGGAGCACTCTGTAGGTTCGCTGAAACTCGGATTTTTGAAGTGACTCTAAATCTCGAGAGGTGAAGCCGTTGTATCTTGGGAAACAGTTGCTACTACCGTGGGCACAATACCGGAGCAATTTGTCTTAAAGAAATAGTAACTTACTCGTCTTGGTTTGATTTCTAGTCCCTTAATTTATACGTTGTACTTTTGTTTCGTTTCTGTTTCGAGTCAGATCTGTACTGTAACAGTTATTTTGTTCGATCTATTTAATAAAACGAATCTTTATTTACGTGTTCTTCATTTTATATTTTATTATTCCGTAATTACTTCCGATATTTACGGATCTTCCGTAAATTACTCCACACACGATACACTTTATGTTGACCCATAAGTTATACACGTGACATTTGTTGGGCCTCAATTAGGTCATAATCGGTAGATGGTCCGATCTAGGCCATGCAAAATACCAGGTCTCACATTTGAAAGTTCCAGCTAGGGCTCCACTGAGCACATTCTGGACGCTCTCAAAGCTCGGGTCACCTTCAAAGGCCGGATTAGTACTTCAGCTCGGTCTAACCTATTCTCAGCTCAGATAACCAACATAATACAAAGTATGCATGGTCATGCATGACAGACCTAAACCTAACCTTGGAAACGGCGCCAGAAAGCTGACGGACATTACCTAGGCTATACAGATCCTAACCGGCAGTGTACCGGGTCAAATTGTAGTGCTAGTCTGGTGAGTCAGGTCGTATTCCTCAGGGAAAACATGGTAATTCTTTTAAGTGGGGTTAAACACCAAGAAGCTATTATTAACTCGATCTAAGTCGCAGCTTTTATCGGTTTCCTCGGGTTAGATAGTTAGATCGCTTAGATTAGTTAGTAATGTTAGAGTTAGATGTTAGTAAAACAGAAAAATAAAACAAATAAATACTAATATAATATATATTTTTGGATCTAGCCAAGAATACTTTACTGAATCAATATCTTTTAGTAGAAATAAATGAGACAGATCTTCCTTTATTCAAGGTGTAAATTATATATGAATCGGTGTACTCTAAGCTAGACAACTCCTCCTCACACGAAGCGTATGAAATTGTCATATGTCAAATGTCATCACCCAATGTCATCCAAAGCATAGGTCACTCCCGTTTTGTCATACGAGCAATGTTTCGAATTTCGATTAAAACAGATAAATTAACGTAATACGATCTTGAGCACAAATTTAATAAGATTTGTTTTTCTAGGACAAATCTGCCCCCGGGTAGGAAATAGGATTCCGTTGTCACGTTTTCACTCGGCCAATTTTACCCTCCGGTCTTTCTATTACGATCTCGTATTCTAATCGTGAGTTGTCAATTCATTAGATTACGTTCAAATAGAAAGAGATTCATTATAATCGGTTTTAATCATTATTACCGTGAGTCGATCATTCATTTTACCAAAAGATTAACTAATTGATTCATATCTTGGCTAGATATATTTTTAGTTATACATAGATATATATATCGATTCTCACAAAATGTCATGGATTAAACGGTCGAAGTTTTCCATAATAGCCTTACATCAAGATGACAAAATTCTATTACAACCAAATTTAGCCTTTCGATCTAAGCATTTATCAGTTTCTCACATATATAAAACAAACATATAGATATATAAATATAGAACAACAAAAAGTAAAACTCAATAAAATTACCCGTTTACTTCAGATCTAAGTTGTATTCTTGAAAATAGCAACCTTTCCTCAAAAGCAACTTCTTGATAATCATTTCGAGTATTACAACAAGATTACTTTATTTATAAAAAATATATATATACATACATGTAGACATATGTATATATACTGGGCCCGAAAACAAAATAAAAAGAGAAAAGAGATGAAGAAGGGACATGAAGAAGAGGGGAATGGAAGAAATGGGAGGAGGTGGAGAAGAGAGATCTTGGCCAAGAGTGGCCAAGATGGGGCAAGAAAGATGGAATGGAAATGGGGGAGTATATATAGGGAGAGATATACATATATATATATATATATATATATATATATATATATATATATATATATATATATATATAGCACATGGAAGCCATCATCAAGCACATGGGAGGCATCATCAAGCACATGGGAGGGAATATCCATCATTGCAAGTAACATGCACCACATGGGAGAATATAATCAAGTTGGGAAAATATCTCCACTTTTCCCGGCGTTTCTATAGCGGCGCTTATTGATAAAATAGCCATAACTTGAGTTGTAGACCTCCAATTGACGTGATTCAAAATGCGTTGGAAAGCTCATTTGAATATCTACAACTTTTATGAAGAACTCTTCCCCAGAAAATGCCTCTAAGTTGGGTCAAATGTCTGTCGAAGATATTTTACTGGTAGAAGCATTCGTGACAATTGATCCGTTTGAACTTGTTAGCTTATGGCACATTCTTCCATCCATCAAAATACATCTTCTTAGGCTCAAAACATGTCGTTACGTGGAATCTTGGTCAATGTATAATCCTGCAATGAACCACCAAAACACCAAACGTAAATCCGACACGACACTCCGGTTACTAAACCGGTACAAAAACTAATAAAAAACTTATAAAAATACGATAATTTATATAATAACTACTACTTATACAGTTGAATAAAACTTAGTAATTTTGACTTGATTTGATACAATAATGCTCAAAATGGTATCAATATTGGGGTAAAATGTCGTAATAATGATCATAAATTTATCTCTCATCACAACCCCCTACTTAGCTTTTGGTCGTCCTCGATCAAAACAAGCGATCAAACAAAATGAATGAGAGATAAATTCATGAAGATAGAAGATATAAGGGACAACTAGATAATACAACCATTAGAATTACAACCAGGCTTTAACCTCAATATAAGTGTATAACAGAGTGTGTGTGTGATGCCTTTTCAATTTTTACTATCCTCTCTTGAATAAATCAAGCAAAACACACAAATATCCATTCAGATGTACTAATGACTTTCCTAGGTATAAGAAGTAATGAGCTCCACACAAAGTTCTTCCGAGTACTTATTAGGATAATCCCTAAAGCATATCATTCAGGTTTATACTGGGGATAGTCGAGAAAATAGCTAAGTTTTCAACCACGCTTAAAATTTTTATTTTTATTTTTATTTTTATTTTTTTTTTTTTTTTTTTTTTGATGAACTTAATTTCACATGTGTAGCATATGCCTTCATTCCTAGCAATAGGACATTTCGTGATAACCCCTAGCCGGACTACTATCATCAGCAATCGAGTCAGAACCTCATAGTGATATAGGACGCTTAGTGATAACGCCTCTACCGCACTCAAATCATTGGTAGCTACAACCGACATATATATAGTTCATCTCTTTCTCTTTTTTTTTTTTTTTTTCATAAACTTAACTTATATCCTTTCTATCACATTCAAACCTTCGATATTCACAAGACACGCTCAAAAGTTAGGTACTAAGTTATCAAGTTATTATCTAGAATAACCACTAGGATACTGAATGGATACAGTTTAAAATTTTCGTTTCAATATCAAAGGCTTACGTGAAGGAATTCATGTTACACAAATATATTTGGAATTACAATGCACTTACGGTTCACGTTGGTTATACACATCCAAATTGATCATTATATCTTCAAATCCATGAAATATATACCTTATACAGTTTATTTTAATCAACTAAATAATGCTCAAAAAAAAATCGAAAACTAAGGGATTTATTGATACAAAATAAACATTAATTCCATTGCTAGACCAACGACTCCACTCCCCACTTACGAACTTACATTGTCCTCAATGTAAAGTGAGTGTAAATAAGTTGTTGGGAAAGCAATGGTGCACTAAAACAAGTCAAAACAAATACTCGGATGATAAAAAAAGGGTGGGTGGGTGGGTAAAGTTATAACCGTTGTGTGTGCAAATAAAATAAAAGTATGTGGAGTGTGACAGTGTAATGCAAAAGGGTAAATAAACACACCACATAAACTTTTATTGATTTAAAACACACAATATTCCACAGTAGTTGAACTAATACATGTCACACATTATTTGAAATTTAAAATGCAGACTAGATCATGATATGAAATGTGTGACAAAGTATTAACTCGAGTCTTTTATACCCGATCCTCAAGGGTTATTTCAAATCGTTCTAACAACCTAAGTCTAAGAAATGATGCATTTGAATTTTCTCTTTTTTTCCATCCATCGATTTTCGGATAACCGCCTAATCGTTCCCTTTTAATGTCATTCAAACATTCATCCTAAGACTTGGTGAAACAAAATGAAAATCAATCCTAAGTATTCGCAAAGTATCATCCAAAGTATGAGTAATTATTATATTTAACATTTTTGCGGGTCGCCTCCCGTAGCGCTTTTTTTGGTTAACGCCGTTTGCTCGACCAAAATGATAAAGATTAACTAATATAATATACTAAACAAAACGGGATACTTCTAACAATTACTCACAAAAGCACGTAACAATTAAGCACATAATCCACTAAAAATAAATGCTTAAGGAGTAAAAGGGAAGGATAGTACCCGTCATTGACTACATTTATAGTCTATAGCCGACTTTACCGTGCTTTCGCTTTTAAGGCACTCGGTGGTGGGTCATCCTCACGCACTTGCATCCGTCTTTTTTTTATCAATACCGCTTTCCAACATATGTTAGACGAATGCCGTCGAATCCAACGGTTCTTGACCTTTTCCTTTGATTTTCGAGCTTTGGGTTTACGAGCTTTCACATTATTACTTTGAGTCATCTTCTCCGCTACACTGCGTGTTAGTACGATCCACCACAAGAGAACACAAAGTGTCTACACAAGAACTAGATTCTCGTGTAATGTATGGATATTTCAATGAATTGTAAATGTTGAAGATAACGCGCTCATCATTCACTCTCAAACTAAGCTCTCCTTTACAAACATCGATGAAAGGGGTATTAATAGTTAAGTGCCGAAAAGTGTCAAGAAAATATGCATACTTATTATCCAACTTCATCTTTTTCATTTCATTTCTCGGGAATGGGGAGTAATTCAAGATCAAGAGGGTTAGAATGAATACCTCCTTACCCTTGTCATTAGATGAAATATGGTAAAGCTTCCTTGAATGATTGTGCCTTTTGAAGACATAGTGTGTCATCATTCAGTACCTTCAAAATATGCAGTGGATGTGGTGATGCCCTTCCAGGTTGAACCGATGTGAATTTAGGTTGAGCCGGATAAGGTTCGGTTTGAAATGGCCCTTTAGATTCCATATTCTTCTTATATTTACCATCTAAATCATCATCTACTTCATTATTCCCGAATTTTTCTAATCCATTACTTCCACAGATCCTTCCACTTCTGGTAATAACAGCATTTACCCCACTCAGTTTCTTTCGATATTACTTGGCAATCCTTCCGAGGGTTTATCGCTTTTACGTTCTACTTCTCTACTCAAGTGATATTCCGTTTCCTCAATGAAGCTTCTATAATTCTTATTCTCGTATCATGTCCACTCATATATGTTTTCAACGCACTCATATCCTTAGTGACTGCACTCTATAGAAGTTATCATAATTTCCATATTTTGAGCTTGAGTAGATATCATACCTATCAGATTTTCCATTAATTTCTCCCATTTGTTAACTCCTTCAAAGTTGAGTTGAACTCGAGTTACCGATATGCTTTGAGTGGTATGTTGTGGATACGGTTTAGTAATGATTGTAGATTTTGATTCGTGGTATCTCCTTGATAACCTTGATATGGATTCTTATATTGAACTCGATACGATGGTTGTCCCGGCTTACTGGGGTTTCGGACCAATGAAAAGTAGGGTGATCTCTTCTAAAAGCATTAAACGAGTTTGAATACGCGTCGCTCAAATTCCTATCTTTGCTTTTAAAAACTCACATTTTCCCTTGAATAGCCTTCGGTTCTTCCATCCCTAATGACACATTATCATGACTTGAGTATTCATTTGGTAAGATATTTTCGAGTTTACATTTTTATCGGCTAATAAGCCACAAATTTCCTACTCAAATTCTCCAAGTGTGCTAGAACTTCCGTATTCGATGTATATTCTCCTGCAAATGCTACTTTTCTTGTGCTAGAACCGGTTTCCCACATTCTGTTATTTTTGGAAATCTTTTCTATAGCATCGTAAGCTATCTGAGCTTCACTCATCATTAACGAACCACCACATGCGTGATCTACATCTGCACGTGAGTCTTTCCTTAATTTACGACAGAAAAGCTGGATTTGCATTTCTAAGGAATAACCATGATCGGGACAAGCTCTTAGTAGCTTTTTAAATCTTCCCCAAGCATTCCCAAACGTTTCTTCAGATCCTTGTCTAAAGTTGGCAATTTCGACTATTAATTCCAATTTTCTACCAGGAGTAAAATATTGCTTTAAAAACTCGGTTTGAATATCCTCCCAACTAGTCGTTGAATGATGTGGAAGTGATGAAACCAATCTCGTGCTCTTCCTTTTAAAGAAAAAAAAACAAAGACATCCTCGTTAATTCCCGATGAGCACCATGACTTTTGGTCAGATTACACAATTCTTCGAAAAGATAGAGATGATGATGTGGATCCTCATCATCTTCTCCTAGAAATTGGGCTCTTGTGTCAATTAAACCAAAAGATGAGATTTTATTTCAAAATTATTTGCTCCTTTATTGGGTAAACGAATTGGATTATTAATCTGGTACCTTCTACGGTCCGATCACAAATAAGTCTCGGGTTTGGTGGGTGATTATGCTTATTCCGATTCTCGATTATTTCTATTCCTCGGGCATGATCAAGCCCTTGTTCCGGTGTTCATTATCGATTTCGACCATTCTCGTATTTCGATTTGAAGATGATACTTGGTCGATTTCCCTGATCGATATGACCGCGTTTACACTCTACTCTTAATCGCTTTGTGTTTAAATCAGGTTTATAAGGATTGAGTGGGGCCTTACCACTTCGGTCATCAACTAACAAAAATAGAAAATGCTCGAATTTTATAGAAGAATAAAATTGGTAACTAAAAGAAGGTAGATACCAACGGAAAATAAAAAGAAATGTGATAAGAAGAGTGTTGACTTATCCTCGAGAATTTTGAGCTAATACAAGTAGTAACGCTTAGACACAAAGAAAGAAATTAGCGACGTTTTCCCGGCAACGGCGCCAAAATATCTTGACATCGCCTAAACCTAACCTTGAAACGGCGCCGTAAAGTCGACGGACATTACCTAGGCTATACAGATCCTAACCGGCGATGTACCGGGTCAAATTGTAGTGCTAGTCTGGTGAGTCAGTCATATTCCTCGGGGAAAACATGGTAATTCTTTTAAGTGGGGTTAAACACCAAGAAGCTATTATTAACTCGATCTAAGTCGCAGCTTTTATCGGTTTCCTCGGGTTAGATAGTTAGATCGATTAGATTAGTTAGTAATGTTAGAGTTAGATGTTAGTAAAACAGAAAAATAAAACAAATAAATACTAATATAATATATATTTTTGGATCTAGCCAAGAATACTTTATTGAATCAATATCTTTTAGTAGAAATAAATGAGATGATCTTCCTTTATTCAAGGTGTAAATTATATATGAATCGGTGTACTCTTAAGCTAGACAACTCCTCCTCACACGAGCGTATGAAATTGTCATATATCAAATGTCATCATCCAATGTCATCCAAAGCATAGTCACTCCCGCTTTGTCATACGAGCAATGTTTCAATTTCGATTAAAACAGATAAATTAACGTAATACGATCTTGAGCACAATTTTAATAAGATTTGTTTTTCTAGGACAAATCGCTTCTCGGTAGAAATAGGATTCCGTTGTCACGCTTTCACTCGGCCAATTTTACCTCCGGTCTTTCTATTACGATCTCGTATTCTAATCGTGAGTTGTCAATTCATTAGATTACGCTCAAATAGAAAGAGATTCATTATAATCGGTTTTAATCATTATTACCAGAGTCGATCATTCATTTTACCAAAAGATTAACTAATTCGATTCATATCTTGGCAGATATATTTTTAGTTATACATAGATATATATATCGATTCGACAAAATGTCATGGATTAAACGGTAAGTTTTCCATAATAGCCTTCAAAAGATGACAAAATTCTATTACAACCAAATTTAGCCTTTCGATCTAAGCATTTATCAGCTTTCTCACATATATAGAAACAAACATATAGATATATAAATATAGAACAACAAAAAGTAAAACTCAATAAAATTACCCGCTTACTTGGATCTAAGTTGTATTCTTGAAAATAGCAACCTTTCCTCAAAAACAACTTCTTGATAATCATTTCGAGTATTACAACAAGATTACTTTATTTATAAAAAAATATATATATATATATATATAGATATATGTATATATACACGGTACCAAAACAAAATAAAAGAGAAAAGAGATGAAGAAGGACATGAAGAAGAGGGAATGGAAGAAATGGGAGGAGGTGGAGAAGAGAGATCTTGGCCAAGAGTGGCCAAGATGGGGCAAGAAAGATGGAATGGAAATGGGGGAGTATATATAGGGAGAGATATACATATATACATATATATATATATATATATATATATATATATATATATATATATATATATATATATATATATACATGGAAGCCATCATCAAGCACATGGGAGGCATCATCAAGCACATGGGAGGGAATATCCATCATTGCAAAGTAACACGCACTACATGGAGAATATAATCAAGTTGGGAAAATATCTCCACTTTTCCCGGCGTTTCTATAAGCGGCGCTTATTGATAAAATAGCCATAACTTGAGTTGTAGACCTCCAATTGACGTGATTCAAAATGCGTTGGAAAGCTCATTTGAATATCTACAACTTTTATGAAGAACTCTTCCCCAGAAAATGCCTCTAAGTTGGGTCAAATGTCTGTCGAAAATATTTTACGGTAGAAGCGTTCGCGACAATTGATCCGCTTGAACTTGTTAGCTTATGGCACATTCTTCCATCCATCCATCAAAATACATCTTCTTAGGCTCAAAACATGTCGTTACGTGGAATCTTGGTCAATGTATAATCCTCGCAATGAACCACCAAAACACCAAACGTAAATCCGACCACGACACTCCTAAGCATTAAACCGGTACAAAACTAATAAAAAACTTATAAAAATACGATAATTTATATAATAACTACTACTTATACAGTTGAATAAAACTTAGTAATTTTGACTTGATTTGATACAATAATGCTCAAAATGGTATCAATATTGGGGTAAAATGTCGTAATAATGATCATAAATTTATCTCTCATCAATGCACCGCCGACCTGATGATCCGTTCATTTGGTCGCTCATGAGCAGTTAATGTCGTCTCTGGCCTCTAGAGGCAGTTACAACGTAGTAATAGGTAAATCCCACGATTGATTCCTCATTAACTGCCACAGGCCATGATTGATTATATCCCATGATTTTAAACTAATTGAGACATTATTGCCTATGATTTATATTATTCTAGCTCTCAATCAATGGCCCTACAAATTAAGAATTCGAACATTAACTCCCCCACGAGGGATGCCTATAAAAGGACAATCATTAGGTACATCCATGATGCATGACTGAGCAGCCTGAGAGTGTGATTGAGCAGCCTGCAACACCTTCTCTTTTATCTTGGAAAAAAAATACCATTATTGCAGACAAGCAGAAAGAGGTTGGAGTGGTATTTTAAGGCTTAAACCAACCGAGCCGAGCCGATAATTTAATTTATCGAGTCGAACATACTTAAAATTTAACGAATTTGATTTCGAGCACGAACTTTACATTGCTTTGATCTCAAGGTCGATCACGAGCACCTTCTAATTCGAGCTGAACTCGAGTCTATTTTGAGTTAAAATAAAATATGTGTTTTATTTCCCAAGGGTATCTCCACTTAAATATAAATAAAAAAATTCTCGATATATTTCAATTTTTTTTTTGGAAATTCTCGATATATTTCATTTTAAGATAGCATGCTACATAAAAATTATTTGTAAATGAAATATCTATGTTATTCTGGAATAAAAGTAGTAAAAACATAATAAAATTTTAATTCAATTTATACATAATCTTTCTCAAATATTTTTTAGTTCGAACGTGCTCACGAGTTAACGTGTCGAACATTAAAATGCTTGAGTCTTGCTCGATCCTTTAGTACTCGAGCAATATTCAAGACGAGCTCATTCGATCTCAAACCGTATCGAACCAAACTATACGAGTAAAAAGTCAAGCGGAACTTGAATCACTCACAAGTTCTCGAGAAAACATATTGTTGAAGGGATTAGAGCACTTGCATCAAATCCTATTAACGAATTCTTTATTTTACAGTTTTCAATAATAATTTTCTGGATTATAGAAACTTTATCCAAGATGAAATGCGTCAAATTCTCTATTTTACATAATACGGTAGATATAAATGAAAATTTATAGAATCTAATGAGGTAGATTTAAAGGAATTTTCTTACAAAATCTATATTTGACAAGGTTCAAAATCAAATCTATAATATTTGACAGTAAAAAATAGAGTATCTGCTGCGGTGATATTTTTTTTTTTCTAAATCTCTAAAATACATTTTTAAAGAATTTTCAATAGCTACATCAAATGCTCTTAAAGCTTCTTTGAAGAGATTCGATATGAGAAATTCTAAGGTGAATACTCTCATATAAGGAGTCACCAATATGCACTGCGTTGACGTCATCTATTGTCATAGGCAAGGACGTGTTGGGTTGGGGAACATGATCTTCTCAAGTAACTTGAGGAAGTATTCTCTCAAGTAGAATGATCTAACCACACATTCCAAATGTGAAAATCATCTAACCGTGTATTTATTTTTTCAAAACTACGTCGTTTTGGTGATAATATGTAAAAACAAATACACTTGACCCTTAAGTACTTGAGAGGATCCAATCCCGTTGGGTTGGGGTGCTAAATATTTTCTCAATAGTAAATACTCTTTCCGTCCTTAAATTAAATATAAGTTATTTTACTTTGTTAGATTTTTCATTTAATATAAATCTTCTTATACTACTAATAACGTGTGAACTACTCTTTTTCTATCTTATTCCTTTTTTTTTTTTTTAGAAATCAACTATTTACCATTATTTTATAACAATTTCATTAATAATACTCATTGGGTGTTTTAGTCATTTCATTTTAGAATTTAGGGGGAATGAGGAAGAAGGAAAAAAATATTTCATCAATTGAGTAAAATGACAGTCTTTTGAAACTTTTGCATAAAGGACAAAACTATTTATCCATTGTTGAAATTCACTAATTTTCACAATTCATTGTCGAAATTCACAGATTTTCAGGATTCACTGTCGAAAAATTCAATGATTTCGGGATTCACCGGGGAGATTCACTGATTTTCGGGATTCACTGTTTGTCCTTCTCGCTATAAAAATTATGCAGTTGTCCTTCTCCCTATAAAAAATATGTAGTTGTCATGCTACTTAAAAATATTCCAGATTGTGTCCTTATCACTAATTTTCCATAGAATTTATAACATTTATCTGATTTCTTAATTTGGGTGAAAAGTAGTAATTATTCAATTTAATTTTTATTTTATGGCTTAGAATGAGTTTTGTTAATTTTAAACATTAAATACAAATTATTAGAGCCGTTGAGGCGTAACTCAACTGGTTAAAGTGAGGTTGTGAGACCAGGTCTCAGGTTCAATTCATTATGGAGGTAATAATTTAAGAGTTCTCCAGAATTTAGGAAAGTTGTACACACATTAGCATACTCGACTTAACAATTCTGACTTGGTTTTGGTCACAGGCCGGCCTGACCACAACACGCCCATTGAAGATAAAGGATGGGCTTATTTATTGGGGTACAAGTGAGCCCAGCAGATCACAGTGGGTTGGGCTGTTTCTCAAAGGTTGAGAATACAATTTGCTCTCCAGGCAGAAGCTGTTGTACGTTAATTTTGATGAATGTATCTCATTTACTTTGAGATTAAGGAATGAATTACGTTAACACGACGGGCAGGACAAATTATTTGACGGCTGACGGACGGACACCTAATGTGTTGGAGCAGATTGAAGATGTTGTTCAAAGCAAGCAAGTTTGCTTCAATCATGCATGCATGCCACAACGACAACTTAATTAAAACATGAACTAATTAATTAGTTGTAACTCCAACAAGACACATCGATCATACTATATAATAACAAGACTGACACTAATGTAAACCCCGAAATATAAAAGCGCGTTGGGTGAAATTGAAATTAATTATACTAACCGACTTTTAATTTACGATCACATAATCCATCCATTTTCTTGATCAATATCTGATTTAGGGTAGGCCGGGCATACATATGCGCGCTCAGTGGGGGGTAGCCGGTGGTGCATCAGCAGCAACAACTCCACCCACAGAATTACCACTCGATGATGCTAGCGCCGCTGCCCGCCGCTGCATACCTACCCTCCTCGTATGGATGAGGAACCGGGTAGCAGCGGACAATAACTTGATGGTCTGATGTGGGTTCAATATCTTAAACACATTTCTCATGGTGGAACCTCGAACCCCGTCTGCCTTTTCCATCACCACCAGCATCGCCCCCTTCAGATCCTCTATAGCATTCACAAGACGGGATTCCTCTCCGTTAACTAATCGTCCATGTTCCTGGAGCATCCCGTCAATCGTCATTCTCGACACACTTTCTTGAACATCAGCCATCACCTTGTCAACTTCTCTCTCTTCCTTTTTAGTATGAGCTTTAATTCTCCCTAAAGCTTTTGATTGATCTGATGATAACTCCACACCGATCGAGTTCTTGATCAATGGGAACACCATTGATGGCTTGAAACAAGAAACCCAAAGCAAAGCTCCTCGAAACCAGTGCTCCACGGTGGAGATAACACCAGAAACACATCTTCATTCGCAGCTCGACTCTTCTCTCTATAGTAATCATGGTAATGTTCAAGCACTTGCTCGATTACTTCTCTACATTTTTGGTTGTTTTCTGCATCTGATGACATGGAGAAGGCAAGCATTTGTTCATGAATTTCCTGCTGTTTGGTTATCCAACTTTCATAGAAGGCCGTGAAGGATTCTTCAACCCTTTCCACCATTATTATTTGACACAAAAGTTGATCAGTTAGTTTATGTTTATATCGATCTGATATTTTTCTTTTTCTGGGGCAGCGGAGGTTTCTTGTTCATAACAAGTTAAATTTCTCAGCGATACTTATGGTTGTCGATTTAGACACCCCATCCAACCTTTGTTAATTATTGGTTACCTTACCGCCTAAGTTTCAGGAGAAATTCCATGGTAATTCAACATGATGTCAGAGTATTTCGATGGTAATTCAATATCGTATCAGAGTCGTATATAATAAGTTTAATTAAACCTTTGAGCAAATATCGTTATCTAAAAAAAAATGAACAAATGTTAAAAAGGACACAAATCATGTACGTACTAATTGGTATTTTGTTCAGTTCATTGAATATAATGAGAAAAAAATACAAATTGTCATTCTACTGGATATTTATGCTCTTTTTCTGCTTTTTTCTTTTTCTTTTTGTTTTAGTGGATTTATTTAGTAGTGGATTTGTTTGATATTAACAAGTTTTAGTGGATTTGTTTGATGGCGGAATTGAAGTCGTTAAATATGGCAAATCTAATTTCGTCATTTCATGTGTTTTTGTCATTTTTCACCATTTTTCAATCCAATTGTACTTTTTGACAATTTATTATCCACTTTTTTTCTTTATAACCATTATCTCAAAAAAAATTGTTTGAAGTGTGGGCAAAGGCGAAGCCAGGATTTTAAGTTGGAGTGGGCTAATGGACTATATCGAATTTGTCAAATAGGCTGAATTAAGAATTTTATTAATCGAAACGGACTATATAGATTTTTTGTGTAATTAATATTTTTATCCGGACGGGCTTAACCCCTTAAGTCTATACATACATCTGCCCTTGAGTGTGGGGTATGAAAAAAATATAATTGACCTACACTTAACAATACTTAACTCTTGGGGAGCCGTGTTAAAATATCTGAAATATTAATTATCTATCTCCAACCTTACGAGAGATATGACAACCCTACTTTTACGGTTAGTGGCGGGCGCATACTTTTTTTTAAGTCAGGGTACCGTAACAAATTGAAAGATCCGAGGTATTAGTAGTGTTTTAAATTTTTAAAAACAAAACTCAATCATTTGAATATAATTAATTATTTTTATCGGATCTCAGTGGGGGCATTTCCCCCACCCTAATCAACATGGGTCTGCCATTGTTCTTGACACCACGGTAAGCTTTATATAAATATTGAACAACTGGAAATCGAACATCATATTTGATGGTCGAATGTTCACATTCGACCTTTGAAAAATCCAACCTGATCATATCCCGGTATAATATCATTGTGGATGTTGTCTAGTATCGGTTTTTATTATCACTATATCAAATATGTAATTGTCAATTTTTAATTCACTTGTTCAATGTAAAATATATAGTATAGGAAAAGGTTGTGAAATACCACTTTTAATCTAAAATGGGAAAAAAGGACTAGAAAAAAAGATTATGGTTGAGAAGAATGACAAAACGCGCGTGTTTCTTACACGTGTTACTTACATGTATGGTTGTAGCAATACGTAGTAGAACACACATGTAATGAATAAGCGCGCTTTTGTTTTCTCAACCAATATTTTTTTTTGTCCCTTTTCCCATTTTCAGATCTCTTTTGTCATAAATTTCGTGATCCCTATATAGTATTATTATCAAACAGTTGTATCATATTGATCGGCATAACGTATTTTTACACAAAATTTTCATGATAAATTAAAGGATACAACACAATCTTATACTATTGATCGGTAAGGCTTATATTAATGATATAAAAATGTATTATGTAACATATTGTGATTATTTTGTTTGTGACATTAACATCACTCAAACATTGATATCATGGGCCACATACGGGAAAGGTATATGAAAAACGGGAATTTTTGCAGGTGATATATACGGACGGTGGATATACCTATATTTTCGTTGAAAAACACCTTTTTTTTTAAATGTAAATTCACTTATAAACGAAAACACCGACGTCTTCCGGTTAAATAAAGATATCGATACGGTGTGGATTTATGATTTTTACGGGACATTATAGTGGGTCTTTTAATTATTGATTATGAGAATAATCACAAAGATAATCTTCATCGCTATTTTAATGATTGATGAAAACATATATTCGTTTGATACTTGTCGTGTCAGGGTCGGAATCAAAAATTGATAGTCGGGTGGATTAATGAATTATATTTTTTCGGTTGGGTGGGCTGATTAAAACAACTAATCGTGTTGGACTGATTTATATAAGGTTTTCGATGTATTAAAAATAAAAACCGAATGAGCAATTTTCTAGGTCTGTCCATGTGTCATGTTTGCTAAGTGAGTATGTAATGACTCGAGCTAATTTTAACCATGTCGTCACATCGGAATATTAATTGTTTGCCGTCATAAAAGTGGCTTAGTACAACACACAATTTTTTCAAATACTTTGACTTAAGCCTTGAATCTATTACAACGTTAAATTATAGGAATTACGATACAGATGACGGGTCTCATACATGAAATGTTGTCTTTAGGAAGTACTCTTCACTGAGGTTAAGAGAGCAAATTAGGTTTTACCTATCGAATTATAACTGTCCTTAAATATCGGCGGGTGGGAAGCATTTCAGGTTTAAGTTTAGGTAGAAACGGCAGAAGTATAAGGTTTAAAAATTTAGGGTTGTGTGTGGGGTTTTTTTTATAGTAGGAGAAATGAAATAACAAAATTAAATTTTATATATATATATATATATATATATATATATATATATATATATATATATATATATATATAAATGAAGTATAACCTGCCTTCGGTTCGGCCATACTGGGTTTTATGGATAAAACAAAATCGAATTGGATTTCCGGTTCGGTTTTTCTTCATGAAAAACCGATTGGAAAAGCATGCGGTTCATCATTTTCCTGGCCTGGTTTAATTTGGTTCGATCGGTCGACCAGGTTTTCAATTTACAGACATCCCTATAAATGGCAATAAGTAACAAAGTGTATAATAACACATAATCTATTTTTTAGGAAACAAAATAATCATAATGTCGCATATCGACCTAATAGATGACGTTTGATACATAAAATGATATGTCATAGGCTTAATATAAACGATTTTTTATATATATATATTACCTTATTTGTTATCATATTAATTTCTAGGGACTAGCAATTTTTTTCGTAAAGGACAAATAAATATTTATACATTTAAATTAGTAATGTACTATTATACCTTAGTCTAGTTATGGACGGGCTTTATATATATATATTATATTTATATATATATATACTAGATAGATGGGAAAGAACGCGCGCAACATGTCTGTACACGTTGGATATGAAATGAAATGTGATAATAATTGTGCTTCTTTGACATTTTCCAAATGTAATTAAATTGGAATCTGATACATCTTAAGACAACACACATAATAAGATTAAGAATAAATTAAAGCTAATAATGTGTAGATTAAAAATACAATTGAGTCATAAAATGGAACAATTTAACTCAAACCCTTCACAAAAACAAAAAAAAAAAAAAAAAAAAAAAAAAAAATCTTTTTTAAATTACACCACTAACGAATAAAAAAAAAAACAAAAAAAAAATTTTTTCTACAGTAGCCGCTGATTGAACAAAAAAAAAAATAAAATACACGTGGCCACCTTGGTTGGAGTTTCCCAACCAAACATTATAAATAGGTATACCCCTCAAAAAAAAAATATCCCTCCTCATCTATTAAGAGTGAAGAAGGATCACCCCACAGTGATCCACGTCGCCCTTACCCAGGTGGTGACACGTGTTGCCTCTTTTTTTTTTTTTTTTTTTTTTTTTTTTTTCTTCTTCTTTTCTTTTTCTTTCTTTTTTTTTTGTGTGGCTTTTTTGGCTTTTCTCCACCCCATGTACCATAAAAAATATGATATAATTTTTTTTAATTAACGAAGTTGTATTTTTATTGGGTCCCTTTATTCACATCCCGATTATTCTATTCATATACATCCCATGTACCGTAAAAAAATAATTCTGATACACCACAAATATTTTGTTTTTGGTCTCACATTCTATCGATACACATTTTTTTAAATAACAAATGTGTATTTTTATTGGGTCTCTTTATTCGCACCCCGGTAATTCTACTCATATACACTTCATGTACCGTAAAAAAAAATTCATACACCATAAATATTATGTTTTGGGTCTCACATTCTATCTATACATCCCATGTCTAATAATATGAATTAAAAACCAAAAAACACTTTTGCCATGGAATTTTTTTTTTCTTTGCTCCACGTTAAATATATCCCTCTTTCCCTCTTCTTTTAAAAGTTAACAATGCACTTCCCACAATGCTCCACGTCCCTGGGAAGGAGCAGCTGACAAGTGTAATTTTTTTTTTATTAACAAATATGTATTTTTATTGGGTCCCTTTATTCGTATCCCGGTAATGCTACTCATATACACCCCATGTACTGTAAAAAAAAATTGATATAATTTTTTTTAATAACAAATGTGTATTTTTATTGTGTCCCTTTATTCGCACCCCGATAATTCTACTCGTATACACCTCATGTACCGTAAAAAAAAATCTGATACACCACAAATATTTTGTTTTTGGTCTCACATTCTATCTATACACAATTTTTTTTGGTTGTGGTCATAGGGTGGTGCTTGATGATTTGTGCACTTGCCGGAACAACGGCGATGAAGATGAATATATATGCAGCGACCCATTTTAGTCTCTTTTTTGTTGGTTAAATATTGTTAATTTTTTTAGTGGAAATAGTATGAAAATGGGTTCAAATCGGCGTCAAATTGGAGCAGGCGTTGAGGTGGTCCGACGAATTGCCTACTGGATTATAGCATGAAGACGCTTCTTTTGTCAAAGATTGTCTAATCAGAGCCTCGAGACAACCAGATTCAATGATCCACTTGTAGCAAAGGCTTTACCCAATGAATTATTGCCGGATTCAATTTCAGTCTCAGTCCTCTAGGTGAATTCTACAGTCTCTAAGCCTCTTTATATTCCAGCCTATCAACCATTGCCATCACACAGTTAACATTTCCTTATCCTTATTCCTCACAGGAAAGTAAACACAAACTCCTCAGTGCAATTACTCCAATTTGAGCACCTAATTTAGTGTCTTCCATTCAAATAGGGATGGCAATGGGTCGGGTAGGGGACGGGTTTAGCTCCACCCGACCCGTACCCACTCCTAAATTTTTTTACCCATACCCGACCCATACCCGAACGGGTATAAATAAAATCCCCATACCCACCCCAACGAGATAACGGGTAGAGATGCGATATACGAACACGTATAAATAATTTTTTAAGACAAAATGAATTTGATTTTAAATACAAGTTAAGACGTTTTGCAAATGAATGTCCTATTGTGAACTAATGTTTTTTAGTCTTTTTATCAGTTTTTTTCTACTAACAGTAACGTTAGGTTTAGTTCTTTTCTAATTTCTACTAACCTCAAAGAAAAGCAACGGGTAGGGTAGGTAATGCGGGTCGGGGAATGGGTCGGGGCCGGGTAGGGTAGGGTTTTATCTATACCCGATACCCGACCCGATACTTCGAACGGGTATAGAAATTTTACCCATACCCGGGCCATTACCCGAATGGGTAGTTGAAAATCATACCCGAACGGATAGGATAACGGGTAGGGCAGGGTCGGGTTGGGCGAGATTGCCATCCCTACATTCAAAGGTATGCTTTTTGGGTCTACTCTGTCATTCTTCTTCCTGTTGCATTTATTAGTAGAGATGGCTCTTCTTTTCCACGTGTTTATACACTTTTTTTTACTGATATGCCTATCATTTGAAGGTATGTTGGTGGTCTTCTAACATTTATTGACCTGCATGTTGATTCTCTGTCATTTTACAGCTTAATCTTTACATAAATGTTTACTTGTAACATTTATTGGGTTGCATGTTCGTTTTCTGTACTTCTACAAATGTTGGGTTACTATTAGGATGATTTTTATAGGTCACATGTGTTAATTCACTGTGTCATTTTAGGTTCACTATGATACTATGGCTGTTGAAAATTTGATTGTGTTCGTGCCATGTATTTTCGTGTGTTCTCTTTTATGATGATTCTCAAAGTATCCATGTGGAGGGATAAGTTGGGTTGCCTATCTCCTATGTTCTTCCAGCAACCTATTAGGCAAAGTTTCATATTTTTGCCTTTTGATTTGACCTTAGAAAGTGTTCATGCAGTGATAGTTTCATTTTTCCTACGTTGCTTTTTCGAAATGTCTTTTACATAGTTGTCTTGCACCTTTTGTCCCATGTAGTTTATGAAAGGCTCGGGAAAAAAAGGCCTTGGCCTTGGTATTCTTTTAATTAGCTTTTGGAATTCAATTTTTTCAGATGACATGTCATCAAAACAAATGGTTCCATGTGGTTTCATAGATTTCAATTAGACCATCTTGCTAAATGGTCCTATGCTTTCACAATCGCTCCCAAATCCATGAGTCATATTCTTCTATGGAGATAATTTTAGTCTTACTTAAAGTTGTTTTTAATTCCTATATGTGTCGGTATAAAAACGTATTCAGTTTGGGGGTAGCGTTTGGTACTGTGTCTTACCTCTGTGATGTGTGCTTTTGCGTGATTGTGCTTTGTGCTTCTACTTGTGTATTTTATTGGTTTGTTGTTTATGAGATTCATGTTCTTTACGTTTAATGTTTTGCCAAACGGTTGCAGGTTCTGTGAAACGTGATTTCTACGGTCAGCTTGCATTCACTCCTGTGTTGTCGACTCAGTCCCAATGGCTAATCCACGGGTACTTAAAACTGACAGTTATAGTGTGATGTTGGTTATGTTATTAATTTCAATCTATTTGTGAAAAAAAATGCCATGCTTCCTGTGCTTTAGCTTTTTTTGTTACAAGAGTCCTGTTGTTGCTCACTCCTTTGTCTATTGTGAGATTCTCTTAGCAATGTCTACTGTTAATAATAGTTCAAGGCATGGAATGCAACCAGAAGGAATAAATTTAGAAAATAGAGCAGCAAGACTAATGCAATGGAAGGATAAGAGAGCAACACAAAAAAAAATTACATAGAATACAACAAGTATTAGGTGTCCAGCTGAAAATACTAAAAGATTTAAGCTACCAGATGAAAATAAATTAAGCGACAAACAACAAATCCATCATGAAACTGAATGCCTTTCGGGTTCTAATGGCTCACCATTCAGTCCTCAACCAGTATTGATTGATGGTGTTGGCCATCCACTTGTGACAGATGTTTTGTCCATGTAAGAACAACCTGAAATGAGCATAGCTTTAAAAAACCAATGTCCAAAAAATGAACTGAGCGGCAAGGCAGCAAAAATTGTAAAATGGTAAAATAATTTTGTCATGTATAATTTGAGGCCAATTTAATCTAGGGATGATAGAATCAATGATGATTTTGGGGGTGATTTTGGTGTTTTATGGCTGAGTCCAAGAATGTATCTTGGATTGCCTACGTATCCTGTGTAATGTCCAGGAATCAAGCCTTACGTAGTTCCTGGAATGATGTATTTATAGGCACATGTCCTTCTCTGCCCTAAATTTGGGGCGGTTTGGTCTATTGACATAATTACCCTTAAATGGGCCTTGCCTCTCTTGCCCAAGTAACTTTCTTTGGATGGTGGGCTCTGAGCCTGGATCAAGTCCATGGTATCGACTTCGATGGATACCGACATGGGTACTCGAGATGGAACACTTGCAAGATCTGGCCGTCTGCGGTGGTGATCACCGATTCGCCTCGTATTCGACCCGATCGCGGATAATATACTTGGACTTTTCCACACGCCACCGACCAATTAGATAATTCCACGTGGAGGGTGAAATCCCGTATCGTCATAAGCCCCCAGATCTGCCTGAGCTCTTGAGGTCGTCCGATCTGTCAAGCGTGTATCTCGCCATCGCTATCCAATGCTCAATTTAAATCGCCATGCGGACTTACTTCTGTGGAGTCCGACATACGGCCTTTCCATGTCTCACTTTGCAAACTTTTTTATCTTAGCATTATCTCGTCCCTGGGACTTATAACGTGTGGATAAGTTGACATCGACTTCGATGCCGTGGTTGTCGAAGGAATGATGAGATGTCCAACTTGGGACTGCCTCGGTCGAGGCCGACTTCTCTCAAGAATTTGACTTGCCACGACTTTGGAGTCTGACATTCGGATCTCGAATGTCGATCCTACAACGATCTTGAGACTTTGCCTTAGCGCCGCCGATGATGCTTCTTCTTAGGCTTTGCCCTTTTAACCAAACGTTGGCTTTGGCTTCCATCTCAGATAAACATTTAGCCGGTCATTTGGACTTGGCTTATTTTTTTCCTTGAAAAAGCTCGCACACGTTTTTCCTTCTTTTCTTTTGTCTTTGAAGTAGACCATCTTGCTTTATTGCGGCCTTTGGCCTTATTTGCACATCGGCCTCTCTCATGTCGATGCATATATGTCGATATCTCCGCCTCCAAGTATCATGAGAACCTTAGGTTTGGATCATATTTGGCCGCTTTGTGACTAGGCTTTTTGTTATAAATGCTGAAATTTTTACAAGTATTTGGTGTCAAACACTTTTGTTGCATGTCGATTCCCATTCCTTTGCTCGCTTTTTCTCGAGTATTCAATGTCGACTTCGTTGTTGCCTCCAAAGTATAATGCATTCATCATCTTCGTTATACTTTCGGTAGTTCCATTTGTCGCCCATATGTAACTTGTCTTCCATGCTTTAGCATTTTTTGGACTTTTCTTTGTTGTTGCGTGGTAGAAGAGATGCCCTGGTTGTCTCATTTCGTTTGTCGGAATCGATGCTCTTTCGGTTGTCGATAGATATTTCCGCCTACGATGTCCTAGTACTTCTTGTCTAATAAGGTAGTAATACGTAAATGTCGCTCTGGATCTCGGTGTCGTGGTGTTTCTTTGTCGCTTCATGACTCATGACACATGATCGCCGAGAGTTTTGGACTTGGTCCGAACTCGATGCCTTAGCCTTTTGGTTCCATGGAACTTTTAGCTTCACCGGCCGCCGATCGAAATGATCATGTTGCCCGGCCTCGATGCCTAGTAAATTCTCTCTCTTGGAGTCGATTACGCCATTGCCGACTCGACTTCGATGCCATTGCGTTTTGTCCTATTAGGACTTGTAAACGCGTTATTTATCGACATCGAAGGCATCCGACTTGCGGATCCTCGTGAACCGTTGAGTAGATCCTTTACGGAGTGGATCCTCGAGATCGCCAGGCACTAGTCAAAAAGTCGCAATAACCATGTGGATAGTCCCCGAAATAAGAAGGCTCGTCCCGCCATGCTCGGCTAGAGAGTTCCAAAAAAATAGCTCGACCCGCCGATTCGGTAGGGTGAGTTCCAAAATAAGATAGCTCGACCCCACCGGTAGGGTGAGTTCCAAAATAATATAGCTCCGAGGTAAGATGCCGAGTCGAACTCGGACTTATTACAGATTCACTCATCGGTGAGCTCCAAATATGACGCCTAGTTTTATTTTGCTTCAATTTTTGCAGTATGTTGCTTGTCGCTTTTTGTTGTCTGTCTTTCACGATTCGATCCCTGGGACTTTTGAATTATTAATTTTGAATTCTGACCTTTCCTTTGAATGTTGTTTGTGTTGTTGAATATTTGCCTAGGGTGTAGTCCTTTGGACTTAATTCCTTGCAAAAGTCGCCTTGTGGGTGTAGTCCTTTGGACTTAATTCCCCGTGGCCCCTCAAAGTGTAGTATGAGTACATGACTCACGGTACACTTGGATATGAGTCGACTTAGCACCAGCATCGCCTTATCGGCTTGACTTGGCTATCTAGTCGGAGCTCGAATCGACTGTCTTGCCTCGTCGGGCTTCTGACATGGTCGAATTGAAAAATCCCTACTCGACTGTCGCATTCCGTGGTGCTTCTGAACTGGTCGAATAGGGTATCCATCGTGGGATCTTCCAACTGCTTAGCATCGTGGCTTACTGGCAGGTCGGGAGTGATATAAGCTCTGTCAGTGACTTGGCTTTTTTCACTGTTTTATTTCTACTGCATCGTGTCGAGGTGATATAAGCACTGTCAGTGACTTGGCTTTATTCACCATATTATTCCGACTTCATCGTGTTGAGGATTTGTAGTTGTGGTTGACTTTTGCCTCTTTTATCTTTTAATCACATGGACTTCTTTTTTGCTTTAAAATTCGGTCAAATTTTTGCCTTTGCCATTTTGTATCGTGGTAGATTTGCAATGTGAAGGTCAGTAAATCATAACAAACACAAAAGCGTCTCGAGGAAAGACATGCTTAGTAGAATATTTATGAAATTGTCACATGGACTTATTACAAGACATAAAAATGTAAAAGCAGAAGTTAATTGAGATAAGGCTTAGCTTATTTGGTGTAATCTGTTGGTATCATGCTTAGATGGCGGCGGACTTACATAAGATTGCCTTCGAGCTCGAATATTATCCTGAGGCGAGCTTGGTCTTATTAAAGATGCGCTCGAGAGAGCTCCAAATATGATGCCGAGGCCAAGCTCGGTCTTATAAAAGATGACGCCGAGCCAAGCTCGGTCTTATAAAAGATACGCTTTCGAGAGAGCTCCAAATATGATGCCGAGGCAAGGTCGGTCTTATAAAAGATACGCTCGAGAGAGCTCCAAATATGATGCCGAGGCCGAGCTCGGACTTATAAAAGATACGCTCGAGAGAGCTCCAAATATGATGCCGAGGCCGAGCTCGGTCTTACAAAAGATGACGCCGAGCCGGGCTCGGTCTTATAAAAGATAACGCCGAGCCGAGCTCCAAATATGATGCCGAGGCCGAGCTCGGTCTTATAAAAGATACGCTCGAGAGAGCTCCAAATATGATGCCGAGGCCGAGCTCGGTCTTACAAAAGATGACGCCGAGCCGGGCTCGGTCTTATAAAAGATAACGCCGAGCCGAGCTCCAAATATGATGCCGAGGTGAGCTCGGTCTTATAAAAGATAACGCCGAGCCGAGCTCCAAATATGATGCCGAGGCCGAGCTCCAAATATGATGCCGAGGCCGAGCTCGGTCTTACAAAAGATACGCTCGAGAGAGCTCCAAATATGATGCCGAGGCCGAGCTCGGTCTTATAAAAGATGACGCCGAGCCGAGCTCGGTCTTATAAAAGATACCGCCGAGCCGAGCTCCAAATATGATGCCGAGGTGAGCTCGGTCTTATAAAAGATTTGCCCATCGGTGAGCTCCAAATACGACTCCGAGTCGAGCTCGGGTTTTGGGCAAGACGAGTCCGTAGAGCTCGAATGCCGGTGCTCGATATCTCGAGTCTTTGTGGTGCAATGTGATTGTGATAAAAAACATTACACATATAATAAAGACTTACAAAGTATATAAGAATTTAAAATAACAATTGTAAGAACTGGAGAACTAAAGAGCTCGGCTCGCTCTTTGGAGCTCGAGAACTCGCTTCGTGGATAGCCGATATCACGGTAGATAACTCGCAGCTTTCTGGGCGCCACAACAGTGTCTTTCCGGTGGCAATCAGACCTCGAAACGGATTCCGATCGGCACGAAATTTGAGAGATCATTCTTCCTTCACTTTACTTCGATGTGACCGGTGGAAATTTTCTTTCGATGGCTCAATCTCCGGGAATAAGCCGTCGATCTGGCAGCTGCTGTCCAGAATCCTGCTGCGTTTACGGTGCTGCGATAACTTCCTTGCCACGATCGAGAAATCAAACGAACTCCGATCGGCCTAAAATTTTGAGGGCTTGTTCGGTCCTCATAATTCTTGAATCTGACCGGTGGAAATCTTGTTCCAACGGTTCAATTGTCGGGAATATTCAGCCGACTTGTCTCGCTCCCAATTAGGGTTCTGCTGCGTTTTTATGCAGCCGCAACTTCTTTGAGACGATCGGGCACTCAAAACAACTCCGATCGGTATGAAATTTGGAGGTCTTGTTCGTCCCTCCTAATCCTTGTATCTGAACAGTGGAAATCTTGTTCCACCGGTTGAAACTCCAAATAATCCATCTATCCGACCGCTTTTTGGGCTGCTGCATTTTTGATACAAAGAAGAAACTTCTTGGCGACGGCCGGGCATGTAACCGGACTCCGATCGGCACGAAATTTTGAGGGTTTGTTCGTCCTCGATATTCTTCACTCTGAACGGTGGGATTTTCATTCCAACGGTTCAAAGTTCATAAATCAGCCGCCGATCTCGCTGCATTTTTGGGTGCTGCGTTTTTGTTTTATTCTGGCGCAACAACTTTCCGGCGACGATCGGCTATCTAAACGGACTCCGATCGTCACGAAATTTGGAGGGGTTGTTCGTCCCTCCTTATCCTTGAATCTGAACGGTGGAAATCTTGTTTCAACGCTTCAATTTCCGGCAATCAACCTCGGATCTGACTGCGTTTTTGGCATTAAATTGATCACGAACCACCACTCCTTGATCCATCACCAATAGAAGGCCCTCCTTCTAGCGCCAATGACGATCTTTGGATTTTGTCATGTGATAATTTGAGGCCAATTTAATCTAGGGATGATAGAATCAAGGATGATTTTGGGGTGATTTTGGTGTTTTATGGTGAGTCCAAGAATGTATCTTGGATTGCCTACGATATCTGTGTAATGTCCAGGAATCAGCCTTACGTAGTTCCTGGAATGATGTATTTATAGGCACATGTCCTTCTCGCGCCTAAATTTGGGGCGGTTTGGTCTATTGACATAATTACCCTTAAATGGGCCTTGCCTCTCTTGCCCAAGTAACTCTTTGGATGGTGGGCTGTGGAGCCTGGATCAAGTCCATGGTATCGACTTCGATGGACACCGACATGGGTACTCGAGATGGAACACTTGCAAGATCTCTGGCTGGGCTGCGGTGATCATCGATTCGTCTCGTATTCGACCCGATGCGGATAATATACTTGGACTTTTCCACATGCCAGCTGGACCAATTAGATAATTCCACGTGGAGGGGTGAAATCCCGTATCGTCAGGTGTCCAGCTGAAAATACTAAAAGATTTAAGCTACCAGATGAAAATAAATTAAGCGACAAACAACAAATCCATCATGAAACTGAATGCCTTTCGGGTTCTAATGGCTCACCATTCAGTCCTCAACCAGTATTGATTGATGGTGTTGGCCATCCACTTATGACAGATGTTTTGTCCATGTAAGAACAACCTGAAATGAGCATAGCTTTAAAAAACCAATGTCCAAAAAATGAACTGAGCGGCAAGGCAGCAAAAATTGTAAAATGGTAAAATAAAGCGGACTTTACCTGTCATGCGAAGCGGACAAAAAAACAAACGATTAATGCATCATTAATTAAATCATACATCTGGAATGAAATAACAAAAATTAAACTAACTCAAAATATGCCTGCCCGACTAGATCTTGCATTTACAGAGTTCCTTTTAGACATTGGGAATGGACTGCACCAGTCACACGATAACGAAACAATAGAATTACCGCAAGACTTAATCATCTCGTCAGAAAATGAAACATTAGCGGTGGATAGTCTTATAGCTATGGCTTTCCCTGAAACACTTACATCATCACTTCTTGCCAAAGAATCAATTAATAGAACTATTCTTACAACGAAAAATGAATTTGTTGACGAAACAATCAATGATGTTACTGTTAGGTGTGTGCCCGAAAGACAATTATCAAATTATTTTAGGACAGAATTAATAATTCATCTTATTATATGCATGTATGCTTATAATTAAAACATCATTTAAAAGCCTAAGATCTTCGTTTATGTAATCACATAACTCAAACAGATGGCTATGTTGCACGGACACCGACACGGACACGGCGCACGCGACACATTACACGGACACGGCGACACGGCAACTTTCAAAAATATATGACACATACACGCTGTAGTATATATATATATATATATATATATATATATATATATATATATATATATATATATATATATATATATATACAAAAAAAATACAAAAAATACAAAAAAAATATTAAAAAAATATAAATAGCCGTGTCGGAACGTGTCCCCCCGTGTCCGGGACGTGTCGCTACGTGTCCTTGCCGTGTCCCTGGCGTGTCGCGGACGTGTCCCTGGCGTGTCGGTTTTAAAATTTAATTTAACATTATTTTAAATCAACCGACACGTGTCCGACACCGTGTCGACGCGTGTCGGACGCGTGTCGTGTCGGGCGCGTGTCGGATACGGCGCACGTTACCCATATTGGAGTGTCGGTGCAACATAGGTGTATGGCTATACACAAGAGGATTGAGTTAGTGAGATGTACTTAAAATTAACTTAGTCCGTAGCGTTTATTAATCTGAGTACGGGTCTCAAGATTAATTTGCTAATAATGCGCCCAGAACACTTTACGGTGTGACAGTCTTATCCGGACTTGTCGGTAATAGGAGTTCTAGTGGGGCATTTATATATGATGATAATCATATAGTAATGGGTCCGATTTGATTTGAGTTCTCGATATAATTCCGTGATCGAGAAGTCTTATCGAATCACAAGATAATCATATATGGATTAATCTCAATCCTGAGGTGATCACAGACAATTGCTTAGACTAGGGTAGAGTTTGATGTGTTAGTAAGGATCAATTCGCAGTATATGGTCCAACACTTCTCGTTGGCTCTATTCTGGGATGAGTGAGTAATCTGTGCTATCACAGATATGAAATCCATTCCTTCCCTCGGGAAGTAGACAGACATTTCCCTTATTTGTTAATCCTAGAAACTGATCGATGGCGCAAGTTCATATTATATTAGTTATGAACTAATTCATCACTAGGGGTTAATGGTAAATAAGGATAAGATGTTTCGAGAAGGGTTTACAGAGATATCCCGAATCGAAGTGAACAGTCTGTGGAGGATTTATCCGTATGTAATGATTATATCAGTGGACACCTTATAAATCATAGTTGAGTGTAAGTTTATATCTATATTCGCAGAGTTCCGTTTCAGGTTTATGGTGGAGTAATCCCGGAATTAATAGGTTGGATATAATTATTCGGTCTGATTTAATAATTTTATTCCATTTATCAGAATTTCTTGAATATGGGTCCATTGGTCCCCGACGTGGCTTCAATATAAAGATATACGTTTTCTCGTCGTTTCACCTCAATTATAATTAAATAGTTGGATTGACTATTTAATTGATATATGGATTAATTGTTTAGTTGGACTAGATAATTAAATACATGGAAAGAAATTTTTAAATTGACTTACTGATGTGATGAAAAATGCGTGTGAACCTATTAGGGTTTATGTTGGACGCATTTTTGTAAGTTATTTAATTATTGGGAAATTAGTTTTCTTGGATAATTATTTAACATGTGATTTATATTTTATTTGTTAATTGATAATTCATGAAATATTAGATAATAATATTATTTATCCTAATTTGTTTGGGATATATATTATATTTATCTTTTATTTAAAATAAGGATTAATCTAATAATTATCTCTTAATTATTAAATCATTGGAGGACAAGGATTACTCTCCTATATAAAGAGAGTTCTCCCAAGCCTTATTGAGATCACAAATTTCGAGTTATTGGGAGTATTATAACTTAGAATTTTCGGCTATAATACTAGGGTTTCGAGTTTAGAAAACTTCAATCGGGTTTTCTATGGTAGCATATCGAGGAGGTCCGGCGGCTTGAAACACCATCCACCTGGTGGTGCTTGGAGACACACGTTGCAAGACTTTGGCTTCTCAATTAGGATCTCAACTAGCTTGGATTGACCTTTCGTTCTTGGCGTTTTTGCACCATAAAAAGGTTGGTTCTAAACCCCCTCGTAGGTTTAGATCTATTATTTTATGTATTTTGGTTGACTAGATCTAGATCTTATTCTTTTCGCTGCGTAATCGGGTGGATCTATGATCCATCCCGTGCTATTACATCCTACAGTTACAGTGTCAGTAGAAGAGCCTGCTGAACCCATCCTAACTACCAGCAACCTTGGCGCTGCGAACAATGAACCGAAGTCTAATATGCAGAGTCCAGTGAAGAAAATTAAGAGTAAAGAAGATTGAAAACAGCAGCATTAAGCTCTCAAGTCATCTGAAGAATGAACTGTGGTAAATTATATTATGTGTAATAGTATTAAGCTTTTATTGAAGTAGCTACCTGTGTATTTGGTGCATTAGATACTATTGAAATGTATCTAATGTCTTAAAAATACACAAGCTAGAATATGGAGTGAAATAATCTCCATTCTTTTATACCCATGTATGGCAGAAAAACTTATGCATATGTTTATGTTCTTATGTCAATGGTTACAAATATCTCTTCTCTTTTCTCTAACAATTTATCTGGATGTAATTTGGGAATATGAGGTTGATAATTCCTCCCCTTTTGGCTTGTGGATGAATCTAAAAAATATTCCTATTTAGTATGTTTGATTGCATAATCATTCTTATTGCTTTCAGTATAATTATTTCTATGTGAAATATTTGTTCTAAACAATTCTGCTTTGTACTGACAAATAAATACATTCAATCCAAATTGTACTTTCACATTTAAAATCTTCGAATGAGTTACACGTTCGACAGCCGTGCCTTGCACGGCGTCTTGTTTCCCTAGTATATATACTTGGCGTTACCAAAATGCCGCCCATCTCAATAATACTACTATACTAGTAATTAAAAAAAAGAGCCTAATAAAAACAAAAGGGATACACTTAACACTACTCGGAGCATACAACAAACAGATTAGATGAGAAGGAAAAAATGCCTTGGGACTTGGGAGAAGGAAAAAATGCCAAGTTTCGCCAAGTTTTATCATAAATGCATGGTTTTGTGACACTTGGATTTTGCATGTACTAATACAACTGTAGTTTTGACACTTGTTATTTTGTTTACACAAAAAGTTACAGATTTGTAACAAAAACATTGGCGGTGTTCTATTTATTACGGTAATTTCTTAGGTGATGACTCCCTACGGTAAAAATTTCGTTAGATTTGCGTTATGTGTGCGCTATTTTTGTCCTCTTGCACACATGGCGCAAATCTAGCGGGGTCTTCACTAGACCTGGGCGGTTCCGGTTCAAAATCCGGTTCGGACCCGCCGGTTCCACGGGTCCACGGTTCCTACCCGGTTCTAGGTTCCACCGGACCCGGCACGGCCCGGAACCGGCAGTTCAAGGAACCGGGCCGGAAAACCGGCGGTTGAACCGGCCGGAACCGGCCTGGAGGACCCGAACCGGCGGTTTTATATATATATATTTTTAATTTTTTTTATTCCCTTCAAAATTTGACCAACATACCAATTTGACCAACGTATATATATTCAAAATTTTTGAATAAATTTTATTTTATTTTAAAATATCACACACTCATCACAAGTGATTCAAGTGTGCCGTGACTGCCGTCATTGATGTATGTTCAATTATGTAATGGTGTTGCTTAATAAAACAACTTTTATATACATTTTTCCTCGATTCATTAAGATATAAAATCAACTTATATACATAATATTATAAGTATAAATAATCACTATATGAAATATAAGTTTAATTTACTTACAAATCAATCATAAAAAATAAACAATTAGAAAACTATATTCTTTAACTTACTTACAAATTATCTAGAATATAAGTTATGAAATTAAATATTATATATAGATTGTTTGAAATTAAATATTATACAAGCCGTGTGTTTTTTTATTTTAAACATAGTTATGAAATTAAATATTATATATAGTTTAATAACCAATTAGAATTTATTATTAATTTTAACGTAAGTTATACAAATTTTGTAAAAAAAATTTGATTTTTTTAGAACCGTGATCGGAACCGTAATCGGAACCATGATCTGAACCGTCTGGACCCGGGAACCACCTCGACCCGGACCCGGACCGGGGAACCGCCAAACCCGCCGGTTCTCGAGAACCGGCGAAACCGGCTAGAAATTGGAACCGGCGGTTCCGGTTTAATTTTGGACCCGGAACCGGAGGATCGTGTCATGAACCCGAAACCGGTCAGGTGTAATCTTCACCGTTAGGAGTCCTCGCCTAAGAATTTCCCATTTATTACTCCTATATCAGCACATTGGCTCTTACTTATCCTTTCGAGATAGAACTTTAGAATATACGATCGATTTTAACTTCTTTTTAAAAAAAAAATATTTGTTGAGTTTAATATATAATTAGTAGATGTTGTATATATATTATGACATAAAATGAGTAATACACTTTCTTTTATTAAACGTATAAACCTTTTTTTTTTTTTTTGAAAGCTAACACATTTTATTATAAACGTATAAACTTAAAGAAGTGAACTTTGTGTATTCCAAACAGTTTATCATTTTTAACGCTTTATCACGTCTTTGACATGTTTACTATGTTATATATTTGAAAGTATATGAAGGTGACAATTAATATGTAATAAATCTAGTAGTTAAAATATGATTACAAATATCCCTATATAAAGAAAGAAAGGAAAATAAAAAAATAAGGGAACCATTTACCGATATGGATATTAGTAACGTTATGGTAACGATGATATTGACACTTGCCAATATGACATTGATCTAATAGTAATCACTGTGGTTTCTAATTCGAAGTATTCGGGTTCGAGTCTCAATAAAAGCAAACGGATGTGTTTATATTATGTTTCCGAAAAAAAAATATTGCCACATATGTTTATAAAACGACATCATTGCAAGAAAAAACCATTCCAATATAACCTCAAAAATAAACGGCAGCATGGTCATAAGTTTTTGTAAAGTAGTACTTTTTTGGTGTCACGGCATATATTTTTTTAGGGAAGAAATTTCTGAGACAAAAAAATTAATAAATGGAGTGGGAAGGACAAAAGTAATATTTTATGATTATAAAGGACAAAAATCACAATTTTTACTTTAAAATTATTCTTCACGTGTTAATGTTCTTTGTGTTTATGATTATCACTTACATATTTACTCTATTCCACATTTGTTATTTCATATTTGTTACTTCATAATTGTTACTTTTGTCCTGATTAAATTACAGTTTCCTTCAATCCCGATTTTTTGGTAACTTTGTCCTTGTATATTTTTTATACCGCTATCATGTTTTGAGATCTATTGATTATGATGTAGATTCAATATGATTAAATGTGTAAAAATGTATTTTTTCATTCGTCGTAACACAACCATTATTATAATAACACCACCTTTGTAATGTTCAAATGTGACTTCTACAGACGCAGGGTCTCAAGTAGGGGGTAATAAAATTTTTAAAGGTAAATAAAAATTTTAAGGGGGACAAATGATATGCTTTGTACATATATTGGTGCATTTTTCCGGATCAAGGGAGACAGTTGACCACCTTAGTTGTATGTAGCTCTGCCACTTACTCCCAGGATGACTCCGTTTGTTTTGGGTTGAATTTTTCTTTGGAGTTTTATAAATATATATACCCCTCAAAAAAAAAAAAAAAAAAAATCATATATCTTATATCTTATATCTATTAAGAAATTAAAATGACTCTTCCCGATTAATAGCGTGGCGTTTCATGTGTACGACACGTAAATTTTTTTTTTTCGCTAAAAACCGTGATTTCGATTATCTCGTTATATATAAACCGATTTCTTTTTTTCGACTCTCCGTTACATAAATCGAACCAACATGTATATTTCGATTCGATACGCTTCATTTTTAGTGCATCCAACAGACAGTGCAGATTCAGTTTTACATTTCAATCAACCGAAAAATTTCGATTTCTCGATTCGATTTCGACACAACAATTGAATATACACAACAAAGTATATATTTCGATACGGTTCATTTTTTTTCCCTTCGGTAAAAACCAGGGATTTCAGTTATCTCGTTATATATAAACAGATTTTTTTTTTTCCGACTCTCTGTTACATAAATCGAACCAAAGTGGTTCATTTTTGTCTTTCCGGCGAGATAATGTGGATTCGATTTACATTTCAATCAACCAAATATTTTGATTGCTCGATTCGATTCGACACAACAAAGTGTATATTTCGATCTCGTTTCATTTTTTTCCTTCGGTAAAAACCGGATTTCGGTTATCCGTTATATATAAACCGATTTTTATCCGACTCATTGTTTCATAAATTGAACCAAAGTGTATATTTCGATCTGGTTCATTTTAGTGCCTCCAACAGACGATGTGTATTCGATTTTACATTCCAATCAACCGAAAATTTTCGATTTTCGATTCGATTCGACACAACAAAGTGTATATTTCGATACGGTTCATTTTAGGACCTCCAATGAGACAGATCATGGATTCGATTTTAAATTTTAATCCACGAAAATTTTTGATTTCTCGATTCGATTTCGACATTAACAATTGAATATACACTACAAAGTGTATATTTCGATCTGATTCATTTTTAATCACTCCCAATGAGACGATGTGAATTCATTTTAAATTTCAATCAACCGAAAATTTTCAATTTCGATTCGATTTAAAGACAACAATTCGTATAAAACCGTGTTTTTTTTATCAAATACTTTTTTTATATTCTTTTTAAAACATCATTTTTTTGTTTTCCCTTCGATAATAACCGGAATTTCGGTAAGCTTTATATATAAACCAATTTTTTTCTTTCGACTCTACGTTACATAAATCGAACCAAAGTGTATATTTCGATACGGTTCATTTTTAGTGCCTCCAATAGACAGTGCGGATTCAATTTTAAATTTTAAGCAACCGAAAATTTTCGATTTTTTGATTCGATTTCGACACAACAATTGAAGATACACAACAAAGTGTATATTTCGATACGGTTCATTTTTATTACCTCCAACAGACATAGCAGATTCAGTTTTAAATTTCAATCAACCGAAAATTTTCGATTTTGATTCGATTTCGACACAACAATTGAATAAAAGCGTGTATTTTTTTTTTTATCAAATGTGTAACTTTTCGATTTATTTTTCCCTTTTTTTTACAGCGGTTTCTTTTTTCCCCTCGGTAAAAACCAGAATTCCGGTAATATATAAACCGATTTCTTTTTCGACTCTCCGCTACATAAATCGAATCAAAGTGTATATTTCGATACGTTTCATTTTTAGTACATCCAACAGCCAGTGCGGATTCAGTTTTAAATTAAAATCAACCGAAAATTTTCGATTTCTCGATTCGAGATCGACAAAACAATTGAATATACACAACAAAGTGTATATTTCGATACGGTTCATTTTTAATATCTCCAACAGATAGTGCGGATTCAGTTTTAAATTTTAATCAACATGAGCCGTGCAAGGCACGGCGGGCCCAACATAAATCGTTATCAATGATAACATCAAAGAATAGATCTCCAATGTGAAATAAATCGCGTAAGCTTAAACCGTAATAATTCAAGGCACAAGACAAATAGAGCAACCGAAACATATAATATTCTCTGCAAGAGGTAGCTCTTTTTTAGAGACATGAATATTGTGAATTACTTCTCTTCCAGCCCTATCAGAAGTTTTCCCCTACAAAATAAACCACAATATGATGTATCGGAGAACAATGTTATAAAATCCATCCCTTTAGTTTTGACTTTACGTAATGAAACATTATAGAAAAACAATAAGCGGACCATAACTACATGGTCAAATCTCCCGGGACGCCTTAGCTTCCAGATCATTAATATGTTTGAAAATGCGTTTCATTCATTTTCTATATGACATTTCTCTTTCTTATCATTAATGAATACGTCATTGATCTCGTGTTCATTCATTTGCTGGAAAAACACGTTTCAAACGGTCTGAAGAATATAAAAAGTGATTTTGTATTCCAACGTCAATTTTAGTTACGTTCGTACTGCAAACGGCCATCGGGTCCACCGATGTTATGTTGTTCAAAATAATAAAAACATTTAATGTGGTATCCACGTGGTCACATGCGGGCACACCTTCTTGACGCAGATATTTGTTTGCCCTTATTTTTTTGTTGTTGTATTTTATAGCTAAAATTGACTCATCTTCTATCGTACACTACAAGTAGAACTTCAAATCCGCCAGTCTTTCCGTTTTTTTTTCTTTTCTGCACAGACTACTAACGGTACATGTTTGGTAAAAAATTACATGATTTTATTCAATTGTTGTGCCGAAATCGAATCGAAATTTTTCGGTTGATTGAAATTTAAAACTGAATCCGCACTGTCTGTTGGAGATATTAAAAATGAACCGTATCGAAATATACACTTTGTTGTGTATATTCAATTGTTTTGTCGATCTCGAATCGAGAAATCGAAAATTTTCGGTTGATTGTAATTTAAAACTGAATCCGCACTGGCTGTTAGATGTACTAAAAATGAAACGTATCGAAATATACACTTTGGTTCTATTTATGTAGCGGAGAGTCGAAAAAGAAATCGGTTTATATATAACCGAAATTCTGGCTTTTACCGAGGGGAAAAAAGAAACTGCTGTAAAAAAGAGGAAAAATGAATCGAAAAGTTACACATTTAATAAATTAAAAAAATACATGGTTTTATTCAATTGTTGTGTCGAAATCGAATCAAAATCGAAAATTTTCGGTTGATTGAAATTTAAAAATGAATCCGCAATGTCTGTTGGAGGTAATAAAAATGAACCATATCGAAATATACAGTTTGTTGTGTATATTCAATTATTGTGTCAAAATCGAATCGAGAAATCAAAAATTTTCAGTTGCTTGAAATTTAAAATTGAATCCGCACTGTCTATTGGAGGCACTAAAAATGAACCGTATCGAAATATACACTTTGGTTCGATTTATGTAACGTAGAGTCGAAAGAAAAAATTTGGTTTATATATAACGCTTACCGAAATTCCGCTTATTATCGAAGGGAAAAAAAATGATGTTTTAAAAAAAATATAAAAAAAGTATTTGATAAAAAAAAAATACACGGTTTTACTCAATTGTTGTGCCGAAATCGAATCGAAATCGAAAATTTTCGGTTGATTGAAATTTAAAAATGAATTTGCTTTTGTCTGTTGGAAGGAAGTACTAAAATGAATCAAATATCGAAATATACACTTTGTAGTGTATATTCAATTGTTAATGTCGAAATCGAATCGAAAAGCAAAATTTTCGTGGATTGAAATATAAAATCAATCCATATTTGTCATTGGAGGTCCTAAAATGAATCAGATATCGAAATATACACTTTGTTGTGTCGAAATCGAATCGAAAATCGAAAATTTTCGGTTGATTGGAATGTGAAATCAATATGCACCGTCTCTGTCATTGGAAGACTAAAATGAACAAATATCGAAATATACACTTTGGTTCGATTTATGAAACGGCGAGTCGGATAAAAAATCGGTTTATATATAACGAGATAACCGAAATCCCGGTTTTTATCGAAGGTGAAAAAAAACGAACTGTATCGAAATATTCAATTGTTGTGTCGAAATCGAATCGAGAAATCAAAAATTTTCGGTTGATTGAAATGTAAAACTGAATCCACACTGTCTGTTGGAGGCACAAAAAATGAACCACTTTGGTTCGATTTATGAAACGGAGAGTCGGAAAAAAAAATCGGTTTATATATAACGAGATCATAACTGAAATCCCTGGTTTTTACCGAAGGGGAAAAAAATGAACCGTATCGAAATATACACTTTGTTGTGTATATTCAATTGTTGTGTCGAAATCGAATCGAGAAATCGAAATTTTTCGGTTGATTGAAATGTTAAACTGAATCCGCACTGTCTGTTGGAGGCACTAAATTTGAAGCGTATCGAAATATACATTTTGGTTCGATTTATGTAACGGAAAGTCGAAAAAAAGAAATCGGATTATATATAACGAGATAACCGAAATCACGGTTTTTACAGAAAGAAAAAAAAAATTAGTGCCACATGTCAGCCACAGAGGTTGCCACGTGGCCAATTGTGGGAAGAGCCCCTTAGCTCTTAATAGATATATACATTTTGGTTCGATTTATATAACGGAGAGTCGAAAAAAAGAAATTGGATTATGTATAACGAGATAACCGAAAACACGGTTTTTACCGAAAGAAAAAAAAATTAGTGCCACAGAGGCTGCCACGTGGCCAATTGTGGGAAGATCCCCTTAGCTCTTAATAGATATATACATTTTGGTTCGATTTATGTAACGGAGAGTCGAAAAAAAGAAATCGGATTATATATAACGAGATAACTGAAATCACGGTTTTTGCTGAAAAAAAAAAAATTAGTGCTGCATGTCGGTATGAGAGGCCACGCGTGGCCATTGTGGGAAAGAGCCCTTGGCTCTTAATAGATATATACATTTTGGTTTGATTTATGTAACGGAGAGTCGAAAAAAAATATTCGGATTATATATAACGAGATAACCGAAATCACGGTTTTAATCGAAAGAAAAAAAAAAATAGTCTGCATACGTATCAACCACAAAGGCTGTGCGCGTGATTAATGGGAAGAAGCCTTAGCTTAATTAATATATATATATATATATATATATATATATATATATATATATATATATAAGATAAGATAATATAAGATACTAGTAATTAAAAAAAAGAGCCTAATAAAAACAAAAGGATACACTACTCGGTGCATACAACAAACAGATTAGATGAGAAGGAAAAAATGCCTTGGGACTTGGGAGAAGGAAAAAATGCCAAGTTTCGCCAAGTTTTATCATAAATGCATGGTTTTGTGACACTTGGATTTTGCATGTAGTTTTGACACTTGTTATTTTGTTTACACTAAGTTACAGATTTGTAACAAAAACATTGGCTCTTACTTATCCTTTCGAGATGGAACACTTTAGAATATACGACCGATTTTAACTTCTTTTTAAAAGAAAATATTTGTTGAGTTTAATATATAATTAGTAGATGTCAGGGGCGGACCCAGCCCTTTAGGGGTGGGTGTGTGGGCCATTTCAAATATCCTGCGAAGTTACTTAATATACCCTTCTTATAATATTAAAACTGTGTATGTATATTATTTCGCATAATTTTTAATGTAGTTGTTCACTTAGTTAACCTTAGGAGATCAATTATATATCCTGGGTCATGTGTTCAAATTGTAGCGATTCATTCTTTTTTTCACCTTTTTTTAAATTTTACTTCATTCAAAAAAAAATTGGTCATGCACTCTAGTAGATGTTGTATATATATATATATATATATATATTTATATTATTATGACATAAAATGAGTACACTTTCTTTTATTAAACGTATAAACTTAAAGAAGTGAACTTTGTGTATCCCAAACAGTTTATCATTTTTAACGCTTTATCACGTCTTTGACATGCTTACTATGTTATATATTTGAAAGTATATGAAGGTGACAATTAATATGTAATAAATATAGTAGTTAAAATATGATTACAAATATCCCTATATAAAGAAAGAAAGGAAAATAAAAAAATAAGGGAACCATTTACCGATATGGATATTAGTAACGTTAAGGTAACGATGATATTGACACATGCCAATATGACATTGGTCTAATAGTAATCATTGTAGCTTCTAATTCAAAGAATTCGGGTTCGAGTCTCGGTGAAGACAAAATTGTGTGTTTATATTACGTTTCTGGGAAAAAAAAAATTGCCACATATGTTTATAAAACGACATCATTGCAAGAAAAAACCATTCCAATATAACCTCAAAAATAAACGGCAGCATGGTCATAAGTTTTTGTAAAGTAGAAATTTTTTGGTGTCACAGCATATTTTTTATACCGCTATCATGTTTTAAGATCTATTGATTATGATGTAGATTCAATATGATTAAATATGTAAAAATGTGTTATTTCATTCGTCGTAACACAACAATTATTATAATAACACCACCTTTGTAATCGTCGTAAATTTTTTTATACACCTATAAAAAGAAAAAGGAAATATAGGCTAGACAGAGTTTCGGCCAGGGGTGTAATCGAGTCGATGCTTTACAGGGCTCGACTCGACTAAAATTATCAAGGCTTGAAACTCGACTCGAACTTGATCGAGTCATAAAAGGCAAGTTCAAACTCAACTTGCTAAATACTCGACATACTTCGACTCGGCTCGTAAACATAATTTATTATAAACTATGGCAAGATCGAGTTCGACTCGTCTAATACTCGAATGTCGTAATATTTTATGAATTATAAAACATGTATTTAATAATAATTGTTTTTAAGAAAATTAATTAAATAGCTTTTAATCAAGCTCGATTAGCTCGTAAGCTACTCGATTATTATATTTTAAAGATCAAGATCAGCTCGGTTAAATATTCGAGTAGCTTGGCTCAAGCTCGTACTCGAAAAAACCGAATTGAATTAAGTTTTTTTACGAGTCGAGTATGAGTAGCTCACGAGCAGTCCGGTTCACTTCGGCACAGAGTTTCGGTACGGCATCCATGAACCCGAACAACGGGTTCCCCTATTGAATAATTCTAGTTATGCCAACATCCGGCCCACAAACCATATTTGACAGACCCAAACCTTGTGAGAGTTGGCCCAAATCGTGGTGGTATTTTTATTTAATATTCATTTTTTTAACCATCACTTTAGAACTCAACTTTAAGTCTTTAACACATCAAAAAATTACGGACCGTGATTATTGTATGCGATGTTTCTTTTATAATAAAAACGTCAACGATAGTGTTGTTTTTTTCATACATTAAGGGGCAAACGTCAATTCTGGTGACGTTGTTTATACACAACGAATGTCGGTGGCAGTAATGTTCGTACCAATGTCACTCTGTGACGTTCCTAAAATGAAATAAGTTTATGGTGACACAACATCGAGTGGCGAAATCTTCTTTACTGCAATCATTTCATACATCTTGAACATCGTAAATATATAATGATTCGGCTTTACAACGACTACTCTGCTTCCACGCCATTTCTGCTTCCCACTCGAAATATAAAACACAAAAGAACAAATCAATTAGCAATTCTATTGTTTGAAGAAAATCTAATTTTCAACCGATTTGTGTGGGGAAAAAAATCTCTCTCCACTGATGTGAGTCCCTGTTCGAAAAATTGAATGTTGTATGACATGAATTAAATGATGTGGATTTTCAACCGAAATTGACGAATCATGTACTACATCCGTCCTAAAATATAAATCAATTTATCTTTTCGAATTTGTTCCATAATGTAAATCTATTTAGAAATCCAATAAAACATTTATTACATTTTTTCTTCTTTTACCTTTCGTTTATTATATACTCACCAACTTTTCAATACTTTGCATTAATAACAGTTAAGGTCGTTTTAGATTTTTTAATCAAAATTAATTATTATGCATAACCAATTTAATCAACTTTAATCTGTGTGAGAGGTAGTAAATTTAAGCCGAAATCAATCCTATGATCAAAGAAAATCTACAATTGAAATCCGCTATTGTGTGTTTTTTAGTACCATTTTTAGTACAATAACATGTATTTTATTCTTTTCTTATTTGCTATTTTTCTTCTTCTTCTCTACGGGTACCATTCTCCACGATTTTTATCGAAAAAAAAAAAAAAAAATGTATATACACGTGTCACCCATTTGTTTGCGTGCTACTACTTCATGAAAAGTAATTCTTGTGACTTAATAGATATAAGATATATATATATATATATATATATATATATATATAAGATAATATAAGATACTAGTAATTAAAAAAAAGAGCCTAATAAAAACAAAAGGATACACTACTCGGTGCATACAACAAACAGATTAGATGAGAAGGAAAAAATGCTTTGGGACTTGGGAGAAGGAAAAAATGCCAAGTTTCGCCAAGTTTTATCATAAATGCATGGTTTTGTGACACTTGGATTTTGCATGTAGTTTTGACACTTGTTATTTTGTTTACACTAAGTTACAGATTTGTAACAAAAACATTGGCGGTGTTCTATTTATTACTCCTATATCAGCACATTGGCTCTTACTTATCCTTTCGAGATGGAACACTTTAGAATATACGACCGATTTTAACTTCTTTTTAAAAGAAAATATTTGTTGAGTTTAATATATAATTAGTAGATGTTGTATATATATATATTTATATTATTATGACATAAAATGAGTAATACACTTTCTTTTATTAAACGTATAAGCTTAAAGAAGTGAATTTTGTGTATCCCAAACAGTTTATCATTTTTAACGCTTTATCACGTCTTTGACATGTTTACTATGTTATATATTTGAAACTTGAAAGTATATGAAGGTGACAATTAATATGTAATAAATATAGTAGTTAAAATATGATTACAAATATCCCTATATAAAGAAAGAAAGGAAAATAAAAAAATAAGGGAACCATTTACCGATATGGATATTAGTAACGTTATGGTAACGATGATATTGACACTTGCCAATATGACATTGATCTAATAGTAATCACTGTGGTTTCTAATTCGAAGTATTCGGGTTCGAGTCTCGTTGAAGACAAAATTGTGTGTTTATATTACGTTTCCGGGAAAAAAAAAATTGCCACATATGTTTATAAAACGACATCATTGCAAGAAAAAACCATTCCAATATAACCTCAAAAATAAACGGCAGCATGGTCATAAGTTTTTGTAAAGTAGAAATTTTTTTGTGTCACAGCATATTTTTTATACCGCTATCATGTTTTGAGATCTATTGATTATGATGTAGATTCAATATGATTAAATGTGTAAAAATGTGTTATTTCATTCGTCGTAACACAACAATTATTATAATAACACCACCTTTGTAATGTTCAAATGTGACTTCTACGGACGCAGGATCTCGCAAGCAGGGGGAGGGGGAGGCGATAAATTTTTAAAGGCATAAAAAATTTAAGGGAAAGGAAACGATATGCTTTGTACATATGTTAGTGTAATTTTTCCGGATCAAGGGAGACAGTTAACCCTCTTGGTTGTATGTAGTTCTGCCATTGACTCCTAGGATCAAAATGTATCGGATTCGAGTCTTATTTTAGTGTGTGTGAGTTATATGTTTGTTGATATTGTTGTCATACTTTTTTTGGGGAATGGTTTAAAAAGACAAAAAAGAGGAATAAAGACAGTGGAAATATAAATTGTGTAATACAGACAAATTCACTGTTCATAACCCCAAATCCTCTGTTTCCTGTATGGAACTGACCTCAAATCTAATGTTTCACTATTCTACTGTTTATGTGTTTTTTTTTTATTAAATGACCTCAAAAATAATGTTGAAAAAATATCAAATATAATGTCTAAATAAAGAGGACGAAAAAAAAGAAAATGTGATGAAAGAATTATCATATTTAGACAATTAGATCAACAGATATATTTATTTTTGTAGTTGAATACGAAAAAATTTAAATTTATGTGGAATAAGAACATGCTATTTTATCTAAAAAATATTTCAGTATCCTATTTGCATATTTCTATAATCAAATTGTTCTCTTTAACAATAAACTCCAATTTTTTTAAGGTTTCGGTCTTCATTATATTACATTTGTGCCCCATTATTAATGTTATGAAAGTTGTCGTCATTCTTTTATAAGGAATAGTCATCACCACTGTAATCCAAACATGTTAATCTATCCAGTGGAATAATACTTCATATTCGTATACATTTATGCACAACATGAGTCAACTTGGATTGTGATGATGTCATAGTTATGCTTTATCATCACTCATATAATAACATGCAAAACATAATAAGGAACACGATACATAAGAAAACATACAATATCATTTATAACGTTTTCGCAATATTTTGGTACGTCATTTTGTGACATTCTAGGTTGCATGAATACAAATATGTGAGGTCGAATACACAAATACGAGAAAAATATAGAATACGGGTATATATATGAGGTATTTATGTAAATATTACAAATATATGTACCAAATCTGTTAATTCTTTACGGTATTTTATCAATTTGGATAGTTTTTCAATTATTATCTGAAGGTATTTACTCAATTTTTAACATAGTTTTTCATTTCACAATTTGACTTATCAATATACATACACGAATTCATCCTTAATTAGACGTGTATCGTAATGCATGTCGATGTCGGATATGTATCGGATACGACACACATTACCGGTAACAGACCTTGGAGTTAAAACTTCAACAACATACGATCAAAGAAAGCGTAGTACGTACAAGACGAAGAATACAATGAAAACATTGAACAAAAGCATAAAACCTTGATACAAACACATGAAATCTATATTAATTAAGCCGCAGTTACATCATATCATATTATGAAAACATATATATAGTCTTACAACTTGTAACGCCCCTTTCCTGGACACCGAGTCCTTATCCGGAAAGAGCGCTCGGCACAAATATTATCAAATAAATTCAATAATATATGTAAGTCTTACGTCATACATCAGAACTAAAACGACGCGGAAGATAAAACGACTCGGGACAACAAAAGATCGAACACACGGTTTTCAATGCTGTAAAACTAAATCCAATAAAGAATACTAAACATCCAACGTTAAATCCAAAAGAACTTAAACGGAACTAATCCAAAAGAAAGACAACACTGTTTGAATTTGAACCAACAACATTATTGAAAGAATTAAAACTAAAAGAACTAAATCTTCACGAGCTCCGTCTCACACGTCCTCGTCAAAGAACTCATCATATAAGTAGCAACTGCTCATCTTCTTTGGGGAAAGAGAAAGACAAACAAAAAGTAACGTGGTAAGTACATAAGTACTTAGTAACGCGTAGAAGATCGTACAACGTCAGTCTCATAAAGAAATAAAAGCAACGCCGTCTTTTATTAATTCATTCCGTTATTATCCCTAGCTAACTATCACATTATGTTCATAGCATAACATGAGGTTCCAAAGGTATCTAGCTTAGCTCAAGTTTGTTACATCATGAATAACAAGGGCACTACGCTAGTAATAGGATGTACTAGGACAATCCTGGGTGCAACCTACGTAGAGACACGCTCTAAGTAGCCCGGGAATATCTCGAGTCCCGATAGTGTGATAACCGGCGAGAATGTACCAGGACGCTTTATCTAGCCAATCGATTGACCGGCGTGGGTACAGTCTACTTTGTCTGGTCAGAGAACACATCGCGATATTGTACTATGCCTTACCAAGCATTGCATGATGTTTAAGATTATTAATCTAGCACATCTGACCCGAACGCTCATCCACCAACCCCCAGACGCCCGTCCACGAAATTCAGCTGAATCCTGTATCAAAACTGGACCCTCAAACGCCCGTCCGTTCTACTCAAACGCTCGTCTGAGCTGCCGCTACCTCGGACGCCCGTCCGCCCTTATGCAGACGCCCGTCTGCCTGGGATTTTCCTAGAAAATCTGCAACTGCGTACCCGCGATTTCCAACCCAATTCCAACCCAAACTCCAACCAAAACAGATTCAAAACCACGAAAATAAACATACAAATTGCTCTACATCTTTACGACACCTTAATCATACGATAAGAACACCACGTTACCTTGATTTGCGAGCTACTACGATCCACGCTACCAAAGTCTTGAAAAAGGTTAAACCTTTAACTCCAAACCTATAAACGATCAATCCAAAGATGATCACTACGATGTTTAAACTCAGAAAAACGCAGCCTAACACGATGATGAATAAACCCTAATACCAAGAATGATGAGGGAAAACTTACGTTAACGGATTTAGGGATTGTTGATATCAAAACCACTACAAAAAACTGGGTTTTTTGCGACGGAAGGTTATCGTCGCAAACTAGGCTTATTCCGTCGCAAATCCTAATTTGCGACGGATTTGCGACGGTTTTTATTTATCGCATTTTTTAGTCGCAAAACCAAGATTTTGCGACGGTTTATCCGTCGCAAATTATTTGCGACGAATGTTGCGACGGATAATAACGTATTTTATTTTTTTTTTTTTAAAATATAGTTTCCGTCGCAAAACAATGTAAAATCCGTCGCAAACAATTGTATAATCCGTCGCAAAAATATATAATCCGTCGCAAAAAAATTTATAATCCGTCGCAACAATTTTATAAACCGTCGCAAAAATTGTATAATCCGTCGCAAAAATTGTATAATCCGTCGCAAAGTTTTTTTATTAAATAATTTTTTTTATTTTTAGATCCTTACATATCCGTCGCAAATACACTTTTCCGTCGCAAAAACAACTTTGCGACGGAATATTTCCGTCGCAAAAGTTAAAATTAAATAAAACGATATGTCAATGGGGATATGTCAAAGGGGATATGTCAAAGGGGATAAAACGATATGTCAAAGGGGATACGATAAGCCAAAATAAATAAAAATGTATAAAGCAATATGTCACCCAATCGGACCCGTGTCTACCTAAACCCATGTCACTTCCTCCAGGTCCGTGATCGATCGGTCATCTCTGTCTTCGCCTCGTTACCGGGTTGCATCCTCCGGAGGATCTTTGCCTAACTGCCGGGTAATCCACTCCTCCATCTCAAGGCTTAGTCTGCCTTCCCGACGCTTTCGCTCTCTCTCTCTCTAGCTCCTCCAACATCGCTGTGTTTACGCATTAATCTGTCTTTCTCTCGCCATCTCCTGGTGAGACGGGTGAGTATGCCCGGAGAGTATGTCTCGGCGGATGAGTGTCGAGCGATGCAGAGCCTGTCGTAGTACATGGAGGCAAACGACCCCATGCCAAAAACTCTCCCTTCTTGTCGTAACCACCAAGTACCGTAATAAAGACGCGACTTGTCGACAGTGGTGTCAGTTCACGTCTCTCCAGGCTTTCGCCTTCTTCGAGGTGAAGACGTCTGTAAAGTATGATATAAATTTGTTAGTAACAATAATTACATGATATATATATAATGTATATATAATATTTAGAATACATAACGTGCAAGATTTTCTCAAACTTCCTCGAGACGAAGTTGCCCGACTTCTTCTTCTTCGAACTAGTCACCGGATCTCCGGTCGATAGGGGCACTTCTCTATTGTCCTCCATGGCCCAAGCGAAATCGATAACGCCGCGTCTGCCCATAGCATGTGTCCTGTGGATCTTCCTTCCTCACCGGATCCAGGCTTCGGTTTATCTTCTTTTTCGCAGATGTTTCCTTGAATGCCTATTCCGACATAAGATAAACAAGTTAGTACATACATATATATATAAAACACAAGTATTATTAATTAAATATTGAATAATTGCTTACGGGACTCCCAATCCACTCCTCGAATCGACGGAGAATATCCGGGTCATCCAAAGCCGAGCACGGGGTTTGTTTGAGCCCGATACATATAATCACGGACCACGTTGATAGCATACCGCTCAAAAGCTTCCTAACCAGCGCCGTGGCGTAACTCGAAGCTGAAATGAGCCTGCAACATAGTTATATATATGTTATATGTATAGTTATAATTATAGTTATATTTATATATAGTTATATTTATATGAACGACGTACCCTAAATGCGTGCCACCACCACCTTTCCTGCTTTGCTCTGGTCGGCATTATGCCACATGGTGGCAAAAGTGTTGAAGCCGCTGATTATGGGGTGGAGTCGCGTGTTCATCTTGTTTGGACTTCAAAAACCTTTATCGGTCACGAAAAATATGGTCTTCAGGAGAAATCGCCACGACAATCAAACCAAGTGCATTTACCACTATGTTTGAGCGAGCGACTTGTTTCCATCACCACAATAGGGACAAGCTTTCACACCACCGTAGTCCACCCGGATAACATGCCATACGCAGAAAAATCATTGATAGTCCACATTAGTGCGACCCTTCATATGAAAATTCTGCTTTGTGGATACATCGTAAGTAAACAACCCTGTTTCCCACAAATTGCTTCAACTCCTTAATCAATGGTTGCAAATAAACATCGAGGTTTCCTTTCGGATTTTTCGCCCGGTACAAGCAATCGATAAGAATATAAACTGTCTTTTCATGCACAACCAGTATGGAAGATTGTATGGTGTAACCATGGATCGCCAAAGAAGAGTAGTTCTTCCCAAAATTACCAAAAGGTGCAAAACCGTCTGCATGCAAAGTCCTAACCGCACATTTCTAGGCTCCTTAGCAAACTCGGGGTGCATTTGGTCAAAATGCTTCCAAGCTTCAAAGTGTCACTTGGGTGGGCCCATTATACCGCTTGTCCTGGGGTTTTCCGCGTGCCACCTCATTTCCTTGCCTATATGTTTAGTGGCGTACAACCTTTGGAGTCTAGTCCAATCGGGAAATAAGTCATCACTTTGTTAGGCACACGTTGACCTCTTGCGTTCGTTTTGGTTTATATCGATCATGGTCACACTTCCGACACTTGTCCAGATTCGCGTCCTCCTCCCAAAATAACATACACCCCCCGGGACACACGTGTATTTTCTCATGGGGTAGCTCTAATGCCTTTAACAACTTTTTGGTTTGATAGAAGTTCGAGGTCATTAAGTTATTCTTCGAAGAATATCTCCTATCAAACCGGTAACCCCGTCAACGCATTTGTGAGAGAGGTTGTGATCACATTTCAAAGTGAGCAACCTAGAAGCCGCTTGCGCATGACGGAGACACTACTTCCATCACATCTGAGTTCCTCTGCGTTTTCAAATTTCAAAAACGATGCAACTTCGTGGTTTGGTGTCTCATTGTTCTCCTCTTGGTTAAGAAATTCTTCTCTTACGTGATCAATCCTATCATGTAATGCGTCATTAACCACGTCCTGATAAGGGTTCACATTCCGTTCTTGCTGAACGTTGATCGGAATGGGAAACTCTTCACCATGACACACCCAATCATAGTAGTTTGCGCAAAACCCATATTTAGTTAAATGTAATCTCACGTCATGTTCGATCGAAAATTTAGTGTTCTTACACTTACTACATGGACACTTCATCATTCCATTATTTGCCCGAAACGAATTTAACTGCTTTGCATGTTTTATGAATTCCTCCACACCATTCACAAATACCGGGTTAAATTTCTTGTTAGCATCCAACCTCTCGTACATCCAACTACGTTCTATTCTCTTCATTTTCAATCCTACACATCATATCATACAAAATATGAGATTAACAATAGTCTTTGAAGGTTGTCTCAACACTTTTGCAAACTCAGGTTTTACTCAACTTACTATGAAACTAACAACACTATAACCTAAATTTTCGATTCATGGTCAAAGGTTCGACGTCAAAATAATTCGAGGCTTTGCCGGATAACAAAGTACCCCCAAAGTACCATTTTCCAAACGGGTAGAACACAGACCATTTGAGGACCTTATGTATGTTATGCTTATCATGTAAGCACATACTTATCATCATTTCAATCCAAATTCAACAAACCAATTCAACCAACATCCGGTTTCTAAACTAAGCATTTTCAACCAACATCCGGCTTTGCACATACTTAAGCATTCAACAAACCAATTCAACAAACCAATTCAACCAATTCAGCCAACATCCGGCTTTGCACATACTTAAGCATTTTCCTAACTTATCTAACTAATACACATAAGTAAGCATTTTCTAACTTAGAATTACTACACATATATATCTATAAATCTATACTACATATGATACACTATATAAAAAATATATATAAAAAAAAAAAACATTAAAAAAAACGAAAAAAAAAAACGAAAAAAAATATTACATACTACAATATACAAAAATTACATACTACAATATATATATACAATATAAATTGAAAAAAAAAAAATATATATAAAAAAATAAAACTGTACATATATATATATATATACAATATATATATATACATACATACATATATATATATATACATAATAATACGCAAGCGGGGAGGGGGGGGGAGGGGGGGGGAATCGGGTGCAGGGAGAGGGGTGGGAGGGGAGGAAGAGCATACCTGTGGGTGGTCATGGCGGTGGTGGGGGAGGAGGTGGCGCCGGAAGAGCTTCAGCAGGGGGAGGGGGGGGGGGGCGGCGGGTGAGAAGAGGGGGGAATGAAGAAGAGAAATGAGGAAGAAAAGGGTTGCCTTCGATCGATATCCGCCGCTTTGGCGACGGAATTTAATGTCCGTCGCAAAACAACCCTAATTCCGTCGCAAACATATATATTCAGAATAATAAAATAATTTTATAAAATTTTATTAAATATTCCGTCGCAAATTAATAAATATTCCGTCGCAAACTTGCCCGCCAAGTGGAAAAATTGGTCCCGCCAAATGTTCCGTCGCAAACAATTAAACATCCGTCGCAAACGTAATTTTGCGACGGAAATAAAGTCCGTCGCAAAAAATCCGTCGCAAAACTGCTGTTTTTTTGTAGTGAACGATGCTCTTCTCGCGGTGATCCTTTCCCTCTTGAGATGTCTGTTGAAAAGAGCAACGGATTAGCTTCGAAATTCGAAAGCCTCTTCTCCCCCTTTTTCCTCCAAACTTGCGCCCCTTAGTTAGTTTTTACGTAAAACAACAACTGGGTTAATTTAGGATTAGTTTTCCTTTTATAATCCCAATTAAAATCTAATTATTCATATTAATAAAATCCAATAAATCCTTTTCCTTTTCTTTTCCCTTTTTCTTTAATTCCATTAATTAAATAACATAATATTCTGATTTTTGCTAAAAGACCGAGTTGTCTTTTTTCAAAAATCGGGATATTACACAACTTTTATTTCATTATCGCTTCGGAGAAACATCATAGCACTACATGAATAGAAATACATTATTTCATTCAGTTCTACAATTTCAAACAGGTCGTAATACTCTAAAGACTACGGTACTCATGCGTTGAGATATATATATTACGAGAAAAATTATGGTGCATCGGTGATTTGACAGGTTATACTAAGTGGATGGATATGATGCATCCAACTCATCCACTTTCACACAATAAATGTGTAGGTGTGAGGTGGATGTATCACATCCATTCATTTGGTATAACTCCGGTCCCAATAACTGTTGCACAATAACTTTTCTCATATATTACGTTAAAAAACATCACTCGGTCGATGCTCCTCGGGTAGAAAACGGCTGCATATAAGATCAAACGCTATTATTATCGATCACCACTTCAACACAACAAATGTTACAACAACGACATTAATTTGTTGTGTTGAAATGATTATGAGAGTGTAATCTAACATGCATGCAAACATCATCGATCACTACTCGGCAGGAGCAGTTGCTGCAGCCGCGGCTGCTTGGGACTCCTTAAAAATCCCAAAGCTCCTAATTCGAAGAACATAATGTGCAGCAGACGCGAACTGTTTCACAGTTTGAAGCGGATTCAAAACCTCCATCACCTTATGGATAGTCGATCCCAGTAGGGCGTCGCCATTTTCAATCGTCTCCAACATCGCCGCCTTGGCATTATCTATCCCTGGAATCGCCCCTCCATCATGTGATAGTAAGTTCAACATCGTCTGCCCAGCCACACGTTCTTGAGCTTGAGCCAACCGTTTTTCAATTTCTTTTTCGTGCCTCCTTGTTTTCAGCTTTAATTATCTCAAGTGTTTCTAGTTGCACTGCTGTTAACTCCTCTCCCACGGAGTTCTTGATGAAAGAGAACACCATTAATTGAAGGCTTATACCCAGAAACCCAGATCAGTGTTCGCTCGAAAGGAGTCATCCATGGTGCAGACAACACGAAAAACGCGTCTTCTTTTGCTGCATTGCTCTTCTCGGAGTCGGGAGTAGTAACACCTGTAATGCCTCATAACTTTCCCGATTAGTTCGTTGCATTGTTGCTCGTGGTCAGGTATATTTGTGGTTAGAAGGGTGAAATCAATAAGTTGTTGATGAAGTTCTTCAAGCTTGATGAGCCAAGCTTCATAGAAGGCTACCATGGATTCTCTCTTATTGGAATACATATTTGCTGCACTGCACAAGTGGCTACGTACCTAAGTGTGAAGACCTAATATTATATGGGACATGGAAGTATATTTATATAGGAATTTTGAGGGCAAACTTGGTTGTGAAGATATTAATTTGTTTATGGATTTTTTTTTTCCTTTTTTTTTCTTTATGGTAAACTTGTGAAGTAAATGTGTTTTCATAGCTAATTTTTTTATTAGGTTAAAGGTCGTAAAAGACTGTTTTTGATCTAAAATGATGTAAAAGGACAAGAAAAAAAGATAGTGGTCGAGAAAAGACAAAACGCGCGCGTATTATTACATGCTGTTACTACATGTTCTACAACCAAATGTAATGTATACACGTAGTAAATGCACGCGTTTTTCTTCTCAACCATTATTTTTTTCTTGTCTTTTTTTCATTTTGTATTTTTTTGTCATTCTTCTAAATGCATCACCACTTTTTTTTATTTTATATTCATGGGTCAAGTTGCTTGTGAAGAAATACATTTTTTTTTTGGTTAAGAATAATTATAATCAAGGACGTAACAAAATGAACCCAAAATTCACTACCATGGTTATTACATATTTTTTGTTACGGATTTTTATAAAAATATCATATTATCATAACGGTCGTAACATAACAAGTGACCTAATACTTTATGAGTTTACATAATAATCAATGTGCAAATTAGTTATAAGGCCGTCGTTAGAGAATTAATTATCATTTAGGACACTCCGAAATCTTATTTAGTTATAAGGACATTCTAATTTTAAGAAGGAAACTTATTTAGTTATAAGGACATTCTAATTTCAAGTGGATAAAGATGAAGAATGAAGGAAAAAAAAAAGAAAAAAAAAAGATGAAGCTGCTGCAAAAAAAAAAAAAAAAACATTAATGACATTAATGTTTTTATTTTTATTTTTTATTTTAAGATCTTGATGACATTGATGTCTCAAGCGATGACATTGATGATTTATGCGATGACATTGATTTACAAGCGGTGACATTGATGACTTATCACGTGATGACATTGATGTCCGATCAGATGACATTGATGAATGATGCGAGGACATTAAGCTAAACATTCAAGATCGTGTTAAAGAATTGAGGATTCCACAATGAATCCAATTATCGATAGGGCACAAACAACGTGTAGCCATTACAAGAAGTCATAGTGAAGAGTCTTTGTAGTTTCACCAAACTTGTACTTATCCATATTAAAAGCTCCACATTTGGAGAAATGCAAAACAAGAGCAGAGTCGATCGATGCAGTTGTTAGGTTTTATCGCGCAGACATTGACGACTTATCGCAGTGACATTGACGTCGATCGCAGGGATTGACGACTTTTGCGGTGACATTGATGTCTGAAGCAGTGACATTGATGACTTATGCAGTGACATTGATGTCTGAAGCAGTGACATTGATGACTGTATTTACAATTAGATAACTGATGCAATGATATTGATGTCACCACATATACAACTTGATACACACATTTGATAACTTTGTAAAGTAACTTTATTTCTTTGTTATCTTTAAATATTTGATTGATGTTGGTTTATTTGATTAGTGTTGGTTTAAATTTTAGATAACTTTGTAAAATAACTGTATTTCTTTTGTTTTTTTTTTTTGTTTAAATGCATATTTTTACATCCAAATGTATGCATAAATTGCTACAATAACACGTCACTGCATAAATCTTTACAATAATACGTCAGTGCATAATTCGATACAATAAGACATCACTGCATAGATCGCTACAATAAGAAGTCACTGCATAAATCGCTACAATGAGACGTCATTGCATAAATCGCTATAATGAGATGTCACTGATCAAGGTTGCCAATGGATCGCGGCGGTCAATACATCATGGTAGCCAATGAATCGCGGCGGTGAATGCATCGGGGTGGTTAATGGATCCCGGTGGCCAATGCATCCGGGTAGGTGGTCAATGCATGACGGTGATCAATACGTCACGTCGATTTTTATGAAGAAAAAAATTGATTTTATGAAATTTATTCGGAAAAATATCAAATTTATTTTAGAATAAAGAAGACGAAAAAATATGAATTTTAGTGAAAAAATTATGATGATCCGAGTTTTAGATCAAAATATATGACATTTAGAATATGGTGAATTAAAAAAAACAAATAAATAAATATAAAAAAAACAACCTAACGTTCAGTTTTTTTTTTTTTTTTTTTCCTTCCCCCTCTCAGCGCTTTTTTTTTTTTTTTTTTTTTTTTTTCCGTTGCTTCTTTTTTTTTTTCTTCTTCCTCTTTATCCACTTGAAATTAGAATGTCCTTATAACTAAATAAGATTTCGGAGTGTCCTATTACCCCTAATAAGTTGAAAATCAGTCCTTTTAAATAATTGGCCCATAATCAATTTTACAATTATGTGTTGTATCAGTTTTTATGTCACAATCATTTTGATAGTATCATCTACGAGAAATGTTTTATTTTCGACACGAATTGTTGAGTGAATGTGAAGAGTTCGGTTGGAGATAAAATCTTATTTCATAAAGCAAAATTAATTGGACACGTGTTGATTATGTGAAAAAAATATCATTTATATATAATGTCTACACGTGTTTTAGGGCTTCCTAAGAACAAAATATGATCACTTAAAATATGCAGTTTATAGGAGGGTATTACTTATGATATCAAACACATTATATACATGTATTTGTTACTCATAAACTACAAATGTATAAGTTGAAACAAATAAATATAGTTCCACAACATTTTTTTACCATTGATTATGATGTGAGATTTATTGATTCGTATAAGTCCAATAAAAATCAAAGAATAAAATTATATATATGTTGTGATACTTTGTTGCTAGGATGCATACATACTTCATCCTGCAAACCTATCTCGTATCCGATACGTATCGGATACCGATACTTGACGGATATTCTGGATACTCCGTTGGATACATACTTGGGGCGCGCGAATTGTAATTTTCAAAAGTTGGATAGTTTAACTAATAGACGTATCTTGACTACAGATACAAGTATCCAAAAAAACATTATACTTAAAGAATGAGTTTGAACATTAATACATGTGTATGTACACACACACACACACACACACACATATATATATATATATATATATATAAAGAGTACTAAAAAAGTATGAGTATTTTGTTAGAATTTAGAATTCATTTTTTTTTTTAAAGTAGAACTCATTTTCAGACACATGATTCTTGTACATGTTAGTGAAGTTTGTTGAGAATTGAACAACAGTATCAAACTGAAAAATAAAAGGAACTTGATAACACCGCAGAGACGACTTGAAAGTCTTTCTCATAAAAAACTATTCGATCCCTTGAATTGCCTCCGGGAATTACTCGAATATAATCACGGGATATAATCTACTTTGCTCTTTCTATCTTTGGCAATAAGATGAAAGAAAATGCTTTAAAAATTTTGTGGATATGTGTTTAAAGTTGAAGTTCAAGAACATTCAAAAAGACCAAAAATTGGCTTAATTTATGCTTAGATCATTCTACCGATTTGTTCCAAGTGTTACTTTATGTATATATAATGTTATATCAACATAACTCACGATACAACCGCCGTGGATCGGTTGCAATAGCAAAATCCGAAAAGACACCAACAAAACCGAACAAAATCGCCATATAATCTGAATCGGGCGCCCGGCGAACGCTTCGTCAATGTTCGGGCGCCCGTCGAACATCAAGTTGCATCTGAATCAATTCAAAGATCGGGGCGCCCGTTCAAAACACATGGGCGCTCGTCCAAACACATGGACGCCCGTCCACTGCCGTCGATACATCCTCAGTATCTAAATCAATCCATGGACGCCCGTCCATGAATTCTCAGGACGCTGTTCGTAGTATATGGACGCCCGTCCCAAAATGCAACAAAAAATGGTTTTGTTCAACACTTGATCTAACACTCTCGTAAGCTTGTAAATATCAAATGTAAGCATGCACCCGCATCTCCTAACTCATATTGATTGTTTCAAGCTTACCAAACCTCAAACTAAATCCAATCACACTAAATCACATTGGTGATATAATCACCAACAATCCTCCCCATTTAGTGTAACCCTTGACTTAGTTAAAATCATTAACACACAACAATTCATTTTCAATGATAATATCACGCATTGAATTACCATCTAGTATATTACACATTCCAAAATATTCTAGTATTAGGGTGTGACTATGCATTGAACCCTTTTACACAAATGAATACTTCAAAGATAATATACACACACGAATTAAAAACAACTTCTATAGCTTGCTTGACACTCTTTATCCAGGCCTTGTGTCCATATCAATTCATGAGAATGTAGAAAGCCAACCCTAACTTTCTTGAAGCGGCCAAACTTCAAACTCATATAGGTGAGTCTTATTAATCGTGTACACACAACGACACTTTTTTTTCATAAGACTCATTAAGAAAAATTATCAACCTCACAAGCGGTTTAAGCACAAACCTTCGGACAAAAACATGTGCCAAATCTAAGTCATTAGACCTTCCTCATTGAATTCAGCCCCTAACGTCATATTAGGAGGGAATTGGGTATTCTAATGCAAAGATTCAATAGGTTGTAGACCCATCCCGACAACCGACTTGATGAACAAATCCTTAGCCAATGCTTTGGTCAAATGATCGGCTAAATTCTTTTGAGATCTCACAAAAGCAACTGATATCACCCCGTGAGTGATCAATTCACGAATCGAGCTATGTCTAACTCCAATATGTCGCGACTTTCCGTTGTACACTTGACTATAACACTTAGCCAAGGTATTTTCACTATCACAATTGATAGAAATTGGTGATATCGGTTTTGGCCACAATGGAATCTCATAAATCAGATTTTTAAGCCATTCCGCCTCTAAACCGACCGAAGCCAAGGCAATAAATTCTGATTCCATTGTTGAAGTAGCATTACATGTTTGCTTCTTGGAAGCCCATGAAATGGCACCACCTCCAAGTAAAACACCCAACCACTCGTTGAAGAATGATTCTCATTTGATATCCAACTAGCATCCGAGTAGCCTTCTATTACCGAAGGTCGTCCCAACATAAGTTAAACCAAAATTTTTGGTAAACTTAAGGTACCTCAACACACGTGTTACCGCGATGCCAATGAACACCGCTAGGATTACTAGTATATCTACTAAGTTTTCCAACCGCATATGCAATGTCCGGACGAGTGCTAGTCATTGCATACATTAAACATCCTATTACTCGAGAATATTCAAGTTGAGACTCTGGTTTACCGTATTCAACTCAAATTTCTCATGAGGATCCATGGGAGTTCTAGCCGAACGTAATTTTCACAATTGAACTTCTTCAACACTTTCTCAATATAGTGAGATTGTGTCAAAGTAATCCTTTGTCATTCCTTATGATTTTTATACCAAGGATAACATCCGCCTCCCCATGTCTTTCATTGAAAAACTTGATGACAAAAATGATTTGCATTGGTCAACTTGATCTTGGCTTGTACCAAAGATCAACATGTCATCAACATATAGACAAATGATTACACCATTTCCGGTTTCATCAAATTTGCTATATAAACACTTGTCCATTTGGTTAAGCTTAAAACCATTAGACAAAACAACTTCATCAAACTTATGGTGCCATTGTTTGGGAGCTGCTTCAATTATATGATGATGATTTAACAAGCTTACACACTTTATGCTCATTTCCGGTATCACAAAACCCTCCGGTTGTTTCATATAAATTTCCTCATCTAGATCTCCATTCAAGAAGGCTGTTTTAACATCCATTTGATGGATAACAAGATTGTTAATGGCTGCCAAGGCTATCAACAACCTAATAGTGGAGATTCGAGCAACCGGGGCATAAGTATCAAAATAATCAATGCCTTCTTTTTGTCTAAAGTCTTGTATCACCAACCGGGCTTTATACCTTTCAACGGATCCATCAATCTTCATTTTCTTTTGAAGATCCATTTGCAACCTAACGGTTTACAACCACGTGGAAGATCCGTTAATATCCACGTATCATTGCCTAAAATGGAATCCATCTCATCATTAATGGCTTCCTTCCAAAACGCAATATCCCGAGACTCATAGCCTCTTTATAAGTTCTAGGATCATCATCAATATGATAACAATAAGCATATTGCAATCCTACTTCATCTCTTGTACCCTCCACCAAATATGTTTGGAAATCGGGACCAAAAGATTTTTCTTTTCTAGCCCTTTTGCTTTTTCGAAGCACCAAAGGCTCATCTTGTGATTTCTCACCACCACAACTTTCACTAGTTCCAATAGGAACAACATTTCTTGGCCTTGATATAGAAGAAAACCGACTTTCATCAAAGAGAGCATCCCTTGATTCAATTATGGAATGAACCGCAATCGAATCATTTGGTTCTATAACATAGAACCTATATGCTGAGGAATGCAATGCATATCCAACAAAAATGCAATCAATGCCTCTTTCCCCCAAGGTTTTAATCTTGGGATTGGGTAGTCTCACGATCGCCTACATCCCCAAACACACGCAAATAATGCAAGTTTGGCTTCTTCTTATACCATTGCTCATATGGGGTAATAGGATTCTTTTATTAGAATTCTATTCAAAAGATAACAAGTCACCAGATATAAACTTCTCCCCAAAAACCTCATTCAATCCTCGAGTAAGAAAGCATAGCATTTACCATCTCTTTTAATGTTCGATTCTTTCTTTCAACTATGCCATTTTGTTGTGGTGTATAAGGTGAAGTGATTTCATGTATAATCCCACAAGATTCAAAGAATGGTGGATCAAAATATTCTCCACCTCTATCCGTCTGAAGCTTCTTAATTTTACTTTCAAGTTGTAATTCTACTTCGGTTTTAAATACTTTAAACTTTTCCATTGCCTCGCTTTTGTAAAAGCAAGTACACATAGCAAAAGCGAGTGCAATCATCAATGAAAGTAACAACATACTTCTTGTTTCCAAAAGAAGGAGAAGAATGAAAATCACACAAGTCACTATGAACAAGTTCCAAAATTGTAGATGACCTTTCAACACCTTTAAAAGGTTGTCTTACAATTTTAGTTAAGCTACAAGTATCACACTTATTCATAGTCGTACTACAAACAGAATTAAGTCATTTTTAGACATTTGCAACATTCTTCTAAAATGTACATGACCTAATCTTGCATGCCATAAGTATGATTCATCAACATTAATATTCATAACATTCATAGCAACATTGTCATTCAAACCATTACTAATATTAAGCATATACATACCATTACTAAGATAACCAAATCCTACAAACATACCATGTTTAGATAATACATAACGAGAGGACTCATAAACTTGTTTGTAGCCCTCTTTACACAAAAATACTACCGAAACCAAGTTCTTCCGGATTAAAGGAACATGTAAAACATTATTTAAAGTTACAAATTTTCCAGAACTAAATTGCAAGTTAACTATTCCTCTTCCAACAACAAAAGATTTAGACTCGTTTCCCATATGCATAATGGATCCATCTTCAACTTTTTCATATGTTGAAAACCACGATCTATCCTTGCACACATGTCTAGTTGCTCCCGAGTCTATCCACCAACTAACATCATCATCCTGCAAATAACATGCTTGAAATCGAGTGGAACATAATTCAAATCAAATTAAAACCACAATTATAAACAATTGTACCTTGATGTTTAGGTGGACTTGGATCTTTCGACCCATTCACCGGCCTTTGCCCTTACCATTGTTGTTCTTTCTAGAAAAACAATCACCACTGAAATGGCCTTCCTTACATAATACCAACAAGCCCCTTTAGGCTTTTTGTTGAACTTTGCTTTGTTCTTATTGTTGTTGGAATCGACTTTCTTTTGTTATTCTTTTGGAAGTTTCTCCAACTTCAACCATGTTGATTGAAGTTGAACCACCTGCAATGTTCTTTCCGCAACCTACAATATTTTTACCATTCTCTTTGCAAACGTAAACTTTCTTCTATTCTCAAATGAGAACCAAGTTCAATCAAAGAAAGTTCTTCCTTTTTATGTTTCATGAATTCTTGAAATCCTTCCAAGAAGGAGGCAACTTTTCAATAATGCTTGAAACACATATGGACTCATCCATAGCCATCTTATGCATAGAAAACGACCAAACAAACGTAGCAATTCATGATATTGATCCATGACGGAGACGATTATCTACCATCACATATTTCATAAAGTTACCAACAAGAAACTTCTTACTAGATGCATCCTCACTTACATACTTTGCCTCCAAAGTATCCCACAACTCTTTAGATGTTTCAATTTCAAGATAGGTATCAAACAAATTATTAGACATACCGTTCAGGATGTGACCACGGCATATATAATCATCGTTTTCCCACTTACTTTTCTTCCTTGTCTCTTCCATGGTGCTGTTATCATCGATTTGCGGGCAAGGTGTACTCAACACGTATACCACCTTCAATGCGGTCAGAAGAAAGTGCATCTTCTTTTGCCATCTACGGAAATCTTCACCATTGAACTGTTCTAATTTGCTGAAGTTCGATGTCATCTCCTTGATACTCGACATTGTTCAAAACAACAATAGTTTTCGCAGATTGTTAGTGAAGTTTGTTGAGAATTGAACAACAGTATCAAACTGAAAAATAAAAGGAACTTGATAACACCGCAGAGACGACTTGAAAGTCTTTCCTGCGAAAACTATTCGATCCCTTGAATTGCCTCCGGGAATTACTCGAATATAATCACGGGATATAATCTACGCTTCTTTCTATCTTTGGCAATAAGATGAAAGAAAATGCTGCAAAAGTTTTGTGGATATGTGTGTTTAAAGTTGAAGTTCAAGAACATTCAAAAAGACCAAAAAATTGGCTTAATTTATGCTTAGATCATTCTACCGATTTGTTCCAAGTGTTACTTTATGTATATATAATGTTATATCAACATAACTCACCAGATACAACCCTTCAGGATCAGTTGCAATAGCAAAATCCCGAAAAGACACCAACAAAACCGAACAAAACTGCCATATAACTGAACTGGACGCCCCTTGAACGCCCGTCTGAATGTTCTGGACGCCCGTCCAGAACATCAAGTTGCATCCTGAATCAATTCAAAGATCAGGACGCCCGTTCAAAACACATGGACGCTCGTCCAAACACATGGACGCCCGTCCACCAAGCGTCAGATACATCCTGTATCTAAATCAATCCATGGACGCCCGTCCATGAATTACAGACGCTGTTGTAGTATATGGACGCCCGTCCCATATGAAATGGACGCCCGTCCAAAAATGCAACAGAAAAATGGTTTTGTTCAACACTTGATCTAACACTCTCGTAAGCTTGTAAATATCAAATGTAAGCATGCACCCCGCATCTCCTAACTCATATTGATTGTTTCAAGCTTACCAAACCTCAAACTAAATCCAATCACACTAAATCACATTGGTGATATAATCACCAACAGTACATAGGTAAACCGACTGACAAATCGATACACATAATATTTTATTTTGTAGCATTTTTATTCAAGAGTAAAAAAAACGTCAATGGCATTCTTAACGTGATCACATTTTTGTTTTTCTTTTGGGTATATCTCAATGTTATCACCTCTATTTTTTTTCCCTAGACTTTTTAGGATTGCATCAGTCAAAGATGTTGTTGCAGGGGTAGTGGTTAGGGAAGGCGATAGATGTAATTTTAATTGGGCTTGGAGAAGAAGGTTGAGGGGGTTTGAGAAGGAGGAAGTAAAAGAGATGGAGATTTTAATTAACTCTGTTTGTGGTAATGCATGTTCTTCAGAAAAATTAGGATGGAATTTTAGCTCGCATGGCAACTTCTCGGTGGTCATTTTGCGAAAAAAAATTGGAATTGGATTTTTTCAAAAAATTGTTTTTTTAATAATGAGCAGACTGTCAAATGGAATAACCCTTCTACCCTCGAAGGTGAATTTGTTCATGTGGAAAGCAAATCTTAGAAGATTACTCACAAAACCGAATCTTATTCGACGTGGCGTACCGGTTCAAGACTCTTATTGTCTGCTTTGTTACAAATTTGAAGAAATAGTTAACCATTTTTTTTTTGCTTGCGATGTGGCTCAAGAGGTTCATAAGAGGTCCTACAATCAAGGGCGGATCTACATGTGTAGGGGTGGGGTCACGTGACCCCACTGAGATCCGGAGAAATTTTTCAGTATTAAAACGATATAGTTATGTTGTTTATAAATGTCATTTTATGGTTAAAAAATGTAGTTTTAGGCTCCAATAACCACACCGGAACAAATTTATGGATCAAAATGTAGTTTTAGGCTCCGGTGACATCACTGGAACAAATTTCTGGATCCTCCCTTGCCTACAATTGTATGTACCGTAATTTTTTTCCATTATTTATAGCATGTCAATACGAATAACAAAATAACATCAACCATACGAAAATCGTCGAAGTTGTGAATTTCATGACCACAAAGGTAATTAGAAGGGCAATTATAGAGTTACTATAACATCTAACTACAATCATACACTACACACATAAACCATTGATTAATGAGTAGATTTTGAATCAATAAATGATTCACATCACCATCAATGAACTTAGAGTAATGATACGGGCACAACATGTGAGACATAACGTGTGACACAACCATCATCTACATCCTGATCATTATATCATACACCATGATCAAGCGTGCAGATGATGGTAGTGTCACCCGTTGTTTCTCATAGGTTGTGCCCGTATCATTACTCATGAACTCATGAGTAAGTAGTGGATGATTAGATGATATACTAATTATATAGTGACCCTATAATTTTCCCAATTTGGAATTAATATATCTACCCGTGTCATCTCATTTTCCCAATTAGTAATGTTCTACAAGATTCCTCAACCTTCAATCACACCGAGGAACAGAAACAAGAAGAACACATGATTTAACGTAGTTTTCGGCGTTGTGCCGACTACTCCACGGACAGAAAGAGTTATTTTATTATGCACTGAATTTCAGATGGATTACACACACATTACAATGTTCAATACAATTGATATTTATAGGCACAAATCCCTAAACCCTAACCGCCAAGAGTCGTTGTCGGATTGCCATAAATGCCCCAGATGTTGGATCACCCTGATGATCCCACTCAGCTGATCATTGCCTAGCTGAAGAACTCAACTGCACCCAAAACCTCAGCAGACCCTCAGCAGGCTGCTGACACCAGAAGAAACTGAGCAGACTTCCCAGCTGACTTTCACATACTTTGATACACTTATCAGCTGACCATCACTCAGCTGACTTCCAGATTAGTTCCACCAAATGTAGAGTTTAAGTCACTTTGCTGACACTACATCCTCTTCGTATGCCCTTGTCAATTGGCTTGAATGAATGAGAACCAAAAGCTCTTTTGGAAAGAGCATTACTTCTGGAATTAACCCTATGCTTCTTCTGATCATTGTAACAATCCCAAAGATAAAGATTCAAAGTATCTTCAAGTTTACAGATTTTTCCAAATCCAGCTAAACCATAAAATTGCCCAATGACCATTACAGAACAACTTAAGTATTAAACACCAACTTAGGAAAAGGATTAATAAGCACACTAATCCTTCATTATATGTTATGTTTCTGTTTACTCGGTGCAAAAGTGGCACATGAAACTGTTGATAATTAATTTCCTCTCTCGAAGGATATACGTGAGTAGAGTAGCGGTACCACCACCAAGTGAATGTCCAACGATCTTATGCGAAACAGTGAAGGTCTGATTCAAAGAGTAACTATACTAAAGATAATGTCAACATTCACATACAAAAAATTACACTTAAGCTTATTCAAAGAAAGCTTGAATGCTACTTTCTGATTTCCCGTAAATGCCATATTGATGCCAACACCATACAATTTCACTAACAAGGCTTACATGACAACTAAATTAAACTTCTTGAATTCGGTGACATTATTGCAAAACCCAGAATTAGATCCTCAAATGACATTCATATTGATATGCCAAAATCGGCAAAGCCCCGCCAAATCCAGAAAAGAGACATAAGTCCAGTAACGGATAGGGTCCTCGGCCCAACTCCACCTCAAGCTATCACGATCCTCATCATTAGCCAAGGCAACGGGAATGAAGCAGCAAACAACTAGCTCGATACAAAGCACTAGGAGGCCGACCCGCTCGCACCTCCAGCTCGCCATCCTTCAACGCAAACAAACCCAACACAACTAAGCAACAAAGTTCATGTATGACGCTCTCAGGCCGAAGGCTCTCTGTCCACTGTAGTCTCTATGCCCGTCGAAGGCTCTCTGCCCGCCGTAGGCTCTCAGCTCGCCAAAAGGCTCGCAGTCTGCCAGCTGTCCTGCTCTCGCTAGCTGGCCAGCTCCAGGCCTCTATAAATATCACCTTCATCTCCATTACAAAAGGCTCTCGATTTTTCTAAGAACTACGCATTGTCTTGATCCCTTACAAATGGTACGTAAGAAGCCACTTAAGGCTCAGCCCCAAAATCACAAACACTATTGGAGAAATTGTCCATTAATGACTTAGTGGGTTAGTTGTTACTTAGTGGTCATAAGTGCTAGTAGTGGCCATTATTGAGGGTTAGTGGCCTTAGGAGTGGGAGTTACTTTTTCCACCTATATAAACCCTCTTTGGTAGAAATGTCACAACACAAGTTTTTCCAAATAATACTTTTTCCATCTTATATAGTAAGGTAGTTTGTTTTTTGTTGAAGAGATTCTGAAGTACCAAGAGTTCGTTGAGTTCAGAAGCTGAAGTACCTCAATTCTGAACAGGTAATTGGGTTATCCTGGGAGCAGGGGCGCCCCTGTGGGGGGGCCAAGGGGGCCATGGCCCGGAGCCCCCCGAAAATCAATGAATTTAAGGGCCCCACAAAATTTTGACCTAATATTATATATATATTGTATTTATATGAACAAGAAATGCATTACCTTAATGGTTAGCACTCATGTATACTAGACATGAGACTTGGTTTCGAATCTTGCAAGCTAAAATAATTTTTGTTTTTTGAAACTAGGACTAGGAGCCAAATAAGTAGGTTTTTTTTCCTTCCAAACCCATGACTATCACACGCAGTTTTTTTGTTTTATTTTTTTATATATATTTTGGTTACTGTTTTTTTTCGAAGGACGAGGGCCTAAATTTGGACAGGGACGCTCCTGCCTGGGAGACAAGTGCTAAACCGTGGGTACTGCCGGAGCATAATTGTCTTAAGGACAGAGATTAGCTCGTCCCGGTTACATATCCTTGTTGTTTTTTTTTTTCTTTCTGTTTTTCCTTTCTGTTTGTGTCGGTCCAGAATATAATAAAATTGTTCTTCATCTTTTCTGTTCTTTATTTTTTTACTTTCGCATTGTAATACTTTGGATATAACAATCTTAAGACAATTCTTTTCAGAGTCTCTTTGCTATAAAAAGTATATCTTTGCGAAATGAAAAATAAATTTCGATCTATTATTTGAACTTTTTATTTTTTCTGTTCGTTCTGAGTATCATCTGTGATACTCAGTTGGTCGGTGTCTCCTTTTTGGTATCGGTTTCTGGTAAAACCGGTCCGTTTTTTTTGGTATTGGTTTTTGGTAAAAACCGGTCCATCTTCTTTTTTGGTATTGGTTTCTGGTAAAACCGGTCCGTTTTTTTTTTGGTATTGGTTTTTGAAGAAAGTTTGAGAAAGTAAAAAATACTTGAGTAAACTTCAACTTAGTTTATTCATCATAAAAGAGTGAGTATAAATAGGTACAAGTAAGTGAGAAAGGTCCTAGTAGAGTATAAGCTAGGAGAGAGCTATTAATTACTAGAGTCGGCTAGTATTAATTGCTAGAGTTGTCTATTACCTAATAAGACAAAATAGAGTTACTTTATGATTTTATGACATATTAATTGTTTATTCAATACAATTAATATGTCTTACAATTAATATGTCTCACAATTAATATGTTACACTAATGTAACGTAATATTTCCACACCCCCCCTCAAAATGGGTTGTATATGTTTATACAGCCAAGTTTGCTACTCAGTCAGCTGAACATAAGTGGCGGAATGGCCTTGGTGAGAATATCGACGATTCGATCTGTGAGGAAACATCTTGGAGTTGAATAATCTTGGCATCAATCTTCTCCTTCAGAAGTGTCTGTCAATGTCCACATGTTTGGTTTTATCATGATGGATCGATCCTCTGCCATGCATAAGGTCAATTATTGTCATAAAGCAGAGTGTGATAGGTTCTTTGAATAGGTCGCTGAAGTTCGATGGGACTCTTTTTATCCATAGAGCTTCACAAATACCCAAAACTAATGCCCTGAGTTCAACCAAAGATCGCTTAGCAGAGACAGTGAGGTTGTTTCTTGCTCCTCCAGTGACAAGATTTCCCATACATAAGAACAAGATGCTTTGTAGTGGACCTTCTGTCTATGTGGCAGCCAGCCCAATCAGCATCAGTGTAAACCTTGATAGATCTCTCAGCAGACTTGGTGAAATGCAGGCCTTGGCCAGGAGTGGATTTCAAGTACCTTAGTATCTTGTTCACAGCATCCCAATGGTGCTCAGTAGGGCAATGCATGAACTGGCTTACCAGACTGACTCCATATGCAATATCGAGTCTTGTATGGGATAGATAAATGAGTTTCCTACAAGTCTCGATATTGATCCTTCCTGACGACAAAGAATGTCACCATGCAAAGAGGTATTACTTGGGTCTACTGGGGATACAAAGAGTTTGCGACCCGAAAGATACCGATTTCCTTCAAAGAGTCCAACACATATTTCCTTTGAGAGATAGAGATACCCTGGTTGTTTCTTGCAATTTCCATACCAAGGAAGTATTTAAGATAGCCCAAATCCTTGACTTGAAACACCTTTGCCGGTAGGGTCTTCAAATTTTGGATCTCAAGAGAGTCATCACCATGAGGATGATATCATCCACATATACAATAAGAATGGACCTTCTCTCGGTTGGTTGTCTTGATAAACATAGTGTGATCTGAGTTGCATTGATGATATCCAGCAGCTTTGACCACGAGTGGTGAGTTTCCCAAACCAGGCTCTTGGGATTGCTTGAGCCATATAGAGATTTCCGAGTTTGCATACCTTGCCTTGAGTGTGAGGATTGACAAAACCAGGAGGTACATTCATGTAGACTTCCTCGGTGAGGTCACCATTGAGAAAAGCATTTTTGATATCCAATTGATGTAGAGGCCGAGTCAAGTTGGATAATTTAGAGAAATCGAAGACTCGAGCGGTGTTCAGATTTGCCACAGGTGCAAACGTTTCTTTATAGTCAATGCCATAAGTTTGAGTGAAACCCTTGCAACCAACCTGGCTTTGTACTTGTCAATTGTACCATCAACATTGTATTTGATAGTGAATAACCATCTGCAATTGATCGCCTTCTTGCCTTTTGAAAGAGTTGTGAGATCCCAAGTATGATTATCCAGAGAGCGATCATCTCTGTTTTAACAAAGAGACCTTCCACTTATCATTTTGAAGAGCCTCCTAATATTTTTAGGAATAGAGTGAGAATCCAAGTCCTGTGTAAACATGGCAAAGACAGAGACAACCGATCATAAGATAAATAAGTATGAATAGAGTGATCGGTGCAAGATCTCTTTCCTTCCTCGAGAGCAATAGGCCTATCATCAATGTCGTGAGTCAGTGCTGAGAGTCCGTGATTGCTTTGAGTGTCGATGAGCTCTGGGTCGGCGGCTCTCGGGTCGATGAGTCTCGAGTTCGATGAGGCTCGAGAGTCGAGTAGGTGTCTTGAGGTTCATCTGTTTGAGAGTCGAGGAGTTCTTTGAGGTTAAGAGTTTTGAGGAAAGAGTTTAGGTCAATTTCAATCAGTTTCCATCGTTGATCGCCTCAAGTGGACTTGTTTGTAGTAGGAGTCCTTTCAAAAAATTTGACATCCATAGAATTGTAAAATCTCTTTTCAGAAGGAGAGTAACACTTGTAGCCTTTCCTGTCCTTTGCATATCCTAGGAAAATGCACTTGTGAGCTTTGGGATCAAGTTTGCTTCTGTTGGGCATGGATATAGACAAACACAAGACAACCAAAGATTTTTGGAGGTAATCGGGAAATAAGATGGGGCGGAGTGTGGCCGATGGGGTTTTGATAGGAGTTTTGAAGCCTAACACCTGTTTGGGAAGTCTGTTGATTAAGTATGTGGAAGTCAATATAGCTTCACCCCACATATATTTTGGAACATTTGTGGTAAACATGATAGACCTAGCCATTTCTAGCGGATGCTGCTCTTTCTCTCAGCAACCCCATTTTGCTGAGGAGTCTCAACACAACTACTGATATGGACAATTCCCTTATTCATCAAGAAATTATTGAGATTAGACTCATAATATTCAAGAGCATTGTCAGTCTTCAAAATTTTGATCTTAGTGTCAAACTGAGTAGAGACCATGTTGTAAAACTCTTGAAAGATGGATCCAACTTCAGATTTATCCTTCATTAAAAATAACCAAGTGGTTCTCGTGTGGTCATCTATGAAGGTAACAAACCACCTCTTCCCTCGTTATGCTTTTTACTCTTGAGGTCCCCATACATCATCACTGTGAATTAAGGTGAATGGTGTGGATGGTAAGTGAGGTAATTTTGCATACACAGATTTGGTGAGTTTGGAAAATTGACAAATATCACATTGAAGATCATTCAAATTACAACCTTTAAACAATTCAGGATCTATAGACTTTAAATAACTAAAACTGGGATGTCCTAGTCTATAATGCCTTAACATGATATTGTCAAGGTTTTGAGTGCAGTCATTCGAGGCGATTCGATCTTGATCTTGGCAGGTCGACCACATACATCCTGAGCACGGTTTAGCAGATCCCATCACTTGCCTTTGAGGAATGATCCTGGAAAGTGCACTCGATCTCATTAAAAACAACGATCCGATTCAAATCTTTAGCAAGTTTACTGACAGATATGAGATTGTAATCTAATTTTGGAACAAATAGGACATCCTGTAGGCATATCTTATTAGTAAGTTGCACCTTACCAAAACCTTTTGCACTAGAGATAGATCCATCAATGAGCCTTAACATTGTGAATTTGGGGACATGGCTTAAGTTGAGTAATGAGATTTTTATTACCACCATATGGGATGAGGCCCCAGAATCAACAATCCAGGTTTCATTACTAATAGATGAGTAGAATTTACTCAGACTTGGCATGAGAGGCTATGTCGGTGAGAGTGACTACCTCTCTTTTGTTGAGTTAGGAAGGCTTTGAATGCAAGCAGTCGTGCATTCAACTTTGTTGTCATCTTCTTCCTCACTTATGTGTCTTGCTCGACTTTCCTTGGCGTGTCTTGAGGTTTTGGAGGAGAGTTAGGCTTGCCATGTAGTTTCCAGCAAGTGTCCTTGGTGTGATTTGTGCGTTTGCAGTGGTCACAGAACAGCTTTCCAGTTTTATCAGCAGGCTTCCTGTAAGCCTCAGTAGCCTCAGCGGGGTTCCTGACAGTCAGCAGGGTGGCACTCTCAGTAGGGTTGTCAGCAGGGGAGTTCAGTAGCATCACTTTCCTCCTGCTTTCCTCATGTTTGACCTCAGCAAACATGGATTTGAGATTTGGGAGAGGTTTAGTAGCCAGAATTCTACCTCTAACATCATCAAGAGTAGGATTCAGTCCAGTGAGGAACTTGAATACTCTCTTCTTTTCTATGATGTCTTTATACAGGGCAGCATCCTTGACATCATTCCAGGAGTGAGTTTCCAACATATCTAGGTGTTGCCATGCCTTAGATAGTTGGTTGAAATATTGAGTCACAGACATATCTCCTTGTCTGCAGCTTTTGAATTTGAGCTTCAAGCTCATGAGACCTCGATGTATTGTCTTTCTTGGAGTAAAGATCCTGGCATTATCCCGCATCTCCTTTGCGGATCATACATCATAAAGTTCTCACTAATCTCTTTTGTCATTGATCTTGTGAGAATGTTCATGACTTGATTATTAGTAGTATCCCATGCTTCAAATCCTGGGTCATCTTCAAGCGAGGCGGAGTTTAGAGCCGGACAGTATCCCATCTTACCTTGTCCAGAGATGTACATTTTCATAGACCTTGACCACATCAAGTAGTTGTTGCCATCAAGTCTATGATTAGTGTAAGATGAAGAGTCAAGGATCCTAGTCTGCTTTGAGGCACTGGGACTCAATCGAGGTGAGGAAGCTTGAGATAATGAAGACATTCTTGATTCAAAGAGGTATGAGAGTTTGCAGTGGATTCAGGAGTTTAACTCTCTGATACCATGAAGAAAGTTTGAGAAAGTAAAAAATACTTGAGTAAACTTCAACTTAGTTTATTCATCATAAAAGAGTGAGTATAAATAGGTACAAGTAAGTGAGAAAGGTCCTAGTAGAGTATAAGCTAGGAGAGAGCAATTAATTACTAGAGTCGGCTAGTATTAATTGCTAGAGTTGTCTATTACCTAATAAGACAAAATAGAGTTACTTTATGACTTTATGACATATTAATTGTTTATTCAATACAATTAATATGTCTTACAATTAATATGTCTCACAATTAATATGTTACACTAATGTAACGTAATATTTCCACAGTTTTTGGTAAAAACTGGTCCATCTTCATTTTTTATCGTTTTCTGGCAAAAACGATTTTCTGCTTTTTTGTCTCGTTTTTTGGCAAAAACCACTCAGTCGTGTTGTTGATCTTATGTTTTTATTCTGAACAGAAATGACTGGAGTCACTGATGCGTCTGTGACAACTACTATTAGAACCACATCAACCACAAGTCTGAATCCACTTTTGGTTGATAATGTGTCTGCTGTGACACAACCTGTTGTTACCATTGCAGGTACTTCTCATACTTCTCATGGAGAGAAACCAGAAAAGTTCAATGGTCTAAATTTCAAGCGTTGGCAGCAGAAGATGTTGTTCTATCTCACTACACTTGGACTAGCAAGGATGCTCACTGAAGAGAAACCAGTTGTGCCTCCTGAAAACACTGAGCACAGGGTGTTGTTTTGGTCAGTAGAGAGTTGAAAGCATAGTGATTTTCTATGCAAAAATTATATTTTGAATTATGTAGATAATAGTCTCAGATGGTGTTTATTCTATGTATGAAAGTGCAAAAACACCGTGGCTTGCATTAGAGAAAAATATAAAATCAAGATGCAAAGCTAAGAAATTTATAGTGGGTAAATTTACGGACTATAAGATGGTCGATTCCAAAGCTCATATGAAACAAGTTGAGAAATTACAAATCATTATATCCGAAATTTTAGAAGAAGATATGATGATAAGTGAGAATTTTCAAGTAGCTTTGTGTGATTGAGAAACTTCCTGAATCTTGGAGGGAGTATAAGAGTTATCTCAAACACAAGCGAAAGCAAATGTCAATGGAGGATCTGATTGTCCGACTCCGTATAGAGGAGGACAATAAGGGCTCCGAAAGAAAATCTGTTGTGCAGGTTGGACAGGCCAAAGCTCATGTTGTTGAGGTAAAGAATCAGAAAAGGAAGAAATCTGGTCAATCTTCCAAGAAAAATGCTGAATGTTACAAGAAACCACAGACTGTGTACAAGTTCAATGGCAACTGTAACAATTGTGGAAAGTTTGGGCACCGTGCTGCTGAGTGCCGTTCAAAGAAGCCAATTCAGCCAAGGGCACATCTGGCTGAAACTGATGGTGATGAGGAAATGTTCTGCGCTGTGGTGTCAGAATGTAACTTTGTGGGGAATCCAAGGCAATGGTTTGTGGACACTGAAGCCACAAGACTTGTTTGTGCTGACCGGGCTGTGTTTTCAACTTACAAGGCTGGCACAGGGGACAAACTGTGGATGGGAAATTCATCAACTTCTCCAATTGCTGGATCAGGGACAGTGATTCTGAAGATGACTTCAGGAAAGAAGCTGACTTTGAATGATGTGCTGCATGTTCCTGAGATTCGTAGGAATCTCATTTCTGGTGACAAATTGAACAAGGCTGGTTTCAATTTGAATTTTGGTTCTGATAAGGTCATGCATTTTGACCAAGAATGGTGTGTTTTTTGGTAGGGGTTATTCCACCGAGGGTATGTTTAAGCTTAATGTAATGGCAATTATGCCAAAGAATGTTGTGCCCAATGAGGCTAATAAAATTGCATCCTCTTCCGCTTACTTGATTGAGACTTCTTGCTTATGGCACAATAGATTGGGACACGTAAATAATAAATCAATTCGACGGATGATGAACTTAGATTTATTACCTAATTTAAAATTTAATAATAATGAAAAATGCCATATATGTGTCGATGCTAAAATGACTAAGGCACCTTTTCCTTCCGTGGAAAGAAACACCGAACCGTTAGATTTAATTCATACAGACTTGTGTGATTTAAAATTTGAACAAACGAGAGGCGGTAAAAAATACTTTGTAACTTTTATCGATGATTGTACAAGATACTGTTATGTCTATTTGCTAAGTAGCAAAGATGAGACACTTGAGGCTTTTAAAAACTATAAGAATGAAGTTGAGAATCAACTTAGCAAACGAATCAAGAAGGTTCGTAGTGATAGAGGTGGTGAATATGATGCACCGTTTAATGAATTATGTTCAGACTCTGGCATTACCCATCAAACGACTGCACCGTATGCACCTCAATCAAACGGTATTGCTGAACGCAAAAATCGTACTCTTAAGGAGATGATGAATGCTATGTTGATAAGTTCGGGTTTACCTCAGAACTTGTGGGGGGAAGCGATACTTTCCACCAATGTCATTCTTAATAGAGTTTTGTCTAAAAAAATGGATAAAACACCCTACGAGTTATGGAAAGGCTACAAGCCTAGCTACAAATACTTGAAAGTGTGGGGGTGTTTAGCAAAGGTCGAAGTGCCTAAACCTAAACAAATAAAAATTGGGCCTAAAACAATAGATTGTATATTTATCGGTTATGCAAATAACAAGAGAGTGCACATAGATTTCTAGTGCATAAATCGACAATCCGGATGTTCACGTGAATACAATCATGGAATCAAGAAATTCGTATTTTTGAGGATGTAGTTCCATGTAAAGAAAGAAGTCAAGAAAACACAAGCTTAAATAAGCGCCACATGAACCAACAAGTGAAACTACTCCGAAACCGAGGGTCCGTAACCTCGTGGCGTAAACGGGCAAGGACTTCAACGTCTTTCGGTCCCGATTTTTTCACCTATATGGTAGAAAACGAACCAAGTACATATGCTCGGCTATGTCAAATCCGAAGCGCCGCTTACGGAAAGAAGCGATCAATAGTGAAATCGATTCCATTATGCAAAATCATACTTGGGAATTAGTAAATATCCCACCAGACATAAACCTCTCGATGTAAGTGGATTTTTAAGAAAAAAATTCAAGGTGATGGATCGATCAATAAATATAAGGCCAGACTGGTAGCTAAAGGTTATCGTCAAAAAGAAGGTCTTGACTTCTTCGATACATATTCACCGGTTACTTGGATCACGTCGATACGAGTTCTTATCGCAATTGCTGTGGTAAATAATCTAGAAATACATCAAATGGATGTAAAGACTGCTTTCTTAAATGGTGAATTGGAAGAAGAAATCTATATGGAACAACCCGAGAGTTATGTGGTTCCAGGTCAAGAACACAAAGTATGTCAATAAATTAACGAGTGCGATAAATGTGTTTATGTCAATAACACTTCCAATTCCTTTGTGATAGTATGTCTATATGTTGATGACATGTTAATCTTGGGTAGTACTCATGATATAATCATAAATACTAAGAAGATGTTAACAAGAAACTTCGATATGAAGGATATGGGAGTTGTAGATGTAATTTTGTGGTTTAAAATCTCTAGAATGACGGATGGACTTGCATTGTCACAGTCTCATTATGTTGAGTCTGTTCTAAAAAGATTTAACGTATTTAATGAAAGTCTGATAAAAACTCCTATTGACTTGACTATGCACTTAGTCAAAAATAAAGGAGAACTCGTGTCTCGGCTTAAAATATTCACAAATCATAGGTCATCGATGTACATAACCAATTGTGCTAGACCGGACTTAGCATGTCTTTGTAAATAAAGCGAAAGCAGATTTACAAGTAATCCAAGTGAGGATCATTGGAAAGCATTGAATAGAGTACTGAGGTACTTAAAATTCACAATGAATCTTGGATTACGGTACACGAGATATCCAGCAGTATTAGAAGGATACTGTGATGCAAATTGGATATCTGACTCGAAAGAATCAAAGTCCACAAGTGGATATGTATGCACTATTGGTGGTGCTGTTGTGTCATGGAAATCCACAAAGCAAACTTGCATTGCTCGTTCCACTATGGAAGCTGAGTTCATTGCATTGGACAAGGCAGGAGAAGAAGCAGAATGGCTTCGTAATTTCCTCGAGGATATTCCATGCTGGACTAAGCCTATTGCTCCTATAAGCATACATAGCGATAGTCAGTCGGCTATAAGCCGGGCACAAAATAGTATGTACAATGGTAAGTCAATACATATTCGTTGTAGACATAATACCATTAAACAACTGATCTCTAACGGCGTGATTTCCGTCGATTTTGTTAAATCGAAGGACAATCTTGCGGATCCGCTAACAAAAGGTTTACCTAGAGATCAAATGTCAAAATTGACATACGGAATGGGACTGAAGCCAATTACGACAGAAAATTTGTAATCATAACCCCACCATGTTGACTGGAGATCCCAAGATCATGGTTCAAAGGGACAACTAAGTTATGAAGGTTCTTTGAACACTTACCCATTCTATGAATAAAAGTGTTATTTGTAAGATGTGTAAGGATAAGTGAAAACTTTTAATGTTTCCTATAGCTTGATTAAATTCGAGTAGGGTATGGCAGAATACTCATGATAGGAGGTCACCTATGTAAGTGTGAAGTGGGGCCGCTTCTCTGAGAATTCAGTGGCTTGAAATCTCTAACGCACTTTCTGAAACCAGGGTGTTTCATGGCCAAAATGAGCACAACCATGAAAACCAATACGTGTTAAGGGAAATATTGTGTGAGTACTATTGTTTGGTTTTACATTAAAGGCTGAACGGTTCAAGACATAGTTCACTGATTAGCCGAGTAGATCCGATAGTATTTCACTAAGGCAGGTTCAAAGCCAGAAGCTACCTCTCCTGATGCAATATTTTCTGTCAGAATATCTTCAGGGTCTGCATTTGCATTAATGTCCATTTTGTGGGGGATTTTTGGAGAAATTGTCCATTAATGACTTAGTGGGTTAGTTGTCACTTAGTGGTCATAAGTGCTAGTAGTGGCCATTATTGAGGGTTAGTGGCCTTAGGAGTGGGAGTTACTTTTTCCACCTATTTGGTAGAAATGTCACAACACAAGTTTTTCCAAATAATACTTTTTCCATCTCATATAGTAAGGTAGTTTGTTTTTTGTTGAAGAGATTCTGAAGCACCAAGAGTTCGTGGAGTTCAGAAGCTGAAGTACCTCAATTCTGAACAGGTAATTGGGTTATCCTGGGAGACAAGTGCTAAACCGTGGGTACTGCCGGAGCATAATTGTCTTAAGGACATAGATTAGCTCGTCCCGGTTACATATCCTTGTTGTTTTTTTTCTTTCTGTTTTTCCTTTTTGTTTGTGTCAGTCCAGAATATAATAAAAAAATTCTTCATCTTTTCTTGTCTTTATTTTTTTACTTTCGCATTGTAATACTTTGGGTATAACAAACACAACATTTCCGTCATCTTGCTCTTAAGTCTTAAAGATATACATCTTAATTTGTTCTTGAGCGCCGCGGTGCAACCACCGGAAAAATCACCCAAATCAGCCAGATATCCACCACATAAACACAGTTATTTACACCGGGAAATGGACATCTTCAACATTTTTCCGGATAGCTCTGAGATTTCCGGCGACCCAAAACCACCCTTTTTTAGTTTTCCGGTGGCCAAAAAACAGCCCAATTTTGGTTTTCTGGTTGAACCTTCAACAAGATCTTCATCTAGATCTTCCATTCTTCAACAAGATCTACATCTAGATCTCAAAGTTTTCAACAAGATCTACATCTAGATATCCAAGTCTTCATCAAGATCTTCTTCTAGATCTAAAAGATTTTTCTCTAGATCTATAAGATCCTTATCAAGACCTCCATCCAATGGTTAGATCTCCACCTATTTTTTAGTTTTCCGGAATCCAAAACCGCCCATTTTTCGTTTTCCGACCGGCATTCATCAACATCAACAAATATCCAGAGCTGCACTTCAAGTTTTTCATTGAGATAGTGCATTTAAAGGAGCAAAAACACACAATCCATAGAGCTTTTATCACCACACTCTTTGGATTTCCGGCCACCATCTCACCGGAGGCATCACTATCGCCGACTCTCTACAACTCCTTGTTTGCAAACCGTACAAGTCTGTTGGGTGTCAGAGGACAGTTGGCGTTTTGCGTGAACAACGAGTCAGAATGGTACGATATGGTCGGTAGCAAGGACCGATCCTTGGAGCCCCACACTCCCGCCAAGAATGAGGCCGCAAGAATGGGGCCACCAAGAATGAGCTCGCCATATATGAGCTCACCAGAATGAGCTCGCCAGAATAAGATCACGAGAATGTGCTCGCCAGAATGAGCTTACCAGATATGAGCTCTCCTGATATGAGCTCTCCAGAATGAGCTCGCCCTTCTCAAGCCCTCCACTATGAGCTCGCCAGATATGAGTTCTCCAGATATGAGCTCACCAGAATGAGCTCACTAGAATGAGCTCTCCAGAATGAGCTTACCAAATATGACCTCTCCAGATATGAAATTGTGATTTACAAGTAGATGGGATGAGAATTGCAGAAGAGGGAAATTATTGGTATGAATTTTGCAATAAGAATTGGTAGGATTTGGAGAACTTGAAAAGAAAAAGGGAAGTAGCAGCCAGGCTGGGTAGAAGCACCGAAAGCTCAATGGAGATGGCAGCCGGGAAACGACGATTTGCGGCCAATTTTTTTTGTTTTTTTGTTTTTGTTTTTGAAAAAACGGGTTAGGGTTTAGGGAAGAATTGGCACGACGAGAGAGAAAATTGACATGCTCTGCTACCATATTATGATCAAGCACTTACCGTTGTACTAAAACCAATTGGTGTTAGTAAATGTGCTACTATATTTCCTTATATTAATATTAGGATTCAACGCTTACCATTGTACTAAAACCAATCGGTGTTAGTAAATGCGCTACTATATTTCATTATATTACGCCCCCTCAAATGTGGGCCTATAAGAAGGGAGAGAGACCCAACACCTGCTTGTTTTTTTTTGTTAGGGAAGTGTGGGCCTATAAGAAGATAGTGGGGCCCAACACTTGGTTTTTTTTGTTTTTAATTGTGCTGGAAGCGGGGCTTGAACTCGAGATCTCCTGCTCCGATATTATATCACGATTTAGAATAATCGTATTTCATTGATTGAATATGATCAGAAGAGTACAATATAAACAGGCTTGACTAACTTAGGGAACAAGCCGTAAGGGATAAATACTAAAATATTAATATACAAGAAGATAATTATTGGACTTATTTTAATATATCCTCGACAGTCGTAAACAAGTCAATTTACTGTATGTTTTCGTAATTTATCGTGAAGGAAACCCAGTTGAAGAGTTAACCAAGACAGGGATAATTAAAACGCTTAGGTTTAGCTAGCCCATCCACGGTGTCTACTTAAGTGAGGGGGAAATGATATGTGCACTCCTCTATGTGCACTTCAAAGTATCATTCCCTTGTTTATCACCGTTGATCTAAGGCAAGACCCATTGATAAAAATAGGCCCCAGAAAGATTAATATTGAAAAAGTGAGGGAGTGATATTTGGAGTGTACGTTGGAGAGTGGATATATCACCACCCTAGGTGAGGTTTATGGGTCAACCTGTCATTCCTAGTTTGTCATGCACAAGGACGGAGCTGTGTAGTGGGTTAGGTTTGGCTAAGCCCACCCACCCCAGTCTCTTTATACCTATATAGAGGTTTAATTTTTGATAGTTCGTATTGACACAATTAAATTGTTAATTATATTTAAATTTGTGTAATCGTATTGTTAGAAGGTATCTTGTGATATCAATAAAACACACTTGAATTTATGTTTAATGTTTTATCCAGTCCACCCTACCCTTAAATTTTACTCGACACTACTCTATTTAATTAACACGTCTCATTTGATTACTCATATTAATTATCGAATGAATTTTTTTATTGTTATTTTATGAACTTTAAGAAAAAAATTGCATCATAAAATAACATTATAAATAATTTTATCCCACTCAAATAGAAAATCTTATGGGTATCGAGTAAGTTATATTGTTAAATTTTAAATGTCTAAGAAAATTTCTTCATAAAATAACAATATAAAGAAATGCAACCCACCCGAATACTCATAAATAACAGTATAAGGAAATTGAGCCCACCCGAATGCAGATTTCTGGCTCCGTCCTTGGTCATGCATGTTGAATTAAGATATTCTAGCCTGTCCACGGTAGAAGATTAATTGAACAGAGGGTTTTAATGTCTCGCAAATAAGTAGTAACCAGATTAGGGAATTGCACTCGTACGTACAAAAAAAAAAAAATTAGGATTTGATGGTTGACAACGAATCAGATAACATCATGGATTGTGGGAGGCTAGTTACTCATAGTTTGGGTAGTGCTTAGTGATGATTAGTTGATAGTTGGTTGGATTGTGTGTTCTGTGTGACCCTTGCTTTACAATTCTACATAAACATTGGTCAAGGACCACAACCTTATCCTTGTCCTTAGGTTTGTTGTGTTTGAACCGTTTTGAGTCTTCGTGGGATCGACCTTGCTCACGAATTGAGCTATACTATTGTTGACTTAGTCCGCTTGTTAGTGTAGTTGTGATGTTCGCGAACAACGAGGGGATGTTATAGCTCAGTATTAGCACAGTTTTATGCATAGAAATCAATCCAAGTGGATGAAGTCCTTCATTCTCAGAGGAATTCATCATCAAAACACGCAAAAATTCTGTTAGGAGGGTTGGTTGGTTGTTATAGCATTTATAACTACCTCTACGCAATCCAGTATTTCCTATATAAGTCTAATTACTTAGCTAGTTTAGTGGTTGATTGATCCAATTATCATTTTTACTGAATGTAATCGAAGTTCTAAACTCTAAAGTTCAATAAAATTTTCTGAAGTTCTTGTTCTCTGTTTTTCTTCTTATGGTTTTGTTTCTTTGCTTCTGAGTTCCTTCTTCTTGAGTTCTTGAGTTGTAATCTCAAAAAATTCTTCGGTAATAGCCAAGTAGTAGGATAAAACTAGCATATCACATTTTCATAACTGAAGTATGACATGGTGGTCAGCGTAACAATAATGCCATATGTGGATATGCTACGGTCTATCTGTTTACTAAGATAATCATAGATTATTAATCTGTGTATCCTTTATCGAGGAATATTCTCCCATGGCACACCCAGAATAGGGTAATGTCAGATGTGGGAAACGATATAGAGGAGGTCTCCTGTCCAAAACGAAACCTTAGCTAAGAGAATCTCATGAAAAAACAGAAAATAAGCAATCGCATCTCGCACCACAGCTGATCTATCCGTTGTCCCACAACTTCCGGTCGAATGTATAGGCAACAATCAAGTTCTCGCACTGTCGAATCATGATCGACACTGGGAATGTCGAATTTCGCATGTACATTCGACTTTCGTAAGGTCGATTCTACTATGGTGCAAAGGTAGTGTGGTACACGATAGATCAGTTGTAGTAAAAATAAAGGCCACTGATCCGAAAACGCATTCGAATGCCCACTAGAGAAGTTAGGGTTAAAAATCTTCTTCTGTTAGGAAAAACGAACCAAACAATAGCCCTTAACGACGGTAACATAAAATAACAAACGGAAGGAAAAAGACAAAACACCAAATTTACGTGGTTTCCGGCAATATGCCAACTAGTCCACGGGCGAAAGAGAAATATTACTAAAGAGGAGAAATACAAAAGATACAACTCTCCTAAAGCCTAAAACAATAGCCCAAATAGTTAAGGCAATTGAGAGTTTATCTTGATTGGTACACAAATTGACACACAAATAAACAAAAGGCTAATGCCTATTTTATATCAAAAGTAAGTCGGCCAAATCTTGGAAATTGCCGATGTGGGAATAATTTGGTGTCAAGTATCAACAATGGGCTTTGGCCCATATATCTTAACAAATCTCCACCTTGGGACAAAGGTCATATTCAGAAATAATAATACTACTCTTTCTCCACAAACTTCAAAAGTCTTCAGATTGTGTCAAATAAGTCCAAGCGCTGCTTGAACTTAACAAATGGACGATGCTTCGTAATGTCTAATTCTGAACGAGATGACATACGGATTGCAGAATTTCCAATAACTGTGGATCCTTGCAAAACATACAAACCACCAGACCTGCAAGCTTTCATAACAACAAGAGCACCTTTAATTATCTTCAGAACTCCACCTTTAGCGGTGTACCTAAATCCAAGAGTCTCAAATGCGCCCAAAGAGATAAGATTTTTCTTCAAATCCGGAACATCTCTGACTTTCTTAAGTGTTCCGAAAACACCATCATGGGTCTTGATTCTAACCGTACCAATGCCAAAGAACCTAGCAAATCGCACTGCTGCTAACGAAACAACTCCACCTTGAATCGAATCATACGTGGAAAACCAATCCCTATTGGGACACATATGATACGTGCAACGTAATCCAAGATCCATTCATCAACGGACCTTAATTTATCAACAAGAGAAAGAAAATATCTCCATCACTCTCATCTTCAACGAAACCAGCCTGACCAGACTCTTTACTATGCCCTTTCTTCTTTTCACGTTTTTCTTTGTTCTTAAGACGAAATCAATCAGATTTGATATGCCCGATATTTTTACAATAATTGCACGTCAAATCTTTATGTCTGGGATTCAAAACATAATTCTCACTATCTGCATCTTTCTTATTTGATCTACCCCGAACTACCAGCACGTCTGCCTGACTACTACTACTTCCCCCAGTTATATCTTTATCAATCTGCTCTTTCGATTTCAAAATCGACTTAATAATTTTGTAAGAAATAGTTTCCTGACCATAAAGCATCGTTTCCCTAAAATGCTTAAACGACTGGGGAAGCGAACACAATAACAACAGGGTATGATCCTCATCATCAATCTTCGCATCTATATTACTCAAATCCATCAGCAGGGAATCAAATTTATCTAAGTGCGATAATATAGATGACCCTTCAGACATACGAAGCATATACAAACTTTGCTTTAAATAAAGCCTATTCTCAACGGTTTTCTTCATATATAACGATTTTAATTTTCCCCACAAATCCTTAGCAGTAACCTCAGTGGCTACCTCTCTTAAAACCTCATCAGAAAGACACAAGATGATACCTGACCTAGCCTTCTTGTCGAGACCATCAAACTCCTCATCTGACATTTTCTCCGGCTTTTTCTCCTTCCCAAGCAGCGCAATATCGAAGCCCTCATGAATCAGCATAGCCTCCATCTTCAACTGCCACATCCCGAAGTTGACGTTTCTGTCGAACTTCTCAAAATAATACTTAGTTACCATCATGGTGGCTACTCGGAAAATCTCAACAAATATCTCGGCTCAGAAACCTCGACTCACAAAAAAACACCTCAAAAAAACCTCTGGAAATAACCTCAGCTCCGATACCAGTTTGTTAGGAAAAACGAACCGAGCAATAGCTCTTAACGAAGGTAACACAAAATAACAAACGGAAGGAAAAAGATAAAACACCAAATGTACGTGATTTCCAAAGAATATGCCGACTAGTCACAAAGCGAAGAGAATATTACTAAAGAGAGAAATACAAAAAGATACAACTCTCTCTAAAGCGCAAAACAATAAAAAAATAATGGGCGCGATTAAGAGTTTATCTTGATTGATACACAAATTGACACACAAATAAACAAAAGAAGCTAATGCCTATTTTATATCAAAACTAAGTCGACCAAATCTTGGAAATTGTCGATGTGGGAATGATTTGGTGTCAAGTATCAACAATGGGCTTTGGCCCATATATCTTAACATCTTCTACCCGGTCTCAATCTTATTCATAAAGGAGTCCATAACTATTTCATGTTTTACTTTTATTTGATGTTCCATTGTATGAGTTTCGTATAATCATATATATATATATATATATCAATTATCCTTTAACAAAGCTAAGTAGAAGCTATAATCAAGTAGCTTGATTCAAGTGGTAAGTGAGCTTTGAGAACGCCTAAGTAGTAAGGTTTGAAAGAGCTTTCAGATCGTGCTTACCTCTACCTGCGCATCGCGACCTGCACCAAGTAGAAGCTATATATTATGATTAGATTAATTAAAAACCTGGATTAATATATTGATTACGCGATCACTTGAGGTACAAACATACAACAGATTATGACAACATAATAGTACTATCATGTACTAGAAAAACATTATTACTAGATGACCTGCTGGCAAATAATCATCGGATAAAAGATTAATTAATAGGGCAACATAGTGCAAAAATAGATTCAGCTTCTTTCTTTCATTTATATTAATCCCTTGATTTGTAGAGGCCCTTTGCAAATATAATCACCAGAGCTTCAGGTTTTTCATCCTGCATACGAAGGAAGAACACAAGTGCTATTAGGTAAAGTTTTTTAATTTTCGAAAATAAAATTGCTAAAAAGCAGGTCACTCCTAACCACGTTAAACGTATATGGAACCGGCTACGTCACGTATATGAGTGTTGCACTGACCATAGGGATGTCATGGTAGGGTTGCTATGTCCACATGAATGGTGTATTATCAAGGCCGGCCCAATGCATAGGCGGATTAGGCCCAAAAATATCCAGGGCATATTGATTGTGTGTGTGGAGTTATTGTGACCACTGGGTGGCATGGTAATTATAAAAGGTTTCATGAACGGGTGTGTGTGAGCAGTGGTCGTGCCCTAGAAAAGTATGATTGTTGTTGGGTGCGTGTGTGGGTACATTTTGTGCTAATTGATTCATATGTGCCGTGATGTGGGCCCGGACATATGTGAATTTATGGGGTATGTATGTGACGTTGATGGATGTAGCGAAGGTGTTTCTTGCCCGGATTACTAAGCGTGCAAAATTCAATCAAATCAAATCAATTGCATAGTTGTGTGCGCGTGTGTGTATGTAAAATGATAAGGAACCCGAACAACATGGGCGGCTGCAGGAATACCGGGTTGGGGGTCAGGGATCGAGAGCAGCACCATCATAGGACGATAATTTTATGTTTTTTTTTAGAAATGTTGAAGGGTCAATAGTATTGGATAGATAAAACAGTGGGTCAGCCGTTGAAAATAAGGGGGTCAATTGGCTATGTCCCATTATTTATCTATACAAATATACATAGCAATTTTTTTTTTTTAATTTATTAAGGGGGTCAAGTGCACCCCAACCCTTCCATGTAAGGCCGCCCCTGCCGAACAATGTTGTATAACGAAGATAACTTGGGATGAAAATAACCTAATATTTTGTAATGTGTAAATGAAATGTGCTATGTTTTGTTATGGTATTTGTTGGACTCTGTGAATATGCATGTAAAGTGTTAAAAGTGAGTTCACATGTCATATAATCTGGGAATGAGGCTTGAGTTACATTCGACACAATCTTTCTTATTGTGCAATTTCGCAACCATACCTTTCAATTTCAAGAGCTCAAGAAGTTTTGTGAAATATGGAAGAATCCAAATTGATGCTACCCTTGAGATGTGTTGTAAATCGTAGTTATGTTTTATGTTATTTCCTTTTTAGTTGTTGTTAGATTCCCTTTTTAGAATAAAAATGTAACCGCCTGTGGACAAGTTTAATGAAATAAAACAGTTGGTTGTTATTTGGTTTGTTATCTAGTTATCTAAGCTAAGTTTGTTTTAAGTTTGTTTTAATGCTTCCGCTTCTATCACATGGTAGTTAATTTAAGGATTGCCTGTCATATTGGATTCTAAATATGACGGGTGTCAAACATTTCGTTTGCAAAAATTCTTGAATTTCACGAGCAGGTCGTTACAGTTGGTATCAGAGCATAGAATTAGGAAAACGCGGGTGGAGGGAGGAAGAAGCCTTGTGTGTTGAGTCTGGAATAAGGAAACCCGAGAAAGATTTTCTAGAGCCTAAAGTGTTTTGTTTGAGATCTATTAAGAAAAAATCTTTGGCTGGCGTTAAGATGAAGTTGGACCCAGAGAGGGGAATCAAAGTGTGTAGTAACAACAAGATGTCTAGGAAAGACTAGATAAGGTAAGCCTTAAGTGTGCATCTTAGACAAGTATTAGGTGGTTTACTTGCTTCTATGTCTAAGTTCTTTATGTGCATCAACGTCAAAAGTACGTGGACCTTTTATGTTGTGGAAAATTATATTCAGTACATGCTACTTGTTTTGCTTTTTGCTATGTGTGCTTTGTATCTATTCTGGGATCGAGTTTCGAGCACATAACTCAATATGACGCATGCCAAACAGTTAATTTTCTAAAAATACTCAAATTTTGAGAGCAGTGTCCAAACATATTTAGAGACAAAAAAATACTAATAATATTGCATTGATAAAAATTTGGGGCCTAATAGAGACTTGTCAATCACACACACTCTCTCTCTCCTTTAACCGCTCTTCATATTTTCTCTCGCCTGAAAGGTTCGATGGTGTAGATCTACCGCCCCACTGGCGTCATGCCAGAGGAGGTTCCTAGTTTTTTGTAAATCATTTTCTTCCTTTTGTGATTTCTTCTCCGTTTCTTTCTCTCACCGTTCTCCATGACTCTGGGGCTGCAAAGCCTCTTCCCAGCCGGTGGGTTGATGTGGAGGGGGAGATCGACGTCTTCTACTTCGTCATGAAGGTGTTTCAGCCTTTCTTCTCTACCTCCAGAAAGATCTAGGTCAAATCTGGTGTTTCTCCGGCGTTAGAGAAGGATCCTCTCCGGTCATGGCTTCTCTCTCTGGAGACCACCTTTGTTTCTTCCGCTTTCAAGCCTCTTGTGGCTTGCATCGGGCCGATGTGAAGGTTCGAGTTCGTTGTTGGAAGCGGTGTAAATATCCGAAATTTGGGAAATGGCAAACGTGTCATTTTATAAAGTTCGAATATTATGTTTTATTATTAAGTATTAAAGTATTATATATATATATATATATATATATATATATATATATATATATATATATATATATATATATATATATATTATATTTTAGAGACAAAAACTGTCAATTGACTTGTTTTTTCTCAATTTACCCGGAAAATAACCCGGCTATGCCCTGTATATCATCCTCTCCCCCACCCTACGAACTGATTCTGCAGAAAACACGCCCCTCCCACTAACTTTTGGCCAACTTCCCCAAACCACTCCAACCCTATTTCTCATCCCACTCCCCGTAACTCCCATCCCATTTCTTCCCACCGGACGCAATTTCTTCCCACGATCTGATTTTGCAGAAAACACGCCAATCCTTTGAAATCCCTATTCCTCAAAAATCTCAACAGAAGCACCTACTCTACAACAAACATCATCTTTCTCTATCGTTCTCATCGACAGATTCACAATTGAAATAGCTGTAACCAATCCAGCATATCGTTGACACTTCACTGATTTTGCATTTTTTTTTTATCTTCACTGATTTTGCATTTTTTTCCTAACGGAAAAGAATTTGAAGAGATATCACATCAGGCTTTTTAATATTTGGATGTTCCGGCAAAGCCCTTGCTCCAAATGAGGACGATCATGCTTTGGGTTCTTATTTCTGAATTGCCTGCAAAGTTTCTGAATTTTTCTTGGAGTTGTGCTTTGATCAAGTAAGGAAATGTGGTAATGCAATTGCTTGGTGATATGTGATGTTAAGGTAAATATTTTCTGCTGTTATGATGTTTAGAATGATGTTAATCTTGGATGGTTTTGGGTAGAATTCGATAGAGTTCAGAAAATTGATTATAGTGTAGTCTGTTTAGATGATTTTAAACTTGGTTGGTTTTCATATTCGTTGATTGCAGATCATAGGACTGTGGGATTCAGTGACCTGGATGAGCTTACCTTTTGTTTACCGTAAGTCGAAATCTTCCGCTATGATGGTTTATGAGTATGTTTTTTTCATAGAAACAAGATCATTTAAGTTTTTGTGTCTTGCTTACCGCTTCAAAATTTTAACAAGTTGACCTTGATCCTTGCGCAGTCATCCTTTGGTTTTGTTCATTACTATGACCATAATTCTACTGCACTGGCTATTTTATCTCTAAATGGAAGGCAATTGTAAGCTGAATCTTTGACCAAATTTTGCTGTCTTTCTTTTTATATCTATATCAGTGATGTAATATATTGAATTTATAGGTTTGGGCAGCCTATCAAAGTTCACTGGGCATTTGACAAATGGTCGAGAGAGAAGACACATCAAGTGGGTTTTTCTTTTCATTTCTCATTTGAAATTATAGGGTGTGTTTGGTAGGGAGAAAATAGATGAGAAAAGAAAAGATTTTTTTTCTTTTCTCAAGTTGGACATGTTTGGTTAATCGAGAATGGAAAAGTGTATTTTCTCAAGTTGGAGACTTTTCTCAAATCTTAATTCTTTTCCACCTTTTTAATTCTCAGGCTAAGGTGAAGAAAAGTTGAGCGAGAATAGAAAAGTCCATTAATTCTATTCTCAACATCTTTTCTATGCATACTAAACAAATTGTGAGAATATTTTTTTTTCTTTTCTCGTCTTTTCTTTTCTCATGTCTATTCTCTGCATTTTTCTTTTCTTAACTTTTCTCCATACCAAACATGCCCTTCTTAGTTGGAAGAATTTTAGAAGATACTATCATCCATATTTATGATACACTACCCTTATATGTAGATCATTCCCACATTTTTGTTGGCGATCTCAGCCCTAAGGTTACTGATGCGATGTTGTTTGCCTGCTTCTCTATTTATCCCAGTTGCTCAGAGAAAATTAAGGTATAGCAGATTTGTTTGGAGGATGAAGGGTGAATACACAAGCATTTATAGTACATTTTTAAGGTAAGGGTTTTTTTTTACACTAACCGTTGATTTTTCTTTTCTTTTTCATATTCGTTGATTGCAGATCATAGGACTATGGGATTGAGTGACCTGGATGAGCTTACCTTTTGTTTACCGTAAGTCGAAATCTTACGCTATGATGGTTTCTGAGTATTTTTTTTTTTTAAGAAGAGAATGTGTTTTTTTAGAAAAATCCTTTTTTAATGATTACTATTCCTGCTTTGTCTTTACATAGTATTATGCATACAAAGCTTAATAAGTGAATCTTAATTGATTTTTTGGATTAAAGCTAAATTTGTGTACTATTAAAAGGTTTGGTGTGGTACAAATAAGCGTTACCGTGTTAAGTTGTGTGTGATGCAAATAAATTCTCCCTTTTTGGGGAAGGATTCATGTTTTTTTAAGCATAATTTAGGACTAAACTTTGAAGAATAATTATTTATGGTAGAAATTTTGTGAAGCTTCTCTAGGTATGAGACAGTGATAGATTGAAAGGACTTAGTAAAGGGGTCTCATTTCCTGGATGAAATTATATTTGAAAATACAAACTGAGTTTTTTGGTTTTGAAAGCTGAGGTAAAAAAGGTATTTTTTGATATGTTATCGGTTCTTGCCAGATTGAATGTTAGGAGTAAAGGAACGATCCTTCACACGAGCTCTGAAGCGTAGTTTGATACTTCTGTTTATTTACTTTAATAATACACCCCGTGGCTTATAATCTTTAATCGAGCTACGTGAATCTTGATATCCGTAGTTGAAACTTAATATGTTGTTTTTCCATTGAATAGTGGGTATCCATTGTTGCGTGATCCACATTACAACAAAGGGCTTGCCTTTACAGAACGAGAGAATGATGCCCACTACTTACGTGGTCTTTTTCCTCCAGTGGTCTTAAGCCAAGATACTCAGGTTTTCTACCCATATTAAGTCCCCTAGAAATTTTCTCTCGCGGACAACGTTTAACCACATATATTCTTACGTTGCTATGCAGGTCAAGAAAATGATGGCAAATAGGCGGCAATATCAGGTTCCCCTTCAACGTTTCATGGCCATGATGGATCTTCAGGTTGTTAAATTTCTTATCTTTAAACGCTCTTTGATTTCTGGTCAATTGTAAATGTCTTAAGTTGTTATGAAACTGGGGTTATTGGTTTTTACAGGAGAGGAATGAAAGTTTGTTTTATAAGATGCTTATTGAGAATGTTGAGGAGCTACTTCAAGTCGTTTACACTCAAACAGTTGGTGAGGCGTGTCAAAAACCCCAATTGTACCATTCATTGTAGTGTATGTTATGTTTGATTACTTCAAACTTAGCAATCAAGCTTATTGCTAGATCGTTTTCCTCTATTTAAGCTGGATACACATTGTATGTATCATTTCACTTTACATTTCACTTCCAAGCATAACATTTTTCTTTACCTTATGATGTCAATTTCTTCGAAAACCTGGACAAAGCCGGTTGTTGGGCAGACGCCCATTGTTCATGATCTTGCAACGAATCCAGTGGATCATCCTCATGGACGAGGTGAGGGGTGCACGAAAAGAGGTCGGGGTTACATTGAAGGAAGCCCACCAAAGCTAGATTATGGTCAGTGTGGTGTGTCCATAATTGATACACTTCGTATCCTGAATGTTGTATGTAATGTTGTACTTGATTTCCCTATGGCGCTCCTACGGTATCTTAAAGATTTAAATAATTGATTTTTTTACAGTCGATGGATCACGCTTTGTATGTGTATATGTCCGTTTTCTATTATGCTATCAATCATTTACTTTTCATTCTCATTATTGTATGAGTTTCGGGACATTGTATTAAATTATATTTTATGCTGTCATTTTTCTTTATTACTCAATTTCAAATATAACATTCCCCGTGATTTTTTACAAAAGAACTGTTGTAGGTGTCTATGGGAAAAAAAACTGACTTTAAATTCAGAGGCGATTATCTTTTTTATTTACTATTTATTTTCAGTGTTATATATATATATTAAATGGGGAAAGTTGGAGTTATTTGTAATTAATGAGGAATTAAAGAGGATTTAATTTGGTGATTAATGGAAAATAAAGGAGGAGAAAAGCATGTTTTAGTATCATGTTGTAGCACGTGCATAGGTCGTGTAAAGACGCTGCGTTACTTAATGAAATTAGAATGCTGGGAAGTTTACAGAGCCGTTTTAGTGCACGTATATGGTAGGTAGCACGCGTGGCACATGTCCAGAAAGCATCAAGAATTATACAGAGATCTTTTAGCGCACGCTATGGGCTCTCAGCGCTCGCGCCAAAAGCATACAGAAGCAGATTGAGGATTCGGAGAGGGTTTAGCGCGCGCCAAACCCTGATTTTAGTGAAACGTTGAGTTTTAAGCCCCAGGACCAGTTTTGAATGTTGTTTATTGATCTAATAACATTAAATAAACATGAACAAGCCTTGATTAAGCTTCTGGTACGTTTAGTTCCGGCACCGAATGGATTCTTCCAAAGAGTTGAAATTCGGGACCGTCGGAAGAGCATGATTGGCTTGTGCTTTGATGAATTATTATTCATCAATGTCTATGTATATGCTAAGATATTGTGTCTAGTTGTCTTAAGAGAGTGAGCGGAAGGAGTAAAGGAGCTTTTCTTGTAAACACTTAGGTTATTAGTTAACAACAAATAATGAGACGTACTTGTGTAGCAAAAGACTAAACATCATGTCATTCTAGGCACAAGTTTATATCGCGATTTGTGGGCGGTTAGTAAAATGAATAACATTTGTTGGCCTCTATGGGGCACCGAGAGTGGAGGACTTCGCCTGAACGTGTACACTATTGGGGTCATCATGTGGCTATTGGTGTGATCCACTGATAGGTTGCAAATTATATCTCGTGGTGGGTAGCACCATGCGTAGTGCCCTTGAATGCGGATGTAACAAAGATAAGCTAAACTAGAAACAAATAGTCATGAAATGTTGATAAGCATGAAGTGAAAACTAGAGTTTGAGTTGGTCTCACAAATAATATGAACATTTTCGTTGTAAAACTTAGTTATTCAATGGTTTCTTCCTCTTTACTAAGTACCTATGTACTTACCTCATTTGCATGTTTGTTTTGTATGCACTTTGGGGGTGAGAAAATGAACAGGTTGACTATGAGTTCGTTGATAAGTTTGAGTATGATATGTGACGATGATGATGCTATAATGATGTTTTTATTTTACTTTGTTTTACAAACGTTGTACTAGACTCAGTTGCATTTTAATTCAAGACTTGTTGTACATTTGTTAAGATTGGTTTGTAAGTTAAGTTTGTGTACCTTTCTTAAGACTTCGTACTTGTGAACTTTGGACTTCTTCGTTGTTAGTTTACTTTCCATCTTTAGTATGTTCGAGTTTCCATTCTTAGTAGCATTTATGGTTTTCCCCGAGTCTTTTAGCTTCCGTTTTACTAAACTTGGTACGATGTAGTAGAGGATTACGTATAATATTGAATTTAATTAATATTATACGTGCCGAACGTTCTTTTCTGGATAAGGACTCGGTATCCGAGAACGGGGCGTTACACAGACGATAGCCGGTCTTTGTATTTGTGTGTGACTGGCTCGGTGGCTCTCTTCAAGCAGCGGATCCATAGTGGTGTTGGTGGTGGTTCGGAGGCATTCCGACGGTGTGTGGCTTCATAGTCCCACTAAGGCTCCGGGCTCTTAGCCGGCGATTGTTTTAGTTACTATCTCGTCAGAAGTATTAGTCAACTTACGGGCTCTTCTCTCCGATCAGTGGTGACGGTTAGTAGCGGTGGTTTTCCGGCGATGGCTACCAGTTTCCAAAGTTTCACCCTTGATAGTTGTTCCTTGGAATGTCAGACCTCTTTCTTTGTTTGTGTCCAGGTTGAATAAATTATGTTTGCCTTCATGAGATTTTTTTTGTCAAAACGTTCTTATGAGCCTGATGCTTTGATAGCAATCTAGTTTGTTTTTTTGTTGATAGTGGTTAGTCATGGTTTCTCTGTTTTGGTGTCTGTACGTTTTGTGCTAACCGGGTATTTTCCGGCTTTGCTTGGCGTTGCTCGGATTTTTGTCTCTCTTTTTACTAGTGCTATACCGAGGTTTCAATAAAAAAATGGGAAATTTATTTAAAAGTGCATTGATGATTCTCGCTTAAAGGCTTGACTTTGGTGGAGTGATTCAGTTAAAGGTTTGATTTTTACAAGTAGTAAAATGAAGGGTTTTTAGATGAAGAGATCGCCCTTTAAATGAAGAGAGGTTAATACTGTCGCTTTTAAACGAAATACTTTAAAAAAATTCGTATTTTCGAATGGAAAAACAATCGGGACCTAATAATCATAGGGTCCTAGGCGTATCCCTCATGGGTCTATATATATGTTTATCTTGCGGGAAAATACTTGTGTGGTGAGGGAAATTTAAGGTGAATTGACGGGTGAAACGATCAGAACCAAACAGTTTAAATACAAAATAAAACTGTGTGGTCTGTGCGGTGCCACACGGTGTCTCCACACCGTGTGGAGACACCACACAAGAATTACCCTATCTTGAGGTATTCAGTGGCGGACGCAGGATCTCGGGTAAGGAGTGACAGTAAAAAATTTAAAGATACAAATAAAAAATTTAAGAAGGGACAAACAAGATACATACTACATATATTAGTAGGATTTTTTCGGAAGTGTATCTCATAGCTGTATGTAGGTCCATCACTGGAGGTATTAATGAAGGCTATAAGTCTTATTTGACCATTTTTTGATCTGAGACCTCCTACAAAGAAAGTTTTTTTTTATTTTTATTTTTATTTTTTTAGGATACTACAAAGAAAGCTAAGAAGCAAAAGGTGTTGAAACACTTAGTAGGGGTGTCATATATGAGTCAGATCGATTTCTGATTTTTTACGATTTTCTCGAATCGAATCAGAAGCACGTTTTGATATTTTCTGAATCGAATCGAATTGGTCATTTTTCTGAATTGGATCGAACCAATACATCAGGCTTCGGTTCGATTCGATTTTCAGATCGTATTTTTTTTACTATAAATTTTTGATTTTTTCTTCTAAAATGAGACAAACACCATTATTGGCACCATGTTTCAATGTGGTGGTCGTTGTAACGACAATTTCAAAGTTCTTTCAACCTTTTCACGATCAAAGGATGAAGAATATTAGAAGAAGCAAGAACGGCCGGTGAGCTCAAACGGCGTTTATCGTAGTTTAGAAAGCATTTTAGGCTTAGGTTTAGTAGAAACTTAGCGAAGATAAGGTTTAGAAATTTATGGTTGTGTGTGGAGGGTTTTTATCGTAGGAGCTAGTGAACAAATTAAATTATATATATATAAAATTAAAAATGAAGTATAACTGGTTCGGGTCGGGTCATACCAGTTTTTAGGGATAAAACCGAAAACTGAATTGGATTTCTGGTTCGGTTTTTCTTCAATTAAAAAACCGTTGGAAACCGCGGTTCATCATTTTTCGGTCCGGTTTAATCCGATTCAGTCGGTCAGTCCAGTTTTCTAATTTCGTTGTACACCCCTAACTCTTAGAAAGGAAAATGATTGATTAAAAGAAGTTGAACAAAAAATCGATTTTTTTTGTGTAAAAAGAGAAAAAAAATCTTCTCTTTTCTCACACAAATCTTTTCAGTGGTGCAGTGAGAATAAAATTCAAGAAAAAACTTTTGAAAAAAATTAAAAAGTTGAGATAATAACACCATCTCATTCTAACCAAACATGCAAGGCTGCAACAATTGAAAAATGAATACAAAATTTTCTTTTTCTAAGTCTGTTTTTTTAAGTAACAAACATGCCCGTAAGTCTTTATGTTGTTAGGAGTGACGTATCCAAAAATCGAAGGTACTCAAAGGTTTGAATGAAATTTTAAAACGGTATGAAGGTTTGAAGGGTATTTTTTATAAACAAAATCTAATCTAATTAATTTTTCTCAAGGGTTTGAATGTTTCTCAAAAAAAAAAAAAAAAAAAAAAAAAAAAAAAAAAAAAGGTCAAGTTTTTCCAAACAACACTCAAGCAGGGAATATTATTGGTACGCCCGGAGGGTGTACGACGTATCAAAAGAAATCTAGCAAATGTACGAGAAGATAACATACAGTTTGCTTTTTCAAAACTTATGTCACATGGGTTTGATTGTCCTAAACAGGGAATATGATTTTTCCCTCAATACAACAATCACATGAATATAAATGGCGTCGAATCTGCAGAATTTGCACATTTGTTCTCAGCGATATAATTTCATAGCTTGTAATCGTTAAAGTGTTCCATATTAGAAATTGTGATTATGTCAGTTAACATATTAAAATATGAATTTTCCTCACCTCATAATCTAAGTTTTGATAGAGGTCATTCTTCTTTTATGGGTTTGGGCCTATATTTTTTACAATAACGAAAATTATTCCAAAGAAAATATTTTAAGACCTAGTGCTTAATTAGTCCTCCTAAAAATCCTCGAAATATGGGCAGTGGTAAATTAAGACCTAGTGCTTAATTAGTCCCCTAAAAAAGTCTTAAGGACATGGCCTAGTGGTAAAGGACATTAGTGTCGTAATAACAGATAGATATGATCTAGTGGTAAAGGGTTTGAGTGTCGTAATAACAGCTGGACCGGGAGCTGGAGTGTGGAGTAGGGGTGTAAAACAAGCCGAATCGCTCACTTGAAGCAAGCTCGGACGCCGCTCGTGAAATGCTCGCACAAATAAGATTTAATCAACTCGGTTTAACTCAAGCGGCTTCATCAATATTAACGAGCCAAACTCGATCAATTGTAATGCTTGATTCGAATGCTCATGAGTCTTATCGAGCGGTGTATATATATATATATATATATATATATATATATATATATATATATTCTAGAATATATATATTCCATCATTTATATATATATTCTTAAATATTTTCATATCATTCCATCGTTTTCATTTTTTTAATAGTATTACTTTTGTCTACTTCTAGAAAAACTTTTGAGTTTTTCAAAAAAAAAAATTTGAGTTGTCTTTTACGAATATAAAATCAACCATTTACCAAAACTTTGGTCTAGCCGAGCAGCTCGACACTCGCTCGTGAAATGCTCTCTCAAATAAAATTTAATCGAACTCGAGCAGCTTATCAATATTAACGAGTCAAACTCAAGCATCTTTTTTCTTGCTCGAACAAACTCGAGCCGAGTTCGAGCATCATTATTTTTTGGGGTTGCTTGATTCGATAAGTAACTATTTGATTCTGTTCGGATCGATTACACCCCTAGTGTGGAGGTTCGAATCCCGTAAATGGATGACTTCTTTCAGTCTCTTGGAATAATAGCAGCCCATGACCCTGAGTCACTAGGTTACTTGATTAATCTTTCGACTCATTCCGTGGGATAGGAGAGTGGAGCCCTTTCGATTAGGGTTTAACCGTTTAATAATATATGACTATACTTGATTTATATAGTTAATAAATGTTGATTCATATCAATTTGAACCAACTCAACATATGTCGATAATTTAGATAACTCAACCTATTCTTTCATTCTTTTGAAGAAGGAAAAAAAAATTTAAGTAGTACATATTAATGATATAAACGAATGTAATGGCATCCTATGCCAACATTTTAAAATTAATTACGCATTTCTCAAAATGTTGAAACCCAACAGACTTTGTTTGGTTTGAAGGAAACAAAAGAAAAAATAAAATGAGATAAAAGAATTTATTTACAGTGTTTGGTATTCCATGATGAAAATAGAAAGATTTGAAGCCTAATTAAATGATATGATGTAATTAATTAAAAAATAAATAAATAGAGCTTTGATATTTCCTTTCATTTCCTTTATTAAATCCAAACACTACAAAGAGACTTTCAATCACTCATTCCTCCTCCTTTCTCTTCGACACAATCTTCTCTATTCTTTTCTTTTTTTTCTTCAAACCAAACAGAGGTCATCACTCCTCCCTGTCCCATGGGATGAATAGAGATATTAATCGAAGTACGCTACAGTAGTCACGGGCAGATTTTTTATACCAAAAACTGAAAGAAGTCTCCTATTTACGGGTTGAACATCCACCCTCTGACAAAGTCCAAAGTTCGCGTCGCTTTAAGACTCAAACTCTTACTAACTGGGTTCTGCATGGAGACTTAATACACATTTCTCAATATTATAGGTAATTAGGTATACGATAAATATATACATAATGCTGGCATGAAATATCCTCGTATGTGATTAATTGTTTCAATTTTTTTAGTTTGTTTTATGAAAGAAAATAATGTATGACACCGTATTAGGTGTATGTATTGTGTAGACATTTGAACGTAAACCTATTGTTATTAAGATATATACATGTATCATGTGTTATATATATATATATATATATATATATATATATATATATATATATATAATGTTAATTACCTATCTTTTATCGGCTTAAACTTTAAAAATAGTTTAAGCTGATAAAAGAGTTTGTAATGCAACTAGTTTACGCTGATTAAAGAATTTGTAATTCAACACAGTATAAAAGTATGATCACGAGTAAGTGTTAGGCTCTTTTTTCACTTTATTATGCTTTTATATGTTTTGTGTGCCATTTGACCCAAACATGCCATAGACCCACACTTAAGTGAGATATTTTAATTATCTACCCATCATCTAAAACTTTTGAAGCTTTTGAAAGAGATTCAACATGGTATTAGAATCAGATCACGAGTATATTGTCCAAGTGTTGGGCCATTTGGCTTAGACTTATTATAAACATACACTTGAAGAAGATTCAACACAGATGGTAAAGAGTAGTGCAAGTGTTGGCTCAGCTTATTATAGCCTTTCACACTTGAAAGGCGTGTTGCATGGGGCGGATCCACCGAGAATCAAACTACATTTATTGTCTAAATTTGTTTTAATAGGTATTACTTTGAGAGGGTCACGTGACCCACCCTCTATATACTAGATCACTCTCTACATAGGCGTGTTAAAATATACAAAATATTAATTATCGGATTCTCATCAGCTTAATCTTTAACGAAAGATGGCAATATATAAAGAGAGTAGAAGGTACCGACCTCTTCTCATCGTCACTGATGATAGTTCCGGCGGTCCTATAATCAGGAAGGGGACATGACCGCTCTCGATGTGGTATAAATCCTCCACGAGTACTTCGTAGTGCCTCTTAACCTCTTCCACTGTCTTTCCTCCGACCGCCTTGGCGACATTGGACCACCGGTCCGGCGTGTCTTTGTCATAAACGGCCAAGGCTCTTTCAAAGGCTTTGTTTTGCTTAGCAGTCCAAGAAGAATCACATGCACGGCCGGACGACATCGAGTTTGAGGCCATTTGTTTAATTAAGAACGTGGAGATTATATAATAAATTTAAAATTGAATAAGACAGTGGACTTAGGTTGGATATTTGACAAGAGTATTAAACAATATAGACGTAAATATATGATACTCTTATTAAAAAGATTGAAATGGACTGATGAAAACGAGGCAAATGAGGCGGGGAAAGGGATGTGGTAAAAGCTAAAAGGCAAAAACTATTGAGGGTGATTTCCAAGTAGTAATTCAACGTTGGCTGATACTGCGAAGAGGTAAATTAAGTGGCATCAGAACTTCAAATTTATAAGCTCCTCGATCAAGTCCCTTCAAGGATGGAACCATCAAGTAATGACACGGGTACACAGAAATGTTTTTGCCACAACAAACTTTTAATCCATTAATTTTTTTAGGATCTATATGATTTAATAGGTCTTACATCATAATCAATTGTCTTAAAATGTGTTTGATACAATGTTGTGACTATTTTATAGTGGTATTATCATCTCTAGTCGCCCAAGTATTACACAAAATTTTATCAGTTTTGTGTTTGATTTTTTTTTTTTCGCATCTTTGACTTGCTTATATATATATTTACCGGGGTTGAGGCCAAAATATACAAGAAGTGAATTTTTTTTTTTAGAAAATATGACATGATGCAATCGTTGATGATAAGGACAATTCAATATTTTTTTTCCCAATAAACTTTTTTTTGGTATGAAAATTAAAAAAAAGAAAAGAAAAATTGATTATTAAATTTAAGGGTATTTCTGTCTTTTTCTTAATTATATTTTCTTTTCTTATTATTTTAAGATTAATTAAGCTTTCTGGACCATCAAGTCACATTTAAATCGATTAGGCACATACAATCCTATAAAATACCTTTAGATACCTTTAGATTTCCTCAATCTCACGTTTTCAGAGTTTATAGAGAAGCCTGGCATGCTTTCCCAAGAGCCTCTCCCCGGACAGCGGACCAGTCAACTCTGTTTAACTTTTTTGGGTTCGTTTCTGCATATCAGAGCATTGAACTCGAAGCAGTTTCGATTTCCAACAACAGTTTAGGCTTTGAATATCTTCTTGAATGTAAGATCTAATCTTTACATAGTAGTTCTTGGCTTTGATCATTAGGTTAGATTCGAAGGGTGATCGTTGTCAGATCCGTTCTTGGTTTGTAGATTCGCATAAGATTTGAAAGTTAGATGTTGTTCGGCTCGTTGTTCGGCTGGTCTTTAAGATGATGAGTTCTTCTTATCAAAATGTTTTGTGTTTGTTTAAGTTGTTTTGAATATTGTTTTATGTTAAACTGCACGAAACTAGACATGATTATGTGTTGTGGGGTATCTGCTATACTGTGTTTTCGGACCGTTATTATGTTTTCTAGTTACATTTCTTCAAACTGTTTTATGCGTTTTGGTTATGAGTAGTGGAGATAGGATGGTAGTTCGGTGTTGTCATGGCCTTTGTATGCTCTCATAGGTTAGATATAGACTTGCACGTGAACTTATGTTATGCGCTCCTACATGTTTATATAATTAGTGACCTTGCAATGTACTATAAGAGTACCGTGATCCAGACCCATGTCGGATGTATGACTAGTTGTATTGCCAATGTCGTTTCTAAGACGATGTATTACAATATATAGTATTGTGACCCAGACCCACGTTGGATGTATGGCTAGTCATATTACCGATGTTGCAACAAGCCTTTATGCTAAGTTAGTAAAATACACGGTTTGAATAGTCAAGGCAATAACATGGCTATGCTACGTATATAGAAACATGAACATTATAGACAAGACACGAACAAGTGATGGTTAGTAGACAAGCAAAGTATAGGTCAATAGATAGCCTACGTAAGTTCGATCATCCGGATAAACACAGTAAGTAAGTAGTCCGTGCAAGACGAATTGAACGTAGTAATTAGACATGTTTTCTATGCATTGTTCAAGTTTTTTTTGTGTGTTCCTTATGTTTTAAGACATATTTTCAAAGATGTTTTACATAATCTTCAAGTCATGCTTTTAAAGTAATTTTTTTTATGCTTTTTGTGTAAATTTTCAACTGTTTTGTGAACTGGATGAAGTAAATTCATGTCATGTCTCTCGGCATCCGACTAACATGATCTCTCTTTTGATATACTTTCTCCTTACCGAGCATGTGGCCAGTGCTCACTCCTTCATTCCGTATAGCAAGATATGCAGGTTAAAGACGAGTTGTATGATGAGCATGGAGAGCAAGCTTAGGAATGGAGTCATTTAAATTACTTGTGTTTCAACGGCTTCTTTTTTGTCCAGTTGAGTACATATTTATGATTTAGTTTGACAACAATTGTAATTCGTTGAGTTTGTTAATGGAATATCTTAAGTGTCAGTTTCCAGAGTCTCTTATTTGTTTCTTTTCTTTCGCGCGTTCTTTAATTACTTCGATACGACATGAGGCTTACGAAGAATTGTAAGGAAATCAAGCCAGGGTGGCGCAACATATAACAAAATTTTCATTTCCTTTTTTTAAACCAAAAATCATCTTTGTTTAAACAATAAACAATTTAGAGGTAGACAGAATTCATACCAAAAAGATCTAGAATAGATCGCTGCTTTGTCAACGGTTGTAGTTTTATGCACGAAATTGCCCAAGTGTTCAGCCTCTACCGTTGATCCACACGAACGTCCATCGGAATCATTTTTGGACTCTTAGAACTTTGCCTTATGTTTCCTTTCTACTGTCACATTTATACATGCATGATTTTGAAAGGTTTTGATGATTTTTGAAGATATGTGTGAAAACATTAACCGCTATCTATCATATCCTAAGATTGTTTAATTTTGCTATCAAGTAGCTTGTTGCCCATGAACCACCAAAGATTGTAAGTGCTTAGTGTTTTGATGATCGACAACTATGGTTCTTAGATATTTGTCTTTTGGAGATGTGATAATAGAAATCCTACCATTATGCATCTACATGTAAGTGCAACTAACTTATCTTTTTGAATATTTAAAAGCAGTTATACCTCAATGCATATGTTGGGTACCTCAGTGTATACTTTGGATATATTAATGCTTGTTGTTGCAACTTTGAGTAGTGTGATATATTTAATGGTTTTGATATAGTAATATTTGTTTGTAATGATGTTTGATTCTCGCATAGTACTTTGAATGAGGGGTATTTACAAAGAGCAAGATTTAGTGCGGGGCTAATAACTTTATAAAGAATGGGATATATCGTTATTACATTAAGATTTAATGCGGGGATAATAACCATATAATGAGGGGATGTATCATCGTTCACTCGTGATTTAATGAGAGGAGAATAACCCTATAATTATGGGACGTGTCTTCATTAAGTTGTGAATGAGTTGTCATTAAATCGTGATTTAATGAGTGCTAAATGACCTTATAATGAGAGGATTGGTCGTTATTACAATATTTTTAGTGACATATTATATTATCATTAAATGTGTCCTATATAATTAATGAGGGGAGCCATTTTCGCCCCATTATAAACTTTTAAATAGGGGCACAATGAGGGACGATGAGGGAAATTTTCCCTCAATAAAAGTCACAAGAAATTCACATTTATTGAGGGAAATTATCCTCGTTAAAAGCCGATTTACTTGTAGTATATGGAAGGGGATCAATTTATTTTGGACTAAGAACAATTGTAATGTATTTTAAATAGATGCTATTTAATACAACGTCAATGTATTTGGAGGGAGCCTTTGCTTTTACACGGTAGTAGTAGCTTGAAAATAGATTTGAATTCTTTTGACTCCTTCTAGATAGGAGTCTAAAAATAAATATCGTCTACACTCCCTTTATTGGTATTATCTGATTTTTTTTACCTTATAAATTCAAAAAAAAATTATTTCAATTTTAATTTAATTTAAATGGGATAATTTTATTATAAGAAAAAAACTGCACAAACGGTTATCTACCCCAACAAACCAAAAAATAAAAATAAAAATTACTCACCAACGTTAATGTCAACTTTTTTTTTTTTCAGCCATGAGGTTTTTTTTATATTTTATTTATTAAATTTAATTATAGAGCCACTATGAATATCGACTTGATTTAATTCATCAAGGACATCTATTTGATGGACCCCACAATAAAATAGACTTCATTGTATGCGATGACTATTTTTACTAACATGATAAAAAAAAATTATAATGACAATGTAAATAAACTGTGTATTGACTATGTATTTTTTAAAACCTACTTAAGTAAAATTTTCATCTTAAAAATTTTACTTATATATATACTATGTAAAATTTTAATCTTGTAATGACTATGTATTTTTTAAACCTACTTTATAAGTATATAGACTCCATTTCATCTTATTGTAATGACTATGTATTTTTATTAACATGATAAAATTTTTATGTCAATTTATCTTATTATTATAGATGATATGGCCGAATATGAATTTTTAGGGGAAGGGGGGGCAAAAAAATACAATGCATGCGTGATAATATGTTTTTCCGGATCCGAGAGGGGCTGGGGGCGACTGGTGAAGTTAAGTGAAGAAGTGAGTTTTTGTGCCTTTGGGAACACATATCAAACACCTTCATGTAAATGTTAGTTAGGGCGGTAATTTAGCAGTTAGGAAAAATTGCTCTATATAAAGTTTAATTAGGTGATAGGTTAGTCACTTAGTTAGTTCCGTTATTCAATTTAGCAACTCATTCATTTTGATTTCTTCTTTGTAATTTTATGTTCTTTACTTCATCTTCTTCTTCATTGAAAATGTTCAAAAGTTCTGTAAATTTCCTTTGATTAATGAAAGTTCTTAGTTGTTTCTTGTTATGATTTAGTGTTTCTAAACACTTTTTAACATGGTATCGGAGCACACAACTTAATCCGGATGTCATACTTCCTAGATTTTCTGTTTCTAGAAGTTTTGAAGTTCTTATTGTTTCAATGGCAAATTTGGGACAAAATGTTGATTATCCAAGCCTTATACTGGTTCAACCTCTACTCAAGGGTGCTGATAATTTCAACCATTAAAGGCGTGCCATTTCTAAAGCGTTATCTTCCAGAGGGAAGTTGTGCTACATCAATGGTGCTTTGGTTATGCCAGCCACCGAAGATCCAAATTTCTCCAACTGGATGCAGCATAATGATCTGGTAACTTCTTGGATAATAAATTCTATGATCCCTTCTATTTCTGAAAGTATTATGTACTTCGATATTGCAAGAGAAATTTGGTTAGATTTGCAAGATCGTTTCGGGAGAAGGGATGCATACAGAATCTCTAATCTTGAGGAAGAAATTGAAAAAACCAAGCAAGGTTCACTTTTTGTCACAGATTACTTTATTAACTCAAATCTATATGGGATCTGTACTTGGTTTTGAGGCCTATACCCCCTTGTACTTGTCCAGCTTTGCAAAATTTTAGAGAATATTAATCTAATGCTGATACTACTAGATTCTTGAAGGGACTAAATGGAAATTTTAGTAATGTCAAGTCCCAAGTTCTAATGACCCGGCCACTTCCTGATGTTAAAGCAGCTTTTGTCATCGCTTTGAATCATGAGCAACAACTGTACACATCAACAAGTGTTGATTCAACGATTTTGGCTGCAGGTAGTAATGTTCAGGATTTGGGCAGCAATAATATGGTGAGTCAGTATAGATTACCTTCTCCATGAAGAGGACAAGGCAGGGATGTTGCAGGTAGAGGTTTTCCAGGCAACTTTAAGAAGCCTCAATGTACATATTATGAGAAAAAAACGCAACACAATTAGTATGTGCTACAAGAAATATGGATACTCTCCAAACTTTAAGGGTTATGGTAGAGGGGCTAGTTCTTCTGTCAATAATGTAGCTTATGATTTTGAACTTGAAGATTCTGATTTTGGAGGGATTCATTCTGAGTCATCTTCTCAAAAGGCTTCTGATTCTAGTGCTATCACACAGATTCAATATGAACATCTTTCTTTTGTCTCTCATTCAAAACTTGCAAAATCCAGCAGATAATCAGTGCAATGCAGTGGTGATGTCTGCAGGTTCTAGTGTCCAAGAAAATGGCAAAGGTATCAGTGGTAGTGTAGCTCATTGGATTGTAGATTATGGAGCTACTGACCATATTACTTTCAATCTTAATCTTATGTTTGATATTAATCCTGTTGTTAATCTGAATCTAAGATTGCCTAATGGTTAATCGGTAGCGGTTACACACACTGGCAAAGTACAAATCAATCAAAATATAACTTTAAACAGGAAGATTGGTTCAGCTAGTTTGCAACAAGGCTTGTACATATTAATTGCAGATCTTGATACTTCCATTATTAAGCCAGATCCTCAAGTTGCTAGTAGTTCTTGTCATTCTTGTACTTTTTCTGATTCTCAGTTATGGCATTTTAGATTAGGGCACCCATCCTCTGATAGGATGAGGGTTTTGAGAACTTTGGATTCCAAAATAAAGTTGTCTCTGATCTTGATAGTACAGTTTGTCCTTTGGCAAAACAGAAAAAGAATAAATTTCCCATTAGTACTTTTGTAACTCTTATCTATTTTGAATTAATTCATGTGGATATTTGGGGTCCCAATAGGGTACCAATTGTTGACATGAATTTTATTTTTTATCTATTGTGGATGACTATAATAGATACACTTGGGTATTTCTGATGCATGCTAAATCTGAAATGAATGCTTTGTTACGGCAATTTTGTAATTTTGTACAGACACAGTTTGATAGATGTATTAAGATCTTAAGATCTGATCATGGTGGTGAGTTTAACATGCAAGCCTTTTACAGAACAAAAGGTATAGTGCCTCAAAAATCTTGTGTGAGGACACCACAGCAGAATGGTTTAATAGAAAGGAAACACCAGCACATCTTAAATGTAGCTAGGTCATTAAAATTCCAGTCTAATATCCATGTTGATAGAGTACTGGGGACATTGTGTTCAACATGATGTATATTTGATTAATTCGATTCCTACCCCTTTACTTGAGAACAAAACCCCTCATCTAGTATTATTTGGAAAAGAGCCTAACTTTGACACTTTAAAGGTGTTTGGTAGTATTTATTTTGTGTCTACAGCTTCACATGGCAGGGGAAAGTTTGAGCCAAGGAGTCAAAAATATGTTTTCTTGGGTTTTGAGTCACATATGAAGAGTTACAAAGTTCTAAATCTACAAACCAGAACCATATCTGTTCCTAGGGATGTCATTTACCATGAGCATACTTTTCCCTTATTTAATGATTCAGATCTCATAAATCAAGAAGACCTTTGTCTTCATGTTCCTGTAATAGACACCCCTACAACAGATCTTATGGATGCCTTACCGGCAAAGATGCTCCTATGGATCCTAATCCAACAGATCTTATTCAATCTGAGCCACAACTACAAAGAAGATCTACTAGAAACAAGATCACTCATTCTTATCTTACATATTATGTATGTCATAACACTACAAAAAGAACTTCACCACAGATTATTGACAATGTTATGTCATACGCTAACTAGTATTCTACATATCAAGCGTATATAGCAAACATCCATGAGGATCAAGAACCAAGGAATTATGCTGAAGCAACAAAGGATTCAAAATGGCAAGAGGCCATGGATCAAGAATTAGCAGCTTTAGAAAAGACCAACACATGGAGTCTTTTCCATTACCCAAGGACACCAAGCCAATTGGTTGTAAGTGGGTGTACAGAATTAAGAGGAAATCTGATGGCACTGTAGAAAGATATAAAGCAAAGTTGGTGGCAAAAGGTTACACACAGCAAGAAGGCATTGACTTTTTAGAAACTTTATGGCTTTAGCAGTCCAGAAAGGTTGGTTTTTACATTAGTTAGATGTCAACAATGCATTCTTGCATGGATACCTAGATGAAACTGTGTGCATGGGACCTCCACCAGGGATGAGCATAGATGGAAAAGTATGCAAGTTGAACTTATCATTGTATGGCCTAAGGCAGGCTAGCAGGGAGTGGAATGCCAAGTTAACTACAAACTATTGGACAGTGGCTACATCCAACCATATAATGACCATAGCCTTTTCACAAAAGGAACATATGACAATTTCATAGCACTACTCATCTATGTAGATGACATCATTGTTGGTAGTTCAAGTATGACGGAAATTCAGAATCTAAAAGATTTGCATCAAGCTTTTACCATCAAAGATCTTGGTGAATTGAAGTATTTTATAGGGTTTGAGGTGCTAAGGTCAAAAAGTGGCATAATGGTGACACAAAATTTGTTAACATAATTTGGGTTCTTGGAGTGCAAACCAGTTACAACACCAATGGATACCTCTCAAAACCTCACAGAAGTCAAGGCACCCCTACTGGAATCAAATACATACTACAGAAGCCTAGTAGGAAAGTTGCTATATCTTGTCAATACTAGGCCAGACATAGCCTTTCCTGTGCAAAAATTAAGCCAGTTCCTTGATCAGCCTAATAAAGCACACTGCGCGAGCAAAGATATAGCTCCTAAGATTTCTAAAGTTTGCACCTGGTGAAGGTTTATTCTTCCCCAGCACAGGATCAACCAAACTAAAAGCCTTTAGTGACTCTGACTGGGCAGGTTGTACAAAAACCAGAAGGTCTGTTACTAGTTTTTTGATATTTCTTGGGGAATCTCTGATATCGTGGAAGTCTAAAAAGCAAGATATTGTATCCAGAAGTTCTAGTGAGGCTTAGTACAGGGCCATGGCTATCACAGCCTGTGATTTCCAATGGCTCCTCTATTTTCTCAAAGATTTCCAGATTATATACACAGATACAGTTCATTTATATTGTGATAGTCAAGTGCATTGGATATTGTTGAAAATCCAGTCTTTAATGAGAGAACAAAACACATGGAAATAGATTGTCATTTTGTAAGGGAGAAGTATCTTGCCAAAGTCCTAAAACCTCTTCCAATCCACACTAAAGACCAGCCTGTTGATATTTTGACAAAACCAGTTGATAAGGCCACATTATACAGGCTGCTTGATTGAGCTAAAATTTACCCCAACAAAAACAATTTATAAAGACTCGAAACCGTGGGCAAACTAACTCTCTAACCGGCAGTGTACCGGGTCGATTACTAGAATAGCTACAGGAGTACGAGGTCGAACCCAAGGGAAAAGTGTTTGTGGGTACGAAAGCGAACGTGTTACTTAGTCTAGGTGATCAATCTTTTTAAAGTGCTTGTTTACTACAACGACACTAAGGTGATTCTTACTAACGAGTCTAGAGATAGATAAAGAAGAGAGGAGATTAACTACTCGGTTTATATATGTTATATTAAGGGACATAGCCGAACCATGATCAAAGTAGCTAGTTCCAACCCTAAGGGTGGACAAAACCGGGAGTGCGCATTATAACAAACGAACTCTCGCATTCAATTTCACGGGTGCGTACTCCTAATCCCGGTGCTAAGGTCTGAACAACTCTCTCCTAACACTTTATGCCATGTTAACTACCCTTCCCTAAAGAAGATTCACTAACAAGACAAGTTATGCACTAGAGCCGCTTAAACGTTAAAACGAGTAACCTCGCATTGGGCTCGGGCTTAACAACTAAGCTGAGTCTACGCCGCGATCTTAGAACCCCTTATCCCACGTCATCCCGCAAAATACATATGTAAGGTTGATGTGTGTGAATTTGACCTAGGTAGCTAATCTAGCCCAAATATGTTAAAATAAGTTCTAAGACATGAAACAAGCAAGATTAAACAATAAAAAGCACTACCCACTCCCAATTTCATCACCCAAAGGGTGATTTCACTAAATTTCACATTATTCGACTATGAAAAGGGATTAGCTACTCATTATACTAGTTAAAACATAAAAGAAACAGTAAATTAAAGACATAATAAGTGAAAGAGAAAAGGAATATACCATAGAAGAGAGAATTTCGAATTTGAGATCCAAAAAGTACACTATGAAGAACTAATTAAAAGATGGTCTCTTAGTGTTTGAAGTAGAAATCTGAGCTAGGAAATTGAAAGGTTAAGCTAAGATTATATTGATTTAAGCTAAGAGAATGTATTCTAAGCTATTACAAAATTCGAGCTAATAAGGGGTAGGGTTTTGCTAAGAGAATGATTATTCCCAAGAAATGGTCAAAGGGGTGTATTTATAGGTGGGGGAAAATCTACAGAATTTTGTCTTCAAACGCACGTTTGGGTAGTGTAACTTGGAGTTTCACATCTTCAAACGCGCGTTTCGCTTCATTTCTAGGTAGGCTCATGTTTGTTCTTCAACTGGAACGCGCGTTTAGGGAGGTTGAAACGCGCGTTTGGAGTACTTGGAACGCGCGTTTAGGGCAGTTTGAAACGCGCGTTTAGGGCAGGTGAACTCTGATCAAAATGGTAGCTTCTGAAACGCCCGTTTGGGGGTTCACGCGCGTTTGAACCCCATTTGCTCCAAAACTTCAACTTTTCTACCCTTTTGATCACTTCTATCGCCTCGATCATGCTTTTCACCATGAATCATCACCTTCCGGGTCCTCAAGACACTAATACCCTACAACATCATGAACGACCAAAACATCCAAACAATTCCGGAGGGTAAAAGTGCTTGGGAATATGGTTAATATCAACAAAAAGGGGTAATAATCCATCAAAGTGACGAATTTACTCTCCGTGCCATAAGCTCACGATATTACCCCGAAAACGGTCTAAATCACCCAAAAACATGTTAAACATATGGCAAACAGGGGTAGAAAATGCACCGAAATCACGTAACGTTGACTCTCATCACTGCTTCAAGCTTTTCCTCTCAAAGATGTTTATGCCCCAGTCAAGTGAAGAAGGGATGTTTTTTGCAAGCTTCACATGGCAACTACATGTTCAGCTTGAAAGGGGTGTTGAAGTTGAGTGAAGAAGGGAGGTTTTTTTCCTTTGGGAACACTTATCAAACACCTTCAAGTAAAAGTTAGTTAGGGCAGTTATTTAGCAGTTAGGAAAATTTGCTCTACATAAAGTGTAATTAGGTGATAGGTTTGTCAGTTAGTTTGTTTTATTATTCAGTTTAGCAGCTCATTCATTCTGATTTCTTCTTTGTAATTTTATGTTCTTTACTTCATCTTCTTCTTCATTGAAGATGTTCAAAAGTTCTGTAAATTTCCTTTGATTAATGAAAGCTCTTAGTTGTTTCTTGTTATGATTTAGTGTTTTTGAACACTTTTTAACAGCGACGCTACAAGGTGAGTCCGCCCCTGATTACAGGATCCAAGTGAGCTTTACTTTAATGATTCAAAATGCTGTGATTTATCGGATGCATTAGCCTTTCAAGATAAGTCTGCCACTGATTACAATATTCAAGTAAGCTTTACTCTAACGATTCAAAATTATGTGATTTATTGGATGTATTAGCCTTTCAATGGGTTGTTTGTAAGCTTAATGATTGCGCACATTTCCGTCAATCTACTTTAATATGATTTCTATGGTTTCTTCCGGAAGTTGTCTTAATTTTTTCTTTAAAAAAAAGAAAAGAAATAACAGTTTCATTGTTTAGTATTTATCCTCTTTAATTGTAGAGCTTAAGTCATTTTTGAAGTAAGATCATTGACAATAATCAGTTTGACCTACGCATGATCCCAACGTCACAATTTCGGTTTTGTCTAAATTGGAAAGTATGATCCCAACATACAATTCCGGTTTTGTTTAAATTGCGAGGTAAATGCGCTTCGAAATGCGGTCTTTCATTTCGGGCATCGACCGGTCACGTGCCTTTTTTTCCACAAATTTTAGATATATTACCTACGTCCCAAAATGTAAATTCCTTTGACTTTTTAAATTTGTCTCCATAATATAAGTCGGTTTAGAACACCAATCAAGCATTTATTACATTGTTCTTCTTTTACCCCTCATTTATTATATATTCACCCACTTTTCACTACTTCGCATTGATAACAGTCAAAGATATTTTAGTCTTTTTCATCAAAATTAATGACACATAACTAATTTAACGAATCTTCTTAATCTGTGTGAAAAAACTTAAACAAATTTATATTTCGGGACGGAATTAATTTATAGATTTTGAATTTTTTCACACATTTTAAATATACGTAGATATTGATATGATACTAGAAAATGGGACACACCATAACAACCTTAGAAAACATCATGTGGTATAGGATTAAGGAATGTCGTTGAATGCATTAATTTGAAAGTTAATGTCTAAAATATCTCTTGAGTATTATTTATACAATACTCCTTCCGTTTCAAAATAACTGAAGAAATTGCTAAAAAAAAATTGTTCCAAAATAAGACAAAACATTTTACAATACAAAATTTAATGCACATTTTCATTTTTACCCATCTTTTTATTTTTCCACACACTGTATTAAATACACTAGCATTATTTACTTTATCTGACAACTGCTTTAAGTAATGAAAAGTTGTTGATTTCATAACAAATATATATATATATATGTGTGTGTGCGCGTGTGAATTCTTCTGTTTATTCTAGTTATTGTTAATGAAATGAAACCATAAAAATATTTGCTATTTAACATCGAACTCTGTTTATTCCTTTGAATATTTGGTTTTTTTGGGCTTGTCTTCTTAAATTATTTCAAGGGACATACTGTTTAGTAACATTAATGGTGGAAATTATTTATCAACACGTTTATATATCATATTAACATCATGAGTCATAAATCTCATTTCATCCACAGTTCAACAAAATGTGCATTTTGGTATAAAGGAAAATGTTTTCTTCATTCCAATTATTAACTTATTTAATGCAATATCCTATCTGTGGAAAAATGAGCTAAGCTGATTTTCTTTTCTTTTTTAGGTTTGATATTTTTTAAGAGGAAGAAACCCAGCACAAGAAAAACATGAATTGACCCAAAAAAAAAAAAAAAAATCTAGCAGCAAATTACTGAAGGGAATTTCATTAAAATTTCAACCAAGCCGACGATCAAAACAGAGAAAAACATGAAAGCAACTAAAACCCACTAATTCGATCTAAAACAAACACACCAAAAATAACACATAAAAAGCAAAATGAACATAATTTCACATTATTCCAGTCGCTGCATCAAGACAAGATTCCTAGTTTCTCCAGCTTCCACCATCAGAATCGCCTCCTCCTCTAGAATACCTGTCACCGCTACCACCACCATAACCACGGTCACCACCACCATAACCGCCTTCACGGCGTCCTCCTCCGCCACCGCTGTATCCACCACTTCCACCATATCCACCATCACGTCGGCCACCACCACTTCCACCATATCCACCGCTTCCACCACCATATCCGCCGCCTCCGCCACTGTAGCCGCCTCCGCCCTCACGGCGACCGCCGTATCCACCGCCGCCGCCTCCTCCTCCACCAGAGCTTCCACGGGATTGAGCCTCGTTGACGGTGATATTACGTCCATCCAGATTCTGACCATTCATGCCTTCAATAGCATCTTTCATTGACCGTTCATCCTTGAAAGTCACGAATCCAAAACCCCTCGACCTTCCAGTCTCCCTATCATTGATGATCTGCACAAAACAGATCCAAAAACATCAGATCTACACAAATTCGGACAAATTAAAAAACAATTAGATCAAAATCGACACATCACACAAGTCAATCTCCGCTTCTTTACAGAAAAAAGAGCTAGATAAACGTACCGATTCAGGAAAACGAATACGAGTAACAGATATAGTAACACAGAGAACGAACGAACGAACGAGAGTAACATAGTAACAGATTATGAGGAAGAGGAGATCAAGAATCAAGATAGCCAAATCGGGCCGGATCTGATCTCCAAACGGACCTTCGATTCGAGAACTTCACCATACTGAGAAAAAGCATCACCGAGAGTCTGATCGGTCGTCGACCATGCCAATCCACCGACGAAGCATCTGTACTCTGCATCTGACATCTTTTCGTTTCTTTTTTTGCTAATAATAATAATAATAATAAAATAAAATAATATTGTCTAGGGTAAGGAGGAAATGACTACTATATAGGGAGGAAAGGCGGCTTAGAGCTAGGGTCGGCTAAGATATTTTTCGTTTTTAACGGGGCTTTGTTCAGCAGACTAGTTTTGGACCTAATGGATACAAAAGCCTGGACCTAACACCGGGCTTAATAATTCATGTGGGTTTTATTTTCGTAGAATCTGCTTTGACTTTCTTTTTTTTTAAAAGATAACTTTTCTATTTATTTTGATACAAGTAAAATAAAAAAGTTTCTTACAAAAGTCTTATGCTAACTCTCCCGTGTATGATTAGGTGAAAAAACAAAATTTGAAATCTATTATTAGTGGCAAATCTAAGTGTTGGAAATGGAAATACTTGTGGAAATGCTGTTGGTCTGAAGGGGTACAACAATTCTAATGTCATTGGAAAGAAAATGCAGTGCACCTGCTGTAAGTTTTTACATGACATTCTACCGATACATGCTGGTTTCAAGCCAAGACCTGGTAGAAACAAATTTTGGTGAGCAAGAGGTGCCTCATAATTGCAATGATGGTCCGTTCATTAGTCTGTCTACCCCACAAGACAATGGAACTTATGGGATGAACAAAGCTCAATTACTCAACAGCTTGTTGAAATTGTTTGGACACTCAGAAACCTGAAGTACATGAGCATGTGATCAGTTAAGTAGAAGCTCTTACCACAAACATTTCTCCAATTGTGGACATATCAGGTAAACTAGGTAATCATCGGTGGATGGTAGATCTTGGAGCCACGGACTATGTAGTCTGTGACAAGAATCTTCCATACACTTGTAAGCCTGTCATAGGCATTCTGATAGGTTTAGCCATGTTGGGATAGTATGCTCCAAGAGTGGTATGAACTTGGAAAATGTTTTGTACATTCCCGATTTTAGATTTTGCTTGATTTCACTAACCAAGCTTACTTCTGACTCAAGTAGCTTGATCTATTTAATCTTGATTTATGTGTTATACTTGACAAGAAGATTGGAAGGTGATTGGATCAACTAAGAAAATACAAGGGTTATATGGCCTTGATCAAGATGGCATATCTTCTAGTTCTCTTAATCACTATGTCAATAGTTGTGAGGCTATAATTTTTTATTCTTACATATGGCATTATAGATTAGGGCATTCATCTAGCAAGAGAATGAAATTGATCAAAAATTCTACTATTGTAAATCACAGTGAAACTGAGATTTGCCATGTTTGTCACATTTCAAAATAGCAAAGAAATCATTTTTCTTTGAGTACTTTAGAAACAACTTCTGCATTTGATCTTATGCGTATTAATATTTGGGGTCCTCATAGGCACCTTACCATGAATGGTCGATTTTATTTTTTTAACAATATTGGATGATTACACTATATTCATTTGGGTGTGTTTAAGGAAACACAAATCTAAAGTCAAATTGCTTATTATATCTTTTCACAAGTTTGTTGTTGTTCAGTTCAATAAACATATAAAAATCATTAGATTTGACAATGGTAATGAGTTTAAGACGGTTGATTTATACATAGAAAATGGGATTATCCATCAGACAACATGTGTTAATACTCCTCAACAAAATGGATTAGTTGAAAGGAAGCATAAACACATATTGAATATGGATAAAGCCTTAATATTTTAGTCAAAGTTACCTATCAGTTATTGGGGTTATTGTGTCTTACATGCTATCATTATTATTAATGTTATGTTACCCATAGTATTGTGATAAAGGAGCATACTTTTTATCAGTTGTTATATGATCAACCACCTGACAATGGATCTCTTAGAGTTTTTGGATGCCTGACATATGCATGCACTCTGATTTTAAAGAGGACCAAGTTTGATCCTAGAGCAAGAAGTGTATATATCTAGGTCAACTTAAAAACATTAAAGGTCATATCATGTTGGACAAAGTGACCAGAGATATTTTTATTTCAAGGAATGTCTATTTCTGTGAAACTATTTTTCCTTTACTTTTGCTGACAAGCTCATCTATATCTGATGCAGTGCACAATATGCCTCTACATATGCCATATATATGTCATAGTGTTGCTAATTATCAAGGAGATGAATGAGTAAACATTGATCTCAATGTGGAGCAACAGAATGCACATCATCAGAATCTTTATCCACAGTTTCTAAAAACACAACCATCATATCTTTGTTAGCCATTGCAGCCTCCAAAATTGGCATTTACATCAAATGGATGTCAATAATGTCTTTCTTCATAGAGATTTGGACGAAGAGGTTTATATAGATCTCTCACTTGGATTCAAGTCTTATAAAACTAATCAAGTGTGCAGATTAACAAAATCCCCTATATGGCCTAAATCAAACAAGTAGGCAGTGGAATTTCAAGTTAACAGAAGCATTAATACATCTAGGGTTCTCTTAATCCCAACATGATCATATCTTTTTTTACAAAAGGCACTGGTTCTAACTTCATTGCTTTACTGGTATATGTTGATGATATTATAGCTGCTTGTGCATCTTTAGATCTTATTCAGGAAGTCAAAGTCTATCTACATTCAAGATTTCATATTAAGGATTTAAGACAGCTCAAGTATTTCTTTGGAATTGAAGTTGCCAGAAAAAAGTGAAGGACTTTCCATCACTCAAAGGAAATACACTATCAATCTACTAGAAGAGTTTGGTTTCTTAAATTGCAAACCTGTTATGTTACAACTCCAATGCAGTCTAAACAAAAGCTCAGCATTGGCGACTCAGGACTTCTTCCAGATAACAATCTGTACATAACTATCAATCTACTAGAAGAGTTTAGTTTCTTATATTGCAAACATGTTACAACTCCAATGCAGTCAAAACAAAAGCTCATCATTGGTGACTCAAGACTTTTCTGGATAACAGTCTGTACAAAACTATTAGGTTCACAATTGTCTCAAAACCAATTGGTGTTAGTAAAGGTGAACATATTTTAGCGCCTTTGGTTGAATCTACTTTCGCATGGGCAGGCGGGACTGTTGTCAACCCAAACAATCCACTCCAACACATGCCAGTCGCAACCAACAGCATGATGTGTCGCAACCAACAAAATGATGTTTCTGGGATTCGAACTGGCAACCCGCTGCTGCTCGGAAGCAACTTCCTCCTAAGCTCCCTCGGAAGTCTTAGACTTGCCTCTCTTCGGGGTACGACCATCGTGTGGGATCGGCCTCGGCCGTCCCTTTTTCCCCAGGGTCAGGTTTCTCTCTGTCACCTCCTCGGCATCTTTCGGATCAGCCTGCTCCTGAGCAGACGAAGTACCCGCCTCATCCACGATGGGATCCTCCGTGGGCATGATATGGATGGCCGGCATCGACACAGGCTGATGAACCACCACTTCTCTCTCTGCTCCAGCTAGTAGGTCAGCGAAGTCGGCTACTGTAAATATAAATAAAGCATTAGTCGGGCAAAGGCATAAATACAAAAACAAAGTTAAATTATAAAGGAAAAGATCCTACAGGACTTCCACTTGGCCTTGGCAAATTCCACACAGGGGTTAGGCCCAGCATCCTCCAGCCGAGCAGCTGCGATTAGATCGTCATACAGATTCTGCCACTCAATAGAGTATCCGGACTCTGGATCTTCTTCACCAACGATCCGGTAAATCCAGACGATCATCTTTGTCCAAATCGGGCATATTCCACCACACGCTTCCGGGTGATCTTCGTGGCGCACGTAGAAGAATCTCTCCTTCCATCGTTTGAAATAATCCTTGCATGGGGAAGTATAGAATGTCGGATGACTTCCCGCCCTCCTGGAAAAGTTATACCGGTAGGGGTGGTTGATTGAGGTTTAATCCACCCAACAAAAACAATTTATAAAGACTCGAAACCGTGGGTAAACTAACTCTCTAACCGGCAATTATGCCGGGTCGATTGCTAGAATAGCTACGAGTACGAGATCGAACCCAAAGGAATCGTGCTTGCAAGTACCAAAGTGAACGTATTGCTTAGTCTAGCGATCAAAGTTTTAAGGTTTTGTTACTACAACGACACTTAGTGATTCTAACTAACGAGTCTAAAGATATAAAGAAAGAAAGAAGATTGAACTAATAGGTTGTAAAGATTGATTAAGGGACATAGCCGAATCATGATCAAAATAGCTAGTTTCACCCCAAGGAATGACAAAACCGGGTGTGCATTAAACAAACGAATTCTTGCATTCAATTCCACGAACGAACTCCCGATCCCGGCGTTAGGTTCTCGAACAACTCTTCCCAACACCTTAAGCCTAGTCAACTAACCTTCCTAAGAGAGGTTTATTCACAAGACAATCATGCACGAGAGCCGTTTAAGCGTTAAAACGAGTAACCTCGCACTACAATACGATCCTAGAACCTTTTCCCCCACATCCTCTATCTCGAACAACTCTCGAAGAGTAATGTGTGATTTTGACCTGTGTGATCAATCTAGCCCAAATCCGTTATAACAAGTTCTAAGACATGAAATATGCAAGATATAATGATAAAAGCACTACCCAATTTCATCACCCAAGGGTGATTTCACCAAATTTCACATGATTCGACTATGAAAGGATTAGCTACTCATTATACTAATTAAAACATGCACAAAACAAAGAAATAAGAGCCATAACAAGTAGAAGAGAAGAGAAATATACCATAAAATTGCAGAGATTCGAGTTTGAACTAGAAAGTACAAAATAGAGAATCACCAAAAAGTAGGAGATTTGTTGTTTGGAATGAAAATCTAATCTAAGAAATGAAAAGATTAAGCTAAGATATGTTTGATCTACATAAAATTATCTTGTTCTAAGCTATTACAAAATTCGAGCTATGAAGGGGTAGAGTTTGGCTAAGAAGATGAATAATAATCCCAAAATGAGCTAAGGGGGTATTTATAGGTGGAGGAAAATCCTGCAGATTTTGGTTCAACGCTGTTCCGAGATGAGTGGAACGTGCGCTCGCTTGAAATTCTAGGCAGCTTAGGGCTTTTGTCTTGCAAAACGCTGGTTTGAAGGCAGGGAACGTGCGTTCGAGAGGCCTGGAACGCTGGTTTGAAGGTAGGGAACGTGCGTTCAAGAGGCCTGGAACGCACGTTTGAGGTAGTTGCTGAACCAGCGTTTGAAGGGGCTGAACTCTGTTTGACTCTGGCAACTCTGGAACGCTGGTTTGGGCTTGGAACGCCAGTTTGGGGATCTGGAACGCTGGTTTGGGAGTTCCAAACGTGCGTTTGGACCCTGTGCCACCAATTCTTCACTTTTTCTCCCTTTTCCACCTCTTTTCTCGCCTCGGTCATGTTTCTCATTGTAAACCATTGCCTTTCGGGTCATCGAGACACCAATACCCTACATCATCACAATAACCAAAAACAACCAAAACATTCCAAAGGGTAAACGTGCTCGGGAATGGGGTCAATATCATCAAAAAGGGTGGTAAACTATCAAAAATGACGGACTTACCCCCCGTGCTAGGAACTCACAATATTACCCCGAAAGTGGTCTATCATCCAAAAATGTGCTGAAAATGTGGTAAACGGAGGCCAAACAATGTAGCGGAGTCACGTAAAGTTGACTCCTATCAGTGGTCCTTTACCCCCACACAATGGTAGAAGTGTCTAAATTTCTTTACGCTATACTTTAGATTTAGCAGCCGTCACCAGATAGCAAACCCTATAATGGCCCTGATGCCATTAGGAGCTATCTGGGAAATCCCGAGCCCATAGTGCCGAAGTACAGCAAGAAGTGCAGGGCAGAAAGGTAGCCTCAACCCCACCTCGAAGTATTCCCGGTGGGTATCGCGAAAAACCTCCGGCGGGTCCGGCAAATAAATGCGGCTCTAAAGGCGACTTTGGAGCGAATCTGCCTTATCAATCCCATACTGGTCACATAGCTCGTCCAGATCCTCTTGGCTCAAAATAGACCCGACGTCTCTACTATCCGCAATAGCCATCTCCGCGAAATCAGGCTTAGGGTTCCGGCGAAATAAGGATTATACTTAAAGGGAACTTAAGCTACAAAGACAAAATGCAAAGGAAGAATCACTTACTTGGAAAAATTAGTTTGAAGAAGGAGAGACGGAGAATGGCAATTGGCAGCAAATCTTCTGGTTTAATAAGCAGCGTTGTTATGAAACGATTGATCTGACGGGGTTATAACCCCCACTCTCCTCGAAGAACGGCCTCAGTTAGTGTTAGTGAGCAGCGGCGCCGATTCCCGGTGCAAATTAGAATGACAACAAGCGGCTTTTCCACCTGGCAATGCGAATTCAAACCCTATAAGTTAAACACCCGAGTCGAGCCGCCACGCTGACAGATTCGAGCCGACTAACCAAAGATCGGCTGGATCTGAAGGGCTTATGACGATGCCAAGAATTGAGTTTACCTACGTGGCACTTCTCTAAACCTTAAGTATAGAGAGAAACGACGCCGGATGTCCCAGTGGCCGGGCTAGGGTAGCTCGGCCACTGATCCCATCCCCTCTAGAATCAATACTCGGCCAACACTTGTACTCTAACCTACCCATGTCCGACCTTACTGGTCGGATTAAGTCTCTCTCAGGCCTACCATTCCACGAGCCTAAGAGTCCAAGTTGATACCACTTTCGGCTATTCTTCCCGACCTTTGCGGGTCCAGGAGAGACACGGAAGGAATCAACTGATTCACTTCGGGCCGTCTAATCGGCCAGAGTTAATCTTTAATCGTATTCCCCACATGATAATAAATGAGTAACTATGGAAAGAATCTTGAGCCATAAAGTCTCCAATCTTTATCACTTAATTCCAATATTTGAATACTACAATTATCTCGAAAAAATCAAGGAGATTAGTTAAACGTAATCATTTTCCTTAGGGAACACGCCAATCAGTGTCCACCATGGACACGCCACATGCTAACTCTGAGCACGCGCTCCTCTATATAAACAATCTCTAAGAAACTACGGAGCAGTGATTCCAATCCCAAAGATGGATACGTGGCGAACGATCACTATCAGTCATAAATCCAAATCACTCCTAAAACACCCTCCCCCTCCCCCTTTTTTTTTTTATTTATTTTATGTATTCAATGAAAGCACCATTGTGGTTATCAATGAAGAAAAGAAAGACTAAAATTATACTGATTTAGTTTTGAAATTATACAGACGAGTTTTTGGATCGTCATTGGGAAATATTTATATAAATTCATTTATTTCCTATACGTCCGCTTCGGAAGTAATGGTTGTAGCATTGCTATTGTTCTGGAATTAATTAAGGGAATGATTGTGTGCGATTAAATAATATTATGATGTCAAGTATGTTTATAAGAAGAATAATATGATGTCAATGCTTTTTTTAAACTTTTCCCATTTACCCAAAATTAATATGATTGTCTAAGAAGAAGAATCCAAGAATCGCCCTCTGCAATCCATACACCACGAGGAGTAGGTAAGACTCTTATAAGCTTTAATTGTGACATCATCGGTGGGGTATATTGTCTCTAAGCTTTAATTGTGACATCTACTCCAACCAAAATTGTATAGTTTACGAAAATTAAACTTCTTCTTCTTTTTTTTTTTTTTTTTTTTTTTTTTTTTTTTTTTCAAAACAATCATTTTATTCAAAAAAGAGAGGATTTGCAGAGTGGTGCGGAAAAACTGCAATCAAGGAAACGAAACAACTGTAAAGACAAATTATTGGTCATTTAGACACTGGGAGAGACGCAAGATCCTAAATGACTAAATGAGGGATGAAGATAATTCGAAAGATTGAAAAATATGTAGTAATATTTTGTTTTTCTCGTTGAATCAGAAAAAAAAAAAAAAACACTAATTCTAAAAAAACGATTATACATTTTGTGTTTTATATATATATATATATATATATATATATATATATATATATATACCGAACATATTAACATTTTTATTCATATCAGTAAAGATCTCAAACACTTAAAACAATGTTTTTGAAGGGAATTAACATTCAAAACTTATTAGTATTCGTTTAAATGTTTTTTTTGGTTATAACTATGTATTTTTATTAACATGAAAAGTTTTATGTCAAATTATCCGATTATTATAGATGATCGAGGTGAATATAAATTTTTTGGAGGGCGAAAAAAATACATAACATACATAGCAGTGTTTTTAGTAGAAACTGAGGGGAGCGAGTGCCCTCCAATTCAAATGGTGCATCCGCCCCCCTCTTTAGACCTCAAGCTAGTCTAAGACTATGGGCTCTCTCCACCATTGACTAACGAAAACTCCTAGAGAAGGACGGGTGTAATGATCCCAAAAAGTAATCAGATTTCTCCATCTCCATATCTCATAGATAATCTCCCTCCAAGAGTATTTTCAGCTACATGTTCTATAAGAGAATTAAGGCAGCTTACAGCCCATTCCTTTGGGGTCTGGGCTGCAAAAACAAAATCCTATTGTTGTGCGTATCACTAAAAGTGTTCCAGGTTGCCCTTGGCCAAGCGCAGTCCATCAGAACATGCAAGATAGAAAATCTATTTAGTGTCATATTATTAATATTGAAAATCTATATAATTTAGTTTAAAAACGGCACAATCATTTGATATTACATCAATATCTAATCTTCATTATTCTAGAATATTCAAATGTAGACAATATTTTTCTTCTCATCCAAATGAAAGATAATATTATACTAACAGCCGGACTGGCGTGGCAAAATACAATGCAAGCAAACACACCGATGGGTCTACACTGGACTTGTTGAAGTTGTGAAAACTCGAAGAACACAACGAAACACTAAGTGAAATGCGGAAGTAATGATATTCAAAGAATAATAAAAAAAGTTATATTACAATGTTGCTGATAATGAGGTATTTATAGTATTATACACCTCATGAATCAGTTAATGGAAGTTACATGGCAGTTATAACAGAATAACCGTTCTAACTACTAACTATACAACCACATACTGCTGAACTCTCAGCATTCCGCTGATTCTGTATTTGGTCAGCTGAATATACTCAGCTGTTTGTCTATACTGAGCTGAGCAGTTTGCACTCATCACTTCTTATACTGTAACAAGACTCTCACCATATTTACGTTGAACTTTCTTTAGCCTAAAGCTGGACTGAAACAACACAACCCCAAGAAAAACAAAACCACAATGAAATACATCAAAAAAAGATTATGAAAAAAGGATAACCACAATCTTGCCAGCGACGAGACAACTTTGAAGAATTAGCTTTGGAAAATGAAGGGAACAACAACCTAGAGCAGAATGGCTACCACCATTCAACATAATAATACCATAAGGGAAACAAAATAAAAGATGTATAAAAAAATCACCACTAACGGTCTTAGCTCCGCCACAAGCCGTCGTACGGTACAAAGGAGCCCATAAAAGATGGCATCGCCTCCCAAATAACCAAGCAGTAGGCCACCCACAGCCGAGGAACCGTGAGTACCATAAGCTCCGTCACGCATTGCCGTGAACCTCCGACCAACACCATGGAAGACCACCAACAGAGCCCAAAAATTAAAGAGAATAGGCGGAAGGATTGTTAAAAGGATAAGAAAGAGGCTAAATCCACCATCGATTGAAGCAACGTAGATGAGAAATCCACATGCAACTCCAATAATCAGCAAAACGGAGACGGAAAGAAATTATGTATAAATAGTAGAGATTTTTTTTATAAGCACATATATATATATATATATATGTGAAATTGACCTTCATATTTTTATGCATTGACCCTATATTTTTATCTATTGACCTATAATTACATGTATTTAATTAACTATACAAATATATGTGATACAGAAAAAAAAATTGATAAATTTCCGACCCTCATGTCATAAATCCTGCAGCCGCTCATGGATGGAAACCTCTCTATCCGGAAGACCAACTCTAGATATGATGATCATAAGCAAAAAAAAAAGACTTAAAAATACAGAAGAAAGAGGGTCTCCGGCAACTAAAGCCCCTGACACCCGACCTGAGAGAAGATGGTGTTGGGGAAATTATCAGTCTAGCATTGTCTAGTAATTTTTAACAAGCAATCTGAACACTTAAATCAGATGAGCATGTATGAACCAAAAACATTTAGTAAAATGGGACAAGAAAACTTATAGACTGAGGCCAGGTGCACACTCATCGCTTAAGACATTTTTGCCCTAATTATGTGCACACGATAACGACAATCATCTCCCAAGATACAACAATCATACCTTCTTCGGATTATTACACTTCAATGAGAAGAAGACAGCAAACCGATCTTATTTTGTAAATCTCTTCTTGACTCGAATTTATGCAAAGTATTTGTATGGATATTTTAATACAACTAGCTAGAATTTTCTCTAAGAAAATTCTTACGAAAAAATTGCATTCTTTTTCATAAAATGATGGGAATTTATAGGAGAAATGTATCTGATCATTTAAAGGTCGCAACTTTTAACCGAAAAGTTATAACCTTTAACCGAAAAGATACAACCTCTTACGTGGTTGTAACCTTTCACCGCACCGATGCAACCCTCCATTATTTTAGAATTAATGTTAATTCAAATATCTCCAACAATCCCCCACATGAATAAAAATTAATGCAAGTGGAATGCAGACTCTGAAGAGATTACAGGCGGAAATCTGTTGCATCGGGCGAGGTGGTTTACTGCCTTGAACCTTCCGTAGTAGAGTACCATCGGGACATACTCGGTTAAGAAGTGAACTAAATCTTGAACTGCTCAGGCTTTGGTGTATGCCTAGACAATGATACATACAGAACATATCTCTTAACATTCTCGAGGTTCTCATGGTTGTGTCCGTTTTGGCCCTGGAACACCTTGGTTTCGTTAAGTGTTTTAAAGAATTTAACCCACAAATTCTCACAAAAGCGACTCCACTTCCACTTACATACCCCACTTGGCTTAACCAAGATATATGAATCATTAAAAGCTTTATGCTTAACCTGAACTCTTCAACAGACAACACTTTTTTTCTAACAGAATGGGTAAGTACTAACTGTCCCTCATAACTTAGTTGTCTCTTTTGAACCATGATCTTGGGATCTCCAGTCACTATTGTTGGGTTGCCATTATAAGGGAACATGCGTAATAGGCTTAAGTCCCATTTTGTTTGTTAAAAAAATTGATATTCGATCTCTAGCTAAACCTTTTTCTAATAAGCGGATCCGCAAGATTCTCATTCGACTCTATATAATCGAGGAAATCAAACCATTAGAGATCAATTGTTTAATGGTATTGTGTCTACGATGTATATGTCTAGACTTACCATTATACATACAACTTTGTGCGCGTCTTATAGCCGACATACTATCACAATGTATGCTGAAAGGAGGAATTGGCTTTGGCCAACACAGAATATCCTCTAATAAATTACGAAGCCACTCTGCTTCTGCTCCAACTTTATCCAATGCAATAAACTCAGATTCCGTTGTAGATCGAGCTGTGCATGTTTGCTTTGAGGA